>OU343062.1:7894220-9136641 GCA_910593695.2 Ocypus olens | reverse complement strand
TAATTGATTTTTCAGACTTTGATCGGCCGTAGCGGCCAAACGAAAACTCCAAATTGAACGCGGTTTGCAAATCTGAGCTCCTCGTACGTCAATTAGTCGGATTAGAGATTTCTAATTTTGGATGAAATCGTGAAAAAAGACATGACTAACCCCCTTGGAAATTTTGTTAAAAAATGCAACTTTCTTAAAAATCATCGTAGACTATTGAATTTAACTTTATTTTTATCAGAAAGACGAGAGAAATTGATTGCCGTTAAAAAATTTCAGCTAACTTCAATGGCAAAAAAATTAGTCAGTCACCATGAACATTTTTGAAAATTTACGAAAATAATTGATTTTTCAGACTTTGTTTGGCCCTAGCGGCCAAACGAAAACTCCAAATTGAACGCGGTTTGCAAATCTGAGCTCCTCGTACGTCAATTAGTCGGATTAGAGATTTTAAATTTTTGATGAAAACACGAAAAAAGACATGACTAACCCCCTTGGAAATTTTGTTAAAATATGCAACTTTCTTAAAAATCATCGTAGACTATTGAATTTAACTTTATTTTCATCAGAAAGACGAGAGAAATTGATTGCCGTTAAAAAATGTCAGCTAACTTCAATGGCAAAAAAATTAGTCAGTCACAGTGAACATTTTAGAAAATTTACGAAAATAATTGATTTTTCAGACTTTGATCGGCCGTAGCGGCCAAACGAAAACTCCAAATTGAACGCGGTTTGCAAATCTGAGCTCCTCGTACGTCAATTAGTCGGATTAGAGATTTCTAATTTTTGATGAAATCGTGAAAAAAGACATGACTAACCCCCTTGGAAATTTTGTTAAAAAATGCAACTTTCTTAAAAATCATCGTAGACTATTGAATTTAACTTTATTTTTATCAGAAAGACGAGAGAAATTGATTGCCGTTAAAAAATTTCAGCTAACTTCAATGGCAAAAAAATTAGTCAGTCACCATGAACATTTTTGAAAATTTACGAAAATAATTGATTTTTCAGACTTTGTTTGGCCCTAGCGGCCAAACGAAAACTCCAAATTGAACGCGGTTTGCAAATCTGAGCTCCTCGTACGTCAATTAGTCGGATTAGAGATTTTTAATTTTTGATGAAAACACGAAAAAAGACATGACTAACCCCCTTGGAAATTTTGTTAAAAAATGCAACTTTCTTAAAAATCATCGTAGACTATTGAATTTAACTTTATTTTTATCAGAAAGACGAGAGAAATTGATTGCCGTTAAAAAATTTCAGCTAACTTCAATGGCAAAAAAATTAGTCAGTCACCATGAACATTTTAGAAAATTTACGAATATAATTGATTTTTCAGACTTTGTTTGGCCGTAGCGGCCAAACGAAAACTCCAAATTGAACGCGGTTTGCAAATCTAAGCTCCTCGTACGTCAATTAGTCGGATTAGAGATTTTTAATTTTTGATGAAATCGTGAAAAAAGACATGACCAACCCCCTTGGAAATTTTGTTAAAAAAATGCAACTTTCTTAGAAATCATCGTAGACTATTGAATTTAACTTTATTTCCATCAGAAAGACGAGAGAAATTGATTGCCGTTAAAAAATGTCAGCTAACTTCAATGGCAAAAAAATTAGTCAGTCACCATTAACATTTTAGAAAATTTACGAATATAATTGATTTTTCAGACTTTGTTTGGCCGTAGCGGCCAAACGAAAACTCCAAATTGAACGCGGTTTGCAAATCTGAGCTCCTCGTACGTCAATTAGTCGGATTAGAGATTTTTAATTTTTGATGAAATCGTGAAAAAAGACATGACTCACCCCCTTGGAAATTTTGTTAAAAAATGCAACTTTCTTAAAAATCATCGTAGACTATTGAATTTAACTTTATTTTCATCAGAAAGACGAGAGAAATTGATTGCCGTTAAAAAATGTCAGCTAACTTCAATGGCAAAAAAATTAGTCAGTCACAGTGAACATTTTAGAAAATTTACGAAAATAATTGATTTTTCAGACTTTGATCGGCCGTAGCGGCCAAACGAAAACTCCAAATTGAACGCGGTTTGCAAATCTGAGCTCCTCGTACGTCAATTAGTCGGATTAGAGATTTTTAATTTTTGATGAAATCGTGAAAAAAGACATGACTAACCCCCTTGGAAATTTTGTTAAAAAATGCAACTTTCTTAAAAATCATCGTAGACTATTGAATTTAACTTTATTTTTATCAGAAAGACGAGAGAAATTGATTGCCGTTAAAAAATTTCAGCTAACTTCAATGGCAAAAAAATTAGTCAGTCACCATGAACATTTTAGAAAATTTACGAAAATAATTGATTTTTCAGACTTTGTTTGGCCGTAGCGGCCAAACGAAAACTCCAAATTGAACGCGGTTTGCAAATCTGAGCTCCTCGTACGTCAATTAGTCGGATTAGAGATTTTAATTTTTTGATGAAAACACGAAAAAAGACATGACTAACCCCCTTGGAAATTTTGTTAAAAAAATGCAACTTTCTTAGAAATCATCGTAGACTATTGAATTTAACTTTATTTTCATCAGAAAGATGAGAGAAATTGATTGCCGTTAAAAAATTTCAGCTAACTTCAATGGCAAAAAAATTAGTCAGTCACCATGAACATTTTAGAAAATTTACAAATATAATTGATTTTTCAGACTTTGTTTGGCCGTAGCGGCCAAACGAAAACTCCAAATTGAACGCGGTTTGCAAATCTGAGCTCCTCGTACGTCAATTAGTCGGATTAGATATTTTTAATTTTTGATGAAATCGTGAAAAAAGACATGACTAACCCTCTTGGAAATTTTGTTAAAAAATGCAACTTTCTTAAAAATCATCGTAGACTATTGAATTTAACTTTATTTTCATCAGAAAGATGAGAGAAATTGATTGCCGTTAAAAAATTTCAGCTAACTTCAATGGCAAAAAAATTAGTCAGTCACCATGAACATTTTAGAAAATTTACGAAAATAATTGATTTTTCAGACTTTGTTTGGCCGTAGCGGCCAAACGAAAACTCCAAATTGAACGCGGTTTGCAAATCTAAGCTCCTCGTACGTCAATTAGTCGGATTAGAGATTTTTAATTTTTGATGAAATCGTGAAAAAAGACATGACCAACCCCCTTGGAAATTTTGTTAAAAAAATGCAACTTTCTTAGAAATCATCGTGGACTATTGAATTTACCTTTATTTCCATCAGAAAGACGAGAGAAATTGATTGCCGTTAAAAAATGTCAGCTAACTTCAATGGCAAAAAAATTAGTCAGTCACCATTAACATTTTAGAAAATTTACGAATATAATTGATTTTTCAGACTTTGTTTGGCCGTAGCGGCCAAACGAAAACTCCAAATTGAACGCGGTTTGCAAATCTGAGCTCCTCGTACGTCAATTAGTCGGATTAGAGATTTTTAATCTTTGATGAAATCGTGAAAAAAGACATGACTCACCCCCTTGGAAATTTTGTTAAAAAATGCAACTTTCTTAAAAATCATCGTAGACTATTGAATTTAACTTTATTTTCATCAGAAAGACGAGAGAAATTGATTGCCGTTAAAAAATGTCAGCTAACTTCAATGGCAAAAAAATTAGTCAGTCACAGTGAACATTTTAGAAAATTTACGAAAATAATTGATTTTTCAGACTTTGATCGGCCGTAGCGGCCAAACGAAAACTCCAAATTGAACGCGGTTTGCAAATCTGAGCTCCTCGTACGTCAATTAGTCGGATTAGAGATTTTTAATTTTTGATGAAATCGTGAAAAAAGACATGACTAACCCCCTTGGAAATTTTGTTAAAAATGCAACTTTCTTAAAATCATCGTAGACTATTGAATTTAACTTTATTTTTATCAGAAAGACGAGAGAAATTGATTGCCGTTAAAAAATTTCAGCTAACTTCAATGGCAAAAAATTAGTCAGTCACCATGAACATTTTAGAAAATTTACGAAAATAATTGATTTTTCAGACTTTGTTTGGCCGTAGCGGCAAACGAAAACTCCAAATTGAACGCGGTTTGCAAATCTGAGCTCCTCGTACGTCAATTAGTCGGATTAGAGATTTTAATTTTTTGATGAAAACACGAAAAAAGACATGACTAACCCCCTTGGAAATTTTGTTAAAAAAATGCAACTTTCTTAGAAATCATCGTAGACTATTGAATTTAACTTTATTTTCATCAGAAAGATGAGAGAAATTGATTGCCGTTAAAAAATTTCAGCTAACTTCAATGGCAAAAAAAATAGTCAGTCACCATGAACATTTTAGAAAATTTACGAATATAATTGATTTTTCAGACTTTGTTTGGCCGTAGCGGCCAAACGAAAACTCCAAATTGAACGCGGTTTGCAAATCTGAGCTCCCTCGTACGTCAATTAGTCGGATTAGATATTTTTAATTTTTGATGAAATCGTGAAAAAAGACATGACTAACCCCCTTGGAAATTTTGTTAAAAAATGCAACTTTCTTAAAAATCATCGTAGACTATTGAATTTAACTTTATTTTCATCAGAAAGATGAGAAAAATTGATTGCCGTTAAAAAATTTCAGCTAACTTCAATGGCAAAAAAATTAGTCAGTCACCATGAACATTTTAGAAAATTTACGAAAATAATTGATTTTTCAGACTTTGATCGGCCGTAGCGGCAAACGAAAACTCCAAATTGAACGCGGTTTGCAAATCTGAGCTTCTCGTACGTCAATTAATCGGATTAGAGATTTTTAATTTTTGATGAAATCGTGAAAAAAGACATGACTAACCCCCTTGGAAATTTTGTTTAAAAAATGCAACTTTCTTAAAAATCATCGTAGACTATTGAATTTAACTTTATTTTTATCAGAAAGACGAGAGAAATTGATTGCCGTTAAAAATTTCAGCTAACTTCAATGGCAAAAAAATTAGTCAGTCACCATGAACATTTTAGGAAATTTACGAAAATAATTGATTTTTCAGACTTTGATCGGCCGTAGCGGCCAAACGAAAACTCTAAATTGAACGCGGTTTGCAAATCTGAGCTCCTCGTACGTCAATTAGTCGGATTAGAGATTTTTAATTTTTGATGAAAACGTGAAAAAAGACATGACTAACCCCTTGGAAATTTTGTTAAAAAATGCAACTTTCTTAAAAATCATCGTAGACTATTGAATGTAACTCTATTTTCATCAGAAAGACGAGAGAAATTGATTGCCGTTAAAAAATTTCAGCCATCTTCAATAGCAAAAAAAATAGTCCAGTCACCATGAACATTTTAGAAAATTTACGAAAATAATTGATTTTTCAGACTTTGATCGGCCGTAGCGGCCAAACGAAAACTCCAAATTGAACGCGGTTTGCAAATCTGAGCTCCTCGTACGTCAATTAGTCGGATTAGAGATTTTTAATTTTTGATGAAAACGTGAAAAAAGACATGACTTGCCAGCCCCCTTGGAAATTTTGTTAAAAAATGCAACTTTCTTAAAAATCATCGTAGACTATTGAATTTAACTTTATTTTCATCAGAAAGACGAGAGAAATTGATTGCCGTTAAAAAATTTCAGCCATCTTCAATAGCAAAAAAAATAGTCAGTCACCATGAACATTTTAGAAAATTTACGAAAATAATTGATTTTTCAGACTTTGATCGGCCGTAGCGGCCAAACGAAAACTCCAAATTGAACGCGGTTTGCAAATCTGAGCTCCTCGTACGTCAATTAGTCGGATTAGAGATTTTTAATTTTTGATGAAATCGTGAAAAAAGACATGACTAACCCCCTTGGAAATTTTGTTAAAAAATGCAACTTTCTTAAAAATCATCGTAGACTATTGAATTTAACTTTATTTTCATCAGAAAGACGAGAGAAATTGATTGCCGTTAAAAAATTTCAGCTAACTTCAATGGCAAAAAAATTAGTCAGTCACCATGAACATTTTAGAAAATTTACGAAAATAATTGATTTTTCAGACTTTGATCGGCCGTAGCGGCCAAACGAAAACTCCAAATTGAACGCGGTTTGCAAATCTGAGCTCCTCGTACGTCAATTAGTCGGATTAGAGATTTTTAATTTTTGATGAAATCGTGAAAAAAGACATGACTAACCCCCTTGGAAATTTTGTTAAAAAATGCAACTTTCTTAAAAATCATCGTAGACTATTGAATTTAACTTTATTTTCATCAGAAAGACGAGAGAAATTGATTGCCGTTAAAAAATTTCAGCTAACTTCAATGGCAAAAAAATTAGTCAGTCACCATGAACATTTTAGAAAATTTACGAAAATAATTGATTTTTCAGACTTTGATCGGCCGTAGCGGCCAAACGAAAACTCCAAATTGAACGCGGTTTGCAAATCTGAGCTCCTCGTACGTCAATTAGTCGGATTAGAGATTTTTAATTTTTGATGAAATCGTGAAAAAAGACATGACTAACCCCCTTGGAAATTTTGTTAAAAAATGCAACTTTCTTAAAAATCATCGTAGACTATTGAATTTAACTTTATTTTCATCAGAAAGACGAGAGAAATTGATTGCCGTTAAAAAATTTCAGCCATCTTCAATAGCAAAAAAAATAGTCAGTCACCATGAACATTTTAGAAAATTTACGAAAATAATTGATTTTTCAGACTTTGATCGGCCGTAGCGGCCAAACGAAAACTCCAAATTGAACGCGGTTTGCAAATCTGAGCTCCTCGTACGTCAATTAGTCGGATTAGAGATTTTTAATTTTTGATGAAAACACGAAAAAAGACATGACTAACCCCCTTGGAAATTTTGTTAAAAAAATGCAACTTTCTTAGAAATCATCGTAGACTATTGAATTTAACTTTATTTTCATCAGAAAGATGAGAGAAATTGATTGCCGTTAAAAAATTTCAGCTAACTTCAATGGCAAAAAAATTAGTCAGTCACCATGAACATTTTAGAAAATTTACGAAAATAATTGATTTTTCAGACTTTGTTTGGCCGTAGCGGCCAAACGAAAACTCCAAATTGAACGCGGTTTGCAAATCTGAGCTCCTCGTACGTCAATTAGTCGGATTAGAGATTTTAATTTTTTGATGAAAACACGAAAAAAGACATGACTAACCCCCTTGGAAATTTTGTTAAAAAAATGCAACTTTCTTAGAAATCATCGTAGACTATTGAATTTAACTTTATTTTCATCAGAAAGATGAGAGAAATTGATTGCCGTTAAAAAATTTCAGCTAACTTCAATGGCAAAAAAATTAGTCAGTCACCATGAACATTTTAGAAAATTTACGAAAATAATTGATTTTTCAGACTTTGATCGGCCGTAGCGGCCAAACGAAAACTCCAAATTGAACGCGGTTTGCAAATCTGAGCTCCTCGTACGTCAATTAGTCGGTTTAGAGATTTTTAATTTTTGATGAAAACACGAAAAAAGACATGACTAACCCCCTTGGAAATTTTGTTAAAAAAATGCAACTTTCTTAGAAATCATCGTAGACTATTGAATTTAACTTTATTTTCATCAGAAAGATGAGAGAAATTGATTGCCGTTAAAAAATTTCAGCTAACTTCAATGGCAAAAAAATTAGTCAGTCACCATGAACATTTTAGAAAATTTACGAAAATAATTGATTTTTCAGACTTTGTTTGGCCGTAGCGGCCAAACGAAAACTCCAAATTGAACGCGGTTTGCAAATCTGAGCTCCTCGTACGTCAATTAGTCGGATTAGAGATTTTTAATTTTTGATGAAAACACGAAAAAAGACATGACTAACCCCCTTGGAAATTTTGTTAAAAAAATGCAACTTTCTTAGAAATCATCGTAGACTATTGAATTTAACTTTATTTTCATCAGAAAGATGAGAGAAATTGATTGCCGTTAAAAAATTTCAGCTAACTTCAATGGCAAAAAAATTAGTCAGTCACCATGAACATTTTAGAAAATTTACGAATATAATTGATTTTTCAGACTTTGTTTGGCCGTAGCGGCCAAACGAAAACTCCAAATTGAACGCGGTTTGCAAATCTGAGCTCCTCGTACGTCAATTAGTCGGATTAGATATTTTTAATTTTTGATGAAATCGTGAAAAAAGACATGACTAACCCCCTTGGAAATTTTGTTAAAAAATGCAACTTTCTTAAAAATCATCGTAGACTATTGAATTTAACTTTATTTTCATCCGAAAGATGAGAGAAATTGATTGCCGTTAAAAAATTTCAGCTAACTTCAATGGCAAAAAAATTAGTCAGTCACCATGAACATTTTAGAAAATTTACGAAAATAATTGATTTTTCAGACTTTGATCGGCCGTAGCGGCCAAACGAAAACTCCAAATTGAACGCGGTTTGCAAATCTGAGCTTCTCGTACGTCAATTAGTCGGATTAGAGATTTTTAATTTTTGATGAAATCGTGAAAAAAGACATGACTAACCCCCTTGGAAATTTTGTTAAAAAATGCAACTTTCTTAAAAATCATCGTAGACTATTGAATTTAACTTTATTTTTATCAGAAAGACGAGAGAAATTGATTGCCGTTAAAAAATTTCAGCTAACTTCAATGGCAAAAAAATTAGTCAGTCACCATGAACATTTTAGAAAATTTACGAATATAATTGATTTTTCAGACTTTGTTTGGCCGTAGCGGCCAAACGAAAACTCCAAATTGAACGCGGTTTGCAAATCTGAGTTCCTCGTACGTCAATTAGTCGGATTAGATATTTTTAATTTTTGATGAAATCGTGAAAAAAGACATGACTAACCCCCTTGGAAATTTTGTTAAAAAATGCAACTTTCTTAAAAATCATCGTAGACTAATGAATTTAACTTTATTTTCATCAGAAAGATGAGAGAAATTGATTGCCGTTAAAAAATTTCAGCTAACTTCAATGGCAAAAAAATTAGTCAGTCACCATGAACATTTTAGAAAATTTACGAAAATAATTGATTTTTCAGACTTTCATCGGCCGTAGCGGCCAAACGAAAACTCTAAATTGAACGCGGTTTGCAAATCTGAGCTCCTCGTACGTCAATTAGTCGGATTAGAGATTTTTAATTTTTGATGAAAACGTGAAAAAAGACATGACTAACCCCCTTGGAAATTTTGTTAAAAAATGCAACTTTCTTAAAAATCATCGTAGACTATTGAATGTAACTCTATTTTTATCAGAAAGACGAGAGAAATTGATTGCCGTTAAAAAAATTCAGCCATCTTCAATAGCAAAAAAAATAGTCAGTCACCATGAACATTTTAGAAAATTTACGAAAATAATTGATTTTTCAGACTTTGATCGGCCGTTGCGGCCAAACGAAAACTCCAAATTGAACGCGGTTTGCAAATCTGAGCTCCTCGTACGTCAGTTAGTCGGATTAGAGATTTTTAATCTTTGATGAAATCGTGAAAAAAGACATGACTAACCCCCTTGGAAATTTTGTTAAAAAATGCAACTTTCTTAAAAATCATCGTAGACTATTGAATTTAACTTTATTTTCATCAGAAAGACGAGAGAAATTGATTGCCGTTAAAAAATTTCAGCCATCTTCAATAGCAAAAAAAATAGTCAGTCACCATGAACATTTTAGAAAATTTACGAAAATAATTGATTTTTCAGACTTTGATCGGCCGTAGCGGCCAAACGAAAACTCCAAATTGAACGCGGTTTGCAAATCTGAGCTCCTCGTACGTCAATTAGTCGGATTAGAGATTTTTAATTTTTGATGAAATCGTGAAAAAAGACATGACTAACCCCCTTGGAAATTTTGTTAAAAAATGCAACTTTCTTAAAAATCATCGTAGACTATTGAATTTAACTTTATTTTCATCAGAAAGACGAGAGAAATTGATTGCCGTTAAAAAATTTCAGCCATCTTCAATAGCAAAAAAAAATAGTCAGTCACCATGAACATTTTAGAAAATTTACGAAAATAATTGATTTTTCAGACTTTGATCGGCCGTAGCGGCCAAACGAAAACTCCAAATTGAACGCGGTTTGCAAATCTGAGCTCCTCGTACGTCAATTAGTCGGATTAGAGATTTTTAATTTTTGATGAAAACGTGAAAAAAGACATGACTTGCCAGCCCCCTTGGAAATTTTGTTAAAAAATGCAACTTTCTTAAAAATCATCGTAGACCATTGAATTTAACTTTATTTTCATCAGAAAGACGAGAGAAATTGATTGCCGTTAAAAAATTTCAGCCATCTTCAATAGCAAAAAAAATAGTCAGTCACCATGAACATTTTAGAAAATTTACGAAAATAATTGATTTTTCAGACTTTGATCGGCCGTAGCGGCCAAACGAAAACTCTAAATTGAACGCGGTTTGCAAATCTGAACTCCTCGTACGTCAATTAGTCGGACTAGAGATTTTTAATTTTTGATGAAAACACGAAAAAAGACATGACTAACCCCCTTGGAAATTTTGTTAAAAAATGCAACTTTCTTAAAAATCATCGTAGACTATTGAATTTAACTTTATTTTCATCAGAAAGTCGAGAGAAATTGATTGCCGTTAAAAAATTTCAGCCATCTTCAATAGCAAAAAAAATAGTCAGTCACCATGAACATTTTAGAAAATTTACGAAAATAATTGATTTTTCAGACTTTGATCGGCCGTAGCGGCCAAACGAAAACTCTAAATTGAACGCGGTTTGCAAATCTGAACTCCTCGTACGTCAATTAGTCGGATTAAAGATTTTTAATTTTTGATGAAAACACGAAAAAAGACATGACTAACCCCCTTGGAAATTTTGTTAAAAAATGCAACTTTCTTAAAAATCATCGTAGACTATTGAATTTAACTTTATTTTCATCAGAAAGACGAGAGAAATTGATTGCCGTTAAAAAATTTCAGCCATCTTCAATAGCAAAAAAAATAGTCAGTCACCATGAACATTTTAGAAAATTTACGAAAATAATTGATTTTTCAGACTTTGATCGGCCGTAGCGGCCAAACGAAAACTCTAAATTGAACGCGGTTTGCAAATCTGAACTCCTCGTACGTCAATTAGTCGGACTAGAGATTTTTAATTTTTGATGAATTCGTGAAAAAAGACATGACTAACCCCCTTGGAAATTTTGTTAAAAAATGCAACTTTCTTAAAAATCATCGTAGACTATTGAATTTAACTTTATTTTCATCAGAAAGTCGAGAGAAATTGATTGCCGTTAAAAAATTTCAGCCATCTTCAATAGCAAAAAAAATAGTCAGTCACCATGAACATTTTAGAAAATTTACGAAAATAATTGATTTTTCAGACTTTGATCGGCCGTAGCGGCCAAACGAAAACTCTAAATTGAACGCGGTTTGCAAATCTGAACTCCTCGTACGTCAATTAGTCGGATTAGAGATTTTTAATTTTTGATGAAAACACGAAAAAAGACATGACTAACCCCCTTGGAAATTTTGTTAAAAAATGCAACTTTCTTAAAAATCATCGTAGACTATTGAATTTAACTTTATTTTCATCAGAAAGTCGAGAGAAATTGATTGCCGTTAAAAAATTTCAGCCATCTTCAATAGCAAAAAAAATAGTCAGTCACCATGAACATTTTAGGAAATTTTAGAAAATAATTGATTTTTCAGACTTTGATCGGCCGTAGCGGCCAAACGAAAACTCCAAATTGAACGCGGTTTGCAAATCTGAGCTCCTCGTACGTCAATTAGTCGGATTAGAGATTTTTAATTTTTGATGAATTCGTGAAAAAAGACATGACTAACCCCCTTGGAAATTTTGTTAAAAAATGCAACTTTCTTAAAAATCATCGTAGACTATTGAATTTAACTTTATTTTCATCAGAAAGACGAGAGAAATTGATTGCCGTTAAAAAATTTCAGCCATCTTCAATAGCAAAAAAAATAGTCAGTCACCATGAACATTTTAGAAAATTTACGAAAATAATTGATTTTTCAGACTTTGATCGGCCGTAGCGGCCAAACGAAAACTCTAAATTGAACGCGGTTTGCAAATCTGAACTCCTCGTACGTCAATTAGTCGGATTAAAGATTTTTAATTTTTGATGAAAACACGAAAAAAGACATGACTAACCCCCTTGGAAATTTTGTTAAAAAATGCAACTTTCTTAAAAATCATCGTAGACTATTGAATTTAACTTTATTTTCATCAGAAAGTCGAGAGAAATTGATTGCCGTTAAAAAATTTCAGCCATCTTCAATAGCAAAAAAAATAGTCAGTCACCATGAACATTTTAGGAAATTTTAGAAAATAATTGATTTTTCAGACTTTGATCGGCCGTAGCGGCCAAACGAAAACTCCAAATTGAACGCGGTTTGCAAATCTGAGCTCCTCGTACGTCAATTAGTCGGATTAGAGATTTTTAATTTTTGATGAATTCGTGAAAAAAGACATGACTAACCCCCTTGGAAATTTTGTTAAACAATGCAACTTTCTTAAAAATCATCGTAGACTATTGAATTTAACTTTATTTTCATCAGAAAGACGAGAGAAATTGATTGCCGTTAAAAAATTTCAGCCATCTTCAATAGCAAAAAAAATAGTCAGTCACCATGAACATTTTAGAAAATTTACGAAAATAATTGATTTTTCAGACTTTGATCGGCCGTAGCGGCCAAACGAAAACTCTAAATTGAACGCGGTTTGCAAATCTGAACTCCTCGTACGTCAATTGGTCGGATTAGAGATTTTTAATTTTTGATGAAAACACGAAAAAAGACATGACTAACCCCCTTGGAAATTTTGTTAAAAAATGCAACTTTCTTAAAAATCATCGTAGACTATTGAATTTAACTTTATTTTCATCAGAAAGTCGAGAGAAATTGATTGCCGTTGAAAAATTTCAGCTAACTTCAATAGCAAAAAAAATAGTCAGTCACCATGAACATTTTAGAAAATTTACGAAAATAATTGATTTTTCAGACTTTGATCGGCCGTAGCGGCCAAACGAAAATTCCAAATTGAACGCGGTTTGCAAATCTGAGCTCCTCGTACGTCAATTAGTCGGATTAGAGATTTTTAATTTTTGATAAAATCGTGAAAAAAGACATGACTAACCCCCTTGGAAATTTTGTTAAAAAATGCAACTTTCTTAAAAATCATCGTAGACTATTGAATTTAACTTTATTTTCATCAGAAAGACGAGAGAAATTGATTGCCGTTAAAAAATTTCAGCCATCTTCAATAGCAAAAAAAATAGTCAGTCACCATGAACATTTTAGAAAATTTACGAAAATAATTGATTTTTCAGACTTTGATCGGCCGTAGCGGCCAAACGAAAACTCTAAATTGAACGCGGTTTGCAAATCTGAACTCCTCGTACGTCAATTAGTCGGATTAGAGATTTTTAATTTTTGATGAAAACACGAAAAAAGACATGACTAACCCCCTTGGAAATTTTGTTAAAAAATGCAACTTTCTTAAAAATCATCGTAGACTATTGAATTTAACTTTATTTTCATCAGAAAGTCAAGAGAAATTGATTGCCGTTGAAAAAATTTCAGCTAACTTCAATAGCAAAAAAAATAGTCAGTCACCATGAACATTTTAGAAAATTTACGAAAATAATTGATTTTTCAGACTTTGATCGGCCGTAGCGGCCAAACGAAAATTCCAAATTGAACGCGGTTTGCAAATCTGAGCTCCTCGTACGTCAATTAGTCGGATTAGAGATTTTTAATTTTTGATGAAATCGTGAAAAAAGACATGACTAACCCCCTTGGAAATTTTGTTAAAAAATGCAACTTTCTTAAAAATCATCGTAGACTATTGAATTTAACTTTATTTTCATCAGAAAGACGAGAGAAATTGATTGCCGTTAAAAAATTTCAGCCATCTTCAATAGCAAAAAAAATAGTCAGTCACCATGAACATTTTAGAAAATTTACGAAAATAATTGATTTTTCAGACTTTGATCGGCCGTAGCGGCCAAACGAAAACTCTAAATTGAACGCGGTTTGCAAATCTGAACTCCTCGTACGTCAATTAGTCGGATTCGAGATTTTTAATTTTTGATGAAAACACGAAAAAAGACATGACTAACCTTGGAAATTTTGTTAAAAAATGCAACTTTCTTAAAAATCATCGTAGACTATTGAATTTAACTTTATTTTCATCAGAAAGTTGAGAGAAATTGTTTGCCGTTAAAAAATTTCAGCCATCTTCAATAGCAAAAAAATTAGTCAGTCACCATGAACATTTTAGAAAATTTACGAAAATAATTGATTTTTCAGACTTTGATCGGCAGTAGCGGCCAAACGAAAACTCTAAATTGAACGCGGTTTGCAAATCTGAACTCCTCGTACGTCAATTAGTCGGATTAGAGATTTTTAATTTTTGATGAAAACACGAAAAAAGACATGACTAACCCCCTTGGAAATTTTGTTAAAAAATGCAACTTTCTTAAAAATCATCGTAGACTATTGAATTTAACTTTATTTTCACCAGAAAGATGAGAGAAATTGATTGCCGTTAAAAAATTTCAGCTAACTTCAATGGCAAAAAAATTAGTCAGTCACCATGAACATTTTAGAAAATTTACGAATATAATTGATTTTTCAGACTTTGTTTGGCCGTAGCGGCCAAACGAAAACTCCAAATTGAACGCGGTTTGCAAATCTGAGCTCCTCGTACGTCAATTAGTCGGATTAGATATTTTTAATTTTTGAAGAAATCGTGAAAAAAGACATGACTAACCCCCTTGGAAATTTTGTTAAAAAATGCAACTTTCTTAAAAATCATCGTAGACTATTGAATTTAACTTTATTTTCATCAGAAAGACGAGAGAAATTGATTGCCGTTAAAAAATTTCAGCCATCTTCAATAGCAAAAAAAATAGTCAGTCACCATGAACATTTTAGAAAATTTACGAAAATAATTGATTTTTCAGACTTTGATCGGCCGTAGCGGCCAAACGAAAACTCTAAATTGAACGCGGTTTGCAAATCTGAACTCCTCGTACGTCAATTAGTCGGATTAGAGATTTTTAATTTTTGATGAAAACACGAAAAAAGACATGACTAACCCCCTTGGAAATTTTGTTAAAAAATGCAACTTTCTTAAAAATCATCGTAGACTATTGAATTTAACTTTATTTTCATCAGAAAGTCAAGAGAAATTGATTGCCGTTGAAAAATTTCAGCTAACTTCAATAGCAAAAAAAATAGTCAGTCACCATGAACATTTTAGAAAATTTACGAAAATAATTGATTTTTCAGACTTTGATCGGCCGTAGCGGCCAAACGAAAATTCCAAATTGAACGCGGTTTGCAAATCTGAGCTCCTCGTACGTCAATTAGTCGGATTAGAGATTTTTAATTTTTGATGAAATCGTGAAAAAAGACATGACTAACCCCCTTGGAAATTTTGTTAAAAAATGCAACTTTCTTAAAAATCATCGTAGACTATTGAATTTAACTTTATTTTCATCAGAAAGACGAGAGAAATTGATTGCCGTTAAAAAATTTCAGCCATCTTCAATAGCAAAAAAAATAGTCAGTCACCATGAACATTTTAGAAAATTTACGAAAATAATTGATTTTTCAGACTTTGATCGGCCGTAGCGGCCAAACGAAAACTCTAAATTGAACGCGGTTTGCAAATCTGAACTCCTCGTACGTCAATTAGTCGGATTCGAGATTTTTAATTTTTGATGAAAACACGAAAAAAGACATGACTAACCTTGGAAATTTTGTTAAAAAATGCAACTTTCTTAAAAATCATCGTAGACTATTGAATTTAACTTTATTTTCATCAGAAAGTTGAGAGAAATTGTTTGCCGTTAAAAAATTTCAGCCATCTTCAATAGCAAAAAAATTAGTCAGTCACCATGAACATTTTAGAAAATTTACGAAAATAATTGATTTTTCAGACTTTGATCGGCAGTAGCGGCCAAACGAAAACTCTAAATTGAACGCGGTTTGCAAATCTGAACTCCTCGTACGTCAATTAGTCGGATTAGAGATTTTTAATTTTTGATGAAAACACGAAAAAAGACATGACTAACCCCCTTGGAAATTTTGTTAAAAAATGCAACTTTCTTAAAAATCATCGTAGACTATTGAATTTAACTTTATTTTCACCAGAAAGATGAGAGAAATTGATTGCCGTTAAAAAATTTCAGCTAACTTCAATGGCAAAAAAATTAGTCAGTCACCATGAACATTTTAGAAAATTTACGAATATAATTGATTTTTCAGACTTTGTTTGGCCGTAGCGGCCAAACGAAAACTCCAAATTGAACGCGGTTTGCAAATCTGAGCTCCTCGTACGTCAATTAGTCGGATTAGATATTTTTAATTTTTGAAGAAATCGTGAAAAAAGACATGACTAACCCCCTTGGAAATTTTGTTAAAAAATGCAACTTTCTTAAAAATCATCGTAGACTATTGAATTTAACTTTATTTTCATCAGAAAGACGAGAGAAATTGATTGCCGTTAAAAAATGTCAGCTAACTTCAATGGCAAAAAAATTAGTCAGTCACAGTGAACATTTTAGAAAATTTACGAAAATAATTGATTTTTCAGACTTTGATCGGCCGTAGCGGCCAAACGAAAACTCTAAATTGAACGCGGTTTGCAAATCTGAACTCCTCGTACGTCAATTAGTCGGATTAGAGATTTTTAATTTTTGATGAAATCGTGAAAAAAGACATGACTCACCCCCTTGGAAATTTTGTTAAAAAATGCAACTTTCTTAAAAATCATCGTAGACTATTGAATTTAACTTTATTTTCATCAGAAAGACGAGAGAAATTGATTGCCGTTAAAAAATGTTAGCTAACTTCAATGGCAAAAAAATTAGTCAGTCACAGTGAACATTTTAGAAAATTTACGAAAATAATTGATTTTTCAGACTTTGATCGGCCGTAGCGGCCAAACGAAAACTCTAAATTGAACGCGGTTTGCAAATCTGAACTCCTCGTACGTCAATTAGTCGGATTAGAGATTTTTAATTTTTGATGAAATCGTGAAAAAAGACATGACTCACCCCCTTGGAAATTTTGTTAAAAAATGCAACTTTCTTAAAAATCATCGTAGACTATTGAATTTAACTTTATTTTCATCAGAAAGACGAGAGAAATTGATTGCCGTTAAAAAATGTCAGCTAACTTCAATGGCAAAAAAATTAGTCAGTCACAGTGAACATTTTAGAAAATTTACGAAAATAATTGATTTTTCAGACTTTGTTTGGCCGTAGCGGCCAAACGAAAACTCCAAATTGAACGCGGTTTGCAAATCTGAGCTCCTCGTACGTCAATTAGTCGGATTAGATATTTTTAATTTTTGAAGAAATCGTGAAAAAAGACATGACTAACCCCCTTGGAAATTTTGTTAAAAAATGCAACTTTCTTAAAAATCATCGTAGACTATTGAATTTAACTTTATTTTTATCAAAAAGACGAGAGAAATTGATTGCCGTTAAAAAATTTCAGCTAACTTCAATGGCAAAAAAATTAGTCAGTCACCATGAACATTTTAGAAAATTTACGAAAATAATTGATTTTTCAGACTTTGTTTGGCCGTAGCGGCCAAACGAAAACTCCAAATTGAACGCGGTTTGCAAATATGAGCTCCTCGTACGTCAATTAGTCGGATTAGAGATTTTAAATTTTTGATAAAACACGAAAAAAGACATGACTAACCCCCTTGGAAATTTTGTTAAAAAAATGCAACTTTCTTAGAAATCATCGTAGACTATTGAATTTAACTTTATTTTCATCAGAAAGATGAGAGAAATTGATTGCCGTTAAAAAATTTCAGCTAACTTCAATGGCAAAAAAATTAGTCAGTCACCATGAACATTTTAGAAAATTTACGAATATAATTGATTTTTCAGACTTTGTTTGGCCGTAGCGGCCAAACGAAAACTCCAAATTGAACGCGGTTTGCAAATCTGAGCTCCTCGTACGTCAATTAGACGGATTAGATATTTTTAATTTTTGATGAAATCGTGAAAAAAGACATGACTAACCCCCTTGGAAATTTTGTTAAAAAAATGCAACTTTCTTAAAAATCATCGCAGACTATTGAATTTAACTTTATTTTCATCAGAAAGATGAGAGAAATTGATTGCCGTTAAAAAATGTCAGCTAACTTCAATGGCAAAAAAATTAGTCAGTCACCATGAACATTTTAGAAAATTTACGAATATAATTGATTTTTCAGACTTTGTTTGGCCGTAGCGGCCAAACGAAAACTCCAAATTGAACGCGGTTTGCAAATCTGAGCTCCTCGTACGTCAATTAGTCGGATTAGAGATTTTTAATTTTTGATGAAATCGTGAAAAAAGACATGACTTGGAAATTTTGTTAAAAAATGCAACTTTCTTAAAAATCATCGTAGACTATTGAATTTAACTTTATTTTCATCAGAAAGACGAGAGAAATTGATTGCCGTTAAAAAATTTCAGCTAACTTCAATGGCAAAAAAATTAGTCAGTCACAGTGAACATTTTAGAAAATTTACGAAAATAATTTATTTTTCAGACTTTGTTTGGCTGTAGCGGCCAAACGAAAACTCCAAATTGAACGCGGTTTGCAAATCTGAGCTCCTCGTACGTCAATTAGTCGGATTAGCAATTTTTAATTTTTGATGAAATCGTGAAAAAAGACATGAGTAAACCCCTTGGAAATTTTGTTGAAAAATGCAACTTTCTTAAAAATCATCGTAGACTATTGAATTTAACTTTATTTTCATCAAAAAGACGAGAGAAATTGATTGCCGTTAAAAAATTTCAGCCATCTTCAATAGCAAAAAAAATAGTCAGTCACCATGAACATTTTAGGAAATTTACGAAAATAATTGATTTTTCAGACTTTGTTTGGCCGTAGCGGCCAAACGAAAACTCCAAATTGAACGCGGTTTGCAAATCTGAGCTCCTCGTACGTCAATTAGTCGGATTAGCGATTTTTAATTTTTGATGAAATCGTGAAAAAAGACATGAGTAAACAACCCCTTGGAAATTTTGTTAAAAAATGCAACTTTCTTAAAAATCATCGTAGACTATTGAATTTAACTTTATTTTCATCAGAAAGACGAGAGAAATTGATTGCCGTTAAAAAATTTCAGCTAACTTCAATGGCAAAAAAATTAGTCAGTCACTGTGAACATTTTAGAAAATTTACGAAAATAATTGATTTTTCAGACTTTGATCGGCCGTAGCGGCCAAACGAAAACTCCAAATTGAACGCGGTTTGCAAATCTGAGCTCCTCGTACGTCAATTAGTCGGTTAAGAGATTTTTAATTTTTGATGAAATCGTGAAAAAAGACATGACTAACCCCCTTGGAAATTTTGTTAAAAAATGCAACTTTCTTAAAAATCATCGTAGACTATTGAATTTAACTTTATTTTCATCAGAAAGACGAGAGAAATTGATTGCCGTTAAATTTTTTTAGCTAACTTCAATGGCAAAAAAATTAGTCAGTCACAGTGAACATTTTAGAAAATTCACGAAAATAATTGATTTTTCAGACTTTGATCGGCCGTAGCGGCCAAACGAAAACTCCAAATTGAACGCGGTTTGCAAATCTGAGCTCCTTGTACGTCAATTAGTCGGATTAGAGATTTTTAATTTTTGATGAAATCGTGAAAAAAGACATGACTAACCCCCTTGGAAATTTTGTTAAAAAATGCAACTTTCTTAAAAATCATCGTAGACTATTGAATTTAACTTTATTTTCATCAAAAAGACGAGAGAAATTGATTGCCGTTAAAAAATTTCAGCCATCTTCAATAGCAAAAAAAATAGTCAGTCACCATGAACATTTTAGGAAATTTACGAAAATAATTGATTTTTCAGACTTTGATCGGCCGTAGCGGCCAAACGAAAACTCCAAATTGAACGCGGTTTGCAAATCTGAGCTCCTCGTACGTCAATTAGTCGGTTAAGAGATTTTTAATTTTTGATGAAATCGTGAAAAAAGACATGCAACTTTCTTAAAAATCATCGTAGACTATTGAATTTAACTTTATTTTCATCAGAAAGACGAGAGAAATTGATTGCCGTTAAAATTTTTTAGCTAACTTCAATGGCAAAAAAATTAGTCAGTAACAGTGAACATTTTAGATAATTCACGAAAATAATTGATTTTTCAGACTTTGATCGGCCGTAGCGGCCAAACGAAAACTCCAAATTGAACGCGGTTTGCAAATCTGAGCTCCTCGTACGGCAATTAGTCGGATTAGAGATTTTTAATTTTTGATGAAATCGTGAAAAAAGACATGAGTAAACCCCTTGGAAATTTTGTTAAAAAATGCAACTTTCTTAAAAATCATCGTAGACTATTGAATTTAACTTTATTTTCATCAGAAAGATGAGAGAAATTGATTGCCGTTAAAAAAATTCAGCTAACTTCAATGGCAAAAAAATTAGTCAGTCACTGTGAACATTTTAGAAAATTTACGAAAATAATTGATTTTTCAGACTTTGATCGGCCGTAGCGGCCAAACGAAAACTCCAAATTGAACGCGGTTTGCAAATCTGAGCTCCTCGTACGTCAATTAGTCGGTTAAGAGATTTTTAATTTTTGATGAAATCGTGAAAAAAGACATGCAACTTTCTTAAAAATCATCGTAGACTATTGAATTTAACTTTATTTTCATCAGAAAGACGAGAGAAATTGATTGCCGTTAAAATTTTTTAGCTAACTTCAATGGCAAAAAAATTAGTCAGTAACAGTGAACATTTTAGAAAATTCACGAAAATAATTGATTTTTCAGACTTTGATCGGCCGTAGCGGCCAAACGAAAACTCCAAATTGAACGCGGTTTGCAAATCTGAGCTCCTCGTACGTCAATTAGTCGGATTAGAGATTTTTAATTTTTGATGAAATCGTGAAAAAAGACATGACTAACCCCCTTGGAAATTTTGTTAAAAAATGCAACTTTCTTAAAAATCATCGTAGACTATTGAATTTAACTTTATTTTCATCAGAAAGACGAGAGAAATTGATTGCCGTTAAAATTTTTTAGCTAACTTCAATGGCAAAAAAATTAGTCAGTAACAGTGAACATTTTAGATAATTCACGAAAATAATTGATTTTTCAGACTTTGATCGGCCGTAGCGGCCAAACGAAAACTCCAAATTGAACGCGGTTTGCAAATCTGAGCTCCTCGTACGTCAATTAGTCGGATTAGCGATTTTTAATTTTTGATGAAATCGTGAAAAAAGACATGAGTAAACCCCTTGGAAATTTTGTTAAAAAATGCAACTTTCTTAAAAATCATCGTAGACTATTGAATTTAACTTTATTTTCATCAGAAAGACGAGAGAAATTGATTGCCGTTAAAAAATTTCAGCTAACTTCAATGGCAAAAAAATTAGTCAGTCACTGTGAACATTTTAGAAAATTTACGAAAATAATTGATTTTTCAGACTTTGATCGGCCGTAGCGGCCAAACGAAAACTCCAAATTGAACGCGGTTTGCAAATCTGAGCTCCTCGTACGTCAATTAGTCGGTTAAGAGATTTTTAATTTTTGATGAAATCGTGAAAAAAGACATGACTAACCCCCTTGGAAATTTTGTTAAAAAATGCAACTTTCTTAAAAATCATCGTAGACTATTGAATTTAACTTTATTTTCATCAGAAAGACGAGAGAAATTGATTGCCGTTAAATTTTTTTAGCTAACTTCAATGGCAAAAAAATTAGTCAGTCACAGTGAACATTTTAGAAAATTCACGAAAATAATTGATTTTTCAGACTTTGATCGGCCGTAGCGGCCAAACGAAAACTCCAAATTGAACGCGGTTTGCAAATCTGAGCTCCTTGTACGTCAATTAGTCGGATTAGAGATTTTTAATTTTTGATGAAATCGTGAAAAAAGACATGACTAACCCCCTTGGAAATTTTGTTAAAAAATGCAACTTTCTTAAAAATCATCGTAGACTATTGAATTTAACTTTATTTTCATCAAAAAGACGAGAGAAATTGATTGCCGTTAAAAAATTTCAGCCATCTTCAATAGCAAAAAAAATAGTCAGTCACCATGAACATTTTAGGAAATTTACGAAAATAATTGATTTTTCAGACTTTGATCGGCCGTAGCGGCCAAACGAAAACTCCAAATTGAACGCGGTTTGCAAATCTGAGCTCCTCGTACGTCAATTAGTCGGTTAAGAGATTTTTAATTTTTGATGAAATCGTGAAAAAAGACATGCAACTTTCTTAAAAATCATCGTAGACTATTGAATTTAACTTTATTTTCATCAGAAAGACGAGAGAAATTGATTGCCGTTAAAATTTTTTAGCTAACTTCAATGGCAAAAAAATTAGTCAGTAACAGTGAACATTTTAGATAATTCACGAAAATAATTGATTTTTCAGACTTTGATCGGCCGTAGCGGCCAAACGAAAACTCCAAATTGAACGCGGTTTGCAAATCTGAGCTCCTCGTACGGCAATTAGTCGGATTAGAGATTTTTAATTTTTGATGAAATCGTGAAAAAAGACATGAGTAAACCCCTTGGAAATTTTGTTAAAAAATGCAACTTTCTTAAAAATCATCGTAGACTATTGAATTTAACTTTATTTTCATCAGAAAGACGAGAGAAATTGATTGCCGTTAAAAAATTTCAGCTAACTTCAATGGCAAAAAAATTAGTCAGTCACTGTGAACATTTTAGAAAATTTACGAAAATAATTGATTTTTCAGACTTTGATCGGCCGTAGCGGCCAAACGAAAACTCCAAATTGAACGCGGTTTGCAAATCTGAGCTCCTCGTACGTCAATTAGTCGGATTAGAGATTTTTAATTTTTGATGAAAACACGAGAAAATGGTGATGTGGCCATCATGTTACTTTCTTTGACTTGACGGTGTCATTTATATTTACGCTTTCATGGTTTATTTTCAATTTGAATCATATTTTAAATATACATCGAGCGCTTTGTAAACTCGGAGGAAACTGACGTTTAAAACGTCAAAATTATGAAAGTTGGAAAAATTATACTTCAAATATAAAAACTTAATTTATTCAAAAACTAAAGGGATTTCGAAAAAAACTTATTCTTTGTAAATTGTAAGACTGAAATGTTTCCTGCGGGTAACGATTCTCATTTGGAGTTGGTGATGACATGAGGATATCCCTTAATGAATTTTATGGTTAAATTGGTTTCGCCACTCTGTTGCCTATTTTTCAGTTCAGTTCGTGCAGTGTTTAGTATTTCCATTTGCTTCGGTGTACAGTCAGGTCGCATTCGAATGTTGCGTCCATACTCTTGCATAACTTTAGAAAATCAATGGCGATGTATTTTGAATCAAAACGAAGCTTAAGAGACCTAGGTCGAGCTCTAACTTTACCTACTCTAAACAAGATGATATTAGAGAGTAAATTAACTGCATTAATGTCGGTAAAAGTATTTTTTAAACAATCTAGGTCCTCTTGACGTCGTATCGAAGAATCACAATTTCGGGAAGATTGTAAACCATACAATTGTTTAATCTATGTTCCCTGTCTTTAATCTCCAAAATAATGCTTTCAGCGGACAATTGAGAATTGGATTTTGACAAAGATGCTATTTCAGGTTTAAGAACACTTGTTCAGTAAGAGCTGCCACTGCCAGCGTACAGGTGTCAACCTGCTGTTTAATTTCAGCAGAGAATGGTAAAAAATAGCTCCTAAACATATAATTCATTGCCTCAATAATTTCCGCCTTTAAATTAGTATCTTGCTCATTGCTGGTTGGATTAGAATTAGAGGGACTGTCCGTTAAATTGCGACAGGCTGAGTAAAACCACTTGCCTTCTCCAACTTTAAGACAGTGTTTAATTTTGTTGGGTGCTATAAACTGGTTAGATTTAATACAATTGGTCATATTGCGTAGTTTTATAAATTACAAAATAGTGTAAGAAAATCCAAAATTAAATTTCAAAAAACAGGAACACTCACTTCACACTGCAGGGCCAATTACAGAGTATAACAACAAACAAGACAGGAGGGCCGCGGAAAGGTATTCTTATAAATGAAGTGAAATAAATAATCTGTGTACGTTTATGGAATTAATCCGTTTGTTCGATACACCACTGGTAAACGAGAACAAGAACGTGATCGTTGCGCCAACAGCTGATCACTTCTGCCGCGCAGGTTATGGGACACTTTTAATCAAATAATTCACTACTAAACTACTTAATTCGCGAACTAACACAAGTAACGTGATAAGTGGATCTTATTACCTCACCGTAATGCAATCAAAACTTTATCAAACTACTGTAGATAACAAATAACGTCACAAAAACGGAGACACTCATGCTCGTATGTATATAGACCGATGATATTTATAATTGATAGTGATAGTGTCATTAGGGTAGATTTCTACACCTCTTAGAGTTTCCGGGATCCCAATGGAGAACAACTAAAAAAATCCACCCTGTATATATTGCGTATAAATAATATATTATAGTTTATTCGTGTACTGTTAAATTTAATTTAAAACGAAACTCGGTACAAAATCAAATTCCCAAACGCCTTGAGCCCGGAACCCTCCCGTCTCTAAACGGGACTGACGTGGAACGCGAGTTTTAATTCCTAGCGGAAAATATCCCCAACGTTCGAAACGTCAGACCGTACAGTGATGAATCGCGCTATCCCTATTTTATTTCACAAAATTCCGCCCCCAAGAGTTCATTATATAACGAAACACATCCCACCAGACCTTGCATCAATCCCAGGTAGTACATCCAGCCAGGAACAGCTCTTAAATATGTAATTTAAATTTAGAAAAAACGTAGCCGTTTTATAACTCTGTAAAATTACCACTGGAAACAAATGATTTATTGAAAGAACCATCTCGCTGGTTAATGCTACGCCGGATTTTGAATCATAGACAGAATTGTTGACATATTTTACGAAATAATCGTTTACCACTTTTTCTACATCTATTAATCGCAGTGGCGACAGGTTGTGCTGTTCCCCGGCCCCCGCGAAATCTAAAACGGCCCCCTTTCTAAAAAAACTCAAAAATTTAACAGGCCAAAAAAACGTAAACTGAAAATGACAAAAGAAAAACTAAATCAGCAACCTTGTTTGTATTTTCTCAACCTCTTATTTATCCATATTTAACTACTTTGTTGCAAAATAGTATATTGTACAACGAGCATATAATGATGGTTATTAATCACGAGAACGATGTTTGCGGAACGAGCCGTAGGTGAGTGGAGCAAATCGTATGATTAATAGCCATTATATGCGAGTTGTACACTATACTTTGTTCACGAAAATTAAAATCAAAATCAAAATTAAAAAAACAAAAACAAAATCAAAATTAAAATCGAAATTAAAGTTAATTAATTACAATTACAATTGAAAAAAAAATTAAAATCAGTATTAAACAGGCTAAACAAAATATTATCATAAATCGCGTTCTGTGAATTAAAGCGCGAATTTGCGTGTTTAATAAGTATATTAAACACGCAAATGCGTGTACGTGTTCAATAAGCGTATTAAACATGCAAATGCGTGTTTAAAAAATTAAGTGTTAAATGTACCCCATTAATGCTGCCCATAGAATTAAATAATGCGCACATTATAACATTTTCGTGAATAAACTTTATTTGTTGTATTTCTTCGGACCCTTAAAGACGATCCCCCCGCTGTTGCTGGTGCTGCGGGGCCCTAGTTACGCCACTGATTATTCGTGTAACACCTTCTGAGACAAATTACCCTTCAGGGATTATAAATTATGCCTAAAGAAGCTCTCAGAAACGTTGCAGGAGACAAATTGATCGTTTTTTCTGTGCACTGTTTTCAAATTTTCGCATTAAATGCAAATCACAAGCCGCAAATTATTATAAAAATTATTTAGCAGATGTTGAATTAAAACTTACTGTCGATACATCAGGCATCTTGGAAAATGGCGTTAATGTAATAACACAAATATACTGCAACAATGATGATGATAATAAATTTATTGTTGAAACTTGAAATTTAGATGATGAAATTTGTATTTACTTTTGGTATTCTTTACTTTAACGATTTTAATATTATATAACTTAAGCATTATATAACTTTCATGTCAATTTTGATCTGTACCATTTATATGTTGTTTCTTTGTAATGGATGTACTCACTTAGTTGAAATGTTTCACATACTTTATTTTGTTATTATATATTTTGAATTTTATGTATACAAAGGTGGTTACCGTAAATAAATTTTATTATTATTATTATTATTATTATTGTTGTAAATGATGAAATAAAAAATGGGATTTCCCTCGTTAATTGAATAAAATTTTATTCGAATAGTCTTCATCGACGGATAAAGTGTGTTTGTGAATCCGGCCGGATGTAATAATGTGTAGTGTCAGTGGAAAGCGTTTCTCTTCCTGTCCGTGTCAATATTTCCCGATGAATTTTCATGAAGCTGCAGAGTCGAAACTTTAATGGATGTTCTAAAGCACTATCGCAGAGTCCGGGGTTGGTGCAGATATAATTACTCCTTTCATATTCGAAAACCTTTTTACCTACAATTCACGGGATTCAGATGAAAGCGGCGCGGATTAATTTGCATTCATCATGAGCCCGATTGTTCCAAGAAAAATTCTCGAACTGAAAATTACACCGGGAAATTACAAATCGCACGAATTCCATAATTGAGTTGTATAATTTTAATAATATTAGATATGAATCATTCCTACTTTTGCGAAGTATAATTAATTGAATTTGCAGTTGCAAATATTTCGAACTAAATAGTACAAATTGGATTAAAAGTGTAACATGCTTCCAACAGGGATCGAACCTGCAACCACCACATTGGCTAGTGGCGCATGTCGAATGTATAGTTTCCACTCAGTTAGTATTGCCAGCTCTAGAGAATATTCATTTATTAAGGACTTTTCGATATGAAAAGAGAAAAATATGTGTGATACCAAGAAAGTGCATGTTATTGAAAAGTTCCTGAATTCTTGAACCAAAATGTATCACAAAGTAATGGCTTCCACCATCAACCATATGTAAAAAAATGTATTGAAGAGTTTTACTCGAAATCATTATAAGGTCCGTCCGATTTAAATATTCACTGCGAAATCATGATCATTATGATTATAAATGATTACAACACACGCACCGTCAAAATGCGGACACCACAATGCCTATTATAAATGTCAATTTTTTTATTTTATCGATCCAAATCCGGAAAATTAATTATTCGAATGAATTTTGGGTTTAAGGCGCATCGAAATCTAAGATCATTCGCGTTCATTATTCGAGGTTGGCATAACTGGATGACACAAGATTATATCTCTCGAAATTAAAGTTTTATTGAACTTTGCAAAGATCACTTATCTTTTTTTATTTTCTTCGTACCAGGTACGGGAAAGTATTGTTTTCATGATTTTTTCGAATTCCAATTTTCAGTATCCATTGTTCCTCCAAACAGTTTCAACCATTTTTGAAAAATGTCTGTATGTCTGAATTTGTATCAAAAACCAGATTTTCAAATTAAACATTATTAGATAATCCAAGAGAACTCAATAGTTTTTTGTGACACTTTGAAGACCAAGCGTGGTTTTACTCTGATCGTTTTTACTTGAGATTTTCTTAAATTCGAAAAAAACTTCAATCAATCAATTTTGAGTATTCAAATGTTATTATATTTTTTTTTGGTGATTTTAAAAACGTTCAACCTCGTAATTGAAACGTAGGATGTTGAAGCTTAATTATTTCAAAACCCAAGGATAAAGTGTTGGTAAATTTCTATAGAATGATGAAACAATAAATTTTGAAAAAAATGGAAAGTTTGGAGTTTCTTTCAATTGTTAATATATTTTTTTGTGAAAAATGTTCCTCATAATTGAAAAGATGGATGTTCAAATGTAATTATTTTAAAATCTAAGAAAAAAGTGTTGATAAATGTTTGGAAAATGATGAAACACAATCAATTTTAAGTAAATTTTGAAAGTTTTGAGTTTGTTTCATTAGTTTTTATGTTTATTTGGTGACTTGAAAAATATCCAACCTCATAGTTGAAACGAAGGATGTTCGAGTGTAATTATTTCAAAATCTAAGGATGAAGTGTTGGATAAATGTTTGGAAAATAATTAAACACAATCAATTTTAAGTAAATTTGATAAGTTTGAAGTTTGTTTCAATTGTTATATGTTGTTTTGGCGACTTGAAAACTCACAATTAAAAGGATGGATGTTCAAGTGGTAACTTTTTATAGAATAATGAAACACAATCAATTTTGAGTAAATTTTGGAGTTTGTTTCAATTGGTTTTATGTTTATGGTGACGTGAAAAGTGTCCAATCTCATAATTGAAATTTAAATTGAAATTTAATGTTCAAGTGTAATTATTTCAAAATCTAAGGAGTGTTTCAAATTTTTGTAGAATGATGTAACTTAATAACTTTTGCGTAAGTTTGGAGTTTCTTGCAATTGTTTTTTGATGGCTTGGAACCCAGAATTAAAGATAGCAAATAATTACACATCTTTTGTTATTAAATGTATTTCATAAAATGAATTTTATTAAAAATTTCAAGCTTATTTTGTACCTTTTGAAACAAACAAAAAAAACCGTTATCACTAGTCTTCAGAATTTTACGTGAAAATTTATGGTTTTGCAAAATGCAATTTTTCTACGATATTTTTTCAATTTTTATGAAAACCCCTCAATGATTTTTATTAACATTTTTAGAAAACATTCTAAACATATATAAAAATACTAATAATAATAATGATAATAATAATAATACTTATTCTAAAGATTGGTAAACCTAATTACAGGGAATACAAATTGTTTAACTAAATCGAAATATAAATTCTTAAAAATAAAGTCAAATTAATATAAACTAATAGTGCTCTTAAAATTATACTTAATATTATGTTAAATAAAATAATATAAAAAAATGAAATTATACAAAATTTACAAGTTTTATACCTGTGATGGAGTTTTTTCGGAATTTGATGTGAAATTCGTGGCTTTGCAAAATGCGCACTTTCTATGAGATTTTTCATTTTTTTCTGAAAACCCCTCAATGAATTTTATTAGAAATTTCAGGAAACATTCCAGACATATGTACCCATGAAACAAACGAAAATCCAAAAATGGGTTATTACTAGTTTTTCGTTATTTCCGTGAAAATTCATGGCTTTGCAAAATATGTTCAAATTTCTACGAGATTTTTTAATTTTCGTGGAAACCTCTCAATGACTTTTATTAAAATTTTCAGGAAAAATTCTAGACATATGTATTTATGATATAAACGAAAAACGCAAAATTGGATTATCGCTAGTCTTTTCGAAATTTTACATGAAAATTTGTGGCTTTGCAAATTACGCACTTTCTATGAAATTTTTTCAATTTTCCTGAAAACCTCTCATTGCCTTTTATTAAAATTTTCAGGAAACATTCTAGATATAGGTATGTACTTATGAAACAAACAAAAAATCCAAAAATAGATTATCACTAGTTTTTTCGTGGCTTTGCAAAACGCGCACTTTCTACGAGATTTTTTCAACTTCTCAAAGAATTTTATGAAAATTTTCAGAACACATTCTAGTCATATGTACGTATGAAACAAACGAGAAATCCAAAAATGGCTAATCACTAGTTTTTCGGAATTTTGCAAAATATGCACTTTCTATGAGATTTTTAAATTTTCCTGAAAACCTCTCAATGATTTTTATGAAAATGGTCAGGGAACATTCTAAACCCAACGTATGATACAAATAAAAAACCCAAAAATGGGTTATCACTAAATTTTCGGAATTTTAGGAGAAAATTCGTGGCTTTAAATTTATTTTTAGTCTCCTGGGATAATGCACATCTTAAAATATAAACTCCATTAGATTTACATGGAATTATCTGAATATCTACGAAGTGTATTTTCAGATATTTTTAATAAATCTGAAAGAAGAATCGATTCCGCGTAAATTTGTACAGTTTGCGAAAGTTAGCGTTTTTTTACGCTTTTCAAATAACTCTTGTTATTTCAAATGAGGTAATCCAGAAAACTAAGGAATATTTTATTCCAGATTTAGAAATCTTAAAAAACAATCAATTTTGAGTGAATTTGAAATGTTTGAAATTAGTTGGAATTTTTATTTTGAGTAAATTTGGAAAATTTTGAATTAGTTCAATTCATTTTCATTTTTTTAAATGAACTTCAATGAAACCAACGTTTTTACTTTCTCCGTTACGAAGTACGAGAAAGTATTGTGATCGTGATTTTTTTTTCAAAATTTTTTTTCACGGAAATATCCGTTTTGGGGTCCCTAGATGCCATTTCAACAATTTCTGGAAAAAAAAAAATTGTGTCTGTGTGTGTGTGTGTGTGTCTGTGTGTGTGTCTGTCTGTGTGCCCTGTATCTCAAAAACTAATACAGCAATTGATATAAAACTCTCAACATACGTCTTATTTGATAATCTGAAGAACTGAAAAGCTTTTAGTAAAATTTCGTACAACGGAAGTGGGTGTTTACCTTAACCGTTTTTTTGTTTTTTGCCAATATTTTCTTTAATATGAAAAATATCACAAAAACATTTAAACAAACATTGAAGACAACAAAGAAATGAACATCTTTGCCCTGAAAATATTTTTCATAAAATCATTGCTATTCGAGAGAAAAATTTATTAATTTTTTTTCAATTTTTTGTTTATAATTATGAAACGATAATAGTTACAGCAAATTTGTGTGAATAATAATTGTAGAGAATACCAAAATAAACAACTTCTAAAGAATAAGTTTTTTTTCTAAATATCGTTAGTTTTTGAGTAAACCGAGTTTTTGAATTTGAAGTATAATTTTTCCATGTTTCATAATTTTGACGTTTTAAACGTCAGTTTCATCTGAGTCTACAAAACGTTCTATGTACATTTAAAATATGATTTCAATTGAAAATGAACCATGAGTAACATGATGGCCACATCACCATTTTTTTGTTTTGGTTTTGCGTTTTACTCAAAGAAAACATAAAACAAGCCTATGAAATGATTACATCGTTGAATAGCACAGAAGATTCTCTATAAAAAAGTTTTAATAAAAAATTTCTGGTGAAATTTAAGAAAATTGCCGATGACGTAATGACGACAAGATGGCCGCTCTCTAAAATATCAGTTACAAGCAGATTGTAGCAATCGAGATGCGATTTCATATTATATTTGTTTTTTTCCAATTTAAGTCAAAAATAAAGTCGCTAGAGCTTGGGGCCTTTTTCGTGAGACACACGGAATATGCATTTAAAACCTTAAAAATATGCAACAAATATGCATAATTATGTTGCAATATGCAAACAATCACTTTCTAAGAAATTTTTTCATGTTTCCTGAAAACTCACAATGAATTTTATTAAAATATTCTAGATATATGCACCAATAACAGAAATGAAAAACCCAGTATTGCGTTATCACCAGTTTTGTCGGAAGTTTAGGTGAAAATTCATGGCTTTGCAAAATGGGCGCTTTCTACGAGATTTTTCAATTTTCCTGAGAACCTCTCAGTGAGTTTTATTAAATTTTTCGGGAAACATTCTAGACGTATATACATATGAAATAAACTAAAAATCAAAAAATTAGTTATTACTAGTTTTTTTCGGAATTTGATGTTAAATTCATGGCTAATGCGCAACTTCTACGAGATTTTTTCACATTTTTTGAAAATTCTCAATGACTTTCAGTAAAATTTTCAATTTTTTATCACTTTTTTAATCGCTGCATGCAATTTTGTTTCCAATAGTTCAAGTTTAAAGTGTTATTATTTTGTTTTTAGCTATGTTAAATTGTTCTAGAAGGATTTTAAGAACATTTCTAATCCACTGGGTCCTGTATCTCACCTCCCGTCTTCTATAGCTCAGTTACTAATTAAGTAAGGATTTTGATATTTTGCAGACTTCACTTGGATCCTAACGCGTATTTCATTAAAATATTTTCGATTATACAGGGTGACCCAAAAAAGTGTGACGTATTTTTTTAGATTACATGCTATATATTTTATGACTTATTTGGGTAGCTTTTATGGTTGCCTACATACTCCTATAATTTTATTGAAATCGATTTTGTGATATCAGCAAAAAAAAAATTGAAACTAAAAAAAATCAGTTTTGCACTATTGGTTTAAAAATTAAATAAAAAATAAAAATAGTGCCTCGTTAATAAAATCATACAAGGTACTTATTAAATAAGGTCTGATAGTCCCGTTAACGAAGTTTGATTAATATGAATTATACAGGGTGTCCAAAGTTTAGTGTCAAACTTTTCACACTTTAAAGCACTTTATTTTTCTTATTTTAAATTGGAGTCCCAGAATATTTTTATGTCATTGCATGCAGAATTAAAAAAACAAATATTTTTCCCAATAACAACTCTATCGCAATTACTAACGCATCAAAAGTTATTTGAATAAAACTCGTTTTATCAACTATTCCAATGGCCATTTTATTGAATAAAAATCGAAGGAGGCTTTGAAAACAATTTATTGACATTAAAATTTAACAAAGTGACAAGAGACTAATTTAACTTTAGTAATGTAAAAGTTTAAAGCATTGTTAGCTTAAGCTCTTTATACTCAAGAATTATTTTTTGTCACTTGATAATTTAGAATGCAAATTTTGTTAAGCTAATTATAGTACTAGCATGGTTTTTAAATATATTACTTATTCTATCTTTATTCCATTCTTTAGTTTCTTAAGGGGCGAGCTTTGTAATTATAGAGTGATTATTTTTAGATACTTAGCATGCATGATAATTATAAATAACGTTAATTAAGGGATCTTATACCAGTTTTACCTAAAATATCACATCATGAAGTTGTTTAATATGCACCTCGTTTAACGCGCTACAATTACAAACCTCACCCCCTAGGAAACAAGGTGATGCACCAACCTTAGATTGACTAACTGTAATATCTAAAAACAATGGTACTAGGATTATAAGTATTTATTTCCCTGTTCAATTCAAACACACACCATCTTCCAATTAACACCCATTATCCCGAAATTTCAAACGGGAGAGAAACTAGACCGCGATCTCAACTCCGGGATCATCATTTCTCCAGTGCCTGTGTCAGTTTTATCTGGGCCAGAGCGACGGGTTATTTTCGAAGGGATTTCGTCGTTTCGACGGATACGTAAAAATGTTTCGCGGTGGCGGCAAATTGGAAAATGAAAAGCGAAATTCCGCCTTAGGAGTGGCACTACATATTTCAAGGGCGTCCCTAGCCATAGAAGGGACTTACGTTTATGGCGTATTTGTTTGCACGAGAGAGAGGGAGGAATAATACCGTTTTCGTAGTCTAGGTCAAGGACAAATAGTATATTGTCCACCGAGGGCGGAAAATATGCTTTAGCGCACGATTGAGCGAGGGTGCCAAGAACTAAACGCTGCTATGCCGTTAATTGATGATTACATTCTCGAGGATGCTTTGAAAATGAACTGGAATTTTAATTAAGACATGGAAATGTTATGAGAAGCGAATTGAAACACTTATTAAAACATTTATCTAGTCGTACTAGTAATAACATGCAAATTTCTTTTGTATCATTCAAAATCCGTGCCGTGTGGCACTAGCCAGGGAAGTAGATGTATCAATAAGTGATTTGTTTATAGTCTTACAATTAGTAAAACTTAATTTTGCAAACTCACGAACAGGTTGAATATATTTATTAAATGTATTTAATGCTTCTGCAACAAGTGAGGTTGTCCCAAATTCATTTATAAAACACTTCGTCCTGTTGGACCTGCATACACGCTTATAGAGAGTGTGTAAAAAGTCCCGGATCAGTCAATTATTTTGGAAATTGTGCACAATACAGAAAAGCATCCAATATAAAAGTTGTGGGACTTGAAGCAATCTATCAAGCTAGAACAATTGCAATTATACAGGGTGTCCCAAAAAGTCGTGGTAAACAAAACTTCCGTTTTTTTAAATGGAATGACCCTTTTTAAATCGCATTTCCTGATTCCGCTGAACATTATAAACAACAATTATTTAACATATCATATGGCTAAACCGATCAGTTTCAGAAATAATTTGAATTGAAAGACATAAAGCTATGTGTTTAGTGCCGATTGGCGATAAACGATATTATTTACATTTTGCATTTTGACAAGCTGGTAACAGAATGTTTGCATCACTGTCAAATTAGAAAAGACTGAAAATGTCTCTTAGCGAAAGGGAACGTATAACTTTATTAATTATGAGAGGTTTTGGAGACCGACAAAGAACAGTTAGCGAAACAAAGGAATTATAATTATAATACTACTTTTCCAAACCGACGGCCCATATAAAAATCTACAGTTGTGAGGACAGTTCAAAGATTTCAGGAAACTGGGTGTTGCAGTGATAAAGTTCGTTCAGAAGACCAAAGTCGGCAACAACTGATGAAAAAAAATTGGATACATTACTACATTTTGTTCAGGATCCACATTTATCACTGAGGAAAGCTGCTACCCAAGTTGATGTTTGCTTTAAATCAATTGAAAATATTTTGAAAACCAGTAATTTTCACCCATATAAAATAAATCTTGTCCAGGAATTAACAGAAGATGGTTTCGATCGTAGATTGGAGATTGGCGAAGTAATGATGCAAAAACATGAAGAAAACAACAATTTTTTAAATCAAATAGTTTTTTCGGATGAGGCAACTTTTATGTTGAACGGGACTTTGAATCGACATAATTGTCGTTACTGGGCTGATCAAAATCCACATTGGATGAGTGAAACACATACTCAACACCCCCAGAAAGTAAATTATTGGCAACAGATTAGTGGGACCTTTCTTCATAGAGGGGAATTTGAATGGCGAAATGTATCTTCACATGCTGCAAAATGAAATTGTACCAGCAATAACGAATGCTGTAGGACTACTATTACGCCATACGTAGTTTCAGCAGGATGGAGCTCCTCCTCATTTTGGGCAAGTTGTTAGAGTATATTTAAACAACACTTTTCCTAACCGGTGGATAGGGCGAAGAGGCCCCATAGAATGGCCTGCTAGGTCGCCAAACTTAACGCCCCTTGATTATTTTCTTTGGGGACACCTGAAAAATAAAGTGTTTTCGACAAAACCTGCAGATCTGAACGAATTGAGGAGAAGAATTATTGACGAATGTGCATCTATCAACCAAGAAATGTTACAAAACGTCATCGACAAATTTTATTATAACCTAGCCCATTGTCAAACTATAGGAGGAGGACATTTTCATCATTTAATTAAATAACCTCATACACTCAATTTTTTACATCGGTTATTCTTATTAATTTTTACTGCTGTTTTAAAGTTATGGTTAATTTTAATGTAAATATTTAATAATTTAGTTGAATAATTCTTGAGTGAGGTGCATTTAACACAGATTCAATGTTTTTTTAAGGTATAACATGGAACATTTTGATTCGACTGGAAACAATGCAAAATGTTGGTAATATCATTCCTATAGCATTCGTGCCATTAAATATTTTTTATTTCTGAAACTAATGAGTTTAGCCATATGATATGTTAAATAATTGTTGTTTATAATGTTTGGCGGAATCAGGAAATGCGATTTAAAAATGGTCATTCCATTTAAAAAAACGGAAGTTTTGTTTACCACGACTTTTTGGGACACCCTGTATAATTGCAAGAGTTCTAGCTTGATAGATTGCTTCAAGTCCTACAACTTTTATATTGGAAGCTTTTTTGTATTGTGCACAATTTCCGAAATAATTGACTGATCCGGGACTTTTTACACACTCTGTATATCATACAAACCGGATTTTTTTAAGGGTATCGATTCTAAAGGGTGTTTCAAAGTGCGCGGTTCTTTTTAAAGAATAAATATAAATGGCGCACTGAATTCGTCTGTTTATTTTGACATTTAAGAAGTGTGATGTATGACATTTATAAAAATGGCTTCGTACACGATACAACAAACGGGTGTGAAGTTAGCAATAGATCCAGCAATAGATTTTAAAAATTCATATCTCGGAGAAAAGAAAAGCAATTAGAAAAAAAAATGAACCATACCATTAGGGAAGGCCTAAATTAATAATACAAAAAGAATCAACCCTTAATTTTAACAAATTATATTTTTCACCCCTTTAAAAAAAAAAAAAATTTTAAGTTTTTAATCTGCCATAAATAAATAAAAATGTTTATTCTCATCACTAATACAAGTACTTTAATAATCAAGAGTCAAAAAAACGTTACGGGCACTCCTTCAACAAAAAAAAATTCTCCGTAAGTCGCAGAAATACATACCTCGCGATATAAATCTCGATTTTTGACAAAGTTTGCAATCAGCCATAACTAAATAAAAATTCTTATTCTTATCACTGATAAAGTTACTTTCATAATCAAATGTCAAAAAAACGTTACGGACACTCCTTCAGCCCAGAAAAAAATAATTTCTCCGTAAGTCGCAGAAATCCACATTTCGGGATATAAATCTCCATCTGTCATATACTTGTTTCTCATTGATCACTTGGTGAAACATTGTGTTAATATAGGTTACGAAGAAATTATTTTCTTCTGGGTTGAAGAAGTGCCCCTAACGTTTTTTTTTTTAACTTTTGATTATGGAAGTACCAGAAGTAATTTTTGTGACCTGAAATAATTAATATTGATGTAGGGGATATTTGGTTTCAACAGGATGGAGCTACACCTTAATGAAACAATAACTTTATTGCGTACCAAATTTCCTGGACGTGTTATCAGCAGAAATGGTGACGTTAATTGGCCAACAAGATCATGTGATTGATCACCTTTGGGTTTACGTGAAAAGCCGTCTATAAGAATAATCCAGAGTCGATTCCTGAACTTAAGGATGGAATTATCTGTGTCATTGATGTGATAGAGCCTCAATTATGTCAAAATGTCATTGAAAATTTTAACAAAAGAGTGGACATCTGCTGAGCTGCAAGAGGAGGTCATTTGGCAGACATTGTTTTTCGTATATAAATGTCATAGCTGATACTTAAATTACCAATGAATGGAAGTTAAGTGTTTCATTTATTCCTTTTTTTATTCATTTTTCATTATTATACTATTATTCTATATTCTATTATTATTCTATTTTCTATTATTTTATTATTATTTCTATTTATTTTATATTATATTTTTTATTTATTCGGAAAAAACCGCGCAATTTGAAATACCCGTTATTTTCAAATTTTCTTTTTTTTTTATAAAAGAATGTAGTTATTAACATTTTATACAGCATACTCATATCGAAAAATACTAAATAATAAATAAAGACAGCAAGAACCCTGCGTAATTATTTAATATTAATATTTGATGAAAAAATTCCCCTCGCGAAAGTTATTCACGAGGGACCGAATTTGTTTCCATTAATTTCCAACTACGCGTGTAATAAGCGAAACATTGAATTTGTTAATGGCGAAATGATTTAATTAAATTCCATTTTGATTTGTCCGTATTTATTCATTCAGAGCGGCACTGCGGATGGAACGGTGTGAGAAACGATTAAAATTGTCATATAAATCAAAATTAAATATTTATTATTACAATAATATAATGAATTCACATTAAATAATTGATCAAATTAATCAAATTTGGTATTTGGATCAGAAATATATGTGAATTTTTTCAGATTTTTATTATAATTTTTTAGCAGTTAAAAAAACAAAATCTTATTTTTCAAAAGATTTCAAGGTCAAATCTTCACAAAAAATTGGGCTATTTATATACTGAAAAGAAAATGATTAATACCAGGGGCGGCTCGTTATGTAGAGCCAAGGAGCCATGCCACTACCTCTAATTTCAAACGAAACAAGATTTTTTTTTATTAATTCTAAAAAACACTGATTTGTCATTTTAAATGTTAAAACAATGCCTGCGAAAGTTTCATGAGACGAGAAAAATGGCAATGCATTTATTTGAGAATATATCTCTTGAACAAATTAGCAGATTTGAAAAATTCTTCCAGAATTGTGTTTTGTGTTGTTATCTTGAAAGCCAGTGATGGGGTATTTTGAGTTTTTTAAGATTAATGTATTTTGAGTAAATTTGAAAAGTTTTAAGTGTGTTGCAGTTGTTTTTGTATTTTTTTTCACTCTGAAGAAGTGAAACTTAAAAAATCTTAAGGGCTGTTCTCGGTCGGTTATCTTGAAAACCAGTGATGGAGTTTTCTCGGTCGCTTATCTTGAATACTTGTGATGGGGTATTATGGGTTTTTTAGAGGATTATTACGATTAATGTATTTTGAGTAAATTTGAAAAGTTTCAAGTGTGTTACAGTTGTCTTTGTATTTTTTTTTAAACTTAAAATCTTGAAAACCAGTGATGGGGTTTTTTACGTTTTTTTTTAGGATTGTTAATATTAGGGTATTTTTGGTAAATTCTGTAAATTTCAAGTGTGTTGCAGTTGTTTTTATTTTTTTTTCACTCTGAAGAAGTGAAACTTAAAAAATCATAAGGGCTGTTCTCTGTCTCTTATCTTGAAAACCAGTGATGGAGTTTTTTTGAGTTTTTGAAGGGTTATTAAGATTATTGTATTTTAAGTAAATTTAGAAATTTTCAAGTATTTTACAGCTGTTTTTATATTTTTTTCGCGTCACAAAAAATGATTAAAATGTTTCATAAATTCACATGAAAAATCGCCAAAGCAATCGATTGAATGTATTGGAATTTTCTACCAAATCACTCTTGAATTAATATTAAGTGATTTTGAGAAGTTTTAAGTGGATGGCAATTGTTTTTATATTTTTTTCGCGTCAAAAAAAAAAGATTAATATTTTTCATAAATTTACATGAAAAATTGCCAATGCAATTGACGGAATGTATTGGAATTTCCTACCAAATCACTCTTGAATTAATATTGAGTGATTTGGCGAAGTATCAAGTGAATGGCAATTGTTTTTATATGTTTTTGCGTCAAAAAAAAAAAAGATTAATATTTTTCATAAATTTACATGAAAAATTGCCAAAGCAATTGACGGAATGTATTGGAATTTCCTACCAAGTCACTCTTGAATTAATATTGAGTGATTTTGCGAAGTTTCAAGTGGATGGCAATTGTTTTTATATGTTTTCGCGTCAAAAAAAAAGATTAATATTTTTCATAAATTTACATGAAAAATTGCCAAAGCAATTGACGGAATGTATTGGAATTTTCTATCAAATCACTCTTGAATGAATATTGAGTGATTTCGCGAAGTTTCAAGTGGATGGCAATTGTTTTTATATTTTTTTCGCGTAAAAAAAAAGATTAATATTTTTCATAAATTTACATGAAAAATTGCCAAAGCAATTGACGGAATGTATTGGAATTTTCTACCAAATCACTCTTGAATGAATATTGAGTGATTTCGCGAAGTTTCAAGTGGATGGCAATTGTTTTTATATTTTTTTCGCGTAAAAAAAAAAAATAATATTTTTCATAAATTTACATGAAAAATTGCCAATGCAATTGACGGAATGTATTGGAATTTCCTACCAAATCACTCTTGAATGAATATTGAGTGATTTCGCGAAGTTTCAAGTTGATGGCAATTGTTTTTATATGTTTTCGCGTCAAAAAAAAAAGATTAATATTTTTCATAAATTTACATGAAAAATTGCCAAAGCAATTGACGGAATGTATTGGAATTTTCTACCAAATCACTCTTGAATGAATATTGAGTGATTTCGCGAAGTTTCAAGTGGATGGCAATTGTTTTTATATTTTTTTCGCGTCAAAAAAAAAAGATTAATATTTTTCATAAATTTACATGAAAAATTGCCAAAGCAATTGACGGAATATATTGGAATTTTCTATCAAATCACTCTTGAATGAATATTGAGTGATTTCGCGAAGTTTCAAGTGGATGGCAATTGTTTTTATATTTTTTTCGCGTCAAAAAAAAAATAATTTCATAAATTTACATGGAAATAGCCAAAGCAATTGACGGAATGTATTGGAATTTTCTACCAAATCACTCTTGAATGAATATTGAGTGATTTTGCGAAGTTTCAAGTGGATGGTAATTGTTTTTATATTTTTTTTGCGTTAACAAAAAAATGATTAAAATTTTTCATAAATTTACATGAAAAATTGCCAAAGCAATTGACGGAATGTATTGGAATTTTCTACCAAATCATTCTTGAATTAATATTAAGTGATTTTGCGAAGTTTCAACTGGATGGCAATTGTTTTTATATTTTTTTCGCGTCAAAAAAAGATTAATATTTTTCATAAATTTACATGAAAAATTGGCAAAGCAATCGACGGAATGTATTAGAAGTTCCTACCGAATCACTCTTGAATTAATATTGAGTGATTTGGCGAAGTATCAAGTGGATGGCAATTGTTTTTATATTTTTTCGAGTCAATAAAGTACTCATCGAATAAATGTAAATAAGACCAAAAAAATAATTCGACTTTAATTGCTTTTTTGTTGTTTAAGGATAACTCTTGAACGGATGACCGAATTTGGCAAATTATTCCATCAAATAGACGCAGATAAGACCCAAAACATGTAATTTATAGTTCAATTCATGAACGCGAGGAGAGATTTTGAAAATCCTTTCAGCAAAATGTTGTGCTCATTGGTCAGATAAGATCAAAACATATTTTATATTATTGAAAATAACTCTTAAACGAAAAGTGTTAGCAACGTATTGTTCTTAAATGATAGACGTAGGTTAAACAAATAAAAAATTTAAATTTTTTTTTAACTTTTGAACTTAAGATCAGATTTCTAAGACCCTTTCAGCAAAGTCTTTCATTCATCCGAAAGATATATAGAGGACCAAAGAATTGAATTCGTTGTTCAATTGTTTTTTTGGTTTATAGAAGATAACGGGTGACCAATGTTAAATTCTTCCAGAAAAGTCCATCGAATAGATATTTTATCTATTTGTTTGTTAGCAGTTGTAAGACTTAATTTTGTAGAATTGTGAACTGCTTCAATATGTATATATGAAGGCTACTTTTCTCTTTATTTAATTTACTGAATAATTTTGCAACAATAACCGTTTTTGTTTTCTCAAAAATAATATTATATGCTATGTGGCTCTACCATCAAAATGTTCTACGAGCCGCCACTGACTAATTCTAAAATATTACCAATATTTTACATAAAATTACTATTCAATTCAAGTTATAAAAAAAAATATTAAAATATCGTAAAAATATTGGTTATTCAATTTTTTGAAGATAACGCACCAAACATTGGAAGATGAGAAAAATCAAAGATATGGTATTCACTGACCGGAATCATATGATGAAATACAATTTTCCGTCACTCCATCGCTTAGGGGCGAAAAAAATTGTCTTTATTTCAAAAATGTTTTTAATGCCCTAAATAACCTTCAACGACCTTGAAAATGTTCATCTGATTTGTTTGGTATCTGAGCCGAAAATTATTTATATAATTTTTTCAGATTTTTATATTTTTTTAATAGATAAAAAAACAAAATCTTATTTTTCCGAGGGTTTCAAGGTCATATCTTGGCAAAAAATGGGGTTAATCACACATAACTGAAAAAAAAATAAAATGACTGCTCAATTGTTGATAAATATATAAAAAAATCAAAATGTAAAAATATTAGTTATTCAAATTTTTAAAGATGTCGCACTAAATATTGAAAGAAGAAAAACCACATAGATGGTATTTATTCATAGCAATCATATAACAAAATAAAATTTTCCGCCACTTTTAAACTAGTAAGCAAAAAAAAAATTAATACCCTAAATAACCTTAAATGACCTTGAAAAATTTAGCCAATTGAGGTATTTGGGTCAGTAAAATATGAGGATTTTATCAGATTTTGAAAATATTTTTTTAGTAGTTAAAACAATATATATTTGAAAAAAAAAACAATTTTGGGGCTTTCCGTATCATGTAGGGGCTTTTTTGATACACGGCTTAAGGGCACAACTAATGACATTTTCATATTTATTTAAAAATACGTGTCGGGTGGCATTTTGACCATCTTATCCCGGAACACCCTTCACCGCACTGCCCTGGCAATCGACTTTTACATTTTCCGCCAATTGTTAAAGGTATAGAAATACACAAATCAGACAGAAATGAAGTTATGCAGTATCTTATTTAACAACTGGGTACAATGCCAAATTTAAAAATATCAGAATTGTTGTACCAATTCATGCGCAATCAAATTTATTTCATCGCATTGATGTTTCACTCAACGCCTACTATGGTGTGAAAAGATTTTAATAACTGCCCGGCGCAGGCCTTTGTCCACGCGAGGCCTTGTACCCGTGTTCGTAAATAAATTTAGATTAAATATTGCTTTGAAGTGGGTATTACATTTTTTTTAAATTATAGTTATTTATTATCAAGTAATATTTTTTCATGACGTACATTTGTGTAATAAATTTCTTCCGTTTAGTTTCAATAGTCCTCGAAAATTTGGTAAATAATGCCCACCGATACATCTCCTGGACATTTTGTCGTGGGACACACTTAATACCGATCAAGGCCTTAAGCGCGCTTCGAGGTTAGAATGACCAAGAGATGGATGAGATGGATGGGGTGCTGTTCCTGGAGCCGCTTTTTCTCCAGAGGTGTCGTTTGTTACGATGAAGTGTTAAAGTAAACTCCCTAATCTTTATTTATTGTCGCCTGCTTCAACTTCTAATCCTCACTTGAAATTTTCACGAGATAATCCCTGCACACGCCACCCACCAGATTTACGAATTAATCAATAAACATGGTCTGCATATTGCATCAGCGGCGCTCTCACCGTGGTGTTCGGTCTTGGATAATACGCTCCAATATTAGGGAAGTTCAGCTATACTTTATATTCTACATATATATATACAGGGTGTATTTGAAATAACGAACAGGCATTTAAGGACACATACACAAAATATTTGTGAACCCATTTCCGTCAAAATTTATTCCAATTTTTTTTTAATTTTCCTAATTTTTCTAGGTTTTTTAAACATTTTGAGAACCAATGCTTTTCTCATTTAATTAGGTCTGCATGGAATGTGCGTTTCTTTATTTAAAACGCGAGATACGATTTCTTGCCTCCGAAATTTGAAGTGTTCTCGCAACGTTTTTTTTTTGTAAAAGATAAACAGTCCTCAAGTTCATTGACACTTAAAGAGCACTCAGATATTTCCTACGCGCTTGTTGTAATTCGATATCTAAAGCCGATGCCGTTTAAAAATTAGGTCACATTACCACTGCCCCCCAAACATGTTGCGTATTTTCACTCATTAACTTTAATAATTAATAGCGGGCTTTTTGTTACAGTTATAAACAAAATAATTGCGAATATTGTTTAAAAATAATATAATCTCTTTGTGGTTACGAGCCTGTTCGTTATTTCAAATACACCATGTATACAGGGTGTCCGAAAAGTATGGAATATCCCGTATAGCTCAGTAAATGTCGACTTCAGAGAAAAGTTTTAAATAGAAGTTATTTAACACTTGGTTATCCACCACCTTGTATATATCAATTTTATGTTTTGTTATAAACAAAAGCGCAACAACACTTACATTTTTTTTTAATGACAAGGCACATCTTTATTACACTCATTTGATAGAGTTTATTTTCTCTTTTCAACGACATAAAACTTCATTTAAAAAAAACGCCAAAATCGTACGTTTTTTCAGTCCAAAAACCAACAACTCCCTTTTTTTATTTTAAAATTTACACAAATTAAAAGCCCGTTGTTAAATTTAAAAGTTGCAAACATCAAATGACGGAAAATAAACATATTAATACATTTTCGTTTTAAATCATTTAGAAACGCCAAAATTACGTTTTTTATTTTTTTAATTTCACAACTTCCAAGCCCATTGGTAGATTATGATTCAAACCGCAGTTATTTAAAAACATATTAAAAAATGTATTTCTAAAATCACATTGCGTTATAATTGTTCGTTTTTTCGAATCAAAAATCGTCAAAATTGTGTTTTTATTTTCAAAAATTGCACAACTTTCAAGCCTGTTATTAAATTTGCATGTTGCATACATCAAACTATGGCATATGTAGTGTAATTCGCAAACATTTTAATACATTTTTCTTTAAAATTATTTATATATTCCAAAATTGTTTGTTTCTTAAGTCATAAACTGACAAAATTGCGTTATTTATTTTTTAAATTGCACAACTGAACAAATCCGTTGTTAGATTTAAATATTTCAAACTATGGAAATTTTAGTGTAATTGGCGAAGGCATTAAAAAAAATTGAATCGTTTAGTAACGCCAAAATTGTTTGTTTTTTAACTCAACAATCGACAAAATCTTTTTTTTTTATTTTTAAAATTGCATGTATTAACATGTAGCATATACAGTGAGCGCCTAAAGTGTGGAATATATTCAGTAAAACCAAAATAAAATATTTTTGGAAAAAAATTTGCAAAAACTCTAAATATTAAGTTTTCACCTTCTATTGTCATTTACTCGAAAAATTTCTCATGTAAGATGGCAATATTTTTATACTGGCATTTCGACAATGAAAAGATCTCTCAAAATTAAGAACAAAAATAGGGGGTTACCATTTAAAAACAAAATGGCGGACGTCATAACTGAAAAACAAATGACGATTGAAAATCGACTTTCATGCAAAAATGTGTATTTTTATAAAAGAAAGTCGACCTGTTCGAGGATTTTTTCCAAAAATATTTTATTTCGGTTTTACTGAATATATTCCACATTTTAGGCGCGCACTGTATAGAATAATTTAAAAACATTTTAGGTTTTTTTTTTTTAATCACTTCATAACGTCAAAATCTTCGTTGTTCAGATCAAAAACGGACAAAATACATTTTTTTTTAATATTCAAAAACTGTACACATTTTAAGCCGTCGTTAGATTTAAATGATAAAATCACTACAAAACGCCAAAATGGTCCGAAAACCGACTAAATTGCCCAAATTTAGTGTAATTTAAAAAAATATTAAGTATTTTTTCTAAAATCGCTTTAAAACGCCAAATTTTTTCATTGTTTAAGTCAAAAACGGACAAAATAGTTTTTTTTTTATATTAGAAAGCTCTACAAATGTTAAGTCCGTTGTTAAATTTGAATGATAGAATAACTACAAAGCGCCAAAATGAGATTTGATATTCAGACCAAAAACTGACAAAATCTTATTTCAAAAATCGCACATCTTTTTTTCAAGTCAAGAACCCACAAAATCGCATTATTAATTGCACAATTACCAAATCCGTTGTCAGGTGTAAATTATTGACGTATTAATATATAGAAAATTCAGTGTAATTTAAAAAAATATTCAGATATTTTTCTCCAAAATCATTTCATAATGCCAAAATTGTTTGTTTTCAAGTCAAAAACCGACAAAACGCGTTTTTTATTTTTTAAATTGCACAACTTCTAAGCTCATTACTGGATTTAAATAATTCGAACGTCAAAATATGGAAAATTTAGTGTAATTTCCAAACTTTTTTCATTGTTTAAACACTGCAAAATCGTTTGGTTTTCAAGTTAAAATCAGACAAAATTGCGTTTTTACTTTTCCCATTACGAAGTACGTGAAAGTATTGTGATCGGGATTTTTTTCTTCAAAATTTGTTTTTACGGAAATATCCGTTTTGGGGTCCCTAGATGCCATTTCAACAATTTCTGGAAAAAAATGGTGCCTGTGTGTGTGTCTGTATCTCAAAAACTAATAGAGCAATTGATACGAAACTTTGAACATAAGTCTTATTTGATAATCCGAAGAACTGAAAAGCTTTTCGTAAAATTTCGTAGACCGGAAGTGGGTGTTTACCTTTACTGTTTTTTTTTTTTAATATTTTTGTAAATATGAAAAATATCACAAAAGCATTTAAATAAATATCGAAGACAACAAAGAAATGAACATCTTTCGTTTGAAAATATTTTTCATAAAATCATTTTTATTCGAGAAAAAAATTATTTATTTTCGTTTCATAATTATAAACCAAAAATTTCAAAAATAATTTTGTTTTTTCTCGAATAACAATGATTTTATGAAAAATATTTTCAAACGAAAGATGTTCAATTCTTAGTTGTCTTCAATATTTGTTTAAATGTTTTTGTGATATTTTTCATATTTAAGAAAATATTGGCAAAAACAAAAAACAGTTAAGGTAAACACCCACTTCCGGTGTACGAAAATTTACCAAAAGCTTTTCAGTTCTTCGGATTATCAAATAAGACGTATGTTCTAAGTTTCATATTAATTACTCTATTAGTTTTTGAGAAACAGCGCATACAGACACACACACACACAATCACACAATTTTTTTTTCCAGAAATTGTTGAAATGGCATCGAGGGACCCCAAAACGGATATGCCCGTAAAAAAAAATTGAAAAAAAATCACGATCACAATACTTTCTCGTACTTTGTAACGGAGAAAGTAAAAATTGCGCAACTTCCAAGCTCAATGTTAGATTTAAATGATTCGCACGTTAAAATATAGGAAATTTATCATAATTAAAAAACATTTTAAGATTTTTTTTTTATAAAATCACTTCATAGCGCAATAATCGTTCGTTTTCAAGTCAAAAATCGACAAAATCGCGTTTTTCATTTTCAAAAACTGCACAACTCCCAACATAAGTAGAATCGATTTATCTTTCAGATTATAATAATTATTCCTGATATGATAATCGCCGAATACAAGAAAACTATTGAGATTAGGAACAGGGAACCCTTATACAATCTGAAAGATAATTGGATTCTACTTAAGAATACGTTACTAAATACAGGGTGTGCCATTTGAAAAAAAGAATTTATTCAACTTTATACGTTGGGTTTTCCTCCCGCATTTTTTTATCACCCTGTATAATTATTTGTATGAAATCATGGTTGGCATAGTTCGAACCTTCAACCAAATAATAGAAATGATTTTAATCGTTCAACGTCAATCACTGGGGCAAAAATAAAATTTCACCCAGACCATGCATTTCAACAAATCTTCAAATATTTCGAAAACGGCAAACAATAGGTATAGGGAGTATTGAAGTAACTCACCTTTATTTGCTCAATATAATTCAAAAATGATACAGGATGTTCCATTAAAAAAAAAACATAAGTTTGGTCTGTAATTTTGTTATGAGACACCCTGTATAAATTTAAATATTTTTAGGGCGTGCAGCTCACTATTATACACAACTTTTGTATAAAACATTTTTCGAAATTTTGAAAAACAAGCACGTGATTGACCGTTCCCAGAGCTCTGAAATACCCTGTATTTGGCAATTTTATTAATTTTCGTTAATTTTTTAAACCGCTGAGTTAAGTTATTTTTATTAATTCAGTTCATATTTTAGGTACGGTGGTGTTTCCAGAAAATGTATGTGAACTGTTGAGGTGGGAAATCAAAGGTTCATTATTTCTGGGTCGATTTTGAGAATGTTAATTTTTTTTTACTTATAAGAAATTAATGGTGCACACTGCTAAAAGTGTGTTGTTTTTATTTGATGAATATTTTTTTTGTAAATTTTGAAATATCGAGGGACATCCAAACAGTATTTCGCCTAGGGCTACAAAATACCTTAATCCGCCACTGATCACTAATATTACATCAGCAGTTGAAATGAATCCAGTATCATAAATTATTTATTCTTATAGCTAAATATATTCTCCGAAACATAATTACAATTAAATTGGCTACGACAACCATGAAAATATTCTCGTTAATCTCTATTTCTATATAAACTATCAATATACGCGGATATTAAAACAATTAAAATGTATTTTTCTTCATTAAACAATCCTAACAAATACAACGATTATCGCTATTTTTTCCCGTTTTCGAAATAAATTATGTTGCTCTAGGAAACCACATAATTTATTTCTCAAAATCGAATGTATTTGTATTTCGACAATCATTAATACACACAGTTACTAGTGAAAACTATTGTGGAACATCACTAACCTTACAACATGTAATTGTAGCTTCCAGGTGTGAATTCTGTGTTCGTTTCCATTCTCAAATCTCGATATTTACACTACGTGCACTGATATTTACAATAACTAACACTCGTAATTATCACTCCTACATTGAGAGAAATAAACAAACAAATGAAGGTAAGCGGGACTGACGCCGCCGCGCCGACTTGATGCACGCTCGTCCGTTTTGAGAGAGAGCGAGCGAATTTGTTTCATTGGTACGGTTGAGAGGGGAGAGACGCTAAAAAACATTGGGCAACATTGTACAATATGTAAAAAACCGTAATCGGCATCCCTCCGAGTTTGTTCGCGCCGCGTTGCGTTTCTCCCGATCGTAATAGTGCCTGCGTTAATTTAATAGGCGGCCTCCGATATTTACAGTTAATTTCGAGTATTTTTTAGATTACTATCAGTGACTGTGTTAGTGAATGTGTAGTGTAAACACGGAAGGACATACTGTGTAAACATTGCCGCTGGTAATGCACTGTGAAATGAAGAAATTACAAACAAGAGTTTTAGCGTCGGATGAAATTGGGCAAATGCAAGGAAACGGAATACGCACAAGGTTAGTACTTTAAAATGCGATGTGTAATAATCAATAATGTACGGAGCACGTAATAATCATATTTATGATAATACGATTAAGTGAAATATACACACATACACATTATTTAAATTGAAATCAATCATGAAAGTATAAATATATATCATTGTTATACTGGATGTTGGATTGATGAGGCTGTTACTTGGTGAAATTCCATAATATATGTGGTAAGTAAAACACGTGTGTTGAGAATTTTCACAAATTTTTAATGTCAAAACACTGCGATATATGTTTCGCCACACAGTGGCTTCATCAGGCAGATGATTAATGATCTGCCTGATGAAGCCACTGTGTGGCGAAACATATGTCGCAGTGTTTCGACATTAAAAAAATTGTTATACCATCAAATCGGAGAAAGTTGCACCATTTTTTTAATAACTCGCTAATAATCGATCGGCAAATTTTTCATTACTATCTTTTTATTTATTTGCCCCACTGAATCAAATCCCAAATGCAGGGGCGTTACTTTAAGACACTCTTTATACAATATTGTTAGAAAGTGGAAGAATATTATTTGTGGCTCAATGAACACATCCATGGGCGTCCGTAGAAATTTTTACAGGAGGGGGCAAAACTTGCATTCATACATTCCGAATAAATAGAAAATGTACGGTAATATTACAGCGAGATCGAATAAAAAATTGTCATGAACAAAAAGCTGCATTCATTTTCTTACTTTCTAAATTTGAATATATCAATATACGTCAGCTTGACACTTGCCAGTAATTTTTAGAAAAGACGTACGTATTTTGGCTCATACGACATGACTAATTTTTTATTCGATCGCACTGTATAATACGAATAAAAAATAAATAAAATGTATGTATATTTTATTTTATTTTATTTTGGGCTTATTAGAAGAGATAGATGGTATGTGTAAATTCGGCACTTTTGCAGACTTTTATGTTGAATAATAATCAATTGAAAAAGATTACTTTAATTATTTTGTTTTCGAGTCAAGTCCAAAAACCCGAAAAAAATGCTTTTAGTTTTTCTTCATATCTTCGTTATTTAAGGTGATATTTAAAAACCGTAAAGACGTTTTTGCAGCACTTTTTTATTATCTAATAGATGGCATATTTTTTTCTTTGTAACATGTTTCGTTTCTTTTTAACCATCATCAACTTTCTTATTTCTTATGGAGGCCATATTATTTCTTTATCACATCTGAATGCTCTTTTTTTGTGATAATAACAATATAACACAACATATATTTAATATCATAAATGAACATACAGGGTGTAGTGGAACAAAACGGAACATAGGATTTTCAATGTTAATTTCTTTATACTGGAATATTATCTTCCCTGATCGTTTTAAAGGAAATATGTAAATAAATGTTTTGTAGAGTAAAAATTCCTGCATGCAGTCATGCTGTTAATTAATTGTTTGCATTCATAAAAACTCAGAAAATGATAAAATAAAAATGATCATTTTCACGAAAATAATGGTTGTCATGAAATTAAACAAAAATGGTGCGCTGTTGATTTGTTGGATTCTGTCAAATTTATTGAATACTTCATAACTTTTTACAAGTTTTCTCATTAAACATGCATTCTATTCAAGAAAAGGTGCAAATTATATGCTATGCTGGTAGCAGTTTTCGTGAAGTGCGGGATATGTTTGCCGTCAACTATCCCCATCGACCAATTCCCTCCATTGCAACGATCCAAATGTTGACTCATAAATATGAAACGACTGGCTCAGTATTAAGGAATACCAAGAGGTCATCAAATGCAGAGCAGAATAATAAGAAGGGTGACGAGTTACGGTCTTAGCTTCTGTAGGAGCAGATTAGAAGCTTAAGGCAAATTGCTGACAAGTGTGGAATTCACTGTACCAGTACCCAGAGGTATTAACCCTACGTTAGTCGCGCATACTTTTGTGACAAGTTTGGTCGCACGGTCTACGATTGTAGACCATTTTCAAAAGGCTCTAGTATAGCTGAATTTGATTTGAATTTTAAATAGCATGTTCATTGATATTTACTATGTATATAAATCATATTTTTTATTGAAATTATTTGTAATTATTTGTAAATTTTGTGTTGAAAGGATAAATTTAAAAAAAAGCAGTTGCTTATTTGACAAACATCTGTTTATTAATAAATAAAAATAATATTTATGTAAAACAAAACAATAAAAATAATTTAATATGCTATTTCTAACCAACAAGTAAATAGATAATAAAAAAAAAATCTAAAATATTGCCCCCTGTCCGGAAATATGGTATACATTTCAAAAAAAATCGTAGATTATCGAGAATATAGAAAACAAATGACAACATTAATTATATTATTCCAGTATATATTTATGGTAACATAACCTAATATAATTGACATGTGTCATGTTCTTCTTGGTTTAGAACTTAACGATCAAAGATCGGTTTTTTTACGATAAATAAAATTGGTACCGCTGCAAAACAAATATGGAAAATTCCGATGAATTGATAAGCTTAGAAAGAAGAGATTCCAAATATATAATCATGCTACTAACGGAAATTTTCTTTTTAATGATTTGTATGACTACGTTCATATTGATGAGAAATGGTTTTACCTTACGAAAATTAAACGGTCTTATTACTTAATGCTAAACAAAGAAGAACAGGAGAGAAACTGCAAAAGTAAAAGATTTATCACGAAGGTAATGTTTATGGCTGCAGTGGCTCGACTACGCTACGATACACATCGAAAGCACTATTTTGATGGTAAAATTGGAATATGGCCATTCGTATAAAAAATATTTATGTTCCAAAGAAGCGTACAATAAGGCCAAATCATATTTTAATTAAAATTATTCTGATGTAATTATAGTTTTCCTAAAAAAGTTAATTTTTAGTTTTATTGTATTATTTTGCAAATGTATAGTATATTTCCAGACAACAAAAATCGCGAAATGTATACCATATTTCCGGACGGAGGGAGTACAAAATAAGTAAAATAACAAATTTGCCGCATTGCAGACATGCTCTTCGTGTTGACTTATTTCTGTTTCTAAGACATATATTGCAGCGTCCGACATAATTTTCTGGCATATTAGGGGGTGGGGGAGGGGGATCTACAATCCCGAGGAGAGCGCGTGCTCTGGATTTTAGTTGTGCCGGCAAAGATGCAATGGTTGCCCTAAACTCTATTTGTGGTTTTATTAACTTCCATGCAAAGTTTATATTAAAATCACTTCTAGAAATCTTCTCGTCCGGATGATTAGCCTTATAAACACAAAGTGAATTGATGCCAGATATATTGAGTAAGTCATGAAATATGACCATTGGCGGCATGTATTTCTTGAGACATTATATTTGCACAGAGCTGGTCCACCAAATCAACTCCAATTTTAGTTTTATTATATGTTGTTATCATTTCTGGCTTCCTATCGTTTCCTGTTTCCGGATCAATTGCATCATTGTGCTGCGTGGATGAAATCTTTTTTTATTTGGTAAGAATTCTAAGGGTATTTCTCTTTTATTTTTTCGCATTGTACCAAGATATGTCAACTTCTTCTGTGTTAATAGCTTTCTTGCTAAGGGAATACTAGAAAACCAATTATCACCAGTTATGTTGCGGTTGGTTCCTTCAACTGGATGTACTAATCGAAGAAGAACATCTTCTGCAGTATTGCTCAGCTTATATGGACCTTCCGGTTGAGTTCCAACATATGCTTCCAGGTTGAAAGTATACGATGTTTTAGCATCAACTAAAGCAAACATTTTCAGTCCATATTTAGCCGGTTTGCTTGGTATATACTGCTTGAATGAGCAGCGTCCTCTAAAAGCCAGCAATTGCTCATCTATAGTCAAGAACACGCTGGCTATAAAGTTAGATTGAAAATTAGTAATAAAAATTTTGAATAACTCCCTAATTGGAGCCAGTTTATCTATTTCCCTTCGTTCAATTCGACTTCTAACATCATCAAACCCTCAGCTTCTTATAAGAAATCTAAATCGCTGTTCACTCATTGCTAGATAGCACGCTTCAATGCCATTACCTTTAGAATTGTCCCAAATTTTATGAACATTTTTTCTTGAACTTCTTAAGGCCCCATCATGAACAAAATTCCAATAAAAGCCTTTATTTCTCTCTCATTTGTCGGCCTGGCATGGCGATATCTCTCAAATTTGTTCTGAATTTTGTCTATATATATATTTGTTGAACTAACTATAACTTGAATAATGTTATCAGTTAAAAACAATTTTATGCAGTCTATTTCAGTTAACGCATCACGTGCATCATGTTTAAAACCGGGAAAATGTTTTATTATATTATGTGAGCGAATGCGTACCTGCAAGTTAGGTATATTTTTCTTCCACTTGGTCGTTTTATCTTTGCCAAGGTAGAATCTTTTTGAAATATTTTCATCGTCTGATAAATTGTCTTCTTCCGATGAAACTTCCTGTTCCGATTCTGAGTAGTGTTCCACCGTTTCTTCTTCTAGAATATCATTATCTGCTTCATCTTCTTCTACTTCATCCAATACACATTCTTCATCACTTTCTAACTCATTGAACCATCTGAGCCACACATCCGGGTCTTTATTAGTCTCGGTTCTGCGTTTTTTTGGGTTAGACATTTGTACGGCTGAAACTGGTAAAATGCAATAAAATACCATAAGGTAGAAAGTAATAATACTTACAATGAAATGTCGAAGCACAGCGGAAATAGTATCGCAGTTAGTCGCAGACCAGCCGTATTTGAAACACAATAAATTACTGTACTGCACTCAACCACTGCATTCAAGTGACTAACAATCTAAATTTGGAAATTCCTAACAGCTACTCAAGAGGGCGCGCACACATATGTAGCATCATTCGAGTTGTAACCATTTTAAATTGAGTGGTCTACGACTGTAGACCGTGCGACTAACGAAGGGTTAAAGAAACATCATTTTCGCTCGTACAATTACCAGTGCTACCAAGAAATATTACAACGTGATTACCCATACTTCACGAAAACTGCTACCAGCATAGCACTTTTTCTTGAATAGAATTCATTTTTAATGAAAAAACTTGTAACCAGTTATGAAGTGTTCAATACATTTGACAGAAGCCAATAAATCAACAGGGCACCGTTTTTGTTTAATTTCATAGCAACCATTATTTTCGTGAAAATGATCATTTTTATTTTATCATTTTTTAGGGTTTCTATGAATGTTAAAAAATAAATAATAGCATGACTGCATGCAGAAATTTTTACTCTGCAAAACATTTATGTACAAAAAAAAAACATTTATTTACATGTTTCCTCTAAAATGATCAGGGAAGATAATATTCCAGTATAAAGAAATTAACATTAAAAATCCTATGTTCCGTTTTGTTCCACCACACCCTGTATAAACGTTCAGAAATCTGCTAAAAATCATTCGTGCCATGGAATTAAGACAATTAAAAATCTAAATAACTCTTTGTTTTGCCAAATTAAATAGATTGTATTTTTAACCAAACCCAAATAAATCTAAGACGCTCAAATCTACAAGCTGCAATTCCGCCGTTCCCAATCCACTCATTTGGGTACATTTCATTCAAATAATTGCAAACATTACTGGAATTGTGCGCTGGTGCACCGTCTTGCTGCGACCAGAACTTTTGAAGTTGAATTCTTAGAAAATTTGTTACGGTCCTTTTTGCCATTAGGCTGTAGAGCCGGAGAGGTTAATTTTCAGCGGTTAAATCTGGTAGAAATTCTTCAGAGGGTCGTGGTCTGGTCATGACTCTTCCATTTACACTGGTATGTTCAGTTTAGGGGTGCATAGGGGAGACAGTCCTCAATTCGATGTGTTACCTAAACAACGCAGTATGGGATTAGATAATTGCGGAGTGATGAGAGCTTGGGAGTAGTCTTCAATATTATCATAACATTGAGGTTTAGATGAGTGATGTTTGTAAGTAAGTTACTAAGCCGGTACTTACATCTGATTGATCCACGTCCTAAGAACCTTATCCTGGACATCACAATGCACTCGCTTACCGCAGTAGATCGGTAAATCTCTTGTTTATGATTTTCTGGTTACAACTCGGGTAGTAGCAATTACAGATAACACTGTAGATCATAGATTAAGTAAAATAGATCGACGACTCTCTGTATAAAATATTTACCGCATTTTTAATTCATCACTGTAGTCATGGGATGGCGCTGGTGAAGCATAAGCGGGTACGGGTAGAACGGGTTGCAGAGCTAGTGGGTTTCCAAATTTCAAAGTAGATTAAAATGTTGGAGTAATAAGAAGTCATTGATTAAAATAATAGATTTATTGCAAATTGCACAAATGGTTACTTACAGAATAATAATAATACTATATATCAATATCCAACCAGCAAGAAGAAAATTTTGTTCCCTTCCATTTTGTGTGTGAGAAATAATTTAATGAAATACCATTCATTAAATTATTTCTCACACACTCTAGAAAAAGAGGAGAATCAAACGATGAAATTATTTCCTCGTCACCTATGAGAAATAAACGATAACAATATTTTGTCCCAAAAAGTAACAATATGACAAAATTTCGTACAGACAATAAAGAAATGTACTTGTAATAAATATCACTTACCGGTTCATTTCTAGTGAAGAAATGCATACAAGTGTTTCTGTAGCAATTTTTGCAGGATTGAATGGCACAATAACGACTCATTATTTATAATATTTTTATAACGCGAAGGGTATGGACGACTTTCTCTTCGTTTTAACAGACGAAAAACTGAAAGGAATCGAATATTCACATACTTACGGTTTTGTTTGTTTACATATACTCGGCCTCGCTGATTATCGCGTTGTGTTGAATGATTTACGGACGAGATTTCAAATTGTATTAGCAGGTTCGGCCATCTAGCGTCATTTGCTGTAAAAAATTTCAGCCTGTTTGGTGATACTTACGCTATCCCATGTTTCCAGTGCGAAGCTCCAATGTGAACAATTTATTTCGTATGGAGTGCGCAGGGCATGCTGTAGATGATGCATTACCAAGATGGTAACGCAACTCACAGGTTTCGTTTTGGTAAACTTTGGATGGGATAAATTAGATTGTTAATTCTTGGATGTTGTACTTGGGGGTGGGGTAATAATAGGGGTTGATGGATTATTTAAATATTAGTAGTGATTTACGTTTACTGGATGATCGTATTAAACCTGGGCTATGGGGATAGTCGTGGCGCCATGTGTTTGAATAGAGCATTTTTTTCTTTAAATGACGGCCCTTCTTTTGTAAAGAATCGCATAAGATTTTTCAGTACATTCGAATTAAAAATAATCGGTAAGGGTGTCTAAAATGTATCGCATAATGGCTATATCTTTTTAAAATTATTTACCGAATGTAAAAATGATTTTAATAAAAGTTGTTTAGCTTGTCATCATGAACATTTTAGAAAATTTTAAAAAATAATTGATTTTTCAAACTTTGATCGGCCGTAGCGGCTAAACGAAAACTCCAAATTGAACGCGGTTTGTAAATCTGAGCTCCTCGTATGTCAATTAGTCGGACTTGGTTAAAATTGTAGATGTTCAATTTTTGACGAAAACCTGAAAAAATACACGAGTAAACAACCCCTTGGAATTTTGTTAAAAAATGCAACTTTCTTAATAATCATCGTAGACTATTGAATTTTACCTTTTTTTCATCAGAAAAACGAGAGAAATTGATTGCCGTTAAAAAATTTCAGCTATCTTCAATAGAAAAAAAATTAGCTAGTCACCATGAACATTTTAGAAAATTAAAAAAAATTATTGATTTTTCAGACTTTGATCGGCCGTAGCGGCTAAACGAAAACTCCAAATTGAACGCGATTTGCAAATCTGAGCTCCTCGTACGTCAATTAGTAGGACTAGAGATTTTTATTTTTTTGACAAAAACGTTAAAAAAGACATGAGTAAACCCCTTGGAAATTTGTTAAAAAATGCAACTTTCTTAATATTCATCGTAGACTATTGAATTTTACCTTTTTTTCATCAGAAAAACGAGAGAAATTGATTGTCGTTAAAAAATTTCAGCTAACTTCAATGGCAAAAAAATTAGTCAGTCACAGTGAACATTTTTGAAAATTTACGAAAATAATTGATTTTTCAGACTTTGATAGGCCGTAGCGGCTGAACGAAAACTCCAAATTGAACGCGGTTTGCTAATCTGAGCTCCTCGTACGTCAATTAGTCGGATTAGAGATTTTAAATTATTGATGAAAACTTGGAAAAAAGACATGAGTAAACCCCTTGGAAATTTGTTAAAAAATGCAACTTTCTTAATAATCATCGTAGACTATTGAATTTTACCTTTTTTTCATCAGAAAAACGAGAGAAATTGATTGCCGTTAAAAAATTTCAGCCACCTTCAATAGCAAAAAAATTAGCTAGTTACCATGAACATTTTAGAAAATTAAAAAAAAAAAATTGATTTTTCAGACTTTGATCGGCCGTAGCGGCTAAACGAAAACCAAATTCCAAATTGAACGCGGTTTGCAAATCTGAGCTCCTCGTACGTCAATTAGTCGGATTAGAGATTTTTAATTTTTGATGAAAACTTGGAAAAAAGACATGAGTAAACCCCTTGGAAATTTGTTAAAAAATGCAACTTTCTTAATAATCATCGTAGACTATTGAATTTTACCTTTTTTTCATCAGAAAAACGAGAGAAATTGATTGCCGTTAAAAAAATTTCAGCTATCTTCAATAGCAAAAAAATAGCCACTCGACATGAACTTGTCAGAACAAAATGTTAGAGAATGCTAAATGAACAACTTATAAACAATAAGTTTTTCTCGAAATCTCTTTGGAGTTTGAGTAAACAGAGGATTAGGATTATGTATATGAAACATCTTTATTGACAGTATTATTGATAGTAAGAATAAAAAGAAATGAAAAAGCTTACAAGGAAAACAATAGTTTGCTTAAAATACGATGATCTCTGAAAAAGTTTCAGCAAGCTGCTTGTGGAAAGTCGCTGATTATTTTTTTTGGTCTCACCATGCGTTCCCTTTATTCTTTGCGTTCCCTTACTTCTTATTTTACCAATACACCACTGCATACTTGACTGTATCACATGCATCAACTTTAGTTTGGAACAAGTAGTTTATGAGTATGTTTACTTCACACTAATACTTTATTAATATGCTAAAAGCATAAGTTTCTCCTACGAGCCGAAAGTTCTCATCGACGGTGAGTTACGGAAGTAGGCCACCCGAAATATTTACAACTTAGAAAAAATATGTCGGTTTTCCGTTTATTTATGCAAGCCGGGTTTTCAGAGCCTCTTGCATCGGCGGCATGCTGAAATGCGCCCCCGCCCCCTCCTTTCCCCGCACGTGCACGCGTGACTTATGGATGTGAAAAGCCACGGCTCTTTAATATTTAACGTCAGCGTGCGAGGGTTGTCTTGTCCCGGTGGGGCCGAAAGCGAGGGGGTGATCGCCCCCGCCGCTCTACCTGTTGGTCCGTCCGCCGCTCCAGCTACCGGGCTTCAGCCGTATTGATCTAGCGTTCCATGTGACGTGCAAAGGTTACACTGGCTTACATTCGGAGGATTTCCCTTGTCCACCTTGCATGACCTACCGGCGGCGGCATCCAAGGTATTTCGTGTGAGAATTTCTCGCACATTTCAAATTTGCAATTACTAAAGTTAATGAAATATGCTACAAATTTTGAAACGATTGCATAGTTTAAGGAAAAAAAAAACAAATGAAGGCATGCTAAAGAATGTCATAATTTAATTTTTGAATCAGTTATGTATCGAAAACTATATCGGATAAGTGTCCGCTAAGACTTTGCTGATAAAGTCTTACTGTTTCCAGGAGATTTTTGATAACATTTTTGCACATTTCTGGCTCGATTTCCGCAAAGACGCGCTCAATTTCGTCCTTGCGTAAATACGTGACTTTACGTAACCCCGCAGAAAAAAGTCACACGGTGTCAAATTGCTCGGTGGCCAATTATAATCTCCAATAACATTTCTCCTGCAAAAATTCACGCATTTCCAGCACAGAATGATAGGTAGCGCCATCTTGCTGGAACCGCATCCACAACACGAGTTCTATTTCAAATTTAACCTCTATACAAGTTTCATCAAGTATTAAGTACGCGTTGTTAGACGGTGCTGTTGTAAATTGCCGGGGTTAGGCAAGTGTCGCGCAGGCATTCATTTTCCCTCTAAGAAAAATGGGCGGTTAATTGAAGGGATCGTCCCTTCCGAGGTCCTCCGGGCTCGCGGTGCCGCGTAATTTATTTTAATGAGCGTTGCCCTTCGGCGGCAATTAATTCCGTCGCGTTCCGGAGATAATTCCGCTGTCAATTTTAATTCGCCGACAGAATTTATCGCGCCCAATCTTCCGCAATGGCTTTAAACGTTTCAATCGCGGCAAAATCGCGATTAAGCTGAACTGGTTTCAGCCAGAACTATTTTGCGTCAAATAAATTTTGTGAAAGCTTGCATAGGCACTAAAACAGCATCGATTGCAACGATATTTATAATGTAAATAAACTACAGTGTCATTAAAAAATAATACATGTAACCTTAAAGACCTTCATCTTCTGGCCGCGATCATTACTATGGATAGTAAATCGAATATTTATTTTCTGCAGTAGAGCATTACAAAAAATATACATTCTGCAACCGTCAGAAAAGGGTGTGATTAACGCATCGCTATTAGAATGCAAAAATTGCCATTTTTTAACATATATTCACTAGAAGAACAAAAATGCACCTGTTCTAGAAATCGATCGCGGTGGGAATTCTACACTTTCGTCGAAAGATGCTTGACATTTCAACATATTCATCCTTAACAATATGTCTTTAGAATTTCTTTAAGAAAATTATGCGAACAAAAATGGTTGAGAAAGAAGACAAATTTTGAAGACCAAATATGCACTTTTTGCAGGTATCGCCCTGTAAATTTTGCAGTCGACAGGTGCTTGATTTTTTGACAGATCCGTCCTAAATAACATATCTTTAGAATTGCTCAAAGAAAATTATCGCAACTTCACAATAATAAAAACGGCTGCTCTAGAGGACAACTTTTGAAAATCAAAAATGCACTCTTTTCAGATATCGCCATGTAAATTCCACACCTTTGTCGACTGCTGCTTGAAATTTTGACAGATTAATCCTAAATAACATAATTTCAGAATTGCTGAAATAAATTATTCGAACTTTGTTCTTACAAAAATTGCTGCGCTAGAAGTCAAATTTTGAAAACCAAAAATTAACTTTTTCCAGACATCTGACGTAAAAGTCTGGAATTTACAATAGAATTCCAGACTTTTACGTCAGATGCTTGATATTCTTAAAGATTTGTTGTAAATAAGACACCTTTAGAACTGTTTACTGAAACTTATCCGAACTTTGCAATAACAAAAGCGGCTGCCGTAGAAAACAAATTTTGGAGACCAAAAGTGCTCTTTTTCCAGAAATCGCCCTGTAAATTCTACACTTTTCTCAAAATATGCTCGACATTTCGACAGATTCATCCTAAATAACAAATCTTTAGTATTGCGCAAAGAAAATTATCCAAACTTTTCTGTTACAAAAGTAGCTACGCTAAAAGACAAATTTTAAATACTCAAAATGTACTTTTTCTGGAAATTGCCCTGTAAATTCCAAACTTTTATTAACAGATGCTATGACAAATTCATCCTAAATAGCAAATCTTTAGAATTTATTAAAGACAATTATCTGATTTTTTCTCTTAAGAAAATGGCTGCCCCAGAAGGAAGATTTTGAAGAACAAAAATGATCTTTTTCAAGAGATCACCGTCTAAATTCTACATTTTTGTCTGCAAATGCTTGACATTTCGACAGATTCATCTTAATAAACATATCCTTAGAATCGTATAAAGAAAATTATCCGAACTTTGCCCTAACAGAAATGGCCGCACTAAAAGTCAAATTTGAAAGACCGAAAATATGTTTTTTCCAGAAATCGACCTGCAAATTCTAAACTTTTATCGACAGATGCTTGATATTTTGACAAATAAATTCTAAATAACAAATCTTAAGAATTGTTTAAAGAAAATTATCCGAACTTTGTCCTAACAGAAATGGCCGCACTAAAAGTCAAATTTAAAAGACCTAAAATATGTTTTTTGTAGAAATCGCCCTGTAAATTCTAGACTTTTGACAAATTAATACTTAATAACAAATCTTTAGAATTGTATAAAGAAAATTATCCAAACTTTTCTCTTACGCAATAGCTACGCTAAAAGTCAAATTTTGAAGACTTGAAAATGAACTTTTTCCAGAAATCGCCAGGTAAATTCGACACTTTTGTCTAAAGTTGCTCGATATTTTTACAGATTCATCCTAAATAACATATCCTTAGAATCGCTTAACGAAAATTATCCGAATTTTGCTCCAACAGAAATGGCTGCACTAGATAACCAATTTTGTGGACCAAATATGAACTTCTTCCAGGAATAGCCCAGTAAATTCTAAATTTTTCATCCGATTTTACAAAACGGTCGATTTAAATTTAAAATAAACCATGAAAGTGTAAATATTAATAACAATTATACCTTCAAATCAGCGATAGTAACATAATGGTCACATCACCATTTTTTTTCAAATCGTCAAAATTTTAAATAATTTCAACTTTACGCTTTTAACACATGAAATTAATTTAAAATCCAATGATGGATTATATGCAGTTTCTTACAAAAACGCTGTCTCGAAGGAATTTTAGGTTATTTCGGAAAAATTCAAGTTGATTGCTTTTTTTGTTCTTTTATTTTTCTAAAATCGCCAACATTATTACAATTTTTTGCAACGTTATGCTCTGATTGCACGAAATTTTATCAAAATCCAGTGCATGTTTGTTTTTACGAAACCATAATCTCAAATAAATTTTAGGCAATATTGGAAATTTGTAGTTGCTATTATATTTTTTGAGAATTGCCAAAATTATTACAGCTTCGGCAATTTTTATGAAATCATATCTCAAATAAATTTTGAATCATTTTGGAAAGTTTTTAATTGATGGACAATGGCCATTTATGAATGATACAATTTTTCAAAACATTCTTTCTGAATTCCATAAATTATCCCAAAATCGATTAATGGAAAATTTAAGCATTTTCACAACTTAACGCTGTGATTATATGAAGAGTTTAGAAATAACACAAAACGTTATGTTGTGGTTTAAGTAAAAGTTAAATCGGAGGGTTGGGGGCTGTTTCCTATCCTACTCGCCATTTTATGGAATTTTAAACGGGAGTTTACGTGCGAAAATCAATGCATATGTATAAGAAAGATACACTAAAAACCATCTCTTCTTGAACAACTTATGTTTTTTTATGTATTTTGAAATTTCAAATCGATAGCAATTGTTTTTATATTTTTTTCGAGCCTCAAAACATTGTTCAAATTTTTATGACTTGTCGTTCCGTTTAAAATTGTAAAATCTTACAATCCAAGAAAACCAACTTGAAATTTTTACTGAATTGCAAACTAGAAAGATTAATGAGTAAATTTTGAAAATTTAAAATCGATAGAATTTGTTTTTATATTTTTTCGATTGGCAAAAATTTGTTAAAATTTTCACAACTTGTCATTCCGTTTAAAATTAAAACATCTTAAAATCCAAGAAAAAAATATTTATAATTTTTATTAAATTGTAAATTAGCAAGAGTTATGAGTAAATTTAAAACATTTCAAATCTATAGCGATTTTTTATATATTTATTCGAGTCTTATTAAAATTTTTATGATTCGTTGTTTAAAATTAAAATATTTTAAAATCCAAGAAAAAAATTCCTTGCAATTTTTACTGAATTACAAACTAGTAAGAGTAATGAGTAAATTTTGAAAGTTACAAATCGCTAGCAATTGTTTCTATATTTTTTTTTAAGTCTCGAAAAACTGTTTAAATTTTCATTACTTGACATTCCGTTTGAAATAAAAATATCTTAAAATCCAAAGAAAAAATACTTGCAGTTTTTACTGATTTGCAAACTAGGAAAACTAATGAGTAAATTTTGAAAACTTCAAATCGATAGCAATTGTTTTTATATTTTTTTTCGAGTCTCAAAAAACTGTTAAAATTTTCATGACCTGACATTCCGTTTAAAATAAAAATATCTTAAAATCCAAGGAAGAAATACTTGCAGTTTTTACGGAATTGCAAACTAGGAAGAGAATTGAGTCAATTTTAACATTTTCAAATCGATAGCAATTTTTTTCAAGTCTCAAAATATTATTACATTTTTTTATGACTTGTTCCCTTTAAAATTAAAACATCTTAAAATCCAAGTAAAAAGTACTTGCAATTTTTACTGAATTGCAAATTAGGAATAGTAAGGAGTAAATTTCGAAAATTACAAATCGATAGCAATTGTTTTAAATTATTTTTTTTGGTCTCAAAACATTTTTAAAATTTTATGACTTGCCCTTCCGTTTAAAATATAAATATCGTAAAATCCAAAGAAAAAATACTTGCAGTTTTTACTAAATAGCAAATTAAGAAGAGTAATGAGTAAATTTCGAAAATTTCAAATCGGTAGCAATTGTTTCTATATTTTTTTCAAGCCTCGAAAAACTGTTAAAATTTTCATGACGTGACATTCCGTTTAAAATAAAAATATCTTAAAATCCAACGAAAAAATACTTACAGTTTTTACTGAATTGCAAACTAGGAAGAGTAATGAGTAAATTTCGAAAATTTCAAATCGCTAGCAATTGTTTTTATATTTTTTTTTTAGTCTCGAAAAACTTAAAATTTTCATGACGTGACATTCCGTTTAAAATAAAATTTTTCCAAAATCCAAGGAAAAAATACTTGTAATTTTTACTGAATTGCAAACTAGGAAGAGTAAGGAGTAAATTTCGAAAATTACAAATCGATAGCAATTGTTTTAAATTTTTTTTTTGGTCTCAAAACATTATTAAAATTTTATGACTTGCACTTCCGTTTAAAATATAAATCTCGTAAAATCCAAAGAAAAAATACTTGCAGTTTTTACTAAATAGCAAACTAAGAAGAGTAGTGAGTAAATTTAGAAAATTTCAAATCGGTAGCAATTGTTTTTATATTTTTTTCGTGTCTCGAAAAACTGTTAAAATTTTCATGACCTGACATTCCGTTTAAAATAAAAATATCTTAAAATCCAAGGAAAAAATACTTGCAGTTTTTACGGAATTGCAAATTAGGAAGAGAATTGAGTCAATTTTAACATTTTCAAACCGATAGCAATTTTTTTTTGAGTCTCTAAACATTATTAAAATTTTTATGACTTGTTCCGTTTAAAATTAAAACATGTTAAAATCCAAGGAAAAAATACTTCCAATTTTTACTGAATTTCAAAGTAGGAAGAGTAAGAAGTAAATTTTGAAAATTACAAATCGACAGCAATTGTTTAAAAAAAAAATTTTGGTCTCAAAATTTTATGACTTGCCATTCCGTTTAAAATAAAAATATCTTAAAATCCAAGGAAAAACTACTTGCAATTTTTACTGAATTGCAAACTAGGAAGAGTAAGGAGTAAATTTCGAAAATTTCAAATCGCTAGCAATTGTTTTTATATTTTTTTCGAGTCTCGAAAAACTGTTAAAATTTTCATGACGTGACATTCCGTTTAAATTAAAAATATCTTAAAATCCAAGGAAAAAATATTTGCAATTTTTACTGAATTGCAAACTAGGAAGAGTAGTGAGTAAATTTCGAAAATTTCAAATCGCTAGCAAATGTTTTTATATTTTTTTCGAGTCTCGAAAAACTGTTAAAATTGTCATGACGTGACATTCCGTTTAAAAAAAAAATATTCTAAAATCCAAGGAAAAAGTACTTGCAATTTTTACTGAATTGCAAACTAGGAAGAGTAGTGAGTAAATTTCGAAAATTACAAATCGCTAGCAAATGTTTTTATATTTTTTTCGAGTCTCGAAAAACCGTTAAAATTTTCATGACGTAACATTCCGTTTAAAATAAAAATATCTTAAAATCCAAGGAAAAAATACTTGCAATTTTTACTGAATTGCAAACTAGGCAGAGAATTGAGTCAATTTTAAAATTTTCAAATCGATAGCAATTTTTTCGAGTCTCAAAACATTATTAAAATGTGTATGACTTGTTCCGTTTAAAATTAAAACGACTTAAAATCCAAAGAAAAATTTTTGCTGAGTTGCAAACTAGGAAGAGTAAGGAGTAAATTTTAAAAATTACAAATCGGAAGCAATTGTTTCTATATTTTTTTCAAGTCTCGAAAAACTGTTGCAATTTTTATTGAATTGCAAACTAGGAAGAGTAAGGAGTAAATTTTGAAAATTACAAATCGCTAGCAATTGTTTCTATTTTTTTTTTCGAGTCTCGAAAAATGTTAAAATTTTCACGACTTGACATTCCGTTTAAAATAAAAATATCTTTAAATCCAAGGAAAAAATACTTGCAGTTTTTACGGAATTGCAAACTAAGACGAGAATTGTGCCAATTTTAAAATTTTCAAATGGATAGCAATTTTTTTCGAGTCTCAAAACATTATTAAATTTTTTATGACTTGTTCTGTTTAAAATTAAAACATCTTACAACCCAAAGAAAAAATAATTTCAATTTTTACTGAATTGCAAAGTAGGAAGAGTAATGATTAAATTTTAAAAATTACAAATCGATAGCAATTGTTTTGAAATATTTTTTTTTGTCTCAAAACATTTTTAAAATTTTATGACATGCCATTCCGTTTAAAATTTAAATATCGTAAAATCCAAGCAAAAAGTACTTGCAATTTTTACTAAATTGCAAACTTAGAAGAGTAATGAGTAAATTACGAAAATTTCAAATCGATAGCAATTCTTTCTATATTTTTTTCAAGTCTCGAAAAATTGTTAAAATTTTCACGACTTGGCATTCCGTTTAAAATGAAAACTCGCAAACTCGCTCGGACTCTAAACTGTATGGCTCATCCATAAAGTCCTAAATAATGTACTTGTTACATAAATAGCTATTATAAATTCATTAAATAAGTTAAACGTTTAGAAATAACACGAAAAGTTATTTTTTAGTGAAACCGAGGGCATGGATAATAAACGAGAGTTTACTTGCAGAAATCAATACATATAAATGAAAGAGACACTATAGATGAACTTTTGGCAAAAAATTATGACAAAATCCTATGATAGGTTTCCACAGAATCGCAATCTTGATCAAATTTTGAGTAATTTTGGAACATCTTAAGTCGATAGAAAGTATAAATATAAATAACTATTATGCCATTAAATCGGAGAAAGTAACAACATGGCCACATCACATTTTTTTACCTATTACTACCAACAAATCTTCGATATGTACCAGCCATCTTGAGAACGGATACCTCCCCTAATCCTAAAATTAGCAATGGGCTCTTGTGGGTGTATTTCCTAGCATCTAGTCGGTGTAGAGGTTTTCGGGCGCTCGAATTCACACTGTGTTTCTTAAACATTCAAAGTTGTTTCATTTTAAATTACCCAAACCCCGAAGGTGGTTTTAACTTTCCATTATGAGCTTCTGCTGTATGAGTAAAAATTTTATGTTTTATTATATCTTAAATATAGTGCAACAGTTTAAAAACATAATTGAATTAAACTACAGTAATACCAAGAATCATAATATGCGATCCCGGCGCATTCACCATCTATTTACACGACAAACACCACCGCCTCCGTTGTTTGTTGAACTTTGCCGAACAAACTGAAACACTTGCTATAATCAATAAACTCGCGATATTTCGTGTCCTCCTCTTAAATATTTACCGGGACATCATTAATGAATGCTGTGCCCGGAAATACGATTATTTTCCGGGCCGCTTGGTATTTAATTTTATCGCCGATAAGTAATTCATAATATAATTGGGTTCGATTGTTTTTCCCTAATTCATCATCATTAGTTATTAATGGATTTATATTATTTACGATTATAAAGGACTGAAACTTACGCTCGGGTAAATTACATCATTGAACGTATTAATCATGGATGATTACATGTTACAATGTAATAAGTGAAGATGTCAGGTTGTAAGGTATTGATTATTGATGTGTTTTGATATGTTTTTGGTGAATAGAAGTTGTTTTAATGAATTTAACTTACAGTACATGTGAAATTATTATTTTATCTACATTGGTAAAATTAATAATAATGTTAAAATAATATTGGGTAAATTACATGCGAGTACGTACGTATATTTTCATAAAATAATTAGAAAACATAAATTTAATAAAAACGAAATATTTAGGTAACGTTTGGTTTTAATTAAATTTATGTTATGTTTTTGAAACATACACATGTAACTTACTAAATAATAACTAAAACCATTCATTCAAGAGAACAAAACTACGGAAATATAAACACTGTTTAGTCTTCTGCGTATCCATATATGTATAACAAAAAATAACAAAAGTAATACCAAATATATAAATGCAGTAATAAAAAATATAATTATCATAAAGCACTTAATATAAATTAAATTAAAATAAGCTTGATGTATGTAATTTGGATAAAAACGATCGCGTGAGCCTAATGTACAAAAAAATAATATTAACTATCTTGGCCTAATTTCTTCTTTTACACATCATAATAACTTTTCCCGCCGACGTAATTTATGGCATCGTTAAACTGCACACGATAATTAAAATAGATTGCGCTAGTACTCGAGTGTTACACAACTAATCCTCGAACGAAAATGCATATCTGGATGATGAAGGTCTTCATTATAAAACTGTCGTCGTAAAGAAAACTTTGCTCAAACAAACTTCAAGACGTTCGAGTAAAGTTTTCCTGGAGAATATCATTTAATTTACTAAAACATTCACACGCCATTAATCCCACGAAGTACAAAAAAAAATCGAACATAAAGACCTATGTTTACAGTGAGAATAAATTCTAATTGGAGTTTAGTTCATGAAATAAAACATTCAACGGGAGAATTAAAAAAAAATAAAAATAAAAACTGCGTCACTAGTTTGATTTAATTTTCATACCGTTACAGTTTGCGTCATTCTTTACAGAAAATAAATCTGTACATATTCACCAGAAAAAGTTCTGTGTTTGGTGGTCCTGTTTCACTGCTGGCATTAACAAGCTAGGATTAACGATAGGTGTATAGTACAATTGATGGTACAAAAAAAATAATTTTGAGTGATTTATAATTACTCAAAATTATTCCATTTACTATATGTTATTCGGGAATGTACAATAAATGTATGTATCTTTGGAAAAACTGAAATTTTCCATTAACAACAAAGTTAGGTTTATAGTGTTATTTTCGAAAAGTAATGGAAATACGAAGTTGATTTTTACCATAATTGTTGATAATAGTATAATGTGCGCTATCAGAAATTTCTATAATTTTTCATCGAAGAATAACGGAGACATTAATTAATTTAGATCGGTTGTCCTCCCAATTCTTTATATTTTAGCCATTTTCAAACTAATTGAACGAAAAATAAATGTTTGTAACATGTCACTCCGAACATTATAGTAACAGCTTTCATATGATATCAAGATAACGATATTCTATTGTTAAATAATTGAGTTAATCACTATTAGAAAATGTGCCCTTTTTTGTTATATTTCAAACGCCTGTGAAAGCGAGATTGACAAACTAAAGCCTCTCGCCCTCTCGATTTTTATAAGAACCGACTGCAATTTTTTTCTCTGCTTTTCAACTTATGGGGACAGCCATTTTGTTTCGAGCCATAATGTGTCAAATGTTGAAGTGGATTATCAAAATTAGATTCATTCTGAATGCATTTTAAAATTTTGAAGCTTATTTCAGCCCAAATTATTTTTTAGGATTTTCATAAGCACCGACTACCCTTCCGCCCCGTGTAACCCAACAAAGTACAGAGCGAGATAGACGCTGGGGGTTAGGAGCTTATTTATTTCAAAAGATTGGTACCTAGATTTTAAAACTAATAATAAAAACATGCAAATCACCAACGAATTTTTAAATATTAGAGTAACCATCAACTTCAGATATACGAAACCTTATATGAAACGAAAGCTTACTTATTGAACTTTCAAAATGTGAAATAATATATAGGGTGTTCTATTTGAAAAAAAAATAGAAATTGTGCAGTTTGCGAATGGCTATCACCCTGTATAATACGCTGAGTTATGTTTTGGTTGATAGAGTAATTTTGAAGACTAAAGTTCAACTAAACTTTACCACTAAATTAGAATAAATTATCTTTATTAGTTTCAGGGGAGCACTTTTACAATTTTGTTAAAATTTTTGTATAAACAACTGAATAACACAAAAACGGCCCGGTTTCAACTCCCACAACCTAGGTCATTTTAATCTCCAAGTAACGAGGAATACAAAAATGCTAAAATATACAGGGTGTTCCATTTAAAAAACATAAGTTTGGTCTGCAACTTTGTTATGAGACACCCTGTATAAATTTAAATATTTTTAGGGCATGCAGCTCACTATTCTGTACAACTTTTGTATAAAACATTTTTCAAAATTTTGACAAATAAGCACGTGATTGACCGATCGCAGAACTCTAAAACACCCTGTATAAAAAAATACACGACGAATAAAATAATAAAAATTTGCGTGTCCACGAAAATTCAGGCGGACAGTTGCAATTAAAAAAAAAACATAACTATATGGACCAAATTAAGGACCAGCTGGAGGTATGGCATGTGCCCTTAAATTTATATACCGATGTGGATATTGAATTAATTTTGAGATTTTAGATGTAACATTTTGGTAGTTAGATTTTTGTTTAAATTTAATTTAAATTTAAATAAAAAACAAATAACAAATTTAAATTGAATTTAAACCAAAAACTTACATCTGATGGGTCACTTACGATACATTTATGAACTCAGAATTTAGAGACAATTTAAATTATGTAAAAATATATAGCGTGTTTCATTTGAAATAGAAAGTGAGGGTAATTTTCGGTTGAACCAGACATAGAATTTTTATTAAAAGTCCACATGTTGAGATGCTTATTTTATAATATTGAGGACTTATTTTCGGACTTTTTTTGGGGCGTTCATCAGGCCTTTTCCAAGACCTTTCTTCAAAACTATTTTTCAAGATTTTTTTTTTCAGAACAATCTTCTTCAGAACTTCTTTTCGATTGCTTTTTTTTAAGGATTTTTTTAATTACATTAAATTTTTTTCTTTTTAAAGAAGTTTTAAGACTTGTTTCAAAACTTTATATCGTGATTTTTTTCAAAAAAAAAAAATCAGGTTCTCTTTCAGGACAAATTTCAACTTTTTCAGGATTTTTTTCTCAAAACTTCTTCAAGTTTTTTTTTTCAGGGCTGTTTTTGGAACAATTTTTTTCAGATTATTTTCCTATAGTTTTTACTTTTTCCGTTACGAAGTACGAGAAAGTATTGTGATCGTGATTTTTTTTTCAAAAATTTTTTTTACGGAAAAATCCGTTTTGCGTCCCTAGATGCCATTTCAACAATTTCTGGAAAAAAAAATTGTGTGGGTGTTTACCTTAACTGTTTTTTGTTTTTTGCCAATATTTTCTTAAATATGAAAAATATCACAAAAATATTTAAACAAATATTGAAGACAACAAAGAAATTAGATTATTTTGTTTGAAAACATTTTTCTTAAAATCATTTTTATTCGAGAATTTTTTTTTTTTTAATTTTTGGTTTATAATTATGAAACGATAATAGGTACAGCAAATTTATAATAATTGTAGAGAATGTCAAAATGAACAATTTATGAAGAATAAGTTTTTTTCGAAATCTCTTTAGTTTTTGAATAAACTGAGTTTTTGAATTTGAAGTATAATTTTTTCATCTTTCATAATTTTGACGTTTTGAATGTCAGTTTCATCCGAGTCTACAAAACGCTCGATGTACATTCAAATATGATTTAAATAGAAAATAAACTAAGAAAGCGTAAATACAAATGATACCATCAAGTCGGAGAAAGTAACATGATGGCCACATCACCATTTTTTCTCAAAACTTCCTCAAGATTTTTTTTTTCAGGGCTGTTTTTAGAACATTTTTTTCAGATTATTGTCCAATAATTTTTTTATGTATTTTTTAAGGATATTTTTTAAAGAATTTTAGACCACCACAGAATAATAAAAACATTAGAAATCTAAATAAATTCAAGAAAGTTTTAAAAGAATTTCTCATTAAAAAGTGCTATTATACATTCACGGAATTTCTAAATGATCATGTACAGTAATCCGATGGGTCTAATATATAATGTGTGCTTGATGGTGTACTTTTTTTTTCTCTCTATTTTTAAAGCTAAGACTATTTTGCCATATCTTTAATTTATTTACCATTTTATCAATTATTGATTGTTCTCATTATATTTCTGCAATTTTAAAATGTAACATAGTTAGCTATTAACTGTATTTTAATTTAAATATATTTGACATGTACATCCACATAACAGTGGCGAAGTTACGAATAAAGAATTTGAATTTGACTTTATTTTGAGGACACTTCTTGTGTTAGTGTTAAGATGCGTCTTTTTTGAATTTTCTAATTATAGAGTAATTTTTAGCCTATTATGTATTTATGCTACCTGACAAGTGCAGAAATATTTACTTATATATTATTGTAACAGTTTATTAATTTTTTGCACAAATATATTCTATTCTATTCAAAATTTTTATCAAACTTTTTGCCAAAACTTTTTCGGGTCATTTTTCCGCTTTTTTGTGGACATTTTTTTCAAGGCCTCTTTCTAGACTTTTTCGGAACCTTTTTAAGGAATTTTGTGGGACTATTTTAGTCGAGAGTTTTTTCAGGACATTTTCTTCGGGACTTTTATACAGAACTCTTTTTCAGGACTTTTTTCGTGGACTTCTTGATTATTTTAGGGACTGTTTTCATGACCTTTTAGGGACATTTTTAAATACTTTTTTCAGGACTTTTCTTTAGAATTTTTTGTCAGGTCTTTATTTTCAAAACTTTTTTTCTGGAATCTTTTTCAGCACTTTTTTCAAGATTATTTTTCAATACTGTTTTTCCAGACTTTCTTATAAGACTTTTTAAGACTTTTGTTCAGAAGCATTTATTGGGGACTTTTATGATTTTCATGATTTTTTATCAATTATACTTTCTTTCCGGACTATCTTTCAGGACTTTTTCAGGATTCTTGAATGCCTCTTTTCGGGTCTTTTTAAAGGCCTTTTTTCAGGTCTTATTAAAGGCCTTTTTTTAGGACTTTCCTTTTTTTCTTTTTGGGTATCAGAACAATTTTTAATAGAACTTTTTTTAGAACTTTATCAGGTTTGTTTTTAGGATTTTTTTTCTCGACTTTTTTTAGGACGTGTTTTGTCAAAACTAGAACTGGGTAACTGATGATTGAGTCGAGAAGGCAAGTGACTCATTATGAGTCATGAAGTTTTATAAGTGAGGACCTTTTTTATCATTATAGTCGAAAATATAAAATTTCTGAGGCGGCGACTCTTTTATTTATTTTTTTGCTCATCAACATTTTGTAGGGTTAAGAGTTGACTCTTTATAATTATGAGTAAACTTTTTTGTAAATATACACTATGGCATAATTATTTGGGGAAATTTAATTCATTCCGAAAAGCTTCTCATCGCACAAAAAAAAAATGTTAGTCAAGTCTTCTTCAGAATGTACTCTGGGGAGAGCACTACAAGCCTATTTTTATAAATCTTAAAAAGGGGGTTACTTCCTCAAAAATGAAGAAATAATCTTATTATTTTTTATATTTTTAATTCTCAAATGCGGCGATTAAGTTTGAAAATAGGCAAAACGGAGTAAGTTAGCAGGTACTCCTCCATCAATTTCATTTTTTATTGCTCCCAATAAACTAGAAAAGGATCAGAGATCTGCTTCTACGCTTCAGCGCCCAGTGAGAAATCGCTGAACTATTCCTTGGATATTGAAGGGAGATGAAAGAGACTATTAACGATACTAGCGTTCATAGCGGACAAGGCAAGAGGTAGTGGTCGCCCGTAGACTCTTGCCTTCTTCGGCACGACAAAGGAAGATGGTACAGTGGCCTTGTTTACCCCAAGACTCAAATTTATGGGGTAGTAAAATCTTCGGTTCCAGATGGGGTCGGTCGCATTTCCGGGCGCGTGCAGGACGACTTCACCGATGTTACCCTAGCTTATGGTATTTATCCATACGGTATTAGAACAAAAACTTTTGAAAATAATACCGTTGCATTGAAGAGCAAGAGGAGAAAATATTTTTGCCGAACAGTGTTAAGCCTTTCTTTTTAAATTAGTTAAATCTATCACCACTGATTATGCACCTGCAATGGTAGGTCCTAATTTATCATTCTGTAAAAAAGAGATAAATATCCGGATTTTTTAACGTATCTACATTATTCATTAACTAGTGCTACGTAGCAAAATACACTGGTGGAAAAAATGAAACACTTGAAATTCGTAAAACTTCGAGCATTAACTCGGCATATTTTCAATCGATTTTGATGAATCTTTGAGGGCGAAAAACTTTGAAGTGTCTTCTTTAAAGTCATGCATGCGAACGAGAAAAATCCCATTTTTGCAAACTGAGTAAACTCAGATTGGGATGATCCCTTTTTAAAACCTTCAACCCTTGATCAAAAAACACGTTTTTGGGCCAAAAACGCCCAACTTTGGCAACGTGTACCGAGTTGGAAAAATTGTGTCAAATTCGTTTTTTGAGTCCTGCACAGGTAATTGAACACATTTCAATGCCCTTTTGGTGGTTCGAGTCGACACATTTTTTACCCTCTTAAATTAGAGCCAAAATGGGATTTTTTCCCGAAAGAATCATCCAATTTGGTTGAAAACTCGCCGAGGTTTTGATTCAAAATGCAACACCCATAACTTGGTCGTAGGAACTTCGTTATTTAAGTCCTGCATAGGGAATTGATCAAATTTTAATGCTTAATGCCTTTATGCTGGATTTAGTCTACAAATGTTTTCCAACTCCGTACACATCGTCAAAGTTGGACATGGTTTCCTGAAGAAACATTTTTTTCACAGGGGTGCTAGAGGGGGAAGGAAGGGGTACGCTTAGGTTCGCATGCATGACTCAAAGGTTTATCAAAGATTTATCAAAATCGATTGAAAATAAGTTATGGCGGTTTGAAAATGGTCGAAATTTCACAAATTTCAAATGTTTCATTTTTTCTTCACCAGTGTATTAAGCACAGATATATCATGAATAGTACATTCAAAATAGTAAACTCTGTTCCTGACGAGCTATAGCCTACCGTTAAGATGGCAAAACTGTCGATACTTTAGGCACATACTTTGATCAATTATACCGTTTCTTGTTTGAGATATAATAAACCAAACTGTTTCATTCGAAATTGGACATTTCATAATGACCTATATTACCCTCCCCAATTTATAAAAAAAAAACTTTTTTGCGTTACGAAGTAAGAGAAATTATTGTGATCGTGAAAATGTTGTTAATTTTTTTTAACGCAAATATTCGTTTTGAGGTCTCTAGAGGCAATTTCAACAATTTTTTGAAAAAAAAAATAATATGTCTGGCTGTGCGTCTGTGTGGTTGTGTGTCTTTGCATCTCTGTGTCTGGGTACCTGTTTGCCTGTGTGTATAGGTGGGTATCTGTATGTCTGGGTATCTATGTGTCTGGTTATGTGTGTGTCTGTGTATCTGAGTATATGTGTGTCGATGTGTCTGTGTGTCTGTGTCTGTGTCGGTCTGTCTGTGTCTGTGTGTCTGTGTCTGTGTGTCTATGTCTGTGTGTCTGTGTTTCTGTGTTTCTGTGTGGCTGTGTGTGTGTCTGGGTATATGTGTGCCTTTGTGTCTGTGTGTGTGTTTGTGTGTGTGTGTGATGTGTATATACAGGGTGACCCAGGGATCTGTATAAGCCCCATCATCTATTTTTCACAGACGGGTACCCACACCCATTCTACATATTTTAAAAATTTGGATGTTTTGTACAGGGTGTCCCAGTATAAATAACAGAACAAAGTTTTGTTTTGTTTTTAATGGAACGTCCCATATTTTATACTTTATTTTTAAAATGTGTAGAATGGATGTGGGTACCAGTTTATGAAAAATAGAAGTCGATAAATAGCAAATAAGTTATGGGGCTTTTACAGATCCCTGGGCCACCCGGTGTGTATGTCCGTGTGCGCTGTATCTCAAAAATATTTTTTTTTATCACGAATCAAAATGTAGCGTTCCATAGAGGAAGAATTTCAGGCAAACACTTCAAGGTTTCATATAATATCTAATCGATAACTATTTTAATAAAGGCATACGTTATGATCATAAAATATGACACAATTTCCGCAGATATCAACGTCTCTTGCAAATTAGGTGTCCCCAGTAAGGTCTCCGCAATACTAATTATTAAATAAATTGCGTTACATTAAAGCGGACACGATTGGAAATAAGTACGGAGAGGCTATTAACAGTAATGGTAATGATAATGATGATTGAATGGGTGAATAGACTTTTATGGGAGCGGCGACGCCTACACAAAAAGTTCTGGAGACAAATGTGACGGGACTGGATTAAGCGGGTCGAGTGGACGGTAAGAAGTGGGGAAGGTTAGTTCATTTGGGTTTTTAGATGGAATAGATTCTGTTGAACAAATCTATGAAGATAAAAAGATCAGTCCGGACATTTTGAAATTAGATACGTGACATTATTAAATCAATTTTAATTGATAACGTAATTAAGTGCTCGTAGGATATCTTTTTTTTCTTTTCTGTAATTACAATTTAAAGTTTAAAAGGACCCCGCAGTATTTTAATGTAAAATTGGTTTCATCGAAATTGTCCCATTTTTTGCATGTAGCTAGCTTTTGACATCCTGAACAAAAGTTATTATGGGCGGAACAAAATCCTATGTAAGGATTTTGAGTTCGCCAAAGAAGGTCTCATTTCACCGATATTGTCCATCATGGACCATCGATGGACGACCATGCCCATCGTTGGGCAAGGGCTGTTCCGAGTTTGAGCGGGCAACAATAAATCATTCTCTACAAAGAATTAATCTCAATTGAAGGTTCGTTATTTTCCTAAAAATGTTCATGGCCGTCCTACGAGTTGCCTAATGATGGGCACACTTGCCCAGCGTCCCCAGCAATGACTGAGCATTGTTTAAGAACTTCTTGGTCCAAAACCGTCGAAACATGATGATATTAACATCGTTGTATGCGTTCTTCACCCCGATTTTGCGATTTTCGATTATCGGTGAAATGAGACTTTCTTCGGCGGATAACTCAAAATCCTTACATAGGATTTTGTTTCGCCCATGAGGACTTTAATTCAGGATGTCAAAAGCTAGCTCCTTGCAAAAAATGGGACAATTTCGATGAAACCCATTTTACATTGAAATACTGCGGGGTCCTTTCCGGGTGAATTAATTTTTACAATCAAAATAAATTAATTGTAAAATATTTAAATAGCAGTTTTTTTTAAATTTATTATTTCTGATTTCTTTGACTTTTTTATTTGTTAAATGTAAATAAAAATACTTTTGTCCCATACTAATTGAAACATTTCAAATGTCTGGTAGGTTTATACAACTGCAATAAAAAAATGTTTAGATTTTTGCAATCAAATGTGCCACAAATCGAACGTCTCCAACACCCAACAGTTCCTTATATTTTTGTAAATTCTTAAAACCTTTATTCACTTATCTGCAAAATAAAATTTAATTCGCACAAATCTTCGAAAGTAAATTCTTCGAATGATTAATTCTTCGAAGAGAGAATTTTTCAAATTAAAAAAAAAACAATTCGAAAAATTCGTTATCGAAAAAATTCTTTTCGAAGATTTTACAGGTAGTCATAATTATTGTAATTCAAATAGAGTATTATTCATTACATTGCTTCAATGTTTCGTTGCATTCGTTCTATACATTAATTCTATATATTTGCGATTCGCGATCGAATTGCACGAAAACTCATTATTCAGTTTTGATAAAGCAACACCCGGAATAATTGGTTGTTGCTAAACAATGGCCGAACTCTATTGAACATTTGCGGGGGGCGTGTGTGCGTGTTCGTGTTGATTCATTAAATCGAAACGTATTTATCAGTGTTACACTTTTCACAAAAGACTAATAATAATTGCGATTTTAAATGGACACTCCGGCCGCTGTGTTGGAATGTAGAAATTAATTAAATATCGACCGGCACGTGTCAATTAGCGCTAAAAACTAAAACGCAAACCGTGTCCGCTACTATGAGCCATATAACAGAGCTCTTTGTGGTGTCAAAGGATCTCCGGTGATTAAAAATAATAACACCTATGTTTGATCATATTTTTTCCATGGGACTAAGAATTTGAGTTTAGGAACACTAATTATCACTAGGATGTTTGATCATATTTTTCCATGGAGCTAAGAATTTGAGGGTTTAAGGAACACTAATAATCAAGATAGGCTTGAAATAGGATATTTTTTTTTTTTTTTAAGGAAAGATGATTGACAGGAGTTCAAGTTAGGGAATCGAGGATGATGGGGACTTGGCTTAGCCAACTAGGGCATTCAGCCACAACCAATTGATAGTAATAATATTCATATTTAAATGAAATGGGGACAAACACTAGACACCCAGGGACCCGTACGGCCATTTTTCGAGTTGAAAAAGTGACCGTCCGGACGGGACTCGAACCCGCACCAATGGGGTCCAGAGGCCGGACCTCTACCTACTAGACCACCGCGGCCCCAAATAGGATATTTAATCATATTTTTTCGATGGAGCTAAGAATTTGAGTTTAGAAACGCTAATTATCACGAAAGGCTTAAAATAGGATGTTTGATCATATTTTTCCATGGAGCTAAGAATTTGAGTTTAGGAACACTAATTATCAAAAAGAGGCTTAAAATAGGATGTTATAGTACCATCGCGCAGAGGTGACAGTGACTCATCGGTCGATGTTGCCTGAATTAAGTTTCTAGTAAACGTATGTCCATAAAATAATTCGATTCTGTCTAGGCGGGAAATTTAAAAATTCTCGAGCGTGCAAATATTTTCCCGACGAAACTTTGCGAGTGCATATTTCTGCAATCGGTAAAGACAACTGGAAATTGGTCATTAAATTTAACCTTTTTATTAATGAAATGGATACAATCAATTCTGCTCTTAACTAAATCGAAATCGGAGACGGTCAAAACCAGAAACAAGCACGTGAATTTTGAGGTTAGATAGATAGAATAGGAAAAGACATACGTTGCACTTAGCTCTTGAATTTACATATCGACATACGTTTCGTATTTCATTTCGTTTTTCTTAAACATGCGAATGAGCATAGATATTTATCCAGACGCGATGATTAGTTCGCAAAAAACATGAGTCACTGTCATCTATGTGCGATTGTAATAAAGAACAAATTTTTTCCATGGACCTTAGAATTCGAGTTTAGAAAATTATAATAATAATAATAATAATAGATTTATTTCCCAACAGACACTACATCTAATTACAGGGAAATGTTATTAGAAAATATAAGCAAGTACATATATATAAAAGTACAAATAAAATTAAAAATTACAAATAATTACATTAGAGATTAATCATAATATTATCACAAAAAATCCTTGCAAAAGGATATCGCTCTTAATCGAATTCTAAAAATGATTTTCAGATCACCGTAATTATAATTGGACCCTTTGTTCCGAAAGTTATAATTATCGATTACAATTAATGAAGAATTTAACTTAATGCGGTGATAGATAAATAATATCATTATGTATTTGAATAATTAGTAATAGTGGAGTAATTATAATTACAAATAATGGAACCAGATATTCACTTGAACTCCGCTGAAACTACTTAGGCTAATGTAATCCTCGGTGATTTCAAAACCCGAAGAAGCCAAAATCCATCGATAAATTTGCATATTAGACGGTAAAGGGGCGTCAATTTCATTTGCGCCCCGCTGAGACTCTAGCGACCGGAATTATAATTTTAAAGGTCTTCATTTGAAATGCGAATCGGCTTTATTGGTATTTTACCGAATCGGTTTCAATTCAGCCGTGGCGACCTTTTCAATTGCTGCCCATATAAACCTTTAGAACGAATTGAATACGATTATGTATCCAGTCGGTCGGCGCATCCACCATTTATGCTCCGCTCGTAAATCACGCGAATCAAACTCGTTCTTCTTGCAGTTTCACCGCCGGATTAAGTTGTTGTTCGGGATTATGCAAATTGAGCCGACCCAATTTGTCTCAGACAGGGTAAGACGGGAGGGCGGCCTGGCAGCAACAGTTGAGACCCGGAAGTGGATTGGGGTCGGTAAAAAAAGAAGGGGAATCGTGCGGTCCGTTTTCAGTGGCGTGAGTTCACTATATAATATAATAGCCAACCGCGGAGGATTTTTTACAATTATGAAAATATTTTTGACAATGCAAAAAAAATACTATCAAGACTACACTAAATAAATACATGATTCATTCAAATATACAAAATAATCAAGTAATGGTTATTTAATAAACAAATTAGAAACAACTTTACTTGTTGCAGAAAGCATTAGATAAATACAAGAAAACGAAATGTAGCCTGAATATATGAATATTCAACCTGTTCGTTAATCTGCATGCAAAAAATTAAGTCTTACTAAGACTATAAGAACAGGTTGAATATTCATATATTCAGGCTACATTTCGTTTTCTTGTATTTATGTAATAGTTATTTGCAGAAATATTAGGAAAGTTATGCTTTAAATTAGGCCATGTCAGGTAAAGATTCTCTCATTCAAATAAAAACGATTAACTTTGTTAGTATCATTTTATTAATTAATTTTTAAAAATTGCATATCAAAAAAAAAATCACAATTCACTGAAATCGTTATTATTTCTATTAATAATTCATTCAAAATGAAATTAATATAATTAACACATGGATACATAAAAACCATAAAAAAGAAAATTAACCAATTTCAAAAATCAACAGGCTTTGATCTTTAGACCTTGCGACTACGAATCGGAGGTCTTACCGATACGCCAAAAGCTCGATATGTTCTTACTAATGTAAGAGGTGAATAAACATACAGGAAATATAAAAAATAAAAAAAACATTTTTTCTCGAAAACGGCTGGATAGTGGGTCCTATTACTTGCACCTGTTGCACACTCCTAGTAATGAGCTACACGTGTACCAAAGATGGATCAAATCGTTGAGTCACACATCTGATCCTCCCCTTGTTAGACTTATAGATGCCCTGGGTGCGCGAGTATCGTGTCAGAGTTTATATATGAGTAAAAAATGCTCAAATTCACAGGAATATACGAGGTGTGTCAATTAAATAATGAAACTGGCAACGTAGCGTTCGATCTGGCAACACTTGGGACGCGGGACTTGGAGGTGTTGTGCATTCAGCACGAGGTGGAACTTCGCAGAGTCATTAGTCCGTAGCGATTTTGTTCGTGAAACAATCTTTTCTAGTGCGTTCTAAAAATGAGGAAGCAGATTTTGCTTCAGACACAGTGCAATGTAATTTTTTTGAAAACTGTACTAGACCTACGGATAAAGTGTTTTATCAAGGGCCCAGGTTTTTAGTTGGTTTAGGGCAATTTAAGAAGGAAGAGTGTCGCATCTTCAAGAACCAATTAAAATGTCAACAGCGTCGGGGATCTTGTGCGTACAGAACGTCGGTTAACTGTCAGAATAATTGGAGAAGAGTTTAATTTGATGCACACCGCCGTTCATCAGATTTTGGCCAACGGTTTGAGCATGAGAAAAATTTACGCAAAAGTAATTCCAAAATACCTTTCGCAGAACTAACACAGAAACATCCGGAGGGAAATGTGCCTAAACTTTTTGGAATCGAATGAAAATGATTTCTATTTTCTGAAACGTGATGAGTCTTAGTGTTTGAGTAAATCTCGAAAATCAAGCGCCGGAGCATGGATTGCCAAACTTCAATCTCTCCAAAGCCCAAAAAAAACAAGAATGAGCAAATCGAAGATTAAATACATGCTGATTTGTATTTTAGATAGCCTTATGGCCAAACTGTCTATCAACACTTTTACCAAGAGGTTCTCGAAAAACTTCGAAAAGGGACGTGTGACACCAAACTTCAAGAAAAACTGGGTGTTACATGAAGACAATGCGCATTGACATACAGCGATTTTAATAAACGAGTATTTTGATAATAAAATTATTCGGGTGGCTCCTCATTATTCGCCTGACTTGAGTACTTGTGGCCCAGATTGAAAAATCACTCACCTCGAAGGAACTCATTTTGGGACATTAAAAAACATTCAAACGGCTGGAGCGATCTGCTAAAGGCTATTACAGTATCCAATTTCTAGCATTGCTATGAGGATATAGCTTCCCAATGAAGTTATTTTGATGGAAAAATATTGAATTGTATGTCTATTCAAATTTAAAAAAAGTTAAAAAAAAATCAGTATCATCACTTAATGTACACACCTCGTATCTAGAATGTCTAAAATTTCATTTTAAACTTGCCACTTATTTTAAAGATTGCTATTCAAATCATTTATACAATGCAGGACAAAAAAATCTTAAAATCTGCAGACAAATAATACATTTGTGATTTGTCATGAAAACAATTGCCACATTCTAAGCAACAACGACATGACAACTCTGCAAATTTGAGTTGTGAAAATCGAAAACTGCTTTCAACGATTTTTATAATTGTAAAAATATAATCAATCCAATAATTTACTCCAAAATCTCAAGATCTGCAGACAAATAATGCATCTGTGATTTGTCATAAAAACAATAGCTACATACTACGCAACAACAAAATGACAACACTGCAAATTTGAGTTGTGAAAATCGAAAACTGCATTCAACGATTCGTATAATTGTAAAAATAGTATCAATCCAATAATTTACTCCAAAATCTCAAAATCTGCAGACAAATAATGCATCTGTGATTTGTCATGAAAACAATTGCTACATTCTAAGCAGCAACAAAATGACAACGCTGCAAATTTGAGTTGTGAAAATCGAAAACTGCATTCAACGATTTGTAAAATTGTAAAAATATAATCAATCCAATAATTTACTCCAAAATCTCAAAATCTGCAGACAAATAATGCATCTGTGATTTGTCATAAAAACAATTGCTATATTCTAAACAACAACAAAATGACAACATTGCAAATTTGAGTTGTGAAAATCGAAAACTGCATTCAACGATTTGTAGAATTGTAAAAATATAATCAATCCAAGAATTCATTCCAAAATCTCAAAATCTGCAAACAAATAATGCATCTGTGATTTGTCATGAAAACAATTGCTACATTCCAAGCAACAACAAAATGATAACGCTGCAAATTTGAGTTGTGAAAATTGAAAACAGCATTCAACGATTTGTATAATTGTAAAAATATAATCAATCCAATAATTTACTCCAAAATCTTAAAATCCGCAGACAAATAATGCATCGGTGATTTGTAATGAAAACAATTGCCACATTCTAAGCAACAACAAAATGACAACATTGCAAATTTGAGTTGTGAAAATCGAAAACTGCATTCAACGATTTGTAGAATTGTAAAAATATAATCAATCCAAGAATTAATTCCAAAATCTCAAAATCTGCAGACAAATAATGCATCTGTGATTTGTCATGAAAACAATTGCTACATTCTAAGCAACAACAAAATGATAACGCTGCAAATTTGAGTTGTGAAAATCGAAAACTGCATTCAACGATTTGTAAAATTGCAAAAATATAATCAATCCAATAATTCACTCCAAAATCTCAAGATCAGCAGACAAATAATGCATCTGTGATTTGTCATGAAAACAATTGCTACATTCCAAGCAACAACGAAATTACAACGCTGCGAATTTGAGTTGTGAAAATCAAAAACTGCATTCAACGATTTGTATAATTGTAAAAATATATTCAATCCAATAATTTGCTCCAAAATCTGAAGATTGCAGACAAATAATGAATCTGTGATTTGTCATGAAAACAATTGCTACATTCTAAGCAACAACGAAATGCCAACGCTGCAAATTTGAGTTGTGAAAATCGAAAACTGCATTCAACGATTTGTATAATTGTAAAAACATAATCAATCCAATAATTTACTCCAAAATCTTAAGATCTGCAGACAAATAATGCATCTGTGATTTGTCATAAAAACAATTGCTACATTCTAAGCAACAACGAAATGACAACACTGCAAATTTGAGTTGTGACAATCGAAAACTGCATTCAACGATTTGTAAAACTGTAAAAATATAATCAATCCAATAATTTACTCCAAAATCTTAAGATCTGCAGACAAATAATGCATCTGTGATTTGTCATAAAAACAATTGCTACATTCTAAACAACAATGAAATGACAACGCTGCAAATTTGAGTTGTGAAAATCGAAAACTGCATTCAACGATTTGCAAAATTGTAAATGTATTATCAATGAAAAATTTACTCCAAAATCTCAAAATCTGCAGAAAAATAATGCATCTGTGATTTGTCATAAAAACAATTGCTGCATTCTAAGCAACAACGAAATGACAACGCTGCAAATTTGAGTTGTGAAAATCGAAAACTGCATTCAACGATTTGTAAAATTGCAAAAATATAATCAATCCAATAATTCACTCCAAAATCTGCAGACAAATAATGCATCTGTGATTTGTCATAAAAACAATTGCTACATTCCAAGCAACAACGAAATGACAACGCTGCAAATTTGAGTTGTGAAAATCGAAAACTGCATTCAACGATTTGTATAATTGTAAAAATATAATCAATCCAATAATTAACTCCAAAATCTTAAAATCTGCAGACAAATCATGTATCTGTGATTTGTCATGAAAACAATTGCTACATTCTAAGCAACAACGAAATGACAACGCTGCAAATTTGAGTTGTGAAAATCAAAAACTGCATTCAACGATTTGTATAATTGTAAAAATATAATCAATCCAATAATTCACTCCAAAATCTCAAAATCTGCAGACAAATAATGTATCTGTGATTTTTCATAAAAACAATTGCTACATTCTAAGCAACAACAAAATGACGACGCTGCAAATTTGAGTTGTGAAAATCGAAAACTGCATTCAACGATTTGTAAAATAGTAAAAATGTAATCAATCCAAGAATTCACTCCAAAATCTTAAAATTTGCAGACAAACAATGCATCTGTGATTTGTCATGAAAACAATTGCTACATCGTAAGCAACAACGAAATGACAACGCTGCAAATTTGAGTTGTGAAAATCGAAAACTGCATTCAACGATTTGTATGATTGTAAAAATATAATTAATCAAGGAATTTGCTTCCAAATCACAAGATCCATAAATAAACAATAAATTTTTGATTTTCGATAAAATAATTCACATATCGTAGGTGGTAACAAAACGACAACGCTTCATGTGGACATCTTGTTGGTCTGTCTGCCCACTAATATCTGTTACTATTTTCTGTTATAGAAGCGCTTTCTCCTTTCTCTTAACTTTACTAGCAACAATATAAGTGTCTGCACTCGCGGCCTCCTTTACGTCTGGAGCTCTGAGGGAGTACCAGTCTACCAGTCCACTTGTTCCCGTCGCTCATATCGCTAACTCAGTGCTTATTCATTAATAACAATTTTCCATTACCAGCATTCGACCAATAATCTTAAATATCAATGTTTTTAATATCCGTAGAAAAAAATAGTATCCACCTCGTGTGAAAGTGCGTTTGCCGCACTTATGTGCAAAATGCATATTGTGCGGTAAACAATCACTTTCCACCCTTGGTAAACAAATAACAATTTCAATTTGAGTGTCTAATAATGTATTTATTTTTATTATAAGCGTTGGGCAATTTATTCGGTCCCCAGAATCCCGGAATCTGGTCTCCAAAGAAAGTGAGCTGAGCCCGGGCCCCTTTTAAATATTTAAATGGAATCCGGGGGCCGAATCTTTCCGCCGCCCTTCGCTTTCTGTTTGCACTGTGGTGATAATGTTTGCTTTTTGTTGCAGGTGAGTGTCAAGCCTTGAATAAACGGAGAGATGGCCACCTAATTTCCTGGGGCGCGCCCGACGAAAGGTAAAAAGAAACATGAAAATTCAATGTTGCGCAAACAGAACGGAAAGTTTACGTATAGTAAAAGGAAATTTTCCCCAGGGAGCAATTCGTCTACTTCCCACCAACACAAATACTTTAGATTTAAGTTTACCTGTTCAGAAACTCTCGAATTACACGCTAAGTTGGCGTCTAATAAAATATTTATGTTATCCTACTAACACACATACTTAATATTTCGGTGATATTTTGAATACAGAAAGTGAGCGTGTCCTATTTTTTCGATATTTTTTTTTTTTAATGAAAAATATTACAAAAATCTTTTAATAAATTACTCTCCATCAGGGGCGGCTCGTTATATAGAGCCAAGGAGCCATGGCACTACCTCACGTTTTGAGCTCAGCAAGAATTATTAATTTACTCTTAAAATTCTTTTGTTTGATGGTGAGGTTACGTGGACTAAGACTGTTGTTACAGATTTACACAAAATGTAAACAACAAATCACATTTTCAGCTTGTTTGAATTTACTTTACAACTCAAAATAACCTTGGACTATGAACATTCATTGTTCTTTCTTTCGGCGAGGGCCGGCCTCCCCATATTGTAAAAGTACCATCAACATGTTCCACGAGCCGCTACTGAGAGTCATACGTACCAAGTGAATTGTTTTATTTGAATTATTCAAAATGTATCAACTAAATCTGAAGTTGTCGAAACCGCCAGCACAAAAGGTGAAACAATAAGGTGATCCCAACAAAGTTTATTCTTTTTCAAATTAGTTTTTTTGACAATTAAAAAGAAAATATTTTCCCATAAAAAAAAATTGGAAAATTATTTTGAACAATAAAGTGATTTTTAAGACTAATTTAAACCATTTTCTTACTAGAATATTCTGCATTTTTTATTATTAAGACTGTATTTTCGATTTTTTTTGTTTAAATTTTTGATCATTTGTCCTAAATATCTTTTATTTAGACCTAAATTTTCGATTTAATTGTAAAAATTTTCGACTATTAGGTCCGCATTTTTTATTTTTCCCGACGAATTTTTAGGCTTTAAATTTTTGGCCTGTATTTTCGATATTTTTGGCCAAAATATTTTAACTTTTGGTCTAAATATCCCTTATTTTGATCGAAATTTGCGATTTAAATCTTCGACTTTTTGGCCCGCATTTTTTATTTTCCCGCCGAATTTTTAATTTTTGGATTTTTGACCTGTATTTTCGATTCTTTTGGGTCTACATTTTTGATCTAAATGTTCTTTATTCGGACATAAATTTTCGATTTAAGTGTTAAAATTTTCGTGTTTTTTTTTGGTCCGTATTTTGATTTTTCGAGCCGAATTTTTAGATTTTTGACCTGTATTTTCGATTTTTTTTTGTCCAAATTTTTTATCATTTGCTCTAATAATAATAATAAATACAGTTTATTGAAACTCTTAAGAGCTACAAATGGCCATCGACCGAAGTCTTTCAGCTTCATTTGCTCTAAATATTCTTTATTTTGACCTAAATTTTCGATTTAATTGATAAAAATTTTGTTTTAATTATAGTTTTTTTGATTCGATTTTGGTTAAAATATTCATAACCTGAATTATTCATTTATATGAGAGATTTAAAAAAAAATCCGTTATTTTCGATTTTTTAGTCTGCATTTATTATCTTTAGCCCCAAATTTTCGATGTACTCTCTAAAATTTCGACTTTCTGGCCAACATTACGGATTTTTATAATTTTTTTAAATCTTTTGACCTAAATTTTTCTATATTTTGACCTAACTTTTCGATTTTATTGTTAAAATTTTCGATTTTTTGGCCCCCATTTTTGATATTTTGTTTAGTCTGCATTTATTATCTTTAGCGCGAAGTTTTCGATGTTTTGTCTAAATTTTCGACTTTTTGACCAACATTGTGGATTTTCTTTAATCTGTTGCCCTAAATTTTTCTTTATTTTTTTTATTTGTCTGTTTTTTTTTAATTTATCTGTCTTTGGTCCACTATTTTTATTTTAGGCCAGAATTTTAGATTTTTGGTCTCAATTTTTGATCGTATATTTTAGATTTTTAGTTTATTTTTTATCCCATATTTTAGATTTTTTAACTTGGATAATTCATTTTATTTCGTGAATTTTCATTATTTTCGAATTTCTGGTCAGAAACTTATTTTTGGCGACTGAAAGTGGCAACTTATTTTGCTCCTTCCTAAGTTTTCGATTTTTTGTCTGCGTTTTTTATTTTTAGATATTTGGCCGATTTTTTACATTTCTGTATTTTCGATTTTTTTTATATTTTTCTTTATTTTGACCAAAATGTTTGATTGGTTTGTGGAAATTTTCGATTTTTTTTGTCTACAATTTTTAACTTTCGTTTTCGATGTTTCGTCTAAATTTTCACCGTTTTATGCCCTATTGTAGAACTTTTACTTTTTTGGCATATATTTTGTATTTTCGATTATTTTGGTTTCAATGTTTGGTCTTTTGGCCGATATTTTCTTTATTTCGACTTAATTTCCTATTCGATTGTTAAAAATTTTGATTTTTTGGTCTACCACTTTGATTTTTGGGTATGAATTTTAGATTTTTGGTCTTCAGTTTTTTATTTTTGTCTCATATTTTAGATTGAACTTGAATTATTGATTTTATTGTGCGATTTTTTTTAATTTTTATATTTGCTATTATTTTAAAATTTCTTGTTGGAACTTATTTTAAGCTAAAAAGCGTTATTTTTGGTGCCGAAAATAGCAAATTATTTTTCTTTTGCTTGTATTTTCATTTTTTTTGGTCTGCATTTTTATTTTTAAATTTTTTGGCCAATATTTTAGATCTTCAGCCAAAATATTCGATTGGTCTAGGAAGATAAATGCTTTTTTATATCTTCGTGGGGGGGGGGGGGGTATGTTGTGTCGCTCTACCATCAACATGTTCCACGAGCCGCCACTGCTCTCCATACAATGTTTTTACGAACTGATGAAATCTCGCTTGAACGGCAGAGACAGTGGCTCGAAAGCAAGCGGTACATCTCTTCTCTTTGCTGCTTCAAGCTCTCCATAGCTAAATGGTTTTTAGTGTTTAGTGTTTCGTCAAGGTATCCTTAATAAAATGTTTTGTTCCCGACTTTTTATAAAACCTTACCATAGGAAGACTTCATTTTGCAGAGTTACAAACAGGTTGAATATTTACATATTGAGGCTATATTTCGTTTTATTACATTTATCTAATTTTGTAGATTTACAAAAATATTTAAAACTCACACATTCAGACTTTATTTATTTTATTAAATTTATGTATCTGTAACAACTTTCAAAAACAACAAAAACCCGATTTCCGACGAAAACAAAGGCCATATCTTTGTTTGGAATAAATCAGCAAGTCTTCATCCTTGAATCCATGAATTCAACGATTTTGAAAATTTGATTGGATTCAAAAGCTTCGATCTCCGAAAAAACATACATTGCCAATTTCCTGTAAAACTCTTGCAATAGCCAAACATGAATCTAATTATTTTGTACTTCAAGGAGGTACACCTGTATATACAAAATTACAGTTACAGGATCACGAGGCGAGTAGCTGGTTGAACTAGCCCCAACATGTATAATCACTACAACTACCACTCAGTGAAATAACACGTAAAGTTTCCACCATTCCCCGATAATATCAGACTTTCCATATCGAGCATCTCAACACCCCCACCCCTTCGGCCGCGCTACAAGAATCCTTCACATGAACACGAGTTCAGTGCGGTAACTCAGAACGATAAGCGGCCTCAATTACACGCGAACTCGTTATTTAACCGGGGATAAGTAGTAACAATCCCGTAAACTAGTTCCAGATAATTTCAACAAATGTTGCCGAAATATTAAGTGAGCCCGAGCTAGTCCCCAGAACTTCAGCGGAGGAGGAGATAAGCGCCGAGTTCGAGCCAAGTTCTGAAACAATTACGGACGATAGCGTTTCGCGTTTCACGGATATTCGAGATGCATAAATACATTAAGTGTAATCGATGTGGCTGCCGCTGGCCCGAGGTATTACCGCCAGAAGCAATTTACATCCGACTTCCTTATGGTTTAATAGTTTATTATTTTAAACTTATTCGCGGGATGGAATTGAACGGAAAGTTCGGCCGATATCGTAAAAGCTCCCATAAAACTGATCAATTGTAATGGAACTTTGTTCCACTAAACGTTTACTACTAGTTTATAAAGTGGGAACTTTGGCGGCGGTGCCATTTACTGTGATATATTTTAAGTTTTGTCCGCGAAGAATGAGAATTCTCAAAGTGAAAAATGTGTCCGGTTTGTGTATGCAGATTGCTTACTCCTGCGGGAAACATCTGTTGACTGCGGTGTTGTTAGCAATTCCGTTTCTATTATCAACACATTATGGTGAAATATATCCAAGTCGCAATAATAAGGTTGTAAAATATTACTTGGGTCCTCTTCAACAGCGTGGAATAAATAATTTTCGGGGCGCTGCACAGTGACACGAGACTGTATTACATATCCGTATTTGCAATTTATTTTCCCGTTTGTTTCTTATAGTAACATCAAATCGAATATTTTCTGCATGAGGTGAGGGAGGTTGGAGGTTTGAAAGACAATGGCATCATATTTTAGATGTTATACATTCTTGAAAGTACGCAACATTTTGAACTTCAAATATGTTCATTAAAAAAAAACCCAAATGTGCCATGATTTTTTACGTATAAAAATTTAAGTTGGCACACATGTTAGGAATTGACATACAAAAGGTCAGATCGTTCTAATAGTCTCAATTATTCCGTGATCACAATGGTTTACAGCAACCAGCAAAAACGTGTCTAGTTGAAAGTTATTTCCGAAACGGGACTAAAGTGGACGGAAATTGGGTGTATTCATTCGACGCACCTATGGAAAAGTTTCAGGAAGAATTTCCTAACATTCTCAATAATTATGATGAATTTAAAAATACCTTATCACGATCTGTTGTATTATTTCATGAAACGGGTACTTCCGTAAACCAGGAAGTGGCAGACTAGACAAACGTACTCAGGATGCTATTAACACAGCCCAAGGAATTTTTAAAGGTGAACCTACGTCTTCTCTGCGTTGTTTGTCACAGCAAATTAATTTATCGGCAGGAACACGCCGCAAGTAACATAACCTTATTATGTGTTACCAACTTAAATTTGTAAAAATAAAAAATCATGGCACACTTGAGGTTTTTTTTTTTTAATGAACATACTTTAGTTAAGCATGCACTGTATTAATAAGTTTTTGAATTTTTCTAAAACCCTAAGACCCATGTTCATATCTCACTTTTAGAGTCTCTTTTAACCAAATGATGAAAAACTGCGAGAATAATATGACAACATATCATTTATTTGATCAGGAAATTGAAATCCTTGAAAATAAATACCACGGAAATCGAAGACATTTTCCAAAAATACGTACATAAAACACTCAAAATTTTAAATCGGCTTCATACACAGATTTTCTCATAATTCCTTCAATTTTCGTTCCATTTATTTCGAATATTTACTTCTCGCTCAAATAAATGACACGTTGTCATATTTTTCTCGCATTTATCCGCCACTTAGTTAAAAGCGACTCTAAATGAGATGTATGAATAGTGGCCTAAACAGTTAGGGGTATGAATAAGTGACATATGTTTGTCACGCACAAATTCGTTGTGGGTTGTAATACTGCGCTCTATGGGTATCAATTACTAGAGGTGGGCAAAACTGCTACTTTTAAATCACGTTGCTACCTGTGATTGCTACTTTCTAATATCAGTGATTTTAAACTGTGACTATGATCACATCACAGAAAAAAAAATATTAAAATCGCAGGAAAAATTCCATAAAAAATTATCCTCAATGTCCGAAGTATCGCTTATTTAAAATCAATTTGTTTTTTGTAAATTCAACCATTTTCAAAAAGATATGGATTTAAAAAAAAAAATGTGCACCTGAACAAAAACATCGCAGAAAAAATTCCATAAAAAATCATGCTCAATGGCCGAAGTATCACTTATTCAAAATCAATTTGATTTTGTAAATTCAACAATTTTCAATAGAGATATGGATATGGATTTTTGAAAATTTTCGTATTAATTTTTTGTGCACCTGAACAAAAACATCCCAGAAAAAATATAAAAAACGCAGGAAAAATTACATACAAAATCATGCTCAATGGCCGCAGTATCACTTATTCAAAATATCAATTTGATTTTGTAAATTCAACAATTTTCAATAGAGATATGGATTTTTGAAAATTTTCGTTTTAATTTTTTGAGCACCTGAACAAAAACATCGCAGGAAAAATTTAAAAAACACAGGAAAAAATCCATAGAAAATCATACTCAATGTCCGAAGTATCGCTTATTTAAAGTCAATTTGGTTTTTGTAAATTCAACAATTTTCAATAGAGATATGGATTTTTGAAAATTTTCGTTTTTATTTTTTGAGCACTTTAGCAAAAACGTCGCAGAAGAAAATATAAAACATGCAGGTAGATTTCTATAAAAAAATATTCCCAATGGCCGAAGTACCGCTTTTTAAATATTAGTTTGGTTTTTGTAAATTCAACCGTTTTTAATAGAGATATGGATTAAAAAAAAATTCTTTTAATTTTTTGAGCACCTGAACAAAAACATCGCAGAAAAAATATAAAAAATGCAGCAAAAATTCCATAAAAAATTCATGCTCAATGGCCGAAGTATCATTTATTTAAAATCAATTTGATTTCGTAAATGTAACAATTTTCAATAGAGATATTGATTTTTGAAAATTTTCGTTTTAATTTTTTGTGCACTTTAACAAAAACGTCGCAAAACAAAATATAAAACGAAGCAAAATTCTATAAAAAATTATCCTCAATGGCCGAAGTACCGCTTATTCAAAATTAGTTGGGTTTTTGTAAATTCAACAATTTTCAATAGAGATATGGATTTTTGAAAATTGTTGTTTTAATTTCCTGAGCACCTGAACAAAAATATCGCAGAAAAATATATAAAAAACTCAGGAAAAATTCCATTAAAAACCATTCTCAATAAGCAAAGTATCGCTTATTCAAAATCTATTTGGTTTTTGTAAATTCAAAAATTTTCTATAGGGATATGAATTTTTGAAAATTTGTTTTTTAATTTTGTGAGCACTTTAACAAAAACATCGCAGAAAAAAAAATATAAAACATGCAGGAAAAATTCCATAAAAAAATTATCATCTATGGCCGAAGCAACGCTTATACAAAATCAATTTGTTTTTTGTAAATTCAACAATTTTCAATAGAGATATGGATTTTTGAAAATTTTCGTTTTAATTTTTTGAGCACTTTAACAAAAACGTGGCAGAAGAAAATATAAAACATGCAGCAAAATTCTATAAAAAAATATTCTCAATGGCCGAAGTACCGCTTATTCAAAATTAGTTTGGTTTTTGTAAATTCAAAAATTTTCTATAGAGATATGAATTTTTGAAAATTTTTGTTTTAATTTTGTGAGCACCTGAACAAAAACATCGCAGAAAAAAATATCAAACATGCAGGAAAAATTCCATTAAAAATCATCCTCAATGGCCAAGGGATCGCTTATTAAAAAAAATGGTTTTTGTAAATTCAAAAATTTTTAATAGACATGAATTTTTTGAAGTTTCTGTTTTAATTATTTGAGCATTTTAACAAAAATATCGCAGAAGAAAATGTAATACATGCAGGAAAAATTCCATAAAAAATTATCCTTAATGGCCGAAGCAACGCCTATTCAAAATCAATTTGGTTTTTGTAAATTCAACAATTTTCAATAGAGATTTGAATTTTTAAAAATTTTCGTTTTAATTTTTTAAACACTTTAACAAAAACGTGCCAGAAGAGAATATAAAACATGCAGCAAAATTCTATAAAAAATTATCCTCAATGGCCGAAGTATCGCTTATTCAAAATAGAGATATGGATTTTTGAAAATTGTTGTTTTAATTTCACGAGCACCTGAAAATATATATAAAAACACAGGAAAAATTCCATTAAAAACCGTTCTTAATAACCGAAGTATCGCTTATTCAAAATCAATTTGGTTTTTGTAAATTCAACAATTTTCTATAAAGATATGGATTTTTGAAAATTTTTGTTTTCTTTTTGTGAGCACCTGAACGAAAACATCGCAGAGAAAAATATAAACCATGCAGGAAAAATTCCATTAAAAATCATCCTCAATGGCCGAAGTATCGCTTATTTAAAAACAACTTGGGTTTTGTAAATTCAACAATTTTCAATAGACATGGATTTTTGGAAATTTTCGTTTTGATTTTTTTAGCATTTTAAGGAAAACATCGCAGAAGAAAATATAAAACATGCAGGAAAAATTCCATAAAAAATTATCCTCAATGGCTGAAGCAACGCTTATTCAAAATCAATTTGGTTTTTGTAAATTCAACAATTTTCAATTGAGATATGGATTTTTGAAGATTTTTGTTTAATTTTTTTGAGCATCTGAACAAGGAGGAGCATTTGGAGATTTTTGCAGTTTGGTGAATTGTTTTTATTATTTTCAGTTCATGCAATTTCGAAATTGGTTTCGTGGTATTATTTCAAAATGTATGTTTAGATATTCGCACTGAATCTTAAATTAAAATTAATTTTGAGTCAAATCAAATCAATCAAATAAAATCAATTTATTACACTTTAGCCACATTGTACAATTTGTCATTTTGGGTTTACTATTTGTAGCAATTGTTTTTTATATTTGTTTTTCAGTTGAAAATCGTAATTTGAACATGAACGTAAGAGTAAATGGGAGTATACAGTATTGAATATAAAATAATATTTAGAAATGCTATTTTCCACTGTCTTCTTACAATCACGTTTTAAGTAATAGTCGTAGTTTAAGTAGCAATCACTTTTTAGGTAACAGTTGTGATTTTAAGGAGCAATCACAGTTTAAGTCACAGTTTAAATAGCAGTGATTTTAAGTAGGAGTGATTTGAAGTAGCGGTAATTTTAACTAGCGGGGATTTTAAGTAGCAGCGATTTTAAGTAGCGGTGATTTTAAGTAGCAGTGATTTTAAGAATCAGTGATTTTAAGTAGCGGTGATTTTAACTAGCAGTGATTTTAAGTAACAGTGAAATTCGCTTATAAGTAACAGTAACGACCTGTGATTTTTCACTAGTATTGAAAAATCACAGGTACGTGAAATATTGTCCATCCCTATCAATTATTGAATATATTAAGAATTTGCTACCTGTTACTAATGGCTAAGTACTACAATTCATTCTCAAAGAATTGAAATTGAGTTGTGGGACTCGAAACATGCGTTAACAAACCGTTAATAAAAACACGGAACTAAACAAGTGCTCTTATTCTAACAGCACTATAAAATACCAGTTCCATCAAGAGCGCAGTCTAGGAAGTATTGATTTCATAGTTCCAAACAGGGCTGGAACTTTTCTTCGAAGATTTTCAATTTCGAAGGTTCGAAGTTTCGAAGAGTCGAAGATTCGAGGTTTCGATGTCGACACCCAGTGGTAAAAACGCTGAAAAAGCTGGCCAAAGGTCGAAAACAGTATTGGATTTGAATGTGACTTCGTAAATAAGGGTCTTAGAGGTAGTTAATTACGAGTTTGAAGTAAAAAAATATATAATTCAAAATGACGGATCCAATACGGCGGACCAAATAATAAAAAAATCACTTGTTTTGGATGAAACTCAGTATGGAACAAGGTCATTTTGCAAAAACTCTTAATATCAAGTTCACACTTTCAATTGTCATTTACTCGAAAAATTTCTTATGTAAGATGGCAAATTTTTTACACTGGCAGTTCGACAATGAAGAGATCTCTCAAAATCAAGGACAAAAATAGGGGGTTGCCATTTAAAAACAAAATGGCGGACGTCATTACTCAAAAACAAATGACGACTGAAAATCGACTTTCATGCAAAAATGTGTATTTTTAAAAAAGAAAATCGACCTGTTCAAGGATTTTTTCCAAAAATATTAAATTTCGGCTTTACTGCATATATTCCATAGTTTAGGCGCGCACTGTATAAAAGCGCTCTCTAGCGAGCACTTTAATAATTCTAATGACATAATTAGTGTTAAAAAAAGGACAAGAAAAGCCCTTTCCAACGGGACAAAGTTTGTACAATTATATTAAACCACGTCAATAATATAATTTTTTAAACTGAGAAACGTGTGAAACAAAAAATATGCAAAATCACGTGCGGATTTTAGACTTATCTTTAATAAGCAAATTCTAGAGAAAATCTATTATTTCTGACTAATAATGCATGTCACGCCCTCTTGCGGCCAATCTAGTTGAACATAATTTCCATTTTTTATATTTTTACGATTTTTTTCTGTAGACTTAAGGAGCAACACCACTCTAGTGCCCGAAAAACAAGCCTCACTTTAACGATTTATTTTGGGAGTATGGAAAAAGGAATGAGATTTCTTTTTAGAGGGTTTATTTAACACTTATTGGGGTATGAAACAAATTATTTGTTATCATTTCAATGCAAAATAGCGGCGTCAGAGCCAATTTTTGAAATCGCCGTTTTTTTTAACTTCTAAACTGGAGGACGGATTTCTCGTAAAGTATAAGAACTGGCACGAAAAAAAAATATATATTTTTTTAAATTTAGTTACCATTGGCTATAGAAATACGTAGGGGTTTTCTTCTAAATCAAATTTTGTAGAAATGGTGTATGTTTGAAATTTTTTTTCGATTTTTGGCCAAAAAATCAGCAGAAAATTGTTTACAAAGTAAGAAGTGCACATTAAATGAAAAAAAACGGCTACTTACTTCCATAGACAATGTTATTATGAAGCTACTGTGAAAATTTGAAATCGATCCATACGACGGTTTTCAAGTAATCTGTCCTCCCAGTTTGAAAATAGTGGTTTCGAGAAAAACGCATTTAAAGTTTTACGAGCACATAAATCGTTGCAGCATTCGCGCCATTTGGTCGACTCCTGAGAAATCGTAGGGAATTTTCTCACTATAACTAGATATTGTTTATATCATCCCAAAATATTGTTTAAGCAAAAAAATGAGTTTTTCAAAATCCTAGAGTGGTGTTACCCCTTAATAGTTTCCGAAATATTTGCACTACACCCGGTACAATGTGCTAAACTTATAGTTAGCACAGAAACTATTTTTTCAAGCTTAGGTAAAAATAGGTGAAATAGTGTTCTTTATGTGAAATAGTGAAATATAAAATTAGGAAAAGTAACTGGTGACGAACGTCGGCTCCGCTGCGCTGCGCCATCGACCGCCACCAGTTCCTTCTGAAATTATATCTACATGCAAGGTAGTGTGTATGTCAACAGAAACAGAAATTATTTAATCATAACCTATAATTTATGTAATGGTTATTTAATTTTAAAAGCGGCGGGAAAAACCGCGCCACCGTTGAATGACGAACTTGGGTAAACTCTGTCAATGTCAAATTTAATTGACACGGCATGCACTCTTAACCTGAATTACCTAAATTGTAAATGTAAATGTGATGGAGCATACTAAAAAGAGTAAATCATTCATGAATTGGAGATTGAAGAGATAGTCAACAACTTGTCAATAGTTGAAGATAAGAAAAAAATGATACCATAAGTTTTGAAGACATCATCTATGGTATTCTTCATGGTTCTGCAGCCTCCTTCCTTCCTTTCTCTTAAACGATTCTTAGCCTTCGTTCACTTAACGTTCTTTCTTCCTCATACGATTATGTTTCGATAGACTTATTCGATTTTGACTTTTACGTCGATTCTTTATTGCAATGGTAGTCCCGATCTAAGGATGGTACGGTACTTGAAATTATGTAATTATACAGGGAAGAATTTCCCACAATAAACGTTAATACAATTTTGCGATAACTGAACGCGCTATGGCGGCCTGAATTGGGGGTGAAAAAATCATATCTCGAGAACAGGGCAAAAAATCAAAAAAGTGGAACTAAAATCTGTGGAGGGATAGTTTGTGAGTATTTTGAGATACAAACCAATCCTCCAACTCAAGAACCCTAAAAGAAGATAGAATTTGACGGGAAAAAAGTGTTAAATAGGTTCCCCTGGGTGGTGAGGGTGAGTTGAGAAGATTGGATAAATATGGACAGTTCCGTAAATAGTAGAGCGACTACTATTTACGGAAAAAGATGTTTTTTACTTTCTCCGTTACGAAGTACGAGAAAGTATTTTTCAAAATTTTTTTTACGGAAATATCCATTTTTTGATCCCTAGATGCCATTTCAATAATTTCTGGAAAAAAAATTGTGTCTGTGTATTTTGTCATGGAAAAAATAATTCTTGAGTACAAAGAGCTTAAGTTAACAATGCTTTAAACTTTTACATTACTTAAGACAAAACAGTCTCTTGCCACCTTGTTAAATTTTACTGTCAATAAATTGTTTTTCAAAGCCACCTTCGATTTTTATTTAATAAAATGGCCATTGAAATGGTTGATAAAACGAGTTTTCTGGAAATAACTTTTAATGCGTTAGGAATTGGGACAGGGTTGTTATTAGGAAAAATGTTTGTTTTTTAATTCCGCATTCAATGGCATAAAAATATACAGGGGTCCAATTTAAAATAAGAAAAATAAAGTGCTTTAAAATGTTTGACACTAAATTTTGGACACCCTGTATAATTCATATCCATCAAACTTGGTTAACGGGACTATCAGACCTTATTTAATAAGTACCTTGTATGATTTTATTAGCAAGCCACTATTTTGATTTTTTATTCATTTTTTTAACCAATAGTGCAAAACTGATTTCTTTAGTTTTTATTATTTTTTGCTGATATTCCTTAATCGATTCCAGGAAAATTATAGGAGTATGTAGGCAACCATAAAAGGTACCCAAATAAGCAATAATATACATAGCATGTAATTTAAAAAAATATATCATCATGATGTCACGTTTTTTTTTTTTGGGACAAAAAAATATTTTCCTGAAATACATTCTAGGATGCAAATTTATTCTGCAAATTATCAAAATTCCAACTTAATTAGTAAATGAGCTATAGAAGACGGGAGGTGAAATGCAGGACCCTGTATAGTAATATAGTAATATAGTAATAATAATATTGTGTAGAAACTAAGTCCAACGAAATATCGCATGTCACTACTAATCAAATATTCATACGTTCTTGATATTAATAATTAACATCTTAGTTACCTCCTGATGGTATGGTAAAACCCCAAATAAACCTCCAAGTTGCCTTGTAAGATAAATATGGTGCATAAATAATGAATAAACTCATGAAACTAGTTGGAGAAATTTCTACTACGAAACAACGTCGTAAACCAGGATGCATTACTTAAGGGCCTGCGGGGGCGGGCGAGTGCCGAGTCCTTTTTAGGGATTACGGTGGGATGAAAATTAGGCGATTCGAATGCCGTCCGCACCGTGGGGCAATTAGGGTGCCTACACCGCGAATTGAAACTGGAAACACTCGAAAATAAGGGTAATGAAAATAATTGTGCGGGAGGGGTGCATTTAATGGAGTCTCGTATCCGCCTTTAAAGCTTGTTTGAAATTGAAATGTATCAGTACAAATAATCGACGATAAATTTACATGGAATTAAAGCGAAATTTAAAGAGAATTTTAAACATCTTGACTTCTTATCGTATCTTCTTAAAAACGACATACTTTTCGTTATCTACCTCATTGGTATTACAAAGACTACAATATTTAAACAAATGCATCCTAACTTAAAGCCATTTTCCGACCACTTGATCCACTCTTAGGAATCTGTAGGTAATACCATTGTATTTATATATCTAGTATGCTAACGCAATGTAAATTTTTGATGCTAAAAATTGGGTTTCCAAATACACCAAGAGAGGGCGTAAACATTCACACATTGAAAAACGCGAGTAGCGTGTGATATGTGTTGCATACTTGAAAATTATTACTCGTTTTAGAATGAATTTTTGAATTATTCGATCCGTATAGGAAATACAAGGCCATCGTCTGTACCGAAACTCCTCCGTGACGCGAACTGTAATGTAAACAAAAATCGAGAAACATAAATAAACACCGCATATTTTAACATAAAGACGATTGCGGCAGTAATATTGAATATATTCATTTCATTCATATTCATTCAGATAAACTACAATATTGAAATGTATGTACATAGATATAAATAATTAGAGGAAAGAAAAAACAATATTTACTTTCTCCGTACGCAAAAGTATTGTGATCGTGAAAATATTTAAAAAACAGTAAAAAAATTCCTCTTTGATATCCCTAGAAAAATTGTTGGGGTGCTGAACTGAATATACTTTGGTAAATTTTCGTTCACCGGAAGTAGGCATTTATATATCTTTTTTTCTGATATTTTTTTATATACAGGGCGTAGAATTGGTTTACGCACCATAGGGATTTCCATGTTAAATTCTTAATGTTCAAATATTGGCTCCCCAGAGGATTTTAGAGAAAAAGCGTAAATATGTTTCTGGTAGAGAAAAAACACTCTACACAACCGTCTCCTTACTATTTTTTTTACTTTCCATAGAAAGGGGAAATCGAGGAAATCAAAACTACTATTTAAACAAAAATAGGTGGTGCCCTTGAATTTCTGAAACAATAAACCGTTGAACGTTAGCGGTCACGTTAATGTTTTAATCACAAATTTAGGCGTATTTGAAGTAATTCTGAATGAATATTATCGATTTGTTGAATGAAAAGATCCTAATGGTAATATCGAACTATTCTGCTAATAGTGCACGTGCAGTAAACCACACTACTGTTAACAGAATGGTCTGCAAATTTCGAAACGTTCAACGGATTTTTGTTACAAAATCATTTGGGGAGCCAATATTTGAACATTGAGAATTTAATATGGAAATCTCTATGGCGCGTGAACCAATTCTACACCCTGCATGAAAAATACCAGAAAATCATTTTGAGAAAAACAGAAAGTAACAAAAAAAATGAAATCTTTCATTATAAACAGTTTTTGTAAACTTTTTGGTTTATGAAAAAAAAAATATAAATGAACCACGGCATTTTCAGGATAAGCCACAGCAGGTCTTAAGTTTTTTGTCAATAATTATTAAATCATAAACGTTACATCAAATTTAGTTAGATATAGATAATGCCAAAATGAACAATTTAGAATAATATTTCGAAATCTTACGAGTTTAAAAAAACTTATGAATAGAGAAAATATCACCATAAACCCTACTATCATTATATTTTATTTACCGCTTTTGTTCTACAGTAAACGATATGCCCATGGTGAAGCTCGAATTTGAAATACCCTTTACACAATAATTAAAAGTTTTTAACTGCCGTTCTACGTAAAGTTAAGGTTAAACTTGGTTCAAGGAACTATTGAACAACTGGTCCTGCTGTTATTAGCTTTCAATGAAATTTTGTTTTCCATTTTGAACATTACAAATAAGCAATTATTTCAATTTTTTAAAGATTATAACTTCCATATTTGGAAGATTTGATAATATAAACGCTTTTTATGATATTTTTTATATTTATCATTTTTTCCCAAAAACTAGTGAGAAGTTAAAAAATAACATGTTTTATAAATTATTATTTTTGACATTATCTATAGATAGTGATAATTCTACTTTCATGTAACTCGCGTAGTTTCATTATTATGAACAAAATATTACAAATATTTGTAATTATTTCATTTTTTCCCAAAATTAAATAAAATTTGAACCATATTTGTTAGAAGTATCCGGACCAACATACCGCCAGACTAACAAACAGAAATGTGTGGAAAATCGTCTCGAAAATGTACATTTAGACTAAAAATGGTTTTTAACTTTTGAAACTGTATATAAAAACTTATTGTACATAATTTTACCTACTCTCACTTTGTAATTAATAAATTAAACAGTTTCCATCTGTCGTAATTGACTCAATATGTAATAATGCAGTGTAATGTAAAAATCCAACCATTCAACGTAGCTCAAAACGGACATAAAAAAATGGTGATGTGGCCATCATGTTACTTTCTCCGACTTCATGGTATCATTTATATTTACGCTTCCATGGTTTATTTTCAATTTAAATCATATTTTAAGTGTGCATCGAACGTTTCGTAGACTCGGATAAAACTGACGTTTAAAACGTCAAAATTATGAAAGATTGAAAAATGTACTTCAAATCCAAAAACTCAGTTTACTCAAAAACTAAAGAGATTTCGAAAAAAACTTATTCTTCATAAATTGTTCATTTTGGCATTCTCTACAATTATTATTAACATAAATTTGCTATAACTATTAGCGTTTCATAATTGTATACCAAAAATGAAAAAAAATTAATACATTTTTTTCTCGAATAACAATGATTTTATGAAAAATGTTTTCAAACAAAATAATCGCATTTCTTTATTGTCTTCAATATTTGTTTAAATGTTTTTGTGATATTTTTCATATTTAAGAAAATATTGGAAAACATTCTTTTCCAGAAATTGTTGAAAAAAAACCGGATATTTCCGTAAAAAAAATTTTGAAAAAAAAATCACGATCACAATACTTTCTCGTACTTCATAACGGAGAAAGTAAAAAGAAAACATTTTCACGATCACAATACTTTTCCGTACTTCGTACAGAGAAAATAATGAAATTGAAAATTTCCTTTCTTTTGAGAAATTTTCAACTAATTATTAATCCGCGTTATAATACATACATTTACCCTATTTAACCAACTTTGTATGATAACCGAAATCGCCGGAGTACCTTTCTAAAAACGATAAGCCTGCAACTCACTAAATTCCCTTTTATATAGGGTTTTTCAAAAGTAAGTCGTGTATTGAAATACTGATATATGTATCAATCATTGAGAAAGAGTACATTCAGTACAAGTTAAATTTTAAATTTTAATTTAAAAATTGTCAATTTTGGCAGTAAAAAATGGTCGTTGCCGGCACTTGAAAATTCGCCTTTTTGGCAGTTCAAATTTGTCATTTTTGGCAGTTCAAAATTTTAATTTTTGGCAGTTAAAAATTGTCATTTTTGGCAGTTAAAAATGGTCGTTTCCGACTCTTGAAAATTGGCCTTTTGGAAGTTGAAACTTGGCCTTTTTGGCAATTGAAAATTGTCATTTTTTGCAGCTTCAAATGGTCGCCTCGACACTTAAAAATTGGATTTTTTGGCAGTTGAAATTGTCATTTTTGGCAGTTAAAATATGCCATTTTTGCCAGTTGAAAATTGTCATTTCTGGCAGTTGAAAATTGCAATTTTTGGAAGTTAAATGGTCGTTGCTGACTCTTGAAAATTGGCCTTTTTGGCAGTTAAATATTGTCATTTTTGACAGTTAAAAATTGTCATTTTTGACAGTTAAAAAATGTCTTTTTTTGCAGTTAAAATAGTCGTTTCCGACACTTGAAAATGAGTATTTTTGGCAGTTAAAAATTGTCATTTTTGGCAGTTAAAAATGGTCGTCTCTGACACTTGAAAATTGGCCTTTTTGGTAGTTGAAAATTGGCCTTTTTGGCAGTTAAAAATTGGCCTCTTTGGCAGTTAAAATCTGTCATTTTTGGCAGTTAAAATTAGTCATTTTTGACAGTTAAAAATGGTCGTTTCTGACACTTGAAAATTGGCCTTTTTGGCCTAAAACAAATTTATTAATTAAATCTCCTCTCTTTTCAATGTGCTCTATTTATAATAAATTAGTTGAATTGGATTTTTCTATAGATATATTTAATTTTAAGTGCGCTAAACTATTTTTTAATGTTGTATTAAATATGTTATCCGTCTAGGTTTACTTATAAGTACGTATTCTTATTTTGGTTGTTGTTTTCTAAAGCATTGTATTTTGATTTATATAACCTGTGATTGGAAGTTTATTCCGTTGGTTGTATTTATAAATAAATTAATAAATAAATTGAAATTGTCATTTTTGGCAGTAAAAAAATGTATTTTTTGGCAGTTAAAAATTGTTTCCGACACTTGAAAATTGGCCTTTTTGACAGTTGAAAATTGTAATTTTTGGCAGTTGAAATGGTCATTTTTGTCAGTTAAAAATTGTCATTTTTGGCAGTTGACATGGTCATTTTTGTCAGTTAAAAATTGTCATTTTTGGCAGTTGAAATTTTCATATTTGGCGGTTAAAAATGGTCGTGTCCGACATATGGAAATTGGCCTTTTTGGCAGTTAAAAATTGGCATTTTTGGCAGTTGAAAATTGTCATTTGTGGCAGCTAAAAATTGTCATTTATGGCAGTTGAAAATTGCCATTTTTAGCAGTTAAAAATGGTTATTTCTGACACTTATAAAATGGCCTTTTTGGCAGTTAACAATTGGCCTTTCTGGCAGTTAAAAATTGTCATTTTTGGCAGTTAAAATTTGTCATTTTAGGCAGTAAAAATGGTCGTTTTCAACACTTGGAAATTGTAATTTTTGGCAGTTGAAATGGTCATTTATGCAGTTAAAATTTTTTATTTTTGGCACTTAAAATTGTTATTTTTGGCAGTTAAAATTGTCATTTTCGGCAGTTAAAATTGTCATTTTTGGCAGTTAAAACTGTCATTTTTGGCAGTTAAAAACGGTCATTTCCGACATATGGAAATTATCCTTTTTGGCAGTTAAAAATTGGCATTTTTGGCAGTTAAAAAATGGCCTTTCTGGCAATTAAAATATTGGCCTCTTTGGCAGTTAAAAATTGTCATTTTTGGCAGTTAAAATTTGTCATTTTAGACAGTTAAAAATGGACGTTTTCGACCCTTGAAAATTGGCCTTTTTAGAGTTGAAAATTGTAATTTTTGGCAGTTAAAAAGTTTAATTTTTGGCAGTTAAAAATTTTAATTTTTGGCAGTTAAAAATAGTCATTTTTGGCAATTAAAAATGGTCGTTTCCGACACTTGAAAATTGGCCTTTTTGGCAGTTGAAAATTGGCGTTTTTGGCAGTTGAAAATTGTCATTTTTGGTAGTTAAAAATGGTCATTTCGGACACTTGATATATTACATGATATGCTAGAATTTATCAAAAATAAAAAAAAAATTGTATATTCACAAAACATCTGAATAATCTTAGTTATAAATATTTTAAAATGATTTTTTTTTTGTGTCCGACATATGGAAATTGGCCTTTTTGGCAGTTAACAATTGGCCTTTCTGGCAGTTAAAAAATTGGCCTCCTTGGCAGTTAAAAATTGTCATTTTTGGCAGTTAAAATTTGTCATTTTAGGCAGTAAAAATGGTCGTTTTCAACACTTGAAAATTGGCCTTTTTGGCAGTTGAAAATTGTAATTTTTGGCAGTTGAAATGGTCATTTTTGGCAGTTAAAAATTTTCATTTTGTCACTTAAAATGGTCATTTTTGGCAGTTGAAAATTGTCGTTTGTGGCAGTTAGAGATTGGCCTTTTTGGCAGTTAAAAATTGTCATTTTTGGCAGTTAAAATTAGTCATTTTAGGCAGTTAAAAATGTTCTTTCTCGACACTTGAAAATTGGCTTTTTTGGAGTTAAAAATTGTAATTTTTGGCAGTTGAAAATTTTTATTTTTGGCAGTTAAAAATTGTCATTTTTGGCAGTTAAAAATGGTCGTTTCCGACACTTGAAAATTGGCCTTTTTGGCAGTTGAAAATTGACATTTTTGGCAGTTGAAAATTGTCATTTGTGGCAGTTGAAAATTGTCATTTTTGGCAGTTGAAAATTGTCATTTTTGGCGGTTAAAAATGGTCATTTCTGACACTTGATATATTACATGATATGCTAGAATTTATCAAAAATAAAAAAAAATGTATATTCACAAAACATCTGAATAATCTTCAATTTTTGAAAATGCGTGAGTTATAAATGTTTAAAAATGATTTTTTTAGTTTGTCCAATATTTGAACAAAGAAATAATAAAAAAAATAATACTGATATGATTGAATTCCTTAAAACCTTTAATGCAATCATAATATATTTGACTTTAAAATTAACTTGAGTTTTGAAAATGCGTGTTATGAATTTTTGAAAATTAATATTTAAAGTTGTCGAAGACTTGAATAAAAAATATTTTTTTTAATAAAACATCTCCCTTTAAAATTTACAGTAATTTTTGAAAATGCGTCACTTTTTTCGTAACTTATGAATTTTTTAAAATTAAGTTTTAAGTTGCCGAACAAAAAAAAACTGTATTATTAGATACAGGGTCTTTTTTTAAACTCAGAACATATTATTGTTAATGTCTATGTTCTATGGTTTAATATCACATCAACGCATTGCAATGTATTGACAATGTAGGCAACCAAGTACACAAAGGTGCCAGTGAATGCTTCTTCTTCTTCTTCTCTCGGCCCCGTCGATCTGTCACAGTACAGTGAAAGCTTAAAATTATTACGAATAAAGTGAGGCTAATGAAACAAACAATGATAAATCGTAAGTAATTTTAATAAACATTCAAAATGACCACCTTCACGTTCTAAGCAGTAGCCAAGTTGATTATAAAATCCTTGAATAGCATTTCTAATGTGTTGCGGATTTCTTCTTAATTCATCGCAAACAGTAATTATACGATCTTTTAACTCTGAAGTATTGTTTATAATAATGTTATTATAAATATTGCTTTTTTGATTCCCCCACAAAAAAGTCGTTTGGAGACAAATCAGGCGACCAGGGTGGCCAAGGTATTGGACCAAATCTACCTATCCAGCGATCAGGAAGTAATTCACTTAAATAATTATTAATGGCAGCTGTAGAATGTATTATCCATCTGATAATAAGGAGCAGCAATGTTTAGTGTATGAATTTCTGGTATTATACGAGTTCGCAGAAGATCTAAGTAAACATCACTGTTTAGATTTCCATTAATAAAAAAAGGACCAATAAGGGTATCATTAATTAGTCCAACCCACACATTAACTCTCGCATTGTATTGTGTGTGTGTATGCGTCAAATTTTGTAAGCAAGGATTATTGCACGCCCAAAATCTAAAAGGTGAAGGAATGGGTGTAAGGAATGGGTATCGATAAGGAATGAAGAATACTAACCTATAATTTTGTGGATTAGCTTCACCATTTAAGGAAAATGATGCCTGATCAGTAAATATTATTCTGTGTAAAATTTCTTGATCATTATAAATTAAATTGAATACGGTTCCACAGAATTCTGTTTGTTTGCCTTTGTCCTCATTTGATAGTTGCTGATGATTTGAAAACTTGTAAGCATTGTATTTAAATTCTTTTAATATCTTGTAAACGGAAGGTGAACTTATTTGAAACTGTGCTGCGATAACTCTTAACGATGATATGGGGTTCTGCTCTACGTAACATAAAATGTTGAGTTTCATCTTTTCCGTTAAAATGTGATTTCCTTTAGCCCTTTTAATGTGAAAATTACTCACGCAGACAGTATTGTCAAAATGGTGGACAATATTACAAATTGTTGAGATGGGTGGAACTTGTCTGCTCGGATACTCAACCGAAAACAAATCTCTAACACGTCGAATGCTGTTCCCACTATTGTACCAATTAATTATCTATATTCTTTCTTCGGTGGTGTAATACATTTTTATTAATAACACAATTTTGACAATTAAATAAAACTGAGTGTAAGTATGGTTGCCTACATTGTCAATACATTGCAATGCGTTGATGTGATTATTATAACATAGAACATATACATTAACAATCATATGTTCTGAGTTAAAAAAAAGACTCTGTATACATTATATTAACAATAAAATCGTGAATGGGGTGACGTCATCAATGATAGCCTTGGTAGAAAAGTGCCCAAAATATAGAACAATACTGAGCAAGAAGTTATACTTAACCCAGCATTTTTCAATCTTTTAGTATTTGCGACGCAATTTTCAATCTCCCCAATTCCTGCGTAGGCATCCTCCATCATGAATCTTGCGAATACCCATTGGAACAACTTTTGGTTTGATTTATTTAGGGAATCATACACATCGTTTAAAAGTAAATTGAACAAAATTTAATTGTTATTTATGTATTTTTTTTTATATAAATCTAATATGTAGCACACCTGTTCATTGTGATTAATTTTAGTTTTAAATTTTTTGAATTATTATTTATTTTTATTATACTGTAAAAAGGTGATTCACCGTTAATAAATGTATTATTATTATTATTATTATTATTATTATTATTTAACTCATCATGATTAACTGAATATTTACATTTTTAAGAATTAAACACGTGTATCTTTCGATGTAATTTATTGCAAATAATACGGGATTACGTTTAAAAAATGACCACCTTATTCCAGACTCCACTGGCATCGCATCCTCCGGCGCTTTAAAGGGCGATAAATTAACAATTTACAGCCACCCCACAGTTTACAGCGGGTCCGAGGCAAAATTCAGGACCCGCGGGTGAGATTTATATCCGCATCTCGTTGTTTTGCGTATCGTGCCCCCCTATTTTTCAGGACCACATATTTTTCTTGTTTTGCGGCCGAGCTTCGGTCTTTATTTCTTTTTTTTTAATTTGCGCGGTTAGTGAACAAAATGTGAATTCATTTATTAAATTAAATCGTTAGAAGGGGACTAATGCTCGGCCCTTCCTGGGAAATGTATATAATTTTCCTCCCCGCTCTTATTACAACTCCGCCGTTTCGCGTGCAATTTGAGAAAAACGTAATTTCTGGGCCGGATGCCATTTGAATTTATAATTTAATTAGATTAGGAGATGATGATGAAAAGTGCCAATAAAACAAACAATGACCGGGGGTATATTGTATTGTGTGCCAAATGTAAACGCTCAATTAAATTTAATTAGAACATTTTTTAACATATAAATTAGATACCTAATGTTTTATTTTTGTTGGAATGTGAGATAGTGCTCGCCACAATTCACAATTAGGTTTAGCTACTAATCACTGTTTTGGTAAAATAATTAATGTTGATACTTTATTGTAGAAATGAATTTATTTCACCAAATCATAGACGAAGTTTAGAATAAAAAACTGCAGAGAGAATAAAAAATTCTTCTATGGAATACTCGAGCAAGTAAAAAATAGAAGGACCGAAAATATTACATAAAAAACTTTTTTTTTGCGCTTTTTATAATCTCGTTCTTTTTGATTATTTCGGGGATTTACACTAGTTTCTACGAATTTGTTATATACATGACGCTAGATGGTCCTATCTGTTAACATTATGGTAACTATCGGGGCGAGATGGATTTTTTACTACTTCCCATTGGCAGTGTTGCCAGGTCAGCGGAAAATCCGCCAGATTTGGCAGATTTTGAATCCGCATTGCGGAGTAATTTTCGTTTTAGCGGCTGGCGAATTTTCTAACGGAATTGTGTGGGATAGTTGAGAAAACTAGGGTAATTCAATTTAAATTTGAACTTTATTTTCGAAACGTATATTTTGCAAGAGAAAAAGCACTAACATGAATTAAAAAAAATAACTCGGAAAAATTAATACATTTTCGAAAAATAAAGGTAGATGTTCTGTGATTATTCTAAAATATTTAAGTAACTCTTATCAAATCAGACCTCATTTTCTTTTCGATTTTATTTTTGTTTAAGGGTTCAACAACTTAAAACATTAATTTTTAAAAATTCACAACTAACACAAATATTGACCAAGTTTCAAAAATGAAGATTAATTTTAATTATGATTGCATCAGAGTTTTTTTATGGAATTCAATCACAGCAATATGATTTTTTTTTCTAGTTTTTACTTGTTTAAAAATTCGTTTTTAAAAATTGAAAAAAGTGACACATTTTCAAATATTAAAGTTAGTTTCAAAGGAAGATACATTTGTTATTTGTCCATGTTACAGTTTTCTTTTTGAACGCATCTTTTACATATTTCTACACCCTGTAAGTTTAAGTTTTTTTTATATCTGTTATGACTCATATTTTTTATTCATTTATTGAAACCACTTATTTATTTTATGTATATTGACCTGTATAAACCCATTGTTATTGGCACATTAAATAAATTAAATTAAATAGATGTTTTGTGAATATATGAAAAAAACGATTTTTTGTCTTTTACAACAACTTTAAATATTAATTTTCAAAAATTAATCTTGACACATTTTTAAAAGTCTCAGTTGATTCTAAGGCCAGATATTTTGTGAATAAACTTGCCAGCTTTTTTTTTTGTTCGACAACTTAATTTTCAAAAATTCATAAACTAGCGGAAAAAGTGAGGCATTTTTTTTAAATTACAGTAAGTTCTAAAGGGAGATGTTAAGTGAGTGTATTAAAAAAATTTATTTTTTATTCAAGTCTCCGACAACTTTAAATATTAATTTTCAAAAATTCACGCATTTTCAAAACTCAAGTTAATTTTAAAGGTAAATATATTATGATTTCATTGAAGGTTTTAAGGAATTCAATCATATCAGTATTTTTTTTCTATTTTTCTTTGTTCAAATATTGGACAAACTAAAAAAATCATTTTTAAACATTTATAACTCACGCATTTTCAAAAATTGAAGATTATTTACAGATGTTTTGTGAATATACTATTTCTATTAAATTTTTGATAAATTTTAGCATATCATGTAATATATCAAGTGTCGGAAATGACCATTTTTAACTACAAAAAATGACAATTTTCAACTGCCAAAATGACAATTTTCAATTGCCACAAATGACAATTTTCAACTGCCAAAATTGCCAATTTTCAACTACCAAAAAGGCCAATTTTCAAGTGTCGGAAACGACCATTTTTAACTGCAAAAAATGACAATTTTTAACTGCCAAAAATTAAAATTTTTAAATGCCAAAAATTACAATTTTCAACTTCAAAAGAGGCCAATTTTTAAGTGTCGAAAACGAACATTTTTAACTGCCTAAACAATAATAATAATAATAATAATAATGTTTATTCGTGCACATAACATAAGTTTTACACAGGTCAATAAAACAAAGAAATACAGAATATTACAGTTGCAATATAAGTGATATTAATTTAGTCACTATTTAGCAACATATACATGTATACATACAAACATAAAACCGCAATTACATACAGACATATTAGTTTTTGTATTGAGAGAATATTCAAACATCTAACAAATGAAAAAAATTAAGATTTTTATAATGACTTTAAAAATAGAAATAGAACTGGATATACTCGTAGGTTAAATTACTTCATGACAAATTTTAACTGCCAAAAATGACAATTTTTAACAGCCAAAGAGGCTAATTTTTTAATTGCCAGAAAGGCCTATTTTTATCTGCTAAAAAGGCCATTTTTCAAATTTCAGAAATGACCATTTTTAACTGCTAAAAATGACTATTTTCAACTGCCAAAAATGACAATTTTTAACTGCCAAAAATGCCAATTTTGAACTGCCAAAAAGGATAATTTCCATATGTCGTAAACGACCATTTTTAACTGCCAAAAAATGACAATTCTAACTGCCAAAAATGACAATTTTAACTGCCAAAAATGACAATATTTAACTGCCAAAAATGACCATTTCAACCGCCAAAAATTACAATTTTCAACTGCCAAAAAGCCCAATTTGCAAGTGTTGAAAACGACCATTTTTAACTGCCTAAAATGACAAATTTTAACTGCCAAAAATGACAATTTTTAACTGTCAAGGAGTCCAATTTTTTAACTGCCAGAAAGGCCAATTGTTAACTGCAAAAAAGGCCATTTTATAAGTGTCAGAAATGACCATTTTTAACTGCTAAAAATGGCAATTTTCAACTGCCGAAAATGACAAATTTTAGCTGCCACAAATGACAATTTTCAACTGCCAGAAATGCCAAAAACGCCAATTTCTATATGTCGGAAATGACCATTTTTAACTGCCAAAAATGACAATTTTTAACTGCCAAAAATGACCATTTCAACTGCCAAAAATTACAATTTTCAACTGCCAAAAAGACCAATTTTCAAGTCTCGGAAACGACCCTGTTTAACTTTATTTTATTTTATTTATTTATTTATTTATAAATACAACCAACGGAATAAACTTCCAATCACAGGTTATATAAATCAAAATACAATGCTTAAGAAAAAAAACAACCAAAATAAAAATACGTACTTATAAGTAAACCTAGACGGATAACATATTTAATACAACATTAAAACATAGTTTAGCGCACTTAAAATTAAATATATCTATGGAAAAATCCAATTCAACTAATTTATTATAAATAGAGCACATTGAAAAGAGAGGAGATTTAATTAATAAATTTGTTTTAGGCCAAAGAGGCCAATTTTCAAGTGTCAGAAACGACCATTTTTAACTGTCAAAAATGACTAATTTTAACTGCCAAAAATGACAATTTTTAACTGCCAAATAGGCCAATTTTTAACTGCCAAAAAGGCCAATTTTCAAGTGTCAGAGACGACCATTTTTAACTGCCAAAAATGACAATTTTTAACTGCCAAAAATACTCATTTTCAAGTGTCGGAAACGACCACTTTAACTGAAAAAAAAGACATTTTTTAACTGCAAAAAAAAACATTTTTTAACTGTCATAAATGACAATATTTAACTGCCAAAAAGGCCAATTTTCAAGAGTCAGCAACGACCATTTTAACTTCCAAAAATGACAATTTTCAACTGCCAAAAATGACAATTTTCAACTGGCAAAAATGGCATATTTTAACTGCCAAAAATGACAATTTCAACTGCCAAAAAATCCAATTTTTAAGTGTCGAAGCGATCATTTGAAGCTGCCAAAAATGACAATTTTCAATTGCCAAAAAGGCCAATTTTCAACTTCCAAAAGGCCAATTTTCAAGAGTCGGAAACGACCATTTCTAACTGCCAAAAATGACAATTTTTAACTGCCAAAAATTAAAATTTTTAACTGCCAAAAATTAAAATTTTTAACTGCCAAAAATGACAATTTTTAACTGCCAAAAAGGCAAATTTTCAAGTGTCGGCAACGACCATTTTTTACTGCCAAAAGTGACAATTTTTAAATTAAAATTTAAAATTTAACTTGTACTGAATGTACTTTGAAAATATAATCGGTTTTCTTTTTAACAAAATTGTGTAGTCATACACATTCTCAAACTAGAAACTAAATAGTTAAGTACGAAAATATGGAAAATCAGAAAAAAATAGTTTTCAAAAAAAATGAAATAATCCCAGTAGCCCATGAATTTAAATACACATGTCTCTGAGTAACGCATTTCAATTCATATGCGACTGTAATTAATTCCTTTTTGAAGCACACCATACAGGGTGTCCCATTTTAAATTGCCACCCCAAATATCTCGAAACCTGAGCAACATGGCAAAAACGTTTCCTACAAAAAGTTTGTATTTTTTCCCGTTGAATACGATCCCGCAATAAAAAAATAGGGGGTTTCATTTGAAAAATAAAAGTTGATCGTTTGACCTTGAAAATTGACCATTTTCAAGATCACCATCCGAACCCTATAACTTTCATCTGAAACATTTTTTGCCATGTTACTCAGGTTTGGTGATATTTGGTGTGGCTATTTAAAATGGGACACCCTGAATAATCGTTTTTGTTATTAACAAAATTTGAAGTGCCCAGAAAACTAAAAAGTTCAATATAAAAATTTTAAAAATATTTATTTTTAATTTCGAAAAAATTATAGTTGTACTAAATTGTGCTCTAAAAATACAGTCGTTCTTTTCTTTGATAATATTTTTTAGAATTATATGTTCTTAAACTAGAAATTAAAATGGTAAATAAAACTAAATTGTAAAAAGTCAATATGTGTTATTCTGGTCTCTCTTCAGAGCGAATAAATCTTTCGCCTTTTTCTAAAAAAAAGTCAATATCTGCTTTGTAAATTCTCTTTTGAATATATAGGGTGACAGGTTTTTCTTTTGAGTATACAGGGTGACAGTAAAAAAAATAGAAGGCATAGTACCATACGATGAGAACTCTAAACGAATGTTTTCGTTTAAAAAAAAAATAAACTGATTTCTTAACTCTCTTCCAATTAAGTTGAGGGAATTAAACCAATTTTGATGCATAATACCTTCTTGCTATTCAAAAATCATATTCATATTCTAATAATTCAAAACTATCGAAGTTAAGTCGACAAAAAATCTCTTAGAAAATAAAAAATATTAAATAATAAAAAAAAATGTAGTGGTAGATGAAGTATATTATATGTTCCAAAATTCGTAAATCTGCTGATAACGCCTAAAAATTTATGATTCTTCTTAGATGGATGACCCTGTATAATAATATATATATATATGTTGTTCATGTAATTTTCCTTAAACACTACGGTAGGATTTTGCTCGTTATTGTAAACTTTTAAAGCTGTGTAATAAATTTGCACATTAACAATTCGAAATATATTGCTTAAAAAAATTAAAATATAATATCTGAATTGCTAATATACGCCTGTACATCACTCACGAAACATTTTCGCCCCGCGCGGAGTAATTAACAAAGCCCGGACGATTTTTGGCGCCAAACTTTTTTGATGAATTATTCACAACCCCCCGGTCACTAATTTTTAAGGGAGCTTTAATAAATTAACGGGCCGCTATTAATTAGTCAGAGTGATGAGGGTAGAGGCATAAAGGTTTTTAATTCGATTTTCCGGAAGCTGAAGTGCCGAGGTGTTTGTGTTTTTATTTCCCCCCTCTCCACGCCCCGCAGACGCAGCAGAACCGGAGGGCATTCTTAATTAGGAACTTTAGCCGGCAGGATATTGTAATTAATTAGATTCGAGTCGTTAATTAATTGTCGCAAATTATTTATTTATAAAAGGACCGGAGAGCGGGAGGTTTTACGGCGGAACGAATGTTTTATTATTTCGCAAATTTGCTGAGTGAATTAACAAAACGTTGATGGTTAATAGAATTATAATCGGGGAATGTATAAATGATTAAAAATGATTAAGCTTTTTGCTTTGACGGTGTAAATATTTCAGATTTTTCATTACCTTCAATTAGAAGCAGCTAATCATGTTTGGAATATGGAGAAGGTTATAATGGAAGTTTTTAATGAAACGTTTATTAATAATATAAAATTTAATAAAATAATTTAAATCGCCATTTAATATTATATACCGGGGTAGCTTTGTGGCATTCCACAAAAAAACAAAATATTTTTACACAGTCGTAAAGAGAATTAGTGAAATTTAGTGAAAAAAAAACATCATTACGCAAGGGGTGGGGGTATGGAAAATTGACAACTATCAGAAAAGATGCGTTTTTGAAACATAAGGTTGACGTTTCGGAGGATTTTGGCCGCAGATGATCGGGGAATTTTTTATTTAGAGCGTTCCACAGCCAAGGTTCGCACTTTATACAAATATATTTATTAATGGTAATTTACACATTTTTAATATACATTCAAAAACAATTTGGGCGTATCATTTCTATTAACTGGCTATCGACCAGAGGTCTTTCAGCCTTGTCAACATGTTTGGGTGTTGCTGTATTAAGGAGAGGAAGGCACAGAAATAAAAGAGGAAACCAGAGGAGTACCAAACTGGAACCACATTGAATATTCATATATTCAAGCTACTTAACGTGTTTATTTAATTTAACAATACTCACAATTAGGACAGTTTCAAGTTTTAACTAGCGGGAGTAAGTGGTAATAATCAAGTTCTCAATTAGTTCCCTTTGGTCTCGTACTGGAGAGTAAAACTAATTCCGACATCGGGGCTAAGCGGAAGACATCCAATACAGGATAATTCCGTACTCCCGGTAATTGAATTTAAGGCATCCAGACGTGGTGGACATTGCACACCGTCCCCTGATAATGTAAGAAGTTCGTTTCTTGCCAAATTACTATTCCGACAAAGTATACCGGACTGGAATGATTCCGTCATTGCAATCTTGCTGCAATAAATATCAGATAATGGATTAGTTGAATTATGGTGCATGCGCCGGGATAGGCGGATTGCGTTTCACTGTTTTCTCGTTTTAAAAATTTGTATTGTATTTATTTCAAATAAATTACTACATTATATCTATTATATCTTGATAAAAAATCGATATGGGTTATCGTTATACTGCATTTATTTAATTTGCAACTTAATGATTCAAGTGGTTGTAAATTTTATAATAAAACTAAACATTTATCACCAATAAATATTCTACTCTAAAATTACATCAACTCATGTCTTTATAGAGATTCAGACTGATCTGGACCACCTGAAAGAAAGTAATAATAATAATAATAATACTTCAATAATGGTCAACGAACAATAGTTGATTACATGAGTATTAAGTAATTAATTTTTTTTTTACTTTGGCAGGTACCGTTCAGTCACATCAGTCGATTTATTTGCAGTTGGCTAATAATTAATTAGTTAATTAATTTTCTCATTTTTTTCTTTATTAGACAAAACAAGTATTAAGAGAATTTTAAACATAAAGAAACCAAATTTTTATTTGTTAGAATTAAGAAGATACATTTAATTTTACTATCCTGATGAATATTTTTATGAAGAAGTCTTATAATATAAACAATAATTCGTATCGGCTGTCATTTTTCATTTAATCGCGTGTTATCGACGTGGATTTTAGCACTTTAGCCGATCGGTATTTCTCCTAATTTAAAATGGCAGTGATTTCGTGTGTTTTAATTAAAGGATATGCACGAACGCTTTTCATATTGCTTTTTAATTATTTCTGTTTTCATGCCAATCAATTGGGTCATTGACACACAGTGTTAATATTGATTTTACAACAACAGAATTGTATCCGGGTCACATTGAAAAATATTTTATAAATAAACAGAAATATTTAATATCCAATCGATGTGTTTATATATGTGTTTAATGAATAAATTATTATATTTTTATGGCAATTATTGGCTAATGCATGTTTAATGATATACTACTGCATTGATTTACAATTATAGTTTTAATGGTATTTGTCCATCTCGTTATTTAATCTAACAAAATACAGTTTGTAGAAAAATACTTAGTTGGTGTTCAATTGATGAGACCGTTACTCGTTGAAACTGCATTATAAACTTAATAATAGGAGCGCTCTGTTGGAGAGTGATTTAGTAACTGCTTTCGGTGCTAAGCGCTACTACCACTACTACGCCGGGTGGTAACTTTCTGTAAGGAAATTTCAAAAAATCGATTTTTGGATTTTGACATTTTCAGTAAGAACAATGTTTGAAGAATATTCCCTAAAAAGTTGAAGTTAGTCCGATTAAAAATGACGAAGTTACAGGCGTTCAAATTACGCTCCGTTTGCATAGTCGAAAGGAGTGGAGTATTAAAACTTTAAACGTGTTCTTCTCAAAACCGCATTTTTAACACGGTGATCACGATATCTCGAAAACTACTGCATTGATTATTTTCAAACTTGGCAATGAAGAAATTTTTTTTCGACGTATAGTTTCCTTTTTCTTGGCGAAAAACGAGCTATATTTTCATGAAAAATTAAAACTTTAACCCTCCCAATGGTGACCTCCTGGTCTGTGAGACCGGGTGTGTCGAATAACTTTATTCTCCGTTATTGCAATTTCGAGTAGCTGTTGCAGAGCCTTAATTGATTAAATATCTTTGTTTTGTTGTCAAAGAGCATAAATAAAAAAAAAACATGAACTATTAGTAACACGTTTTGAAAAATCTTCAGTTGAAAAGACCGGCGTCACCATTAAATTTGCGTTAACTTTGAAAGTCCTTAATTTTGGTTTGATTTTCTGATCTAAACTTAAAATGAGAGAATGAAAAATGCATTCGGCGATTTGAAAAATTGTAAAAAATGGAAATAATTAAGGAAATTTCGTAAAAAGCTAAAGTTTCATCTAAAAACAATGCATTTTTGATTTTATTTTAAAACAATTGCCAGATCGTGAGCAGAAACAAAACAACAACAATCTGAACCTAAAGTGAGAAAATGAAAAATCCATTCGGCGATTTGAAAAATTCTAAAAATAGAAATAATTTTGGGAATTTCTTAGAAAGCTTAAGATTCATTAACAAATAATGCATCTTTGGTTTTCCAATAAAACAATTGTCGTATCATGAGTAGAAACAATACGGCAACAATCTAAACTTAAAGTGAGAGAATTAAAACTACATTCGTCAATTTGAAAAATTGTAAAAATAGAAATAAATAAGCGAATTTCTTAAAAAGCGCAAGATCCATAAACAAACAATGCATATTTAATTTTCCGTTAAAACAATTGCCATATCGAGAGTAGAAACAAAACGGCAACAATCTAAACTTAAAATGAGAGAATGAAAAATGCATTCGGCGATTTGAAAAATTGTAAAAATGGAAATAATTAAGGAAATTTCGTAAAAAGCTTAAGTTTCATCTAAAACCAATGCATTTTTGATTTTCTATTAAAACAATTGCCATATCGTGAGCAGAAACAAAACGGCAACAATCTAAACTTAAAGCGAGAAGATGAAAAATGCATTCGGCGATTTGAAAAATTCTAAAAATAGAAATAATTTTGGGAATTTCTTAAAAAGCTCAAGATTCATGAACAAATAATGCATCTTTGATTTTCTGTTAAAACAATTGCTATATCGGGAGTAGAAACAAAACGGCAACAATCTAAACTTAAAATGAGAGAATGAAAAATGCATTCGGCGATTTGAAAAATTGTAAAAAATGGAAATAATTAAGGAAATTTTGTAAAAAGCTCAAGTTTCATCTAAAAGCAATGTATTTTTGATTTTAAATTAAAACAATTGACATATCGTGAACAGAAACAAAACGGCAACAATATTAACTTAAACCGAGAAAATAAAAAAATTAATTCGGCGATTTGAAAAATTCTAAAAATAGAAATTATTTTGGGAATTTTTTAAAAAGCTCAAGATGCATTAACAAATAATTAATCTTTGGTTTTCCATTAAAACAATTGCCGTATCGTGAGTAGAAATAATACGGCAACAAACTTAAAGTGAGAAAATTAAAACTACATTCGTCGATTTGAGAAATTGTAAAAAATATAAATAATTAAGGAAATTTCTTAAAAAGCTTAAGATTTATTAACAAATGATGCATTTTTGGTTTTTCATTAAAACAATTGTCGTATCGTTAGTAGAAACAAAGCGGCAACAATTAGACATATAAAGAAATGAAAAACATTTTCGGAGATTAGAAAAATTGTAAAAAATAGAAATAATTAAGGGAATTTCTCAAAAAGCGCAAGATCCATAAACAAATAATGCATATTTGATTTTCCGTTAAAACAATTGCCATACGGTGAGTAGGAACAAAACGGCAACAATCTAAACTTAAAATGAGAGAATAAAAAATGCATTCGGCGATTTGAAAAATTGTAAAAAATGGAAATAATTAAGTAAATTTCGTAAAAAGCTCAAGTTTCATCTAAAAGCAGTGTATTTTTGATTTTCAATTAAAACAATTGCTATATCGTGAACAGAAACAAAACGGCAACAATCTAAACTTAAAATGAGAAAATGAAAATTGCATTCGGCGATTTGAAAAATTGCAAAAAATAGAAATAATTAAGGGAATTTCTTAAAACGCTCAAGATACATTAACAAACAATGTATCTTTGATTTTCCCTTAAAACAATTGCCAAATCGTAAGTGGAAATAAAACCGAAACAATCTAAACTTAAAATGAGAAAATGATTAATTTTGTGAGAAATAAATAAAATACTGATATGATTATGGGTATATTACATTGCAATCGTCTTGTAACTGAAACGTGCTACCTGCTTCAAAGCAACAATGATTTACGTTAAAGATATGTTCTTGCAATAAACATTTTTGTTTGTCATATTGATTCCATGTATTGTTTTTTTTGTTTTATGTCAATACGGTATTCTCATTTAAGTTAATATATTGACAATAATTGCTACCGCCATCTACCGCTTTTTTCACCTAAATTCTACCGTTAAAATAAAAAACAATCTGGCAACACTGTAAGTGTGCAACGTATTAAAAATGTATAACTTAATACTTTCCTTGCAATTTAAAATTCTTCTCAAGAGTTATCTTTTCATATTTGTTGAATTTGATTCTCGTTTAACATGTGGTGAAACATTTATTAATATATAAGATTATTAGGACTGCTAGATAATGATTTAGAAAACGAAACTAGTCGGAATATAAAGGATACAAATTGTGAAACCAACCAAGTGCCTCATTTCAACAATCCTAAATGTTATCTATTCAATTAAATTCCTTTTACAAACTCAAAAAATATCCTAAACAATGTATTTATAATAATTATCGCTAGATGGGGAATATTAGTTGACCGATCTATTGATTCGATTTATTATTAACCTTGATATACAAAACTCAAATAAGGGAGTAATAAATTAGGTACATTTATTGTACCGGGTGGTCGTTGTTAATATTTAATAAAGCACGGGAGGTGATTTATTATTGTAAGTCCCTTCATGTGATACCTACATGTTAAGCTGCGACACACGATACTTTTCCCTGTTCGTGCGTTCTTGATTTTATGCGGATACCATTACTATTTGTATATACTTATAATAATACATATTCAGTATTATTGTAGCTATTAACATATTTGTACAAAGTAGGGTCGTTTGCATAATTTTATTAATGTTTATTACTGTTTTATCGAGGGATCTTAGTATTGCAATAAAATGGAATTTTATAAGGGTGTCCCAAATTCAGTAGCACAGTATGGGTAATGTACTTATTATTAACAATTCACACTGTAAAATTATCACCAAACTTCACAGTTCCATTTAAAAATAATATAATTTTAAAAGGTAATTTAATAAAATTTCAGTTTAAATTCTGAATGTTTAACTAGTTTCGCCTTATGAAAACAATTAAAAAATAATATAATCAGCACTAGATATAAACGCAATATTTCTCGGGCTGTATAAACGGCAAATCAAAAACATTGTGGATAAAACGCTATTTACGCTAAATCGCGCAACTTCCGGCTTGTAAAGTGTTAACGATATAGATTTTGTCATATAGGAAAAGCTACGTTTAAGGTTCCGTCGTCAGTTATTTATTACTAATAATAAACAACATTTTGAATGTGATTTGTATTTCCCATTACCAACTAGAAGTTAGCCATAAATTTCAGCAACTAATCCGGCGCATCCACCATTTTTGTCTTTAGTAAATTTCGAAGTAATATCTACTAATTTACGGAAAATGGATTTAAATTCATAATTAATCAAATTACTGTGGTGCTATAATAATAGCAATAAGCATTAACTTAGGATTTACCCCGACTTTTCGATAAGACATCTACCAAAACATAGTCAAGTTTCAAAAAATCCAAAATCATCGTTAGGCGTAGTTTAGGTTCGATATTTTCGGCCACAAATGTTCTATGCCATCCACGAATCAATGCGCTATTGGATATATAAAAGAAAAGGATTTCCAAAGATCTCAACTATTTTTTAAATGTACTTCCAGAAAGGCACTGCAAAAATTTAATTACAATTTTTAACGCCCTTTTGGACTTTTTAAAGTGCCAGTCACCAGATCAATGAGCTGTTCGACATTAAAAAAAAATATATTTCCCAACATCTTCACGATTGTTTTTACCGTTAGTACTTATTAAAGGTTAAGACACTGCATAAATAAAAATCGAAAAAAATTGGACTTATGTATCGTCGATATTAAAGAAAAAATATTTCTCAAGATTTTAACGGTTTCTTGACAATTGTATTTCTTAAAAATACTTTTAGAAATTAAATTTTCTTAGAACGCCCTTTTGGTGGATGTGCTGGGAAAATCTAAGGCTAAAAATTTATGGAAAACTTTTGTTCGGTTTTAACAGTTTCTTGACAATTTGTATTTCTTAAATATACGTTTAGAAATTAAATTTTCTTAACACCCTTTTGGGCGATGTGCTGGGAAAATCTATGGCTGGAAATTGATGCCAAACTTTTCTTCGGTTATTATTTCAGGCCTTAAGTTAATCGGTACCACAGACCGACCGAGAACATGAAGCGAAAGGTCAAGCGCTTAAAGCTTATTCATTCTACAGATAGACTTATAAAAACGCCCACCATCGCCAATGTGTCGATTCGAAAAATTGCGGGAAATTACCACGTTCAAATCACGCAGTACAAATAGAAATGGTTGACGCGATGGTATGTCAGCTGTCTAGTACCTTTCTGCTTTTACAAGACGTTGATATTGCGAAATAATTTTGGTTTTTGATGTGCAGCAATTTTAAGTCGAGCTACGAAATTTTGAAGATGTATTTTTTTCAATGACGAACACTCGTGCAAAAAATTCAAAATTAAAATAAAACGTAGGGATAAAATCCTACAAACATTCAGTTCACTTCACAAGACGTTGATCTTTAAAAATAATTTTGTTTTTTTTTAATATGCATCAATTTTCAGTCGAGTTATGAATTTTTGAAAATGCATTTGTTCAAAAACGAACACTCAAGCGCAAAAAGTGAAAAATTAATTTTAAACGTTAGAATAAAATTCTACAAAAATTCTACAAAAATTCAGTTCACTTCACAAGAGGTCGATCTTAAAAATTAATTTTGGTTTTTGAATGTGCAGCAATTTTCTGTCGAATTATGAATGTTTAAAATGTATTTTTTCAAAGACGGACACTCGAGTGCAAAAATTTAAAAAAAATATTTGAAACACAGGGAAACAAAAATTTAGTTTGCTTCACAAGATGTGTATCTTTAAAAATAATTTTGGTTTTTGAATGTGCAACAATTTTAAGTCGAGTTATGAATTTTGGAAAATTTATTTTTTTCAATAACCAACACTCGAGTGCAAAAAATAAAAAAATATTATGAAACGCAATGATAAAATCCCACAAAAATTCAGTTCACTTCACAAGACGTCAATATTTCAAAATAATTTCGGTTTTTGAATGTGTAATAAATTTCAGTCGAGTTATGAATTTTTGAAAAATTTTTTTTTTCAATGACGGACACTCGAGTGCAAATATTAAATTAATTTGAAACCCAAGAACAAATTTCTACAAAAATTCAGTTCACTTCACAAGACGTCGATCTTTAAAATTAATTCTCGTTTTTAAATGTGCTGCAATTTTCAGTCCAGTTATAAATTTTTGAAAATGTACTTTTTTCAACGACGAACACTCGTGCAAAAAATTAAAAATTAATATGAAACGTAGAGATATAATCCCACAAAAATTCAGATCACATTACAAGATGTCGATATTTAAAACCAAGTTTGGTTTTTGAACGTGCAGCAAGTTTCAGTTATAAATGTGAATTTCTTTTTTCAATGGCGGGAACTCGAGTGCAAAAAATTAAAATTAATTTCAAACGCGGGGATAGAACCCCACAAAAATTCAGTTCACTTTACAAGACGTCGATCTTCCAAAATCATTTTGGTTTTTGAATGTGCAACAATTTTCAGTCGAGTTATGAATTTTTTAAAATGTTTTTTTTTTAAATGATGCGACACTCAGTGCAAAAAATTAAATATTAATTGAAAACGCAGAAATAAAATCCTACAAAAATTCAGTTCACTTCACAAGACGTCGATCTTTAAAAAAAAGTAGGTTTTAAATATGCAGCAGTTTTTAGGCGACTTATGAATTTTTGAAAATGTATTTTTTCAATGACGAACACTCGAGCACAAAAAGTTAAAAATTAATTTGAACCGGAAGAATAAAATTCTACAAAAATTCAGTTCACCACACAAGACGTTTATCTTTAAAAATAATTTTGTTTTCTTTAATATGCAGCAATTTTCAGTCGAGTTATGAATTTTTGAAAATGTATTTTGTTCAATGACGGACACACAAGTGCAAAAAGTGAAAAATTAATTTGAAACGCAAGAAGAAAATTCTACAAAAATTCAATGCACTTTACAAGACGTCTATCTTAAAAAAATAATTTTGGTTTTTGAATGTGCAGCAATTTTCAGTCGAATTATTAATGTTTATAATGTATTTTTTGAAAAACGGACACTCCAGTGCAAAAAATTAAAAAATTATTTGAAACACAGGGATAAAATCTTACAAACATTTAGTTTGCTTCACAAGATGTGTATCTTTAAAAATTATTTTAATTTTTGAATGTGCAGCAAGTTTCAGTTGAGTTATGAATTTTTGAAAATATATTGTTTTTCAATGACGAACAATCGAGCGCAAAAAGCTAAAAATTAATTTAAGACGAAGTAATAAAATTCTACAAAAATTCAATCCACTTTAGAAGACGTCGATCTTTCAAAATAATTTTAGTTTTTAAATATGCAGCAGTTTTTAGACGACTTATGAATTTTTGAAAATGTATTTTTTTCAATGACGAACACTCGAGCACAAAAAGTTAAAAATTAATTTGAAACGCAATAATAAAATTCTACAAAAATTCAGTTCACTTCACAAGACGTCGATCTTAAAAATTAATTTTGTTTTTTGAATGTGCAGCAATTTTAAGTCTAGTTATGAATTATCGATTTTTTTTTTAATGACGAAACTCGACGAAAAATTAAAAATCAATAAGAAATGTAGCGATAAGATCCTACAAAAATTTAGTTCACTTCACAAGACGTCGATATTTGAAAATCATTTTGGTTTTTGAATGTGCAGCAAATTTCAGTCGATTTATGAATTTTTTTAAATTATTTTTTCAATGACACGAGTGCAAAAAAATAAAAATTAGTTTGAAACGCAGGGATACAATTCCAGAAAACTTCAGTTCACTTCACAAGATGTCAATATTTCAAAATAATATTGGTTTTTGAATGTGCAGCAATTTTCAGTCGAGTTATGAATTTTTGAATATATATTTTTTTTCAATGTCGGACACTCGAGTGAAAAAAAATTAAAATTAATTTGTAACGCAAGGATAAAATACTGCACAAATGCAGTTTACTTCAGAAGACGTCGATATTTAAAAATAATTTTAGTTTTTAAATATGCAGTAATTTTCAGTCGACTTTTTGAAAATGTATTTTTTTCACACTGGGGCGCAAAAAATTAAAAATTAATATGAAACGCAGAGATAAAATCCTACAAAAATTCAGTTCAGTTCACAAGACGTCGATCTTTCAAAGTAATTTTGGGTTTTGAATGTGCAGCAATTTTCAGTCTAGTTATGAATTTTTTTAAATGTTTTTTTTTTCAATGACGGACACTCGAGTGCAAAAAAAAAATTAATATGAAACGCAGAGATAAAATCCTTCAAAAATTCAGTTGACTTTACAAGACGTCGATATTTTAAAATAAGTTAGGTTTTTGAATGCGCAGCAATTTTCAGTCGAGTTATGAATTTTTGAAAATGTATTTTTTTCAATAACGGACACTCGAGTGCAAAAAAATTAAAAATTAATATGAAACGTTGAGATAAAATCCTACAAAAATTCTGTTCACTTCACAAGACGTTGATTTTTAAAATAACTTTGGATTTGAATGTGTAGCAATTTTCATTCGAGTTTTGAATTTTTGAAAATGTATTTTTTTCACTTGAGAGTAAAAAAATTACACATTAATATCTCCACCAAAACGACGAGCGAAGCATTTTTTATAGTCCGCTAAGGAATCGATTTTTCGTATTTTTAAGGTGTGTCAGGAAAATAATAATAAATTTACATAGTGTAAATCAGACTTTTGCGCAGAACATACGGCGATTGTGGGCGTTTTTACTACTCTATCTGTAGACTGAATAGACTATAGTACAAAGCCTTGTCATAGCCTACGCTTTATGAAAACCTCAACCTTACACGTTGCCAACTTTTTTATGTTATTTTAAAACTTGAATTAAAAATTGTATTCAAAATATTTTTAGTAAATTGAGAACCTCAACCTTACACGTGGGCCGCGGTGGCCTAGTGGGTAGCTCTCCTGCTTCTGGGCCCCGTGGTCGGGGGTTCGAATCCCATCCGGACGGTCACTTTTTCTGAATGAAAAATGGCCGTACGGGTCCATGGATGTCTAGTGGTTGTCCTTTCATATCAATATATGAACTTATTACAAAAAGAATCGGTTGTGGCAGAATAGCCAAGTAGCTTACGCCAATTTCCCTAATATCATTCACTCTTCTTAACCCGAAATCCCATCAACCATCCTTCCTTTAAAAAAAATAAATAAAAAAAAAAAACCTTACACGTTGCCAACTTTTTCATGTTATTTTAAAAAAATGTATTTAAAATCTTTTTATTAAATTGAGCATCAATCATGGAGGGCAGTTTTAAATTTTACTTTCTTCGCTGCGGAAATATATTGTGATCGTGAAAATTTGTAAAAATATATTTGTCCGTTTTAAGGATTTCTGAAAAAAAAGTTGTCCGTGTGTCTGTCTCTGGGCCGTGTGTCAGTCTGTCTGTCACTACGATTTGCGTAACGATAAATGTGGATCTTACTTTTGTAATTTTTTTAATTTTTAGCTCACATATTGCGCCAACGTCGTTTAAAAAAAAAAGTTTTTTTAGATTCCTTTTATGACTTATGTAAAACGCTTAGTTAATAGCACCAATAAATTATTATTATATTACTGTATCTCAAAAACCAATATAGTAATTAAATTGAACGTAAGCCTTATTTGACAATCCGAACAGCTGATTTTTTTTCTTTTTTGTTTTTTTTTTTGCGTCAACTGCGGGGTCATCTACCACCACCGTAGTTTTATTATTATCATACTATTTTTTTCCAATAATTTTTTTAAATTGACAAATATTACTTAAAAAATTAAACAAATATTAAAGATAGCAAAGAAATGGACATCTTTCGTTAAAAAATATTTTGAATAAAATTTTTGAAAAAAAATTAATTGGAAATTTTGGCCATTTTTAATCGATAATTATGAAACGATTACATAAAAGTTTGTTACAAAAATATTTTTCATAAAATAATTGTTTATTGAAAAAGAAATTAATTAAAAATTTTGGCCATTTTTAATCTGTAAATATGAAATGATTATATAAAATTTATATTAATAATAACTGTAGAGAACACCGAAATGGGCAATTTGTAAAGAATACGTTTCTTTCGAAACGTTATTGGTTTTTGAGTAAACTGATGGTAAAGATTATTAGAATTTGAAATTTCAAACGTCAGTATTTCAATTTAAATTTAAATTTAAAATAAGCTATCTAAGTATAAATATAAATGGTAACTTTGAATTAAACAACTTTCGACGTTTCTTTTCCACTATTTAGTGGAAAAAACGTCGAAAGTTCTTTAATTCAAAGTTACCTGACAATGGACTACCACATAGTAACGGTCGCAACCATCATCTTCATAAATATAAATAACCATTATACCATCAAACGGCCACATCATATTTTTTTTCTGTAAAAATATTTATTATTATAATTTGGAATAGAAATTTTACTTTTACTTATCCGAATATCTCATAATTTATCTTGAAAAAACGAGGCCATAAGCCGAGTTTGATAACGATAAAGTTTTTGATGAAAGCCTAATAATAACTATTATAATAGTCACAAAACACGTACTTTTAGTAGCCGGAACGCAAAAATTAATATGCAATTAAGAAATATCAAGCGTGCCATACTCGCTGCGATAAAAGAAGTGATCAATTTTGTTAAAATGGCTTTCCCCGTGTAAAAAGGGGCTATTTAAGTCCTGATAAGTGTCATGTAAAAAGGGTAATCGCCCCGTGTGTTCCGCCCTGACGAGCGAGGGCCGCAATTTTCTCTCGTGTGCTGTAATTACTCGTCTAATTTCATAGAAAAATATATCAAAAACGTTTCGTTACGGAGAAAATGCATTCTTTTGTCCGTAATGTAATTTGCAAAGAACTAATTCTATGCGAAAGAAACAAAGTTTCCGGGGGGGTTTTAATAGAATAATTAAATGGTTTAAGCAAAAGGACTTGCAGCTAATTTCTTTGTGCATTTTAATTGCGAGGAAAGTTTTTATAATTAGATTTACGATTAATTGTCTCTAATCTAAAGGAATGTGGTCGTTCGGTTGGGTTTAAAATATTTTCTAAATCATAAAAAAAAAAACGCATTGATGGATTATACAGGGTTGGGCAAATGGGTGATTATAGAGGATTGGGCAAATGGGTCGGAACGCCTGATTTCTGTTTTTTCTTACTACTTTTAAAATAAATGTTTATAATTTTATTTATTCTCTTTAGTACTTTGATTTTCAACAGCTATCCTATTAATATGCCATCAACGGCAGTTTTCTTTAAATGTATCTCATTTGCCCGACCCTGTATATTTCAAATTCTAATAATCTTCACCGCCAATTTACTCAAAAACTAATGAGATTTCGAAAAAAATCAAATAAAACCTTTTTCCTAATTAATATTTTCATTAATTTGAGACAACCTCTCTTATTGCAAATTTATGAAATTTTTCGTCTTTAGTATTTTGATATTTTTATACTGTGCGTGGAAATCTTCACGACAACTACGAGTGGATTTAATTATCTGGCGAAATGATAACGTGGCTTGTGACCTGTCGCGAGGAACTAAATTAAATAACGAAGCCGGTTTATGTAGTAAATTATGCACGTCTACCTAGAAGGCCATTAAGAGCACTGAAAAGTGCATGGAAATGAGTTTATCGGGAAATTAGGTCGGGGCGAAATCTCGTCGGGTATGGAATTTTCTAGAAAATTCACCGTTTGCATCTAATTTTAATACAATTTGAATCCGGAATGAAGCTATTACTTTGAGATTATTGTATGTTCAGTCGGGGACGCAAATTATTCACACTTGAAACATTACACTGAACTGAAAAAGGAGACGATGCTATTACTGCGCTTTTCTATTTTGCATCTATAATTAAACTACTAAAGCATAAAAAAGAGAGCGTTTAAAAAACATTCTTTTAAATACGTAACTTTTCCTGGTCTACATTAGCCTTATTAAGACTACAAAATAGAAATAAGCGCATTATATTAACGCTTAATTAACAAGCTAATTTATTATAAGTAAAATGAGCTCATTTATGAATTGAACTACTGGTGGATGCGCGGGGAACTTAAAATTCATGCTATCTCACGAAAATATTTAACATGCTCTTTGCTCGCAATTGATTATCTCGAAATATAGGGATGGGATGTGAACAAAAACAATTACAACTGAATTTTGAGGAAATTTGAAAAAAATCCAAGTCGATAGCAATTGTTTTTAAAGTTATTTTCAACCTTTAAAAAATTTCAAAATTGTTGCAATCTCACTCTCTTGCTCGTAAGCGATTATCTCGAAATCTGCGGATGGGGTGATTGTAGATTTTGCAGGAAAACAATTATAACTACATTTTGAAGAAATGTGAAAAGTTCCAAGTCGATGGCAAGTGTTATTATAATTTTTTTCAAGCTTTAAAAATTTTCAAAATTGTTACAATATCACTCTTTGCTCGTAAGCGATTATATCGAAATCTGGGGATGGGGTGATTGTAGATTTTGCAGGAAACCAATTATAACTGCATTTTGAGGAAGTTTGAAAAGTTCAAAGTCGTTGGCATTTGTTATTATAATTTTTTTCAAGCTTTAAAATTTTTCAAAATTGCTACAATCTCACTCTTTGCTCGTAAGAGATTATCTCAAAATCAGGGGATGGGGTGATTGTAGATTTTGCAGGAAAACAATTATAACTGCATTTTGAAGAAATATAAAAAGTTCCAAGTCTATGGCAATTGTTATTATAATTTTTTTCAAGCTTTAAAAATTCTCAAAATTGTTACAATCTTACTCTTTGCTCGTAAGCGATTATCTCGAAATCTAGGGATGGGGTGTTTGTAGATTTTGCAGGTGAACAATTATAACTGCATTTTGAAGAAATTTGAAAAGTTCCAAGCCGATACCAATTGTTATTATAATTTTTTTCAAGCTTTAAAATTTTTAAAAATTGTTACAATCTTACTCTTTGCTCGCAAGCGATTATCCTAAAATCTAGGGATGGGGTGATTGTAGATTTTCCAGGAAAACAATTATAACTGTATTTTGAAGAAATTTCAAAAGTTCTAAGTCGATGGCAATTGTTGTTATGATTTTTTTCAAGCTTCAAAAATTTTCAAAATTGTTAAAATCTTACTCTTTCCTCGTAAACGATTATCTCGAAATCTAGGGATGGGGTGATTATAGATTTTCCAGGAAAACAATTATAACTGCATTTTCAAGTAATATGAGAAGTTCCGAGTAAATGGCAATTGTTATTATAATTTTTTTCAAGCTTTAAAATTTTTAAAAATTGTTACCATCTTACTCTTTGCTCGTAAGCGGTTATCTTGAAATCTAGGGATGGGGTGATTGTAGATTTTGCAGGTAAACAATTATAACTGCATTTTGAAGGAATATGAAAAGTTACAAGTCGATGACAATTGTTATTATAATTTTTTTCAAGCTTTAAAAATTTTCAAAATTGCTACAATCTCACTCTTTGCTCGTAAGCGATTATCTCGAAATCTGGGGATGGGGTGATTGTAGATTTTGCAGAGAAACAATTATAACTGTATTTTGAGGAAATTTGAAAAGTTCCAAGTCGATGTAAATTGTTATTATAATTTTTTTCAAGCTTTAAAAATTCTCAAAATTGTTACAATCTTACTCTTTGCTCGTAAGCGTTTATCGCGAAATCTGGAGATGGGGTGTTTGAAGATTTTGCAGGAAAACAATTAAAACTGCATTTTGAAGAAATTTGAAAAGTTCCAAGTCAATGAAAATTGTTATTATGATTTTTTTCAAGCTTTAAAAATTTTCAAAATTGTTACAATCTTATTCTTTGCTCTCAGGCGATTATCTTGAAATCTGCGGATGGGGTTATTGTAGATTTTGCAGAAAAACAATTATAACTGCATTTTGAAGAAATATGAAAAGTTCCAAGCCGATGGCAATTATTACTATAATTTTTTTCAAGCTTTAAACATTTTCAAAATTGTTACAATCTTACTCTTTGCTGGCAAACGATTATCTCGAAATCTGGGGATGGGGTGACTACAGATTTTCCAAGAAAACAATTATAACTGCATTTTGAGGAAATTTTAAAAGTTCCAGGACGATGGCAATTATATTTATATATTTTTTCTAGCTTTAAAAATTTTTCAAAATTGTTTTATCTCGAAATCTGGGGATGGGGTGACTGCAGATTTTCCAAGAAAACAATTATAACTGCATTTTGAAGAAATATGAAAAGTTCCAAGTCGATGGCAATTGTTATTATAATATTTTTCAAGCTTTAAAAATTTTCAAAATTGTTATAATCTTACTCTTTGCTCGTAAGGGATTATCTGGAAATCTAGGTATGGGGTGATTGTAGATTTTACAGGAAAATAATTATAACTGCATTTTAAAGAAATATGAAAAATTCCAAGTCGATGGCAACTGTTATTATAATTTTTTTCATGCTTTAAAATTTTTTCAAAATTGTTACAATCTCACTCTTTGCTCGTAAGCGATTATCTTGAAATCTATTGATGAGGTAATTGTAGATTTTACATGAAAACAAATATAACTACATTTTGAAGAAATATGAAAAGTTCCAAGTCGATGGAAATTGTTATTATAATTTTTTTTAAGGTTTAAAAATTTTCAAAATTGTTACAATGTTACTCTTTGCTCGTAAGCGATTATCTTGAAATCTGGGGATGGGGTGTTTGTAGATTTTGCAGGAAAACAATTATAACTGCATTTTGAAGAAATATGAAAAGTTCCTAGTCGATGGCAATTGTTATTATAATTTTTTCAAGCTATAAATTTTTTTAAATTGTTACAATCTTACTCTTTGCTCGTAAGCGATTATCTCGAAATCTAGGGATGGGGTGATTGTAGATTTTCCAGGAAAACAATTATAACTGCATTTTGTAGAAATATCAAAGTTCCAAGTCGATGGCAATTGTTATTATAATTTTTTTCAAGCTTTAAAAATTTTCAAATTGTTGCAATCTTACTCTTTGCTCGCAAGCGATTATCTCGAAATCTGGGGATAGGGTGATTGTATATTTTGCAGGAAAACAATTATAACTGCATTTTGAAGAAATATGAAAAGTTCCAAGTCGATGGCAATTGTTATTATATTTTTTTTCAAGCTTTAAAAATTTTCAAAATTGTTACAATCTTACTCCTTGCTTGTAAGCGAATATCTCGAAATCTAGGGATGGGGTGATTGTAGATTTCACAGGAATACAATTATAACTGCAGTTTGAAGAGATATTAAAAGTTCCAAGTCGAGGGAAATTGTTTTTATATTATATTTTTCAACCTTTAAAAATTTTCAAAATTGTTACAGTCTTACCCTTTGCTCGCAAGCAATTATCTTCAAACCTGGGGATGGGTGTTAGTAGGTTTTTGCAGAAAAACAATTACAACTGCATTTTGAGGAAATTTGAGAAGTTCCAAGTCGATAGTAGTTGTTTTTATAATTTCTTTCGAGCTTTAAAAGTTTTCAAAATTGTTACAATCTTTCTCTTTGCTCGCAAGCGATTATTTCAAAATCTGGGGATGAGGTGATAGTAAATTTTTCAGAAAAACAATTGTAACTGTATTTTGAAGAAATTTGAAAAGTTTCAAGTCGATGGCAATTATTTAAATATTTTTTTCAAGGGCTAAATAAATTCAAAATTGTTACAATCTTACTCTTTGCTCGCAAGCTATTGTCTCGAAATCTGGGGATTGGATGTTTGTAGATGTTTGCAGATAAACAATTACGATTGCATTTTGAGGAAATTTGAAAAGTTCCAAGTCAAAGGCAATTGTTTTTAAATTTTTTTTAACCTTCAAAAACTTTCAAAATTGTTGCAATCTTACTCTTTGCTTGCAAACGATTATCTTGAAATCTATCGATGGGGTGTTTGTAGATTTTTGCAGAAAAACAATTATAACTGCATTTTGAGGAAATTTGAAAAGTTCCAAGTCGATGGCAATTGTTTTTAATTTTTTTTTCAATCTTTAAAAATTTTCATTCCTTGCTCACAAGCAAATACAGATCTATTGGGATATTTTTTTTGTTGTCGCAACGTGAGCGTTAAAACAACTTATTCAGTTATTTATATTTATGACTAAAATTGTTTTTTTTTGTTATTAAGATTAAATAAAGACTTGATCGGTACATTTCTTAAATAATTTTTCTGTAAGCAAAAAATTGAACGCTTTCACTCGTTTATTATGTAAATGGCATACATTTTTTTTACGACGGGAGACCGAGAGAAGTAAAGTATCTCGTTTATATTCGCAGTATAATTCTTTCTACATAAATACCAAGTAAATTATGTTGTTGCGTTATTACAGAAACGCATAAATCTGTTGTTTTTCGTAATAATCCAATTTTATATTCTCCAGTAAAAATAAAACGAAAATCAGAAAACAAAATCAGTATACGCTGTCGGAGACAGGTGATGTGTTGGTGTTTCAATAAGTTGTATTATTATTATTATACACGGACAGTACATAAAAATGAAGTCGATTAAACGTAAAATGTGTGTACGTCTGACGTTATTCATTTATTCATTTGTTCATTTACTCATCCCAATAATTAAAAAAATACATAAAATTAATAACTTGATGTGACTGAATGGCTCATGCTTAAGTCAAAAAAATAATAATAAACGTAAAATAGACGAATGATAATACTCACTTACAAACTATAATTTTCTCAAATTGTTGTAATAAAACTAGGTACTTACTTAATATTGTTTAGAATTTGTTGCAAATTAAATTTTATATTTTATTAAATATATTCGATGATTTCCCAAATTACGAAATATTAAAATAATTAAATAAATAATGGATGAAGATTCTCCGTGTATAGCTAAATCAAAAGAGTGAACATGCCTTCGACCGGGATCGAACCCTGAATTTAATCATAATATTAAAGTTTTATTACAATTTGAGAAAATTATAGTTGGTAAATATGTATCATCCTTCGACTATTTTACTTTTAATTGACTTAAATATATTTATAGCTTTGGTTTTATGTACTTAAATACAACACTACATCATGCATTAATAATTTTCATTGTAATGAAAGGATTTCTAACGGCCTCGTCTGCCTTAAACCCATTTGGAAGTCAAATGCGTGGTTTAACGCAATAACAAGTAATGATTACTGAAATTTTCACTAATTACATTTGCAGAAATGTAGTTTAAATAATTTACACGTTGGCGTAATTCCAAGACATCAGTCGCTTAATTTATGGTGGATTCGCCGGGCCGACACACATTTATATCATAAACGAATGTATTATTCATGAGGAAAATTGCGTTTAAAACAAATTGCGTCAGCTTTTAACTCACTCGTGTAATTAACACGTTCGTGTCGCCCACGTCATGTGAAAACTTTACAATGATCAAATATAAAATAGTGGAAAGTTAATGTCATATTTAAATTGTGTGCAGTTTTTAGTATGCTGCAGTAGAAATTGTGTTCGTTTGACTTAACATAACTCGGTAATGGGATTATTCCACCATAGGGAGTATGTATATTTTTGCTGAGCAACTGAGCTTGTTACATAATTGTGCAATTGGACGCAATGATTTTGTCAAGTGTCAGTAAATATTATTTCTAATCAAATCAGTAACACAATGCCAGAAAGTACGAACAGTTTGTAAGAATATTCAGTGTGGAAGCAAGTCCTGCGATAACTGACGTTTTTCAATAGAAAATGCAGCGTTGCTTGGCAATACCAACACCAGAAATTGTGAACCCAGCACGTTTGCCGAGATAATTATTCACCCAGCATGGGTGATGTGGCACTACACATCTAAGTAGTGCCACATCAGACACTAGCTTTCGGCGACCCACTCCTACGATTTTATTGAATCTTGATAAGTGTATTTGTGTGTCAACATAGTGCTGAATTAATTTTTAATTATTATTATTATCGATTCTTTCGGCTTTGACAGCTCGAATGACTTTACCAATGTGTCAAATATTTAGTAAAAGGTTTGCGGTTTACGAAATGGTTAATTTTACGCTCGAAGAAAATTGTGAAGTATTGAAAACTTACTTCCAAAATGGTGAGTCTTCAACCGAAACTGCAAGATAAATGCTCACAAAATTCGGAAAAAATAAAGCGCCCTCCAGGCAGTTTGTGGATAAATCTGTGAAGCGTGTGCGCGAATGTGGCTCGTTGATGGACAAAGCAACGCGTTCCTGTGCTCGTCCAGTACATTTTTTTCGAGTAAATGACAATTGAAGGTGAGGACTTGATATTTAGAGTTTTTGCAAAATGACCTTGTTCCAGCGCTTATAGCAATTTTTCCAAACAACAATGATCTTGACCTTCCATGTAATACAATATGGTTTCAGCAAGACCGCGCATCTTCGCAATAGGCGTCTTTTTTTCTCGAATAAGTAGAAATTCTTCTTGAACATCTTGATAATTTTCCAGGCTAATTCATCGCATTCATCTCTCTCGCGGGCTATTTTATCGGTCCGCATCTGCCAATCCACCCATTCGTAAAGCAATTGTCAATAAACGAGCCTAGTGCGGGGGTGCGTCGTCTTGCTGAAATCATATTGCATTATATAATCATATGGAAACTCGAGATCATTTTTGGAAAAATGTAATTTTGCAAAAACTCTAAATACCAAGTTCTTGCCTTCAATTGTCATTTACTCGAAAAATTTCTTATGTAGGATGGCAATATATTTATATTGCCAGTTCGACAATGAAAAGATCTCTCAAAATCAAGAACAAAAATACAAAAATAAAGGGGTTACCATTTAAAAACAAAATGGCAACGTCATAACTCAAAAACAAATGACGACTGAAAATCGACTTTCATGCAAGAATGTGTATTTTTATAAAAGAAAATCGACCCGTTCGAGGATTTTTTCCAAAAATATTTTATTTCGGTTTTACTGAATATATTCCATACTTATGGACTATGGTAAAACTAATTACTGAAAAGGGTAGAGACTGGACTATATGCAAGGAAAAACTGAAATACATATTTTATTTTGAATTTTAGGATTTAAGTTTAGATTTTCGATTTCCAATTTTAGGTTACAAGTGCCTTTTATTTTTTTTACAGATTTTATTTACAAGTTTAACGCTTTTTATTTCTTTAGAGATTTTCTCAATTGAAACTTATTATTATTATTATTGTTATTATTAATTGTAGGATTTAAGTGTAAATTTTCGATTTTAAATTTCAACTTCAAACGCTTTTTAAATTTTGATTTTAAATATTTAATTTTGAATTTTCAGTTTTATATTTTAGAATATAGGTTAAAATTTTCGATTTGAAATTTTATGTTTCAAGTTTAGTGTCTTTTATTTTTTACAGATTTTCTCAAAAATTGCAACTTTTGAACAAGAATTTTAGGTATTTAATTTTGAATTTTCAGTTTTGAATTTTAGGTTTTATGTTTAGTGTTTTATATTCCTCTACACATTTTCTCAATAGCAGCGTTAAAATTTTAATTTCAAATATTTTGTTTTAAATTTTAAATTTTGAATTTTAGGTGTTAAGTTTAGATTTTCGATTTCGAATTTTAGGTTTGAAGTTTCGTGTTTTTTATTATTATTTTCTTAATAGCAGCTTCAAATATTCTGTTTTAAATTTTTAGTTTTGAATTTTAAATTTAAATTTTCGATTTTGAATTTTAGGTTTTAAGTTTCGTGCTTTTTATTAATCTACATATTTTCTTAATAACAGCTTCATTTTTTTTTTAATTTTTAGTTTTGGATTCTGGGAGTTAAGTTTAAATTTCGATTTAGAATTTTAGGTTTTAAGTTTCGTGTTTTTTATTAATCTACATATTTTCTTAATAGCAGCTTCAAATATTTTGTTTTGAATTTTTAGTTTTGAATTTTAAATTTAAATTTTCCATTTTGAATTTTAGGTTTTAAGTTCAAGCCACTTTCAAATGTTGATTTTAGGGATTTTATTTTGAATTTTAAGAGTTAAGTTTAAATTTTCGATTTAAAATTTTTGTTTTTAAGATCAAGCCACTTTCAAATGTTGATTTTAAGGATTTAATTTTGAATTTTAAGAGTTAAGTTTAAATTTTCGATTTCAAATTTTAGGTTTTAAGTTTCGTGCTTTTTATTAATCTACATATTTTCTTAATAGCAGCTTCAAATATTTTGTTTTGAATTTTTAGTTTTGGATTTCAGGAGTTAAGTTTAAATTTTCGATTTCGATTTTTAGGTTTTAAGTTCAAGCCACTTTCAAATGTTGATTTTAGGGATTTAATTTTGAATTTTAGCAGTTAACTTTAAATTTTAGATTTCAAATTTTTGGTTTTATATTTCGGGCTTTTTATGAATATACATATTTTCTTAATAGAAGCTTCAAATATTCTGTTTTGAATTTTTACTTTTGGCTATTTTCTTAATAGCAGTCTTCAAATAGTTTGTTTTGAATTTTTAGTTTTGGATTTTAGGAGTTAGGTTTAAATTTTTGATTTCAAATTTTAGGTTTTAAGTTTCGTGCTTTTTATTAATATATACCGGGTGACCCAGCGATCTGTAAAAGCCCCATACCTTATTTGCTATTTGAGATATCGACTTCTAGTTTTCTTGAACTGGTACCCACACTTATTCTGCATATTTTAAAAATATATATGTTTTTATACAGGGTGTCCCAGTATACATTACAAAACAAAGTTATGTTTTTTTAAATGGAACACCCTATATTTTATACTTTATTTTCAACCCTCTTGAGAAGCTGATAAAAATAGTATAAGATAGTATGGGTCTATTATGGACAATTGGTTAGTTATGGGCAAATTTGAGGCAAAAACAAGGACACATTGAAAAAATTGCAGGAGCGCTCCTGGCAAAGCTAGCGTAATGTTTTATACACTAAAGAATTTTCCACATCATGAAGAATAATACAAATCGGCTTTGGTTTTTTTTTGTTCATACTGCTATACAGGGTGTCAACATACGCAAAGTAATGGATAACTATTTTTTTTCAAATGGAACACCCTATATATCTTGCCACCAATGCATGGAATTTTTAATAAGCTTTCCAATGATGTACAATTTGTATAATGAAATATTAAGGATTCTTAAGATTTATCCATAAAAACATTTTTCTTTTGTCACCTCCTGCTCATTTTTGGATTTTCAGCCAAAACTATGCATTTTCTGAAAAAATAATAAGAGACCAAAGTTGTAGAGCGGAGAATTTTCGATCGATATAGGTCTTTCGACTTTTCCAATAATTCGTGCATTTCCCGCCAGAGTGCGCAAAATCGTGACCGTATATGCATTTTAGCGTTTTTTTCAAATTTTTTGTTAATTAATTGCACTATACTCTATTTTCCCCGTCCTCTAGCAGAAAAACGGGAAATTATAGAATTATTTAAATGACCTACATCGATTAAAAATATTCCGCTCTACGACTCTTAAAAGAAGCAATTTTTGCTTTTTGTATAGTTTTCAAAAAAACATTGAAAAACGCAAAAATTGATGTATACATTTTCAATTTGCATTTTTAGGGAAAACTATGCATTTTTGGCAAAAATTGCTTCTATTAAGAGTTGTAGAGCGGAACATTTTCAATCGATAAGGGCCATTTTAATTTCACTATAATTCCCCGTTTTTCCGCTAGAGGGTGCGGAAAATCAAGTATAGTGCAATTCATTCATAAAAAATTTGAAGAGAAAACGCTAAAATGCATATACGGTCACGATTTTGCGCGCTCTGTTGAAAAGTTGAAAGACCTATGTCGATCTGAAATTTTTCGCTCTACAACTTTGGTCTCTTATAACTTTTCCTGAAAATGCATAGTTTTGGCTGAAAATCCAAAAATCAGCAGAAGGTGACAAAACAAATATGTTTTTATTGATAAATCTCAAGAATCCTTAATATTTTGTGATACAAACTGTATATCATTGGAAAGGTTATTAAAAATGCCATAGATTGGTGACAACTTATATAGGGTGTTCCATTTGAAAAAAAATAGTTATCCATTGTTTTGCGTATGTTGACACCCTGTATAGCACTATGAATAAAAGAGAACCAAAGCCGATGTGTATTATTCTTTATGATGTGGGAAATTTTGTAGTGTATAAATAATGATGCTATCTTTGCTAGGAACGCTTCTGCAATGTTTTCAATGCGTACATGTTTTTGCCACAAATTTGCCCATAACTAACCAACCGTACATAATAGACCCATACTATCTTATACTATTTTTATCAGCTTCTCAAGAGGGTTGAAAATAAAGTATAAAATATAGGGTGTTCCATTTAAAAAAACATAACTTTGTTCTGTTATGTATATTGGGACACCCTGTACAAAAACATACATATTTTTAAAATATGTAGAATAAGTGTGGGTACCAGTTCAAGAAAACTAGAAGTCGATATCTCAAATAGCAAATAAGTTATGGGGCTTTTACAGATCGCTGGGTCACCCGGTATATATTTTCTTAATAGAAGCTTCAAATATTCTGTTTTGAATTTTTACTTTTGGCGATTTTCTTAAAAGCAGGCTTCAAATAGTTTGTTTTGAATTTTTAGTTTTGGATTTTAGGAGTTAAGTATAAATTTTCGATTTCAAATTTTAGGTTTTAAGTTCAAGCCACTTTCAAATGTTGATTTTAGGGATTGCATTTTGAATTTTAAGAGTTAAGTTTAAATTTTCGATTTAGAATTTTTGTTTTTAAGTTCAAGCCACTTTCAAATGTTGATTTTAGGGATTTCATTTTGAATTTTAGGAGTTAAGTTAAAAATTTTGATTTCCAATTTTAGGTTTTAATTTTCGTGCTTTTTATTGCTTCACATATTTTTTTAATAACAGCTTCAAATATATTTTTTTTAATTTTTAGTTTTGGATTTTGGGAGTTAAGTTTAAATTTTCGATTTAGAATTTTTGGTTTTAAGTTCAAGCCACTTTCAAATCTTGATTTTAGGGATTTCAGGAAGTATTTTAATTTAAATTTTTAGTTTTGAATTTTCGATTTCGAATTTTAGGTTTTGAAATTTGTAAATTTTGCTTTTAAGTATTTTAGGATTTAATTATAAATTTGCGATTACGGATTTTAGGTTTTAAGTTTAGATTTTGGATTGAAATAGTACATTAGTGTCTTTATACGTTTTTAAAATATTTTTGCATGTCAATATGTATTATTTTTGATTATTTAATTTCTTGTATACAGGGTGTTACAAATTCGATGCATTAGCATTGCTATCTCGGTGACTTTAAGAGACAGAGAGTTGTCTATTGCGTATTTTAAAATTTGTTAAAAATAAATTATAATATTCCTACTACAAAAAAATGAAAAATACGGTCCTTTTTGTCTTCTACAATTTATGAGTCTCTAGGTAAGTATTTATTGTACTTCTACTACTTCCCAAGATGTTCAATAAAAACCGAAAAAGTCAATTTTGGTTTTTATTTTTTGACGAATTTATTACTGGTTATTAAAAAAAAACAAAAGCACTTTATTAAAACACTTTCATAAGCTCTTCCAGAAATAAATTTTATTTTTTAAATACGACGGTTATTTAAATACCCACGTCAGGTTTATTTTTTTAAATACGGTCCTGGATTTTTGAAATGAAATTTTTGAGTCGACCACGCCATCATCGGTGTATAGTTTTAGATTTTATTTCGTTTGTGTTAATGCATTATTAATAAATAAAGTACAATAAATGCAAAACTAAAATTATATCAATCACTTTGCCGAATGAGTTATTTGATGTTTTTTTCAAAATTGAAGAAACCAAAATTGACTTTTTAGGTTTTTATCGAATATGACCGAAAGTGGTCCGAATATTTTAAATTTCTTTTTAACAAATTATTCAGCATTAAAGTACGCAGCTCTCTATCTCTTTTAGTTACCAAGATGCAGTCTCATATATGTTTGAACATTTTAACAACATTCTGGCAGTTAATACCCAATAAAATTTACTCTTAAAGTCTTTAATAACTTCATTATTTGATGGTCAATAAGACCATCAATAAACAATTATTTTTATTATTATTAATATTCCGCCATTTAATTGGTTAGAAAGTAAGTGAGGTCAATTGTCGACGTAATTATATTAATTATAATCATAACCTAATTAACACTTATTATTATTATTATTGCTATTCCCAGATTTAAAATCACAACCCAATAAAACTTTCAAACACAAAAACTATTTCACTTATGAATAATAATTGAAGTGTATTGCATTTGAATTAAATTATTATTATTATTACGAGTCTTTCTAAGGAATTTCTGATGCAATCTGAGGGTGCACAGGGCTCTGATAAATAGAATGAAAGGGCGACTTGAGCTTCCTTTGTAAATATGCGCGTCTGTCTGGGAGATTGATAAGGGGTGATAAGAGAAAAGAGTGCAAGGAAATAAGCTCTGGAAAACTTTGAGTGCACGCTTGCTTAAGTACTCATTAAAAAAAGGGGCGAAATAATTGTAACGTATTTTGCAGACGTAATTATGTGGTTATTAATGTCACAAGGGGGCAAAATAAATTTCGTGTAATTAATCCAGAAGTATGAATACGTATTACTTTAATTTAACAGTATGGCACTGTATATTAATAGCAGATGGAAATTATACTTGCAATAAAAAGAAACAGGCAAATAATTTTTATTGTTACATTTTATAATAAACTCCCAATGGAGTTGAAATCTCTTGATTTTCAAGCTTTCAAGAAGAACTTAAAAATATTACTCAGTAAGAAAGCTTATTATACTTATAAAGAATATCTTGAAGACCCGTTCTAGTTTCTAAATATTTTTTTGTGTGTATATATTTATATATGTATATATTTTTTTGGACGTGTATATATTTCTTTTGGCACAAATAAAGTTATTATTATTATTATTATTATTTTAACCTCTTTAATTTACCAGTATACTAGATGCCAATTGCAGATGTAAATTCTACTTGCAATAAAAGAAAAAAACGAGCGGATATTTTCTATTGTTTCAAACTCACACCGACCTACAATCAAAGGTATGAAAGTAACTTAATAAAAAAACCAGGATGTAATTAACGATCTGCTCCATTTTCCGAATTTAATGATAATAATAATAATCACCATACCCGGGTTTTTGAATAAAGAAAATATGGCCAGATTTCGAAGACTGTGCTTGTTGCTTCAGAGTCACTTTTAGGCGCCAATAATTGTATTTAATTCAGGGGCGAATGGTACTTACAATTGATTTATATTATTGCACTTTTTACAGAAACTGTTTGTAAAGCCATAATAATATCGATCCGGAACTTTTCAATTACTACCGACCATAAATAATGAAATTTCTATAATGAAAATTCTTTCCATTTTGCTGTGAACGCTGAGGGGGGAGGGCGGAGAGGGGTCGGAAGTTGCGGCCGGGATAATTTATGGGGGTTTCCGCGAGCGGTCCTGGCCGGATCAACAGGAACACGGGGCCATACCTGTTACGTATGGCCGTTTTCCTGTTACTGGCTCGTAATTAATACCACGGAGTTAATTAAAGTTTTAGCAGGATAACAAGCGAGGATTAGATAATTGCAGGTTATTTATCGCGGGGGGTGGGGTCGGTTGGATTAGTCCCGGATGGCGCCATCGCCATCCGAACTTGCTCCGCAGAATTTTTAGGGCGCCCGGATGTTTATACTGCTTGATCCCCCGAGAATGCCACTCATTAATGTTGATCTCTGCATCAATTTCTGGAGCTCTGTTGTTTATAAAGAATAGATTAGAGCATTACGAAAAGAAGTGTTTTGTAGATACTAGAAATTGCTGTTAAAAACTGTATTTTTTAAAGAAAAATGTACGTATTTTAGCAGTAAATATTATGTGGCTGCAAATTAAGAGCTGTGAAAAGTGCGAATTCCTTAAAAAGATGGAACTTTCAAAGTATTATTTATATACCTAGCAAACTAGATATTTTCAGAAAGGCAAAAAAGAGTTTACATTTCTATTAAAATTTACTGGGTGTTCCATTAAAGAAAGTTTCTTTACATTTAGCGAAGGCTTCATAAAAAATTGAATTTATTTACTTAAACAAACCTAAGTAGCTAAAACATTTATGTTGTTAAAAATGCATCAATACTTGTAAAATATCAACTTATTATTTTTCGCATAAAAATTCAAAAATATACCTAGTGTTCTATTAACAAAAAAAAATAAATAAAGGTTTGTGTTGACTCTCTGTTGTGTATACATAAAAAGTTTTCCCGATTATAGAGTCGATAATTGTTTACAACTTTTATATAAATCATGTTTTTCTATTTTAAATATTTAAGGCTAAAAAGTAACTCAGACACCCGGTATATAAATCAAAGTTGGTCATACATATAAAATAAGCTGAATCGGTTATTCTAAATAGTTATTCAGATCTTTATGTAAAATAAATGGATACATCGTTTAGTGCAGGAATGACACATGTTGAACCTCCCATCCGTTGTTCTACATGGCTCTAATGAATAAGTTTAGCTCGCAAGCGACGCAGCTGTAAGTAATGTTAATTCTGCAGCAAGATGAATATCCTGTTCCAAAAGTAGTGGCGTTTCTTTACCCGTCAGTTTCATGTTGTTATAACAGTTTGAATTTTTTGTATCTGAAACAGAGAATTATTTTCATGGTTTACGTAATTTGTGTCATACCTTTTTCAATCAGCTTCCTCACAAAAATTAGAAAATTCATGTTTTTTTCAAATGTATGTGAAGTTGGCAATATTTCTAGCAATATCCCGGCGCATTCACCAGAAATAAAAATAAATTATTTTCCTTGGTATCAACTAAAAATTCAAATTACTTGTACATTTAATTAATTGTATACAATAGGATATGACATTAAAACATAAAATTATACGTTTATCTTAATTGAACAATTAAATAACAAAATTCTCGTGCTACAAAATGGTATTACTAAGCAGTTACAGCTAGATATCCCAGATTTTCCCGATGGTAGTTAATAGCCATGGTTGCTATTGTTATAAAAAAAATAAAAATTATTCATTTGGCATATGTACCTTTTGTCGTTTTGCCCCTAAAATTATATTTTCCGTTGCCGATGAAATAAAAATGTTTATTGCTGTGTGGTTTTCAGGTGGAAATCCCAGATTTTCTGGACAGTAGTTTATGGCCATAGTTGCTATTGTAATAAAAAAATAAAAATTATTAATTTAGCATATGTACCTTTTGCCGTTTTGGCCCTAAAATTATATTTTTCGTTGCCGATGAAATAAAAATGTTTATTTCTGGGTGGTTTTCAAGGGAAATCCCAGATTTTCTCGACAGTAGTTTATGGCGATAGTTGCTATTGTTATAAAAAAATTAAAAAAATTCATTTGGGATATGTAACTTTTGTCGTTTTGGCCCTAAAATTACATTTTTCGATGCCGGTGTGATAAAAAAAAATTATTGCTGGGTGGTTTTCAGGTGGAAATCCTAGTTTTTCTCGACAGTATTTTAAAGCCTTAGTTGGTATTGTTATGAAAAAATAAAAATTATTTATTTTTCATATGTACCTTTTGCCGTTTTAGCACTAAAATTATTTTTTTCGGTGCCGGTGTTATAAAAAAGTTTATTGCTGGGTAGTTTGCAGGTGGTAGTCCCAGTTTTTCTCGATAGTAGTTCAAATCCTTAGTTGCTATTGTTATAAAAAAATAAAAATTATTCATTTGGGATATGTAACTTTTGCCGTTTTGGCCCTAAAATTACATTTTTCGATGCCGGTGTGATAAAAAAGTTTATTGCTGGGTGGTTTTCAGGTGGAAATCCCAGATTTTCTCGACAGTAATTTAAAGCTTTAGTTGCTATTGTTATAAAAAAATTAAAATTATTCATTTGGCATATGTACCTTTTGTCGTTTTGGCCCTAAAATTATATTTTTCGTTGCCGATGAAATAAAAATGTTTATTGCTGTGTGGTTTTCAGGTGGAAATCCCAGATTTTCTGGACAGTAGTTTATGGCCATTGTTGCTATTATAATAAAAAAATAAAAATTATTAATTTAGCATATGTACCTTTTGCCGTTTTGGCCCTAAAATTATATTTTTCGTTGCCGATGAAATAAAAATGTTTATTGCTGGGTGGTTTCCAAGAGAAATCCCAGATTTTCTCGACAGTAGTTTATGGCCATAGTTACTATTGTTATAAAAAAATTAAAAAAATTCATTTGGGATATGTAACTTTTGTCGTTTTGGCCCTAAAATTACATTTTTCGATGCCGGTGTGATAAAAAAAAATTGTTGCTGGGTGGTTTTCAGGTGGAAATCCTAGTTTTTCTCGACAGTATTTTAAAGCCTTAGTTATTATTGTTATAAAAAAATAGAAATTATTCATTTGGGATATGTACCCTTTGCCGTTTTGGCCCTAAACTTACATTTTTCGTTGCCGATGAATTAAAAATGTTTATTGCTGGGTAGTTTGCAGATAGAAATCCCAGTTTTTCTCGACAGTATTTTAAAGCTTTAGTTGCTATTGTTATAAAAAAATAAAAATTATTCATTTGGGACGTGTACCTTTTGCCGTTTTGGCCCTAAAATTACATTTTTCGATGCCGGCGTGATAAAAAAGTTTAAACAAATAAGAAACAACCTTACTTGTTGCAGAAAGCATTAAATAAATTCAATAAAACGAAATGTAGCCTGAATATATGAATATTCAACCTGTTCGTTAATCTGCAAGCAAAAATTAAGTCTTACCAAGATTATAGTAGGTAAGACTAAATTTTTGCTTGCAGATTAACGAACATATATAATATTCATATATTCAGGCTACATTTCGTTTTATTGAATTTATAAAAAAGTTTATTGCTGGGTGGTTTTCAGGTGGAAATCCCAGATTTTCTCGACAGTAATTTAAAGCTTTAGTTGCTATTGTTATAAAAAAATTAAAATTATTCATTTGGGATATGTACCTTTTGCCGTTTTGGCCCTAAAATTATATTTTTCGATGGCGATGAAATGAATATGTTTATTGCTGGGTGGTTTTTAGGTGGAAATCCCAGATTTTCTCGACTATAGTTTATAGCTATAGTTGCTATTGTTATAAGAAAATTAAAAGTATTCATTTGGGATATGTACCTTTTGCCGTTATGGCCCTTAATTCATATTTTTCGATGCCGGTGTGATAAAAAAGTTTATTGCTGGGTAGTTTGCAGATGGAAATCCCAGATTTATCTCGACAGGAGATAATAGCCACAGTTGCTATTGTTATAAAAAAATAAAAATTGCTAAATATTAATGCTTGATATGAAAATCGCCGAATACAAGAAAACTATTGAGATTAGGTATAGGGAACCCTAATTCAATCTGAAAGATAATTGGATTCTACGTGAGAATACGTTACTAAATATAGGGTGTACCCGAAGTTATTCAACTTTATAAGTTAGGATTTTGCACCCCATATTTTTTATCACCCTGTATAATTTTTCATTAGAAATCATGACTGGCGTTGTAGTTCAAACCTTCAACCAAATAATAGAAATACTTGTAATGGTTCAACGTGAATCACTGAGGCAAATATAAAATTTCACCCGTACCATGCATTTCAACAAATCTGTTAATATTTCGAAAACGGTAAACGATAGGTATAGGGAATATTGAAGTAACTCAACTTATTTGTTCCCTTGAATCCAAAAATGCCAAAAAATTTAGGCTGTTTCATTAAAAAAAAAAACATAACTTTAATGTGGATCTTTTTTATGGGACACCCTGTAAAACTGGCAATAATTTTAAATTGTGCATACAACGATTCTATGTCTATCCATTTGAAAAGAATAACACAAAGTAACATCGTTTTCCATAAAATGGCCGCGTCGTAAGCCTTACCCCACCCTGTATATAGGTTGAGCTAAGTTAAAAAAAGTTATCATTAAAGGGTCGGAAACTTTAAATAAATAATTACAATTTTCACTTGCCATTAACATTAGGTCATAGGTGTCATCATGAGATAGGTCTGAAAAAATTGAAGCTAATGCAGCTCTTGATAGGTCAAGAGCTGCATTAGCTTCAATTTCTAACAACTTCTAATTTTGGTGGACATCTAAAAATTAACAATCACCAATTTAATAATCCCATTATAATCAAATTACTACACAAACAAACCAAATCATTCAAACTTACACTGCTAGAAAATTATGAAATAGAAAACAACACCCACTAAATACAACGACAAACATAACACAATATAACACAAGTAAGTAATAAAACAAATACACACAAGATAAAATAATATAACCAATAATACACCGATACACAGGATAAATAATTAAATAAATAAATCAAATTACAGAAGCAAATACACGGACATCAATAAATTTAACAATACACACATCAATAACCAAATTATGACGAGGAATGCAAAACCATGACAAGTAAGTAAAATACCAAACCAAATTTATGCACACATGTACTCACACTCACACAACAGAAATAATATAGAATTAAGATTATAACATGCAAATCAAATGTAAAACATCTTTTAATTTTAATTTGTTTACTTGTAAAGAGATCGACAATACATTTATTGAGGCACTTTTACAAAGGACCTCAACAGGTAATTGACCAGAGGTCTTTCAGCCTTTAACTTGTAAATTTTAATAATTTTAATAATTCATGACATATAGACATACACTAACATATATAAATGTGAAAGAAATGTATTTTTCAGTTTCACTTGAAGATGGCAAATAGACGAAACCGGCAGTGACATATATAATAAATATTAAGGAAGTACATTTAAATATTCATAACATTTCAATAAAATATTAATAATCCATTATTTAAAAAAAATAGACTGCTTCTATAGTTATAAGTGGATAAAAGGTACGTCCCAAGCGAGTAATTCTTATATTACTGCAACAATAGCAACTATAGCTAATAACTACAGTCGAGAAAATCTGGGATTTCCACCTGCAAACTTCCCAGCAATAAACATATTCATCACATCGGCATTGAAAAATATAATTTTAGGGCCAAAACGGCTAAAGGTACAACTGAATAGTTTTTATTTTTTTATAACAATAGCAACTGTGGCTATTATCTCCTGTCGAGAAAATCTGGGATACCCAGCAATAAACATTTAAATCACGTCGGCATCGAAAAATCTAATTTTAGCGCCAAAACGGCAAAAGGTACATATGCCAAATGAATAATTTTTATTTTTTAAAACAATAGCAACTATAGATATAAAAACTACTGTCAGTAAATTTGTGATATCTGCCTGTACCTGCTCAGCAATACCATTTTGTAGCACGAGAATTTTGTTATTTAATTGTTCAATGAATGTAAACGTATAATTTTATGTTTTAAGGGCAAATCCTATTGTATATAATTAATTAAATGCTCAGGTTATTTGAATTTGCAGGCGATACCAAGAAAAAAAAATTTTTTATACATGGTGGTTGCGCCGGGATATTGGACTTCACATACATGTTTTTCAATTATATCCCTTAAAAACCAGTTGGTTTTAAGAGCCGTTGATATTGTACATTGTTGAAAGAATGTACGATGTGTGTATATGTGTGTGTAACTAATGTCACTGGCTTTTATCATCAACTTTCTCGGAAAAATTAACAAATGCATGTTTTTTCAATCGTATCTGTTGAAACGAGTTGATTTTAAGAGTCGTTGATTTTGTATCTCTTTCTTGTACGTTGTTGAAAGTTGTTGTGTGTATGTGTGTGTATTTAACTAATGTCACTTGTTCTGTTATTACAATCCCTGCCCAAGGATAACGACTTTCAGAGATTATCCTTGCTGTAAGTTAAGCGGTCCACGATATCCATCTGGAATTAGTCCAAACCTTATCTTTCTCTCTCACTCTATATCATCCATCTTTGTCACACAGTTTACTAAGAATTAAACATAAATAATTTAGAGTGCTTAAATCTATTCAACATTTACCTTGAAGTTTTCCCCACATGCAAATAGAAAGAAAGAAAAAGAAAAATTACAACGTGGGCATCATATTACGCAGGGAAATTTTGTGACGTTTCAATATTTATCTTTTTTTAACCATTGTGAATTCGAAAATAACTTAGTCTTTAAACATCGTTCGTTTTGGCGCTATTTAGAATTATTATTCATGTAAGTTTCATGTAACTATTATAGTAAAATAGTAATAATAGATTTACAACTTTATTTCTTACTTGTGGAATCAAAATTCAAACTAATAAAAACAGTTTTCACACAAATGAAAATGGTTTCAAATTTAAGAAAGTGATCACTAAAGTCCGGATTTATATGCGCTAAAAAAGGCGTTATAATTTTTTTATATGCGCTAAAAAAAAGGGGTTATAATTTTTTGATATGCGCTTAAAATTAGCCAATATATGCAACAAAATGATTCAAATTTGGATTTTATATGCGGCTTAACACATTGACTGCCGACTCGGTCAATATGACCGAGACACATTTCCACGATTTTCTTCGCATAGGTGATATATATTGTAAAATGTCTTTCGTAAGACTTCAATATTCGTGGATATCTACAATTGCGCAATATGGCCCAAAAAAATGAAATTTTTGCCCAATATGAAATATACCGCCGGCCCTGACGTAAAATATAATAAAAAGCACTCCGGCAGTGAACGTGTTAATTAAAAATATTGTTGCAAAATAAAAATAAAATACCCATAATCATGAAATAATAAATTATAGTTTTTATACAATTGCTGATTTCCAAAACACTTTGTGTTAATTCTAATAATAACAACGGGAAGTGCCCGTTTCTCGTTACAACTTATATGTAATTTGATTGCCACACTGCGATCGGAACTAAAGGGGCATCGGTCTTAGTGTCTATGTGATTTTAAAATATTTACTTATTTATTTATATTTGTGTATACTTATATTATGTATTTTTTTGACGTACCCAATCCATGTAATTTGATGGCTTAATGGACAAATAAAAAAAAAAAAAAAAAAAATCATATGTTATCCCACGCAATCCAAACATTATCCCAAAACCCAAATATCCCGATATCACTATTCATCAATTTATATCATCATTTCATCAAGACATGAACAATCTCGACGTTTAAAAGACAGATGACTGAAAATTTCATAAAAGACATTATCAATCATGACGTTTTTATGAGAGATTCAGGCTGAAAGACCGCGGGTCGATTGCCCTTTAGCAGAAATAATTTTGTAAATTTTAAATGTATTATATTTGTTTGTTGTACTGTCTGCAAATAAAGATATTGTATATATAAAAAAAATACGAACAGCAACTGATGATAATTCATTTATTGGAATTACAATGTAGAACCAAAATTTGATTTTGATTTTCATTTTAGGTAAAGTTAAATGATATGGAGTTCATGTTAAAATTTATTATGTCCTCCTCAGTCTCGCCTTTCAAAATTCCAATTTGTTAGTATCCCGGATTTCGATATAATACGCAAGTTAGGGAACTAATTTGAAATTTTCGTACAGTTCTTCAATAATTTTAAAAGCCTCAATTAAAGGCATTTGAACTGTTTCCAAATTTTTGATTGCAGTTATTAAGATGCAAAAATGAGCAATAAAAGCTAATTGTTGCAAAATATTTATACATGCAACACAATCTTTACATATTTTAAGTACTGCCGATTCTTCATCATTAAAATTAAGAAGAATATTTTCTAATTTTTCAAAATTATTGGCGTAGAATAAAGCAGCTTCCAGCCAAACACAATTACCGGGTACTAGAGGTGGGCAGACAGTTCAGGAACCGGTTCTTAGCAAAGAGCGCTCAGGAACCGGTTCGCAGAAAAGGAACCGCGGTTCCTCTGCTCTTTAATATGTACTTGGCTTTTTCTTTAAGAGTGAAAACCAGACGCGTACACCGCGCTCCGGTGGAACCGCATGAAGTCACCTGCCGAAACTTCATGCGGTTCCAAGATATGCGCATGAAGTTAACTGCGGAAATTTCACGCGGTTCAGTTCACTATTAAGTGAAGCACAAGCTTCATGCGGTTCCTGCTATGAACCGTAGATAACTTCAAGAGGTTCACACCTCGAAACGCATGGAATTTCCGCGGTGACTTCATGCGGTTCATACCAGGAACCGCATGAAGTTCTTGCAGGTAGCATTCCCGTTAAGAACCGCTTGAAGTTATAAAATTATCGCAGAAATTTCATGTGGTTCTCGCGATTTTTTTTTAGTCCAGACTTAAAGTTTTACATTTTGAATTTTAAATGAAAATGTGGAGACGTTTAATTAAATTCAACATTTTTTTCTTTATGTAAAAATTTGTTTTTTTGGCACTTGTCACCAAGTCAAATTTTGTCTTTTAACTTTAATTAAATTTGACATTTGTAGAGGGGTTAAGTAAAATTCGTCATTTTTTGACGTTTGGCGATTTTAAGTTAAATTTCGACATTAATGTGAACAATGGAGTCTTTTAACTTGAATTTGATTTGGCATATTTTCTAGAGGCTTAACGACTTTAAGTCAAAATTAGTCTTTTCTCTTGATGCTTGCTCACTTTAAATCAAATTTACACATTAATTTGGACATAAAATCTTTCAACTTTAAATTTGACACTTTTTTTAGAAGGTTTAGATTTTAAGTCAAAATTAGTCGCTTGTTGACTTTAAGTCTAATTTATACAGTAATTCGAACATAAAGTCATTTAACTTTAATTCAATTTGACATTATTTCTAGAGGATTAAAGATGTAAGTCCAAATTAGTCGTTTTTCTTAACGCTCGTCGACTATAAGTCAAATTTCGACATTAATTTGTTATAAAGTTTTTTAACGTTAATTAAATTTTTACATATTTTCTAGAGGCTTAACGGATTTAATCCATAATTTGTCTTTTTTCTTAACACTTGTTGACTTTAAGTCAAGTTTCTACATTCAGTTGTCATAAAGTCTTTGAACTTTAAGTAAATTTGACATTTTTCCAGAGGCTTAACGAGTTTAAATCAAAATTAGTTCACGCTTTTCATTAATTTGTCATAAAGTTTTTTTAACTTGAATTAAATTTTACATTGTTTCTAGAAACTCGACTTTAAGTCAAAATGAGTCGTTTTTTGGAGTGTTTTGACTTTACGTCTAATTTCGACATTAATTTGCACATAAAGTCTCTTAATTCTATCACAATTTGACACTTTTTCTAAGGGCTTAAGGGTTTAAGTCAAAATTAGTGTTACTTTCTTAACGCTTCTCAACTTTAAGTAAAATTTCGATTGTAAATTGGACATAAAGTCTCTTCACTTTAATTTAATTTGACGTTTTTTCTAGTGGCTTAACGCCTTTAAAGTGAAAATTTGTCTTTAGTTGACGCTTATCTACTTTAAGACAAATTTCGACATTATTTTGCACATAAAGTCCCTTCACTTTATTTAAATTTAACATTTTTCTAGAGGCTTAAAGACTTTAAGTCAAAATTAGTCGTTTTTCTTGATGTTTGTTGACTTTAAGTCAAATTTCGACATTAATTTGCACATGAAGACTTTTAATCCTACACAAATTTTCTAGAGGCTTAAAGGTTTACGTCAAAATTAGTCTTTTTTTCCTCACGCTTGTCGAATTTAAGTCAAATTTCGACATTAATTTGAACACAATCTTTTGCCTTTAATTTTTTTAGACGCATAACGCCTTAAGCCAAAATCAGTCTTTTTTCTGTCGACTTTAGGTCAATTTTCTACAAAAATTTATCATAAAGTCACTTGACTTTAGTTAAATTTGACATTTTTTAGAGGCTTAACGGCTTTAAGTCAAAATCAGTTTTTTTTTCTTTCGAATAATTTACAATAATTTATCATAAAGTCTTTTAACTATAGTTAAATTTGGTATTTCTTTTAGAATAAATAAATAAATGAAAAATAAATTAACCCGCAGCATAAAAAAAAACAATATATTTTATAATTTCATAATAAAGAAATTAAACAATTTTGAAATTATTTATTTCATTCTAAAAATTAAGAAGAGAAATGCATTTTTCTGCTTTCCCGATTATTTTTGAGAACAGGAACAAGAGTAAATAAATGTTCAAAGTTTAAAAATGTACCAGATTTGACTTATATTTACAATCGATGTGCTACCAGAGAGGAGAAAATGTGAAAATTATATGATAATGTAAAAATAGCAGAAGCCTAAAACTTGTAATTTTAAAAATCAATTGATTTAGAAATATTAGAAACTTATTATATTATTATAGAAAAAAACAGAGTAAATATTTAATGCCCACTTCCCGTTTACAAATATTTACCAGTAGCTTTTCAGTTGTTCATATTATCAAATATAAAATACAGAAAAAGTTAAAATATATACCGACGAGAAGTTATCTATAAATAATAGATTTCTAGGTGGTCAAAAAGCTTGGCGAATTTTTTTTTGCAATGCCCTTGTTTTATGGGCCAGCTACGGATTTCTGTTAAATAAAAAATATAAGAAAAAATCGTCGCGATTTTTTGACACTTTGTAATTGTTAAATGTAATTGCAGGAAGGCATTGGAAAAATAAAATATTTGTTTTTGCAATGCCCTTTTTTAGTTACGATTTTTTAAACACCACTCGTGGATTGATGAGCTGTTAGATATACATATATTTTTAAATTTTAGTGGCTTTTTGACCGTTTGTGTTTGCTAAATACACCTGCAGAAAGGCACTACACAAATAAAATTTAAAAATCGCACCTAATTTTGGTAGATGCGCCTAGAAATCTATGGCTGGAATTTTTATTTACGTCGGTAAAATATATTGCAGTTGTGGTCACACTATGAATACCCACATTATATATTTTTAAATTAATTGGAAGTCTGCAACTCATTTCTAACAATATGGTATATAACTATACAAAAGACCGGTGAACCGCTCCAAGGAACCGGTTCATCCAGTGAGTGAACCGGTTCGGAACCGTTCCCGTCAGTGAACTGTGTTTCCCATCTCTACCGGGTACGGTTGCATCGAGCATCACCTGCATAGGCGTACTAGCTTAACTTGCTTATGGGGAAATCCCCTTATTCTATATAAATAATATAATATATACATATCTACATGACACGAGGTTACGTTCGCTAGTTAGGGGAATCCCGTAAATTTATCTTTTACGATTTCATAAAAAAGATTTCTACGCCCGCAAATTTATTAATAAATTACAACAAAATCAATTACAATTAATGGAAATATTGACTTTATATGTAGTTACATGCGGATATATGCTAAAATAAGTTTAATGTGACTAAACCTCGAAATATTAAGTTATATGCGAAATAAAACTTGGTACTTGGATTTATTTCTGAGAGAAACGTATAGATACAATTCGCCAGTTCCATACGAAAGAGCAAATAAAATATGTAAAAAAATATAAATCCGGACTCTAGTGATCACACACGAAATCAGATTTCAATAAAATATAAAAGTTTGTGTACACCATGAGCATTACTCTTTGAGTACTTTACAAACCCATGGACCCTCGAGTATGTAAACTAGCAGCCCTCGTATGCGCATAATCTTCTTCCCTTGGCACATAAAAAAAACTGTCATGTATTAAGAATATAATCAATTTATAAAAAGATTATGACCCAAGGGAATGCTTAAAGCCCGACAAAAGCTTTTAAATACCCAAGGGCCAGAATATATAAATATGCCCGTAGTACAAATAATGTTTTATTTCGGTACTAAAATTAATTAAATTCTGCATCGACTATAATCCTAAAATTATCAAAAAAATCAACATCTGTCATCATTGTGTGACGTGAAGTTAGCTGTTGTTCTGTTCTATATGTAAGCTGCAACTTTAGAATATTTGTTGGTACTAAAGGTGGGTAACTCTTGAGTGAGTTGACTCAAAGAGTCAAGTCAGTAAAGTGAGTCTGCGAGTGAAGTGACTCATTTGAAAATGTGAAGGTCTATCTAATCTATTTTTTTTTTATTGAAAAAAAAACAGAAAAATGGTTAATAATTTGCATTTATTTGTTTACACTGTTAAATAATTAATGCATTGGAGAAGGTTCAGAATAAATTCCTGCGAATTATTGCGTATAAATTAAATATTAGGATTGCTACTGTCAATTATAGTCTTATGTTAGTAAACTTAGACATGGTGACATTACTTTTTCCCAGGAATTTGTTTGACATGTGCTTTCTATATAAACTTTTAAATGGTAATATTATTTGTCCCTCTTTGTTAAGATTGATAGATTTTTGGTATCAATCTGGAGGATCCTCAGCCAGATTGAAAAAAATCTTCAGAGAGAAAACCAATCGGGTTAACTATGGTCTTAATAAACCTGCTAATTGCCTCTTGCCTTCACCGAATTTCGATTTATTCTTAAAAAATGATTGCTTGTTCCGTAAATCATTATGTGTTATTAATTTGAATATGACTTTTTCATAATTCATATTTTTTCTTTTATAATTCTTAGCTTTAGTTTCTAGCTATTATGTTTCAATTTGGTTTCATTTATTATGTAGGTATGTACGCTAAATTTAATTTAATTTAATTTCATGTAATTTATGCATTTTTCTTTGTATTATTATTTTTATATAGAGATTTCGTTAAATAAATAAATAAAAATAAAATAAAATAAATATACATTAAAAAGCATCTACTTGTTATGTTTGTAAATAAATTATTTATTATTATTATTATACTAGTAAACAGATAACTGTATGAACTGTATGATCCTCTATCGTCAAGTAGTACCTGGACTGTTTTTCTTTTTTTCTTTTAAACAAATATTACATTTGATTCCGAAATTAATTAGAATTTAATTTAAATTGAAGTATGTAGGAATAATATAATTCCCCCTTATAAAATATGCATACGAAGTTGAAGCTTTACTTGCCCCGACCCTAGTTTAATTTCAGAACATACACATTCGCTAGCTACAATATTTTAATTCCCTTTTTGATATGGCGGATACAACAACAATCTGGCAGTTTAATTAACGTGGAGCCCCTCAAAATTTCTGCCTATGCCTCCGGATCAGGAGCTTAATTCGGAATTCTGCTTATGCGGCCGACCGAGGCCATTCCGGACGTTATTAAAAGGGCCGCGCGCCCGTAAGAATCAAATGGGAGGGATAATGGGCGCGACGACCCTAATCCACCAAATTGAAACACTGATCTACCTCTGAGCCGTTCCGACGGGCCGGCGCCATCTCCAGATAACCCGCCAGCCGGAAGGGCGCAGATAACAGCCGTCTGCACCCGGAAAGTCACACGCGCCCCTCCGAAAACGGGGAATCGTGTCGGCGGTTTCGATTATGCAGCGTTTGTAACCGTTTGCAGAGGTGCTGGAGGGCGTTAACAGCGAATTGATGAAGATGGATCGGCGGAGGGTGCTGCTGCTGCTACCGCTCCGCGTTCGACCATGGGGGTTTAATGCGAATATAAACACAGCATCGAATATATTAACTAATTACCGAAGGCGGAATTTGATTTTCGTTTCGGATTTGAAGTACCGCATGTAATTAGCGATAAATTACAATAATTAGCCACGTAAGAAATAGATTAACAGTAACTTGCTTAAGGATCTGATAAAATTTGACTATTTTTAAACATCGATAACTATTTGTGGATGTAAACATACAATTGGCTTATGGTCATTAATTGTTCGTTAAGTCAAAAAAAGTTTAGTAAACATATGTTACTAAATATACTCGTAGTTCCGGGAGGAATATTTAATATTAAATATATGGTCTTTTAGGTTACTAAGAAAATGTTTTAATTTCGAAATTTATTATTATTACTATAATAATAAATGCCCTAAAATGCATTAATATGTTATATGATGTATTTATAGGTCTTATATGTCGAATTCCATACACAATCTGCCGTAAACGGGGTTCAAAATGAAGGGAAATAAAATTTGGTTGCAGGTTCTTGGGAACCGTTTTTTTTTTACCGAAACCGGTGTACACGGAAAAATTTGCTGGAACACTACTTTTTTTGGCCATTATATGTTCATATTTGCAGTCAAATTTTTCGTGATTTCGGGAAATACGTTTCTTGTCCCAAGTCTGGTATTTGCATTAATTGAACATTTTGGTGACCAACAATGGATTGAAACTGATAACTATTTTTGATTAAATTTGAATAACCATGATCAATGGTGATTAGTGGGTGATTAATGATTGGAAACTCACAGTCGGATCGCGAGACAATCTCAAGCAATCAAAGAAAAATTAAATCCTTGAAAATACGGAGGGAAGTGGCAAAAGTTCTAATGATTCTTCCAGTAAGTGTCGATCAATCGCAGCGGAGATTTTCCCTCGTGACAAAGCATTATCGGTCAGAATCGCTTTTAGAACCAGGTGTTCCTAACAAGAGAATCAACGCATTTTATCTAGAAGATGAAAATTCCACCCCCTTTCTATGGGTTGCAGATACAGTGACAAAAAAGGAATCAAGAGGAGGAAGAGGTTCATGACAGATACAGTAGGAAGTTTATTTAAAAACTACAAGTTAACCACGGAGAATCCAGCCCGAAAGAGTCTCTTTTATACCTTAAAGCCATTATGGGTAGTAAGCAAAAATATAAATAACAGAGATACTTGTCTTTGTCGGCATCACACTAATTTCCAATGCATGCTGGACAGATTATTTTCTTTTAAAGTTGTAGGAACAAACAATATTTCCGAATTTGTTAATTCATTTTGTTGCGATTCTAGTGTGAAGGAATGTGTGCTGCGAAAATGTAAGAAATGTTTAGAACAAATGTTTTAGAGTGTGTCTGTAAATTCAGAAGAAAAAACCTGGTATAGTGCGTGGATAACATCAAAGCTGGAAAGACCAGGTGCAAAAGGAAAGACTTTAAAGTTACATTAACCGAGAGACGCAAAATTATTTGCACCGTTGTCGAGTTGATACAAACCTTAAATAGTACAATACCGAAGTTTTTTCAACATTTTTTTGTCACTAACCATCAGATCCAGGAACTGAAATGTATGAAAGCGCATATTTCTATGGAAGAAGTGTACATAATCATCGATTTATCTCAAAATTACGTTTGTAAATATAACGAGGAAATCCAGAGTACTCATTTTGGGGCTTCAAAGATGCAAATCACGTTGCACATAGGGGGGTTCTATTTCAGACATGAAACAGGTGAAAGACGGGTACAAACTTTTGTCACGGTCTCCGAGGTCCTGCGGCATGATGCGGCGGTGATTTGGACGCATCTCGTTCCTATTTTTGAATTAATAAGAGCTACAGTACCAAACGTCAGAATTATTAATTTCCAGAGCGATGGTCCTTCTACGCAGTACAAGAATAAAAGTAACTTTTTTCTTTTCCGACACTTTTGTGATAAATGGAAAATGTCAAGTGCTACCTGGAATTTTACCACTGCTGGTTATGGAAAAAAATGTTGCCGATGCTGTGGGTGCACACGTTGAATCGCTTTGCGACAAATTTGTCGCAAATGGCGGGGACATTCTGAAAACCGAGGATGTTGTAGCTTTGATCAACTCGAGAAGTCAAAATATCAAGGCATATTTAATTGAGAACGATACAATTGCGCATATCGATGCCCTTCTACCAGGGAATTTAAAGCCAGTCCCAGAAACACTTTCGGTACACCAAGTGGTGTGGGTAAACGAGCAAGCGGGTGGGCTTTTCTTTCGATCATTATGCTGTCGAGAATGTTCTAGACAGGCAAGTTGTTCTCACCATGGATTATCAAAAAGCTCTACAAAATATGTGAGTTAGCTGATTAATTTGTAACGATTTACAATTTTTGTTTCTTGAGTATATTTCAATAAATCCACGAGACAGCACCATTATTGATTTTTTCAAATATTTACTATTTTGTTTGTAACTTTTGGAATGACTAGTATCAACAACCAAAGATATTTGTGATAGCAGTAAATTATTATAATAATGGATTTCTTAGATTATTTATAATGGAACCGAAAAGATTACATCATCATGGAGACTGTCTTCTTCTTCTTTTGTTTCTGGATATGACTTCGTTTGTAAGTCTTCTTGGAAACACCTGGTAATGAAATCACAGAGACTATTATTGTCCAAATTAACGATAAACACGATCTCACCGTTCCCTAACAACTCTCCATCTGTGTTGCCCGATGTAAATGGGGATTAATCAAAATGAATTCGAGTGAATTAATCCTTCCAGCGGTTCGTCATCAAACAATATAAACATTCTGTTTCAAACTCTCCATCCATTAATCATTTGTTAATCAGCGTTAATTATAATTAATCTTATAGGTATAAGTAAGCGTTGCCATCAGTGGTGAGAGCGATCGCTTTGAATTTTCATAAAATATTCAACAGCAACCTTGGTTTACTGTATTAACTTGAATTTAATTTGCGTTAATCATCATTAATAAAGGTCAATCGTCATCAATAAAAATTAAAGTTTCTCTCATTAATTAACACCCAGCAAGTCCCGATCGAGCATGCATTAATCACCCATTAATCATCATTGATGGTGGTTAATACAACTAGTCATACTACAGGTGCTTTGATACTTTTGGAAATCATGACGAAAATTAACGTGAAAACAATAATTATTTCATCGTGAGATTTCTCGTCATGGTTAATCACCATTAATCGACGTTAATTTGAGTTAATCATCTCAATTCAATAGGCGTTAATCATTATTAATAAAGGTTAATTATCGGTAGTTATATACCTAGATCGAGGTTAATTATCAAAAAATCGTTTTTTGAGTACCTTGTTACCTAGTAATTTAACGAGACAATAACATTTGTTGTCTGGTTATTAACCGAGAGCTTCAGCTCGAGGTTAATAACCAGCTGACAACAAATGTTATGTCGAGATGAATTACTAAAAGGTAAAAGGTACGAAAAAAATGTTTTGATAATTCATCCAAGCTCGCGGTATATTTGAGTAGATAATTTATCGAATGAAAGGATCAGGAAAAGTTATGGTTTATTACAAGCTGTATAGTTTGGTTTGCTACAAGAGTAATTGTAAAAATAAAAACTTAATGACAGTGACGTAACGTCATGAACATAATGTTTTTATAACCTTAAAAGCTACTCACCTAATTACCGTTTTTCTGTTATCGATTATGACAATGCAAAACATTGTTGTAATGTCAAGCTACCCCATTAATTATCGATTTTCTGTTATCGCATCTATTATTATGTGGTAAATTATCATTAATATAAATTCATACTTCGCTCACTCGTTAATATCCAGCAACCCCTTATCAGGCAATATCGAGGGTTACCGACATCCTTTTCATGCATTGGTCATCCATTAATCATATATTAATTACCATTAATGATGGTTAATCAAAGTAGTCACACTACAGGTCGGTTGATACATTCGATAATCTTGAAGAAAATTAACATGAAAATAAAGATGATTACATCGCGGGGTGTCTCATCATAGTAAATCACCATTAATCGACGTTAATTTGGGTTAATAATCGACAATGAAAATAGATCGTCTTTAATTAAGGCTACTCATTTGCTACAATGAGTTAACATCCAGCGACCCGTCAACAAACAATACCAAAACTCTGTGAGTTTCCAATAATTAATCACCCATTAATCACCATTTATCATGGTTAATCAAATTTAATCAAAAATAGTTATCAGTTTGAATCCATTGTTGGTCACCAAAATGTTCAATTAATGCAAATACCAGACTTGGGACAAGAAACATCTTTCCCGAAATCGCGAAAAATTTGAACATATAATGGCCAAAAAAGTAGTGTTCCAGCAAATTTTTCCGTGTACACCGGTTTCGGCCCATTCCTGGTGATCCAAACTTCGAAAAAACCGGCTCCCAAGAACCAGCAACCAAATTTTATTTCCCTTCATTTTGGACCCCGTTTACGGCAGATTGTGTATGGAATTCGACATATGTGACACAAGTGAAGTGCAAAAATAGTTATTTATGCAACAAGTGAGTAAAGTAATACTTTTTTTCACGAGTATGAAAGATTGCCGCACGAGCCGCAGGCGAGTGCAGCAATTTCCTACAAGTGAAAAAAAGTTGCTTTACTCTCGAGTTTCATACAAATTTTTTTCTACGTCCGTAACTTCAAATAAATTCAATAAAACCTTAATCAATTGTTATAAGTAATAATACTTTTAAGTGAAGAATATAATAATAATTCGTCAAGTTTTCTTTTTTTCATGTTTTAAATATGAAAAATATCACAAAAATATTTAAACAAATATTGAAGACCGCCACGAAATGAACATTTTTGGTTTGAAAAGATTTTTCATAAAATCATTATTATTCGAGAAAAAAAAATTTGTTTTTTAATTTTTGGTATATAATTATGATAGCTAATAGTTACAGCAAATTTATGTGATTAATAATTGTAGAGAATGCTAAAATGAACAATCTCTTTAGTTTTTGAGTAAACTGAGTTTTTAAATTTGAAGTATAATTTTTTCATCTTTCATAATTTTGACGTTTTAAACGTCAGTTTCATCCGAGTTTACACAACGCTCGATCTACATTTAAAATATGATTTCAATTGAAAATAAACCATGAAAACGTAAATATAAATGGCTGTGATACCATCAAATCGGAGAAAGTAACATGATGGCCACATCATCATTTTTTAATATGACGCTTCAAACGACCGAGCTGTTACTTGTGCGAAGGTCTCTTTTGAAGAGGCTTACACTTGCCAAGTACACTTAATTCACCCTTGTAAAATGTTCCGTTATACTCTTTAAACATTACTCTATCCGTCTATGTATCTCATAAAAATAAATTCAATTTTTCGACTTTTGGTCAGCTTTTCGGGAAGTGGGACCACTGTGCGTTGCGTCGTAATGAAGAAAATAAAAATATGTGTTAGCAAAGTATTTTTCAAAATCATTGCCACTCTATAATTACAGTCATCAGTCTAGGATACATTTTTTTGCATTACTTCATGGCATGCAATTTTTGCAAGTCTTCTAAAGGTGCGTTTACATTTGAGAGTAACTCGCAGCCGGAGCTCTCGAGAGTTACTCTCAGAGCCCTTTATACGGGAGAGTGAAATTCGCCCGAGTTCACTCTCGGAGAGCAACTCTCCATGGCGACTCTCGAGAGTCGCTTCCAACCGTTTACACAGTCAGTTCTGAGAGTGATTTTCAGTTGACAAGATGTCTTCAACACGAAGAAGAGAAGTAGCAGCAGCGTTATTAGTTTTGTGCATATCAAAAAAAAAAAGAACTATTCGAAAACCAAGAAAGTGGATCAAGTCATGGGTACAAAGGAGGAATAATTTAGGCGCGTACCATGCTTTAGCACGCGAATTGGAACTTGAAGACGCCCAGCAATTTAGGAATTTTTGCAGATTTTCAAGTGTTGAAGTTGAATTACTGGTAGAATTAGTGGGACCCATAATTTTTAAAAAAGACACTGCAATGAGAGAAGCAATATCTGTTCGTGAACGTATTATGGTTGCCTTACTGATTTCTTAAATTATGTAGTTTCCTACTAATTTCATGGGCCGGACAATTGAAGTCTGTCGGTAATCTCTCCATCACAACATTTTTTTTAACTTAATTTTTGTAATCTGGGTTCTGGATGTCCCAAAGGATTGGATTCAATTCATATGTTTCTATCAGTTTGCAAACATCCTCGTGGGTCTATTTTTGATTGGGTTTGGCTGCAAGGTACATTTACTCGCGTGCACACACACACACACTTACTGTCAGGCTACTCTCAGCAATACGAAATTTCTTGAATTGTTGAGAGTACTCGCCGAGAGCGTGGGGAAAACGTTTACACTGGCGAGAATGATGCAATATTGCAACTCTCGGAGAGCTCTCCCTCCACTTTTGGCGAGCACTCTCAGAGGCGTTTACACTTGCGAGTTTTACTCTCGTGAGTAAATCTGCCACTCTCGAGAGTAAAAACTCTGACGTGTAAACGCACCTTAAGAGCAGCTCAATATGAGTTTTTTTTATGCCGCTCATCGCAGCAAGTCCTGTTCCCTGTTGGACCAATCCAATCGTGCCTAAACCAGACTGTCATGCTCAGTACCCCACTAATAAGGATTTTATATAAATGCAGCATGTCAAAACATATCTATAATATATTATGGGGGATCTCTGTATGTTTCCCTTTGAAGATGAAATCCCCCGATACCGTTCAGTTCCAATAAAATATTCCAAAATCGCTTTGATTTCGAGCGACGTGATTTGATTTAAATCTGGCCTGCGGAGCACGAGAGAAGAGAGGACGGTTCCAGTGGGGGTTATTAAAAAATAATCGGGCCTAAAAAAAATGAAATGATTACTGCGGGCAGGGAAGCATCCCTCCGCGAAATTCCCTTTTTCCAGATACACATAAAAGGGACCGAAAGCGCACTCGGACGCGAATAACGGAATCTCCTTGAGAACGGCGGCGCGGCGCGGGGGCGCCGATTCGCTGCTGCGGAGCAAACAGAAACAAAATTATGCACATAATTCATTCGAGAGAATCAAAACCCTGTTTCCGGCCGAGATAAATTGCCATGTAATAAAATACCACAGGAAACACAATAACGTAACAACATGCCATGGAATTGGAAACTGATTTGTTACGGCTACACGCGAAATATGGAAATCGTTTTTTTTGCGCTCTCAAATTTATATAATTTTATATAAACCATGCGTTTCTAAAAATGGAAAATAAGTACCTCAAATAAATACTAATAAGCAAAAATGTACAGGACGGCAAATGTAAGTTGTCCAGACGCGCAGAGAGCAAGCGAAAGCTCTCTCTCTCTCTCTACAGCCGGCCGAGTACAGTCTCTGTAATAAGCAAGCACATATTCTTCGCGGGCGCTCTCCTCCACATAATTAATGCACTGTCACTTTTAAAAATGAATGTACCAGGCGCGCGAACTCTTCACGAAATCTATCGAATGCGCCCTTCGAAGGTTCCGCCCGCAATTTTGCCACTGCGCAACGGCAAGTCTTATTTTGACATAAAGCCGATAAGCCCCTAAAAGAAAGTCAAATTTAACCAAAGTCAAAAGACTTTATGATAAATTATTGTGGAAATTGTACTTTAAGTCGAAAGAAAAAAGACTTATTTTGACCTAAAGCCGTTAAGCCTGTAAAAAAAAGTCAAATTTAACTAAAGTCAAAAGACTTTATGATAAATTATTGTAGAAATTTGACTTGAAGTCGAAAGAAAAAAGACTTATTTTGACCCAAAGCCGTTAAGCCTCTAAAAAAAAAGTCAAATTTAACTAAAGTCAAAAGACTTTATGATAAATGATTGTAGAAATTGGACTTGAAGTCGAAAGAAAAAAGACTTATTTTGACCTAAAGCCGTTAAGCCTCTAAAAAAAGTCAAATTTAACTAAAGTCAAAAGACTTAATGATAAATTATTGTAGAAATTTGACTTGAAGTCGAAAGAAAAAAGACTTATTTTGACCCAAAGCCGTTAAGCCTCTAAATAAAAGTCAAATTTAACTAAAGTCAAAAGACTTTATGATAAATTATTGTGGAAATTGTACTTGAAGTCGAAAGAAAAAAGACTTTTTTTAACCTAAAGCCGTTAAGCCTCTAAAAAAAAGTTAAATTTAACTAATGTCAAAAGACATTATGATAAATTATAGTAGAAATTTGACTTGAAGTCGAAAGAAAATAGACTTATTTTGACCTAAAGCCGTTAAGCCTCCAAAAAAAGTCAAATTTAACTAAAGTCAAAAGACCTTATGATAAATTATTGTGGAAATTGGACTTGAAATCGAAAGAAAAAAGACTTATTTTGACCTGAAGCCGTTAAGCCTCTAAAAAAAAGTCAAATTTAACTAAAGTCAAAAGACTTTATGATAAATTATTGTAGAAATTTGACTTGCAGTCGAAAGAAAAAGACTTATTTTGACCTAAAGCCGTTAAGCCTCTAAAAAAAGTCAAATTTAACTAAAGTCAAATGACTTTATGATAAATTATTGTGGAAATTGGACTTTAAGTCGAAAGAAAATAGACTTATTTTGACCTAAAGCCGATAAGTCCCTAAAAGAAAGTCAAATTTAACTAAAGTCAAAAGAGTTTATGATAAATTATTGTGGAAATTGGACTTTAAGTCGAAAGAAAAAAGACTTATTTTGACCTAAAGCCGTTAAGCCTCTAAAAAAAATCCAAATTTAACTAAAGTCAAGAGACTTTATGATAAATTATTGTAGAAATTAGACTTGAAGTCGAAAAAAAAAGACTTATTTTGACCTGAAGCCGTTAAGCCTCTTAAAAAATGTCAAATTTAACTAAAGTCAAAAGACTTTATGATAAATTATTGTAGAAATTGGACTTGAAGTCGAAAGAAAAAAGACTTATTTTGACCTAAAGCCGTTAAGCCTCTAAAAAAAGTCAAATTTAACTAAAGTCAAAAGACTTAATGATAAATTATTGTAGAAATTTGACTTAAAATCGAAAGAAAAAAGACTTATTTTGACCTAAAGCCGTTAAGCCTCTAAAAAAAGTCAAATTCAACTAAAGTCAAAAGACTTTATGATAAATTATTGTGGAAATTGTACTTGATAAATACTTATTTTGACCTAAAGCCGTTAAGCCTTTTAAAAAAAGTCAAATTTAACTAAAGTCAAAAGACTTTAAGATAAATTATTGTAGAAATTGGACTTGAAGTTGAAAGAAAAAAAGACTTATTTTGACCTAAAGCCGTTAAGCCTCTAAAAAAAAGTCAAATTTAACTAAAGTCAAAAGAGTTTATGATAAATTATTGTAGAAATTAGACTTAAAGTCGACAGAAAAGAGACTCATTTTGACTTAAAGCCGTTAAGCCTTTAAAAAAACGTCAAATTCAACTAAAGTCAAATGACTTCATGATAAATGATTGTAGGAATTTGACCTTAAGTCGACAGAAAAAAGACTGATTTTGACTTAAAGTCGTTATGCGTCTAAAAAATGTCAAATTTAATTAAAGGCAAAAAAGTGTGTCCAAATTAATGTCGAAATTTGACTTAAATTCGACAAGCGTTAAGAAAAAAAGACTAATTTTGACTTAAAGTCTTTAAGCCTCTAGAAAAATGTCAAATTCAAATAAGGTGAAGGGATTTTATGTGCAAACTAATGTCGAAATTTGTCTTAAAGTCGATAAGCGTCAACAAAAGACAAATTTTAATTTTAAAGGCGTTAAGCCACTAGAAAAAACGTCAAATTGAATTAAAGTGAAGAGACTTTATGTCCAATTTACTGTCGAAATTTTACTTAAAGTTGAGAAGCGTTAAGAAAGTAACATTAATTTTGACTTAAACCCTTAAGCCCCTAGAAAAAGTGTCAAATTTTGATACAGTTAAGAGACTTTATGTACAAATTAATGTCGAAATTTGACGTAAAGTCAACAAACCCCAAGAAAAACGACTAATTTTGACTTAAAGTCGAGTTTCTAGAAACAATGTCAAATTTAGTTTAAGTTAAAAGACTTTATGAGAAATTAACGAAAAGCGTCAAAAGTAAGAAAAAAAAAGTAGATTTAAACTCGTTAAGGCACTGGAAAAATGTCAAGTTTACTAAATTTCAAAGACTTTATGACAACTGAATGTAGAAATTAGACTTGAAGTCAATAAGCGTTTAGTAAAAAAGACTAATTTTGATTTCTAAAAAAAGAGTCAAATTTAAAGTTAAAAGATTTAATGTGTAAATTTGATTTAAAGTCAGCAATCATCAAGAGGAAAGAATAATTTTGACTTAAAGTCGTTAAGCCTCTAGAAAATATGCCAAATCAAATTAAAGTTAAAAGACTCCATGTTCAAATTAATGTCGAAATTTAACTTAAAATCGCCAAACGTCAAAAAACGAAGAATTTTACTTAATCCCGTTAATCCTCTACCAATGTAAATTTAGACGAAATTTGACTTAAAGTGACAAGTGTCAAAAAAATCAAATTTTGACTTAAAGAAAAAAATGTTGAATTTAATTAAACGTTTCCACGTTTTAATTTAAAATTCCAAATGTAAAACTTTAAGTCAAAATTTAAGTCTGGACTAAAAAAAATCACGAGCACCGCATGAAATTTCTGCGATAAGTTTCCGCAGACAACTTCAAGCAGTTCTCAAATGCTACCTGCAAGAACTTCATGCGGGTCATACCAGGAAGTTACCGCAAAAATTCCATCCCTTTCGAAGTGTGGACCTCTTGAAGTTATCCACGGTTAACCGCACGAAGCTCGTACTTCACTTGATAGTGGACTGAACCGCATGGAATTTCCGCAGGTGATTTCATGCGCTTTTGCCGGGGCGCTTCTACAGGTAGGGGTACGCGTCTGGTTTTCTCTCTTGAAGAAAAAGCCAATTATATATTAAAGAGCAGAGGAACCGCGGTTCCTTTTGTGCGAACCGGTTCCTGAGCGTTCTTTGCTAAGAACCGGTTCATTGAACCGGTTCCTGAACTGTCTGCCCACCTCTAGTACCCGGTAATTGTGCTTGGCTGGAAGCTGCTTTATTCTACGCCAAAAATTTTGAAAAACTAGAAAATATTCTTCTTAATTTTAATGATGAAGAATCGGCAGTACTTAAAAAATGCAAAGATTGTGTTACGTGTATAAATATTTTGCAACAATTAGCTTTTATTGCTAATTTTTGCACCTTAATAACTGCAATCAAGAATTTGAAAACAGCTCAAATCCTTTAATTGAGGCTTTTAAAATTATTGAAGAACTGTACGAAAATTTAAAATTAGTTCCCTAACTTGCGTATTATATCGAAATCCGGGATACGAAAAAATTAAAATGATTTGTAGAATTTTGAAAGGCGAGATTGAGGAGGACATAATAAATTTTAACATGGACTCCATGTCATTTAACTTTACCTAAAATTAAAATCATAATCAAATTTTGGTTCTACATTGTAATTCCAATAAATGAATTACCATCAGTTGTTATTCGCATTTTTTTTGATTCTGCAACATTATTTTTAATTAAACCGCATATAAAATCCATATTTGAATCATTTTGTCGCATATATTGGCTAATTTTGAGCGCATATAAATAAATTATAATGCCTTTTTAGCGCATATAAAAAAGTTATAACGCCTTTTTTTTAGCGCAAATAAAAAAATTATAACGCCTTTTTTAGCGCATATAAATCCGGACTTTATTCACAATTCACGTCTTTATTCAGCTTCGTACATACAGATTTGTAAGTGGACAAATGTGTAACAACTTGCTTAAATTTGCAGCAAAGAGTTAAATCATTCGCTCTTCTTAACCCGCAATTCCTACAAAAATCCTTCGATAAAGAAAAAAAAATCGCAAGATTTGCAAAATAAAAGTAGTACCGAACGTTCGCATTTTCCGCGAAACTTACAATCTCAAAACAAATTTCCCCTGCTTTTGAGTCAATATGATCAATAAGCAAAATACTTAAAATCATTGCTATACTGATCAAAATAGAGGTAACAATGTTAAAATTTAGAAAATAGCTTTAACTCAGTTATTTAAATTTTATTTATTTTAGAATTCAAGCACTACTTATTATTACAATATCTGCACTCATTGTGTATTATAATTAATTAATTAAAACTAACGTGATAACTGACCTAATTACACATTCTTCCTAGAACGAACTTTTAATATTAAACTTTACCCATTTTATCCAGCAACCCTCATACAGTTTTAACGCCTTATCCGGCCATTAATTAATAACGACGCAATGTAAAACGAGCGTGAGAATTATTATATGAAATTATATGGCCGTTCTTTATTAAAATTGAAATTTCACTTAAACACGACGACCACCCGCCTCCATAAATTGCAGTCGCCGCGATAAATCCGGCGGTTGCGGAAACCCAGTCCGCCATTGTTTCCAACAGCTTGAGATGATGTATCGTGAGTTATGCGGGGGCCGAAACTCGGAACAACCGGAAGAACTCATCCCCCCCGTCCGCAGCGGAGGGGTGGGCCGACTGCTGACATAACCATCCGAAGGGACGTGCCGTGGACACGTCGCTTTCACGGGTGGGTAACACGTACAGGAAGAATCCTCTCTTCACCTACAATTTCCCAGATTACGAAAACTATTCTGGGGATTGCGACGATTTCCCAGAGGCATGTGTAAAGGATTTAATATACAAATTGGATGGAGTTGTCTACATTCTGGATCTCGTATCTTAATGTGGCCACTAGCGCATTGGTCACATTATTATATGCGAGATTTATATATATATATATATATTTTTTTTAAGAAGATGAAAAAAATCATCCCTATAAACATGTTTTAAACACAAATAATAATTATAAAACTGAATTATAATAATACATTTATTTACGGGATTCACCCTTTTGAGTTCAAGACATTTCAAAATGCATTAGCATTACACAGATAAATAGTACCGCAGTTAAATTAAGAGACAATACAACAATTATCTTTATGAATTATTAACACGTTAACACTAATCATTAATCACTTGTTTATTTTTTAATTTTTAATGAATAGTCATCCCAAAATTAAAATCACTCTGGAGATATATGCAGGGCTGTTCCTGATGGGGGTGCGAAAAGTTTATTTTGCACATGCGATTTGACTAAGTTAATAGTTATTGATGTTTATCATAGTTAAGTTAATTTACAATCTATTCAAGGATGTTAAGATAGATAATTAAGAAAATAATCGTATCCGTTAGAGGTCACAAGCTTATTAGGGAATTAAAAACAAACGAAAGAAATGAGATAAGTCGAGCTCTGACAAAACTTTTGGTTTCTTCAAAAACTCATGTGGCACGTGCAAGTTCCACTACTGAAATTATTCTTAATGCACCTGAAGCATCACTAGAAAATCTAGAGTTGTGGTCTTGTCCTGTAGACAATCAGAAAACCTGGAGAAGAGGATAGTGTTGAAGGGGAATCCTCAAATGCTTCTCTTCTGCCGGCTGATCCAGGGACATGGCCTGATTTAATTACACTTGTTGAGTGTCTAGTGAATAAATGATCCGTACCTCATCACAGCAGACGCACGTGCAAAAAATAAAACCAGAAGACCACCGCCGATCGTCCTTACAGAAAAGAACGTCGCAGCTGCGCTATCCGATAAAGGAATCGTCTTCAATTCAGTGAAAAGGATGCAAACAGGAAGCAGAATATTTCCATTAGTCCTGGTCAACTCGCCCAAAACACACAGAAGGGAAAGAAATTTTCAACATTACCAATCTGCTAGACCACCGCGTAAAAGTCGTGCCAAAGCGAAAACCGACATCCGGGAGCCAGTGTTTCCGCTGCCAACAGTGTGGACACGTGCAGTTTCGATGCTCCGCCCCCTTCAAATGCACCTTCTGCACAGAGAACCATCCTACGTTCACATGCCCGCAGACGGAAAAGAAGGAGAAAACGCTAAAATGCACGAACTGCAACGGAAACCATGCAGCTTATTCTTCATCTTGCAGTCACTACCTGTACAACATCACGAAAGCCAAAGAGGAAGCCAGGACAAAGTCCAGAAAGACAAGACATTTTCAGCCACTGTTCTATCTACATCAACCGAGAATAATAACACCGTCATAGAGGAGCTAATTGAAAAATCGTTCATTAGATGCTAACACAAATGGTTAAAAATCCAATGGTCCTCGATGGCTAACAACGTCCCACAATTCCACACCCAGATGAGGATCTCAACATGGAATGCGAATGGAATAAAAATCAAATTAGAAGAGCTCAAAATATCCCTTGAAGAGAACGAGATCGTCATCCTCCTTCTCACGGAAACACATCTCAAACCCGGTACATCGGCAAGAATATCAGGATTCTCCTCCGTCAGACAAGACAGGACAGGCGCACTACAAGTAGGAGAGGCGTTCTACTATCGCACAATATCTCTGCGCAAAAAATCCGATATGACAATACCACTATCGAAGCAGTCGGCATCGAAACTACAATTCACCGAACCACGACGACCATCATTTCCGTATATTCCAAACCAGGCACCACCATCAACGAAGAAGACTTCAAGACGCTGATATCCAAACCCAACACCATAATAGGCGGTGACTCCAAGGCAAAACATCACATCTGGGAAAGCCGAAGGATCAGCCCATTGGGAAGAACCATAGCAGGAATTCTGAGAGCCTACGCACAGCTCAAGGCATGGGGCCTTCAAATGGAAAAATAGGAGATATCATTGACGTTTTCTTTCCCTACGATGCGCAAGGCCCTACAGATGTCCAAACAAATTTCTCGCTGGAATCGGACCACTTCCCAGTTATTATGTACACAGTCCAATCACCCATTCTAGATCAACGAACAACTAAAACGGACTGGATGCGGTTCAGCTACCTAAGCAACCAGATCTCAACCCCTAGTACTTCATTGGAAAAGGAAGACACCCAAAGCGAAACAAGAACATTCATTTTCACACTTCTAAAGAGCTGCCAAACAACCAGGACAGCGCCCACGGTGAACAAGCTCGGCTTAAACGCCTATGAAAAACTATCACTAAAAAAGAAGAACGTGGCAAAAAAGACATACGCAAAAACAAGACACATAAACGACAAAATTCGTCTAAATGCTCTGCAGAGGGAGGTCAAACTTATGACCTCAAGAAAGATGGAAGAAAGCTGGAGCTCAAAAATACCGGAAGCAAACGAGGGAACAGGACAATTCTGGAAACTGCTACAGAGAATCAGTAGACGAAAAAAATCCTAACACACTGATTTTCGCCAACAGCAAAAGGTGGTACCTGACGAGGATAAAGCGGAAAGGATTGAGGAACACCTCGAAATACAATTCCTAAAGACAACCCACTTGAAACATCCTGAGAACTAACAACAGAATCCTGAATCAACCGACGGAAACTCCACCTCCCATTGACCTGGAAATAGTCAAAACTAAAATCCATCGAACATCCGACAAGAAAGCACCCGGCTCTGATGACATCCCCAACAGAGCGATCAAATTACTTCAAGATAAACCGCTGTAACGTCTAACGAGGCTGATAAATAGCATCCGAGCCAACGGCTATTTTCTAAACATACGGAAAATGGCCCAGATAATAACCATCCCGAAAGGAGACAAAGATCCATCAAACCCAACAAACAGACGTCCAATCAGCCTTCTGGCAGGACTGGCGAAAATAACAGAACAAATAATCAAGGACGACATCTAGACCTTCGCCGAAGAAAATAATATAATCCGGCCCACCCAGTTCGGATTCTGCCAGTAGCTAGGTGCCGTCCAACAAGCCTTAAACCTGGTGGAGGTGGCAAAGACAAATAACAGACCTCGCCGAAAAGTACTCATCGCCCTACTAGATATCGAAAAGGCATACGATCGGGTCAGCAAAGATGCATTGTTACATAAAATGGACGGCTACAAGTTGATGACAAACTAAACTAATACAAAGCTGGCTAAACTGTAAAACTTCAAGTTAAGATGAAACACCAACTATCATCATGGAAGGTAGTCAAAGAAGGACACCCTCAGGGCTCGCCCTTCTCACCAGGACTGTACAACGCCCCCACTTTCAAACCAGCACCAAAAATCCAGACGTTCCAGTTCGCGGATGACACAATCCTTCTCGCGACTGGACGAAACTTCCAATCGGTATTCAACAAAATGGAAGGTGCCCTCAACAAAATCGAAAAGTACACCGCCCACTGGAGAATCCAAGTAAACGAGGCCAAAACCAAACTTCTATTACTTGATCCTAAAACTCCGAAGAACAACTCAATCAAATTCAAAAAGAAAAACGTTAAAACATCCAAACAAGTTAAATACCTCGGCATCACCTTAGATAAAAAACTTAACCTCGTCAATTACATCAAGGGCAGGACCAGCCTCGCCCAATCCAGGACCCACAAGCTCTATTCTATACTGAAAGAGGACAGGGGCCTCAGCTCGACAAACAGAGTGAAAATCCTGAGAACAATTATACTTCCAACAGCAACATACGGCCAGGAAATATGGTGTAGAGGCTCTCCTAAAATACAAGACATACTTCGGAAAAAAAACAAATAAATTCATCAGGCAGATAACAGCTGTCCCATGGTATATCAGAAATACAACTTAGAAATGTTACTAAAGCGGTGATCCTACAAGAAAGAGCAGATGAAAGCAGACAAAAAATGCCAGCAGAGCTAGTCTCTCATCCCAAGGAAGCCATCGTTTCCACCAGAGAGTCCATCAGGTGCGCAAGCTAAGCGCCACACACACCCATACAAGAAAAAAAACAACTTTTAATGTAGATAAACCATCTCGACAAGCTTGAATAGACCTTTGGCCAGACTAGCCCTAGCACCGAGCATATGAGGAGAGGTTTTAGTTGGTAGGCGCGAACCCGGCTAATCCAACACCAGCCCACTATAGGGGTTCTGTCAGACACCAGGTCTCGCTTCTCTTCTCCGCGCCTCTATAATCAATCTTGAACGAAGATCGCCGAAACGTCGAGGACGAAATCTGAAAATTCAGCCGTCCATCCATTATTGATCCGGCCGAGCGTTGCTGGACTTTCACGTTCGGTGAGACACCTCACGTATCCTTGTGTACATCGCCCTAAAAGAAAAACTCCGATGGCTTTTGCGGTTCACTTGTCCACCGTGTTATTTTTGTTTTGTTTTGTGAAATACATTTTTTGAACTTGAACTTTTGATTTTGGACAACATTGTCGGACGATCATCTACCTTCACATGTATTCCTCAGCGATGACGAGTTCTATCGAAGAATTCCCCCGTGACAAGTGCGTTACATCTCACCAGATGTAACGCTCGTTATAGTGTCGGTAGAATTCTGATAACTCTTCTAGAACAACAAAACTGATTATACTGCTGGTTTAATACTACTTGGTAACACGTGCAAAGCACGTATATGTATGTCTCGGAGAAATTTTTAAAGAGTCTTTCATTAAAAGTGATACTTTTTGAAATTTGAAAAAAACAAAAACAACCAGACATAAATAAAATATATAGAAATTTTTGATTTATTTTAAAGCTTATACATTGCAGTTATGTTTGGAAAAAAAATATCTTCTAAATGTCCACCTAGGCCTTGAACACACTGACGCAGACGATGGGTCCAATTGTTTATCACTCTGTTCAACATTACCTGCGTTATTTCAGCGATAGCCTGACGAATGTTCGCCTCCAAATGTTCCAAAGTTTGTGGCTTGTCAGCATAGACCAGGCATTTGATGTGGCCCCAAAGAAAATAATATAAGGGAGTAAGATTACACGATCGCGGCGGCCAATTAACATTCCCGCGTCTTGAGATGATCCGGTCGCCAAACTTCTCCCTCAGCAAATCGAGGGTAGCATCAGCTGTGTGGCACGTAGCACCATCCTGTTGGAATTGCATGTTTTTAATATCTATGGTCTCTAAATCTGGCCATTCAAAATCGCGTAGCATGGATCTGTAGCGGTTGCTATTAACAGTAACGGTTCTTTTCTCTTCCTCCCGAAAGAAATATGGTCCAATGACACCGCCATGCCATAAACCGCACCACACAGTGAGTTCTTCAGAATGCAATGGCACCTCATGGAACACTTCTCGCTCCAATAACGACAATTTTGCCTATTGACGAAACCATTTAGACAAAAATGCGCCTGGTCTGAGAAGATGATCTTTCCACTGAAATCAGGATTAACTTCCAACTGTTGTACGGCCCAAGCAGCAAACTCACGACGCAATATATGATCGCCTGGCTTCAACGCTTGAGTCAGTACAACTTTGTATGGATGCATGGCCAAATCCTTTCGCAATATTCGCCAAGTTGATGTCTAAGATAGCCGCAGTCGTTGAGATCGTCTGGAAACTGACACATTCGGATCTTGGTCACAGTGCGGCGTAAAGCCTTAATAAAGAAATGGTGACGGCGATCAATTTCTCTGGTGAACAAACGATGAGCACCAACAACTGAGCTGCCACTTTGGTAATATTTTTTAATTATTTCTAAACGTTCCGCAAGCGAGAGTCGATGCATAATAAAACTGCAACTTGTTCCGGATATATTCACACCTGGAGGCACACAAAAAGAAATGTTAATACAAGGATATTCAAATTTTAAAAAGTATCACTCTTATTGAAAGACCCTTTATATCCCTTGTTATATTTTATGTTTCCCTTGACCGTATATACAGACACATCCTAAAATCCCTTCCATCCCACATACATGACCATATAATTAATATTATCAACTTCCTCTATCAAAAACAATATTTTCCTTAGCAGAAGAGTGGAGTAGAAATTAGGGATAATAATCAGCATTTCCAAACGTGACCAACCTTCATCCTGAACATCGAGCTACCGTCTTATCACACTTCTACCTGTTCTAGGTAAAATATACGAAGCTCTCCTCAAAAACAGAATATTATCTCTCATTTCTAACCGCATCTCTTAATATCAATTTGGATTTCTTTCCCAGCGATCAACTACCCTCCCAATCACCATCCTTGCCTCAAATCTACAAACAACTTACCTTGAAGGTAAAGCTTTTGCAGCCCTATTTCTGGATGTCTAGAAAGCTTTCGACCAGTGATGATTTTCTCATGGTATCGCCGAGGTAGCAGAGGTGGCAATACGGATAGGTAGGGTCGGTTGCAGAGACTGCTGGCGGCGTGACCGTACTTATCCGTATTACCACCTCTGCTCCCTCGGCCGTACCATGGGTCACCCCGTGAGCCGTCACTGCTTTCGACTTAATCTGGCATCCAGGCTTGTTTCACAAGTGTCACCTCCTCAATATCCCTTCTCACATTATTTTAGTTCTTAAACAATTTATCTCCGATAGATCCTTAAAAGTTAAAATACACAATTCTCTCTCATCTCCTTTTACTCTAGAACAGTGGTTTCTAAACTTTTTTGTCCTACCGCCCCCTTTCCAGAAAAAATACTACTTAGCGCCCCCTGGAATTTTTTTTTTTAATTTTAATAGCAGTTGATAGGAAATATATATGTATTAATGTTTCTACCTTTTTCGTAAAATATAGTAAAGAAGGGTGTAAATTAGAAACATTTATTTTTGAAATTATGAAACTATTTATTGAAGCCAGAATAGGATGTTATACAAAAAAAGTTAAATATTCGAATGAGAAGGATGAACCTGTGCTGCTACCAATTTAGTAATTCGTCAGCAGTAATCTTAAATCACCACGATTAATAAATTGATTACCGCACTGAACCCACGTTCTACTGAATCTTCTCTTCTTTCTTTTATACTATCACCACCCCCTTACAGTTATTCATCGGTCCCCAAATGCACCTGTGGCCATCAGCGCCCCCCTGAATCACTGCAGCGCCCACCAGGAGGCGGTGGCGCCCACTTTGGGAATCACTGCTCTAGAGCAAGGACTTTCCAAGGCTCTTATCTCTTACCAACACTATACATCCTATGCTTTAATATTTTAAATCCCGATCCTGTTCACGTTTATGCCTCTAAAAACCTCCTATAATTTGCAGATGATACTGCCCTTATTGCCCATGCCCATACGCTACCGAAAGCCCTTTAATTCCTGCAAGAGCTTGTTACTCACTTCAGCACTGATTTGCGAAATGGCATATTATAATTAATCCCAAAAAATCCTGGTTCCCTATCATCGTAACAACAACTCTCCTCATAAAGTTTTAATTTCCCAAACTTCCATTTCTCCATCATCTTCCACCTGGGCATAATCATGGATAAAAACTCCATTTTAAACAACATACCGCTACAATTAAAACTAAAACAGCAACGAGGGCAAGGTATTTCAGAACTTTAACACAGAAAAAGTAAGGCATTGCCATCAAAATTTACAAAATGATTTGCCACCCATTACTTGACTTTGGCCCTGGGTGCATTTTTTTGATTACTTTTGTCAATAACATTTCTGGGTGTAGATCAGGCATGTCAAACTCGTTTACCACCAAGGGCCACATCAAGTATTACACACAAGCCGTTGGCCGCATTACCACAAAAAAAAAACTACAATTGAAACCAAACAAAAAATAATTATTTTTACCTTATACAGAGTGTCCCCGAATGGTCTGTACAACGCTCTACCACATATTCTCTGAAACAAAATAAGACGATTTAACTAAACTTATCTCTATCCCAAAGTGGTTCCTAAGCCATCTAGGAGGCCTCAAAGATATTATTTTTTTTTCATTATTTTTCAAATATTTTTATTTTGGAATTAGGTAAGAAAATCTAATTTGGCACATTTAATTACATTGATACCATGCACTTTTTGCGATATGTTTCTTTATCCTACGTTTAAAGTAAGTGGTCAAACTAGGACCATCGACTTCTTATGATACCTAAATATTTTTATTCAACAGGTCAAATCATAAGGAATACTTTTTTTCTGCAAGATCATTCAATTTTACGTATTTTTTGTCTCTTATAAAATTTTGCTATTTTCCCCACAAAAAAATATTTTTATTTGTCAAAAAAAAGTAATAAAATTATGAACAATATTTTGCTTCTCAAAACAATTAACAAAGTAGAAATAAAGCTAGGTACCTAACAATAAACACAAATTTATTAGTTTCACAACAAATGTTCAAACTGATTGCCATTTTCAGCAATACAACAATTTACACGTCGCAAAAAATTAAAATGGACACGTTGTAAAACACCAACATTGTTTTTTTTTGGTTTTCTTACCTAATTCCAAAATAAAAATATTTGAAAAATAATGAAAAAAAATAATATCTTTGAGGCCTCGTAGATGGCTTAGGAACCACTTTTGGATAGAGATAAGTTTAGTTAAATCGTCTTATTTTGTTTCAGAGAATATGTGGTAGAGCGTTGTACAGACCATTCGGGGACACCCTGTATATAATTTTTTTTTTAATATTTGATACCAACCTTGCCAGGCCGCAGACAACTTGTAAGCGGGCCGCATGGGGCCCGCGGACCGCGTGTTTAACATGCCTGGTGTAGATTATTCTGTAACATACCTTTCTATTCCTAAATACAAGAAAACATAATGAAGCCTGAATATATGAATATTCAACCTGTTCGTTAATCTGCAAGCAAAAAATTAAGTCTTACTAAGACTATAAATAAATAACTTATTTAAGTTTCACATTTCATTTTAGAATAATTTTCAAAGTTAGTCTTGTATGTAGAAATAGACGATCTTAAACCAATGTTATTATCTAGTAGTACTAGTAAGAACATGCTAATTTCTTTTGTATCATTCAATATCCGGCGTGGCACTAGCCAGGGAAGTAGTTGTTTCAATAAGTTATTTGTTTATAGTCTTAGTAAGACTTAATTTTTTGCTTGCAGATTAACGAACAGGTTGAATATTCATATATTCAGGCTACATTTCGTTTTCTTGTATTTATCTAATGCTTTCTGCAACAAGTAAAGTTGTTTCTAATTTCTTTCTATTCCTCTTGAAAATTTTATATATGAGACTATAAAAATATGAATCCATCTAAATCATTCTTAACATACAGTGACGAATGGCGATATGATTATTTTTCAGAATCGTCAATTCGCACTTTTCGCGATTATCGTAAATCTCGGTCGGACTGATTTATTTTTTTTCGTATATCCCGAGAGCCGGAATTATTGCCGTAAATCAATCAAAATGCGAAATATCGTAATGCATGCGTCTATATACATGTATAAAAAGAGCGAGAGGGTGTAAAACGCTGTGATTTATTTTCAATGGAGTGCGTCCTGTCCCTTTCAATAAGTATAAAAATTTATAAGAAATATTATACTGCCAACTTCATTGATCGCCATCATCCAAAATATATATCCATAATAATATTTCAATATATCGGATATTCCAAGCCACCAGTGACAGCCATTTTTATTAAATTTATAAAGTCACATTTGAAGATGGAACCATAGAACAGGACGTGGATGCGACTTCGGGTTAAAGAACATGATTGATTAGGGATATTGGCGTCGGATATGAGTCCATCAACGCTGTTTATAGTTTATATTGTAATATATTAGAAATCAAATGATGGTGATGGTTGCGACCGTTACTACGTGGTAATTCATTATAGAAACACTAAATAAAACACTTACTATGTTTTTTACCACAATTTATAAATTGTGGTAAAAAACATAGTAATTGTTTTATTCAGTGTTTCTAGAAATTAAATGAATAATGATAGACAATTACAATGACCACGGATATTCGGAATCATCCGCGCGGGCGGGGAATCGTATTCACTCGACTCGTGATGCAGCAGGCAGACGCTCGCGCTCCACCCACTACACAACGGGAGAATTACAAATTATTTTAAAAGACTTGGTATTTTTATGGTATTTTTTACAACTAAGAATGTGTCTCCAGACAATGGTTAAATTATTCTTAGCCATCATCCATGAATTGTTATATTAAAACGTGCTTAACATCAGTTGAATTAGATTGATTGTTTATTCGAAAACTTTGCTGCAATCTCATTTTGTAGCCATCAATGAAATGATGTTGGGTGACCGTTTATCGAATGAGGGTTGGACTCGAACCCCTGTGTAAATAATCGGTCGACACTTAAAGCGGTCCCCACCTGGCGATTAATTTAATGACTGCGCCCCCGATTAGTGCACACCGCGCCAGCGATCGATTTGCGATATTTCGCTCACACGTGCCTCTCCCTCTTCCACGTAGTATTTCACCCCCCCCCCCCCTCCCCTCGAAAGCAAGGAAAGCGAGCCCTTTTCTCTCACCGCCCCCAGGGACTAATTGAATTTTTCTGCGCGCGGAAAATATTAAAAATAGAGCGCCGCCCGCCAGAGAGAACATAATCCTCGGAGCGTTAAAATCCACTGAATTTATTCGATTGGCAGCCCGAAGTGTTTAGCCCGATTATGTAGGCGAAGGGAAAAAGTGTGTATTCAAATCGGGGTGGCGTTTAGTGGAAATTTATCTACGGCTCGATCCTTCTGCCTTTTTTTCCAATAACAATCGGGGCGCACGCGATACACATTTTCCATGCAAATTTCCCACCAAGGACATAAAGGGTCCCGATATGACCCGCGTCGTTCCCTTCCAAATTGACGTAGGTCCCAATATGCCCATTGATCATTTCGTATCTCGAGTGCCGGCAAAGGAACGGGTCGCGTCCACTATGAAAAATGCAAATTGATGAGCGTAGATGCGAGATGTAGACTTTCTTTTCTTATGGTAATTTACAAGAAAACTTTGGAAAATGCCCGAGACGCCAGAATTCTTGGACAGGTATTGCCTGCAAATTCCTTGTATAGCTGGCAAAAATTCCAATATTTACAAAAACGTGTTTAAAATTGTTGAATGGTTTATTGCGCCATCTAGCCGTTCCTGGTGCCAAACACATATGGTAGAGATCAAAACATTTCTGGCCGCGAATCTCAGCAATGGATGGCGAGCGGAACTTCTATTTGTTTTTAAGACCTTATACAACTCTATAGCAATTTTTATTTTAACTCTGAACATATAATTGTTGATGTTCAATCGTAACATATTTACATCAACGCATTAATAGGTAGGCAACAATCCCTACTCAGTTTTATTTAATTGTTAAAATTTTGTAATTAAAAATATATTACACCAGCGAAAAAAGAATACAAATAATTAATTGGTATGAGAGCGGCAACAGCACTCGAGGTGTTAAAGATGTGTGTTCGGTTGCGTATCCGAGAAGATGACTTCCATCTATCGGAAGAATTTTTAATATTGTTCATAATTTTGACAATTCGATCCGCGTGAGTAATTTTCATAGTAAAAGGACTAACAAAAGTCACATTTTATTGGAAGAGATGAAACTTAACGTTTTATGTTTCATAGAACAGAACCCCATATCATCTTTAAGAGTTATTGCAGCACAGTTTCTAATAAGTTCAGCTTCCATTCATAAGACATTAAAAGCATTTAAATACAATGCTTTCAAGTTTTCAAATCATCAGCAATTATTAAATGAAGACAAAGGCAAACGAACGGAATTCTGTGAAACCGTATTTAGTTTAATTAACCCAAGTTTATTTGTAATGCGTTAATAAGCTGTGTCACTGTCACCTTTGTGTACTTGGTTGCATACAATTTCAATTAAATGCCATGCGTTGATGTGATTATTTTATAATTGGATATAGGCGTTAATAATTGTATCTTCAGTGTTAAAAATAAATCCCTGCATTGTGGAAAGGGGAAGGCACTGCGGTGCCAGTGACGAGTAGTGACTATGACCCTGGATGATTGACTTTTACTCGTCGTAAAAGAAGAAAAAAAAAGGTGAAAAAGAGAGTTTACTGCCCAGGAAAAAGCTATTTTTTAAACATTTCCTTCCAGTTGTATTAAACAAGTTTATACTGCAGAGAGTTATTACTAATTACCCTATAAAATCTTACACAAATTGACAATCATTGTTAGCTATTTTAGAAACACTATAGAGGCGGGCAAATCTTCTACGTCCAAAACTATCAGAACTTACCTGAACTGTTGTACAAATACAATTTTCAAAGTGCTATTATGCATCACGTGTGGGAACTCCTACCAGCGCAACTGAAGCACAAAATAAATGGTTTGGAAACATGAGATGGAACCCGAGCAGCGGCGACTCGTGGATTTCCGTTGGGAAGGCAAAGACAAAGATGTCGCTCGTGCCGTACTACTTACTCTTATAGAATAAGCAAATATTTCGTTGCTGTTTCGGTCAAATTTTCTTCCGTTGCCCCACCGCCGAACATCCACGAGCTGCCACTGAACCCGAGTATTATGTTGGGGCGTAACAAAAGTGAAAAGTGAAATTAGCAACGCAACAATATTATCAAATAACATATCGCTTAAAAGGAAAGTAGAACTGTTGGATAAAATAATAACAGAAATGGACAACTAAAACGACAAACTACTCGGAAACAAATGTCCAAATTAGAATCATAAAAATGCGAATGGAAGTATCCATTATGTATAATTATATAAGTATAATCTGCAAAAATAGAGATCTCTCAGATCCGCAGAATATTCACAAAGCATTCCAGATGTTTCAATTTTTGCGTTTTTTATGGTTTTTTGCATTTTTACCGAAAACTGTGCATTTTAAACAAAATATGTTTCTATTAAGAGTTGTAGAGCGGAATATTTTCAATCGAAATAGGTCAATTGAATTTTTCTATAATTTCCCGTTTTTCCGCTAGAGGGCGTAGAAAATAAAGTATAGTGCAATTTATAATTTAAAAAATGCACTCATTATTGGAAAAGTCAAAAGACCTACGTCAATCTAAAAATGTTCGCTCTACAACAAAAGAAAAATGTTTTTTATGGATGGATGGAGACTCAAGAGTCTGTATATCATTGGAAAGCTTATCAAAAATATCGGTGGCGAGATGTATAGGGTGTTCTATTTGAAAAAAAAAATAGTTATCCATTATTTTGCGTATGTTGGCACCTTGTATAGCAGTATGAACAAAAAACAACCAAATTCTTCATAATGTGGAAAATCCCCCATCTAAAACGTAAACCTAAATGGGACCCCCTTATTCTTTTGCAGTTTTGGATTCTCGACCGAAACTGTTTATAAACCCAAAACCCCAACCCCACCCCTTTCTGGAGGGTAGAAGAAGAATTATCGTTTAAAAATTTATTCCACGAGTCAATTTTGCTTACTTTTTTTAGTATTATTAAAAAAATATTCACAGCAATCCTACACCCAATCCTTTACCCCCGCCCCAACCCCTAACGGGGGTGGGAAAAGAGTTACAGTTGAACAATTCGTCCAAAGCGCCCAATTTTTGCCTAATTTTATGATTTTTGAATTTGGGTGTTTCATAAACAGTTTTCGGTCGAGAATCCAAAACTGCAAAAAAATGGGGTGGTGCCATTTAAGTTTACGAAGTTACCACTCTATCAATAATTTATTGCACTTATTTCCGACACACATAAAAGAGAAGATGCCAAAAACACTAATATATAAATGTTTATTTCATACTGTTAGAACATGATAGAACAAGATGGATATATAAATTCAATCCAATTCTACAATGTACGTATCGTAGCAGCGCTACTGTACGCTTGCGACATCTCACGGCACTAGGCCGAAGTGCGAAATGCTGTGTCCGGCTTTAATTGCATATGTACGTAACTAAATGTATAATTGCTGAAAAGACAATACTTACTTGGATCGGAATGAAACCGCAAAGGTATTCAGAACTGACACGAACTGCCAGAGTTCAACTGAAGCCAGCTGTTTACTAAAATTGTTAATATAGAGTCGTTGTCATGGTGAAGGTAAATACATTTTTATCCACATGCAAATATTTCTATTGCATATATTCTTTAACAAATTGTCTATCTCTGATATTATAAGGTATTTGGGTGACACCTATATTGGATAGCATAGTTACGTTGTTAGTCAATATGCCTTTCTTGCAGATGTTCCAAATAATATTCCTGTAGTGTACTTCCCCTTTAATCGAAATGTTGGTTTGCTCAAGATTTCCTTTGAAGAAAAATCTTTGAATTTCAAATGCCACTGTTCATGAATTTTCGTGACTTCTTGAACTCTAGACTTCCAGTCGTACGCTTTTCCTGTCAAGGCTACCACAGCGCCATATCCGGAAAATAAATCTATATGCTCAGTTGGGATAATAATGATGTCACCTTTTTTTATTTGTTTTTCAATTCGAGCAAATACACAATCGGAATGTCCTACAATCGGGAACATAAATTCGAATTCGTCCTGGAACATCAATAAGGAATTATGCCCACCATCGTCGTATTTTTACTTTGGCCTCCGCCTTCATCTGATACCACTCGAAGATTCGAAACATTTTTAGAAATTGTAAGATGATGGCATAGGATGAAAATTTGTCACGAAGAGCAGTGGGTGGGCACTATCCTAAAATCCAACCAGTTAAACATAAAACAGGTGTTTTGAAAATGAAACAATTATTTGCAAGAGATACGAATATTTGCTTCCACATTATATAAGCTCATTTGTAGATGTTACAATTTGTAATAGAAACCAATATTTGCTTCCACATTATATAAAGGAAACCCTTGCTTCTTGCTCGGTTAATTGAAATGTAGGATTGGGACCACCCGCCACCCTCAATATCAAATTTGACATTAAATTAAATCACTTATTACACTGGGTTATAAAAAATGAACCTCCCTGAAGGAGTTGACGCAGAACTCTGATTTTTTTTTTTATAAATAGTTAGTGTTGTATGTTGAAATACAATTGATTAAATTTTCATTGGAAAATAATATTTATTAAGAAAAAAATTAATAATGCGTTACATCTCCGCGTACTCTTATGCATTCAGCAACCCTTCTGGGCATGCCAGAAATTAGATGGTCTAATACATCTTGAGGCAGCTCGTCTCAGAATATCTGAAGATGGTGACGCAGTTCATCTAAAGTGTTTGGAGGATACTGTAAACGACGCAATGTTTTCTCCATCATATCCCAGACATGTTCTATGTGGTTCAAGTCGGGTGATCTCGATGGCCAAGGCAAACGATTAATGTTGTTTAGTTCTAGGAAGTCTGTAGTTACGTTAGCAGTATGAGGTCGCGCATTATCTTGCTGGAAAATTTCCCTTGAATGGTCTTGGATGAATGGAAGTAAAATGGGTTGTAAGACTGGTATCAATGTAACGGCGCGCGTTTAATGTGCCCGGAATGAATATTAAAGGAATCCTTTCTCAGCAGCATATTTCCCCCCAAACCATTACACCAGGAGTTAATGCCGTGTGACGATGTTGAACAAATTGTAAATTTTGTCTTTGACCTCTAGGACCCTTTAACGTCCGTCAGAGTGCCATAAACAAAATCTGGATTCGTCGCTGAAGACAATTTCTACCCATTGATGATCCCAGTCTTGTTGGTCCTGGCTCCACTGCAGCCTGTTGGCCTTATGCTGAAATGTTAAAGGGAGACGAAAATAAGGACGGTAAGACCGCAAACCAAAAGAGCATATTCACCTGTAAATGATGCGCATAGAGTCTCTATGACCAATTGCTCTTAACCAATTTATTGCAATCGATCGTGTTGGTTCTGCAGGATCTTAATTTGCACTTTTTCTTAAGAGTCGATCTTCACGGTCTTGTGACACTCTGGGACGTCCACTGCCTCTACAGCGAACTTCTAGGCTTTCTTCCTGCCAATCTCTCCAAATTAGACTTACACTGACGTGTGGTCGACCAACACGTCTACCAATTTCACGGAATCCTAAACCAGCCTCATGCATTCCGATAATTCGTCCTCTTTCAAATGGTGAAATTTGATGGAAATTTCCACGTTTTCCCGCTCGCGGCATTTTTTAAGGCACTAACAATTAGGTCAAACAATAAAAGGCTGCAAACTAATGCGATAAATAAGGTAAACTAAAATAAACTTTAAGATGATATGAAAGAGATAATTTCTTTTAGAACTGACACTTGGCCTTCAAAATACATCAACTCCTCCAGGGTGTTTCACTTTTTTTGAAACACAGAATATGTTGGTTGTATCAATTACAACAGCTTTAATGAAAAAATGAAATGTTAATAAAGCTAACAAATAAGTTTGTAAGTTAATTTAAATTTAACACGAAGGGTGGAGGTGTGCCCATGAACCAGATAGTTGAACATAATACAGTATTTATATAGAATAAACACTTTGCAGGAGACAAACAACCTTTTCACTTAAAAGTAGGGAGTTTGGTGGAATAAAAAAAGATTTACAACAGAGTGTACGTTCCTTGAGAATACAAAAATTTTGTGGCAGAGGCAAGTAAGGAATTCATCACGGATAGCGTGCTCGCTGACACACTCCTTGATTTTATCTTTGGGCAAAATTAAGAATAATCTTTACTCAGCAATACCATTAAATGAAGTACTCATTATTATTTTAAATATTTTTTTTAAATCCCTGCCCTGTTTTGGTTTTCTGTTTCCTGCTTAAAAATTGACGGTTTTATTTAAAAGGATTTTTTTTAATGCTTTACCGCTGATATATTCAACTGAAAGATAAGCAATAAAACGCGGTTTAATAACACCATGTTTATCATCATTAATCAATCTTGGTCGAATGCCGAAAGTAGGTAGGGAGGTGTCAATTTTCCGGACAAGCTCGCCACCACCATTAATTTCCCGCCACAGTTTTCCCGCGAATTAACTTCCACAACGAGGGCAATTTATCATAACCAGTTATCAATTTCGCGCACGGAAAGGGATTATCCGCACGATTGCCTCCGGATTTTTTGCGCACCACGAAAACTGAAAAATATTTAAATCCTAAAGGAGATCCCAGTCCCGCCATCCTCGGCTACACAAAGCGACTCCCGATCTCCTCTCTCTCTCGCTCGCTGTTTTTCTTTCTAGGAAACGAAAGACAAAAAAACAACACGGAAGGAGGAGGACAAACACAGGGAATCCTTTATTTCTAAAAGACAGGTCGTGCGGAAAGTCCATCCGGAGGAGTTTGAACGCTGATAGGTTTCAGTCGGAATTATTTACTGAAAGAATAATTGATAAATATGTCAAACGTGAAAGATGTTAGATTGAAATCAATTCGCTTTTCGACTATTATTATCACTTCGTTTATTTTACGAAACGACAACAAACTCATAACATGGAATATTTGAATCAATCAACTTCGTCGATTACAATTATTTGTCTTAATATTTACATATTGGTGGTTGATATTAAGAATAGTACTCCCTCTGTCCCATATTAAGATATACATTTCTGTTTTTATTACATATCAAATTATGGTATACTTTTCAAATAAATTCATATTATAATTAAATAAATAATGGACGAAGATTCTCCGTACATAGCTGAATCAAAAGTGTGAACATGCCTCCTCCAGATTGGAGGTTGCAGGTTCGATCCATGTCGGAGGCATTTTCACACTTTTGATTCAGCTATAAACGAAGAATCCGTCCATTATTTATTTAATTATATTAATACTCCGTAATTCGGAAAATCATCGAATAAATTCATATCACTTCAATAAATTTTATTGCAATTCAAAAAAATTTATACATAATTTAAAATTGAAAACAGCCTACTATTTAAATATTAGGTATAACATTGGTTTTCAAGATGGAATGATTAAAATCTAATAAGTTTATTAAACTTCAATAATCAAAGAATTAAAAAAAAATGTAAACCATAATTTAGGACAGAGGGAGTAATATAAAATGGGTAGTGATATTTGATACATTTAATTATATAACAACCATTGAGTAAAATGTAAAATGTTTTGAAAAAAACAAGACTAATTCATCGAAACTTTTCGTCACGTAGAAATATACCCACCCGCCATTTCACTTAACCGTCCCGTCACTCGCCATTTTCCCCCAGTAAAAATTTAATCATCAGGGTTTTCTCCGCGTGTTTTTCCCAACTACTTACTTTTTTCCAGCTCCTCCCGGATAATCCCATTTAAAAAGTGCCCGAAAGTAAGTTTCACCGTAGTTACGCCGGAGAAGAAGTTGCACATCCAGCTCTCCACTCCCGACGTCTTTGTGGCCAGATTTTCCGATAAATCCGGAAAGTCCGGATGCAGATGAAATTAGGGGCCAATTTACGAAATGCAACTTTTAACTGGGCACATCCGGAGTTTGGCGTGTTATTAAGATTAATAAGTGCACACCCCCTCGTTCCTCCCCCGTTACCCCGCCGCGAGCGGGGTTGCTAATTGTTTCGAGTTTTATCGCCGCTCTATCATGGGGAATGTTAATTGGGAATGCGAGCGTCTCCTCCAACTCACGACGAGAATTGTTATTCGTGGAGTGATATTTAATTGGGCGAGGCGCTCGTTCTGTATTAGGAAAAGTGGAATTCGGAGGTAATAGGGAGTTACTCGAAGTACGAATTTATTGTTGGTGCATGCCTGTAATTTAAGTGCACTTGCTTATTTTGAGCAAAAATATTGTATTAATGTGAGGGCATACTGAAATAATTAGTATGTACGAGGGTGTATTAAAAAGTTCTAGGAGAATATTTTTACAAAAGTCATTGCTTTTGCATTGAGTTTTGAATTTGAAGTACAATTTTTCCACCTTTCATAATTTTGACGTTTTAAACGTCAGTTTTATCCGAGTCTACGAAACGTTCGATGTGCATTTAAAATATGATTTAAATTGAAAATAAACCATGAAAGCGTAAATATAAATAATACCATCTAGTCGGAGAAAGTAACATGATGGCCACATCACAACTTGGAGGAAGGGGTTTTGAACAAAAAATTATATGAAAGACCTCCCTTGATCGCTCTTAAAAATCTTACGCATCAATTAGAAACACTCTATATAATTGTTATTCATTCTTTAGTGGGGTTGTTAGATTAATTTTGTCTTCAAGATCTTTTTTAAGGGGGTCTCTTCCTCAGCCGTTTTGCATTAGAAAACGTGATTTTTGGGTACACTTTTCTAGAAAACTACTGGACAGATTTTTTGAAATTTTATTTCTACCTCCAAAGTAAGCTTTTATGGCTGAGAAATTAAAAATATAAAATCCGCCACTCAACGTATGAAAATAATCTCAGCCATATTGGAAGGTATCGATACCACCTTTAAAACAAAACAAAAATCGTGTTGATATCTTTTATAGTTTTGAAGAAGTGTACCTAAACTTAAGAAGCAAATTTTTCAGAAGAGTCAAAATAGTCCGTAGAAGAGTCCGTCTCCTATTTTGCTTACAAATTTCGATCATTTCTACTAATCAGAAAAATATTAAATACAATTTTTTCTAGGCAGAATTCAGTGTCGAATCAGAGTCGAGGGTAAAAAAAGTATTTTGAAAAATTTTAAGCATTTGTACGATCAATAAATACATTTTCCCCAGAAAATGCGCATTACTTTTATAATAGCAGATAGTTCAGATCAGTGTTGGGCAAAAATGTATTTAAATTACTTAGTAATTATTATTACGGGCAAGTAAATTATTTTGTAATTATAATTATGGAACAGTAATTAAATTATTTTGTAATTATAATTATGGAAAAATAATTAAATTACTTTTTGAACTAATAATTTTAGTACAAATACATATTTTGAAGTCAGAGGCCTGCATAGGCCGGGCCGTGCCGTATTTTTCAAAGCCGGCCCGGGCTTGGATAAATTTAATTTTATTATAGTTTGGAAAGTAACAACCAAGTGCAGTGAAAAATAAATTGGGTTATTTTTATTTACATGCATTCAATGTATTTTAAGGATTGTAAGGAGTACATGGGTCCAGTAATTTAATTTATTTAATTCAACATTTTTTGTAGACGGGCCGGGCCGGGCCCGCAACACCTTTTCGTTTCATCGGGCCGGGCCGGGCCGGGCCGGGCCGGGTTTTAAATTTTTACTGTCGGATCGGGCCGGGCCGGGCTTTCAAAAACCCGCTTCTGCAGGGCTCTGCCCTAAATTGGTTAAGAGGATTTATGAAAAATGTTAATGGTAGCAATGTTTAAGGTTCGGATTTAATATTTCCTAGATTTTAGTATTATTGAGTACTAACATTGGTAACTACGATTATTTCTTACCCGTTGTCGGTACCTAAATATATCGATTATTTTGAAATTTGATTGAATAAACTAGAGGGGGTAACACGTTTTGACAATCGTTTTAAGTTAAACAAATACATTTACTTTTAAATAACTTTATTTAGGATGAACATGAACATAAATTACCACAAACTACTAAACTACAAAAAACACATTCTGTTTTGAACACTGTAACACATTTGTGTTTTTAATATTGTGTTCTTCATTGTTTCAATTTGTTTTCGAAACGAAACATTTCGTCAGACAACCTATTTGCTTTAGGACGAGAACATTCTTTTCACAGATACCGATGGCTGTAATGGAGTGTTATATTTAAGGAAAATGTTTTGTATTTTCTTGTGATTGTTTAAAATATTGAATTTTTTGTTCTCTTCTATCAAAAAATGCGAATAAATCAATTGGGCTTTGGATGAAAAGTCCCCCGGCCGGGATTTTGACCAGACTTAGAGCATTCGATTCGGTATCAAAAAAGACCACGCCTCCTAATTTTTCAGCCCGCTAGAGCATCTCTAGCGGCCACTAGCTCAAAAAGCGGTTTTCAGTATTTTTTCGACGCTAGAGAAATTTTTTTCTGCGGCCGTCCCGAAAATAAAACTTTCGGTACGATTTATTAAATCGAAAGTACCACTTTACATAAATCGTACCGAAAGTTGTTATTTTCGGTACGGTTTTGTTTCACTTTCGGGACGCATTTTGTTACTTTCGGGACGATTTTGCGTATATATGTAGGCGGCCTTGATAAAAACATCAACTTCGTATTTAATTATGACAGCGCTTGTCGTATATGTTTTTGATTTTTTAACATAAAAAACGGCTGCAGAAAAAATATTGTACGTAACTCGTTCCAAAAGTGATTTTATGGGATTCTCAGGATTCCTACTCATCCCGTAAAATATCACTTTCGGAACTTGTTACGTAAATTACTATTACATGCGGGTTGCGGCATTCGAAAGCACATTTAGCTGCCTCATTGTGGTATTTTTTCAGATTTTTCGGCTCAATAACCGAAAACAGGCGGCCATTTCAATATTTGAATATTTGAATTTTAGGTATGTTTGATTTTAAAATTCCGCATTTGTCGACCAGGAATTGTGATAACTTTGTGTATACTACCACGCGTGTTAATTATTACTTAAATTCACCTGTAATAAGATTATCCCGACTTGGGAACACTTATAATACTGATAATTTTGATATATTTTGCACATCATTCCCTAAATTTAAAAGCGATCTTTTGAAAAAATTAAAATCATTAATTATAGTAGAATAAATTTGTGTTAGTTTTATGATAACATAATCATCATTATCATAGTTATTGTTATTAGTATTAATACGTTTAGTTTTAGTTTTATATTATAAATTACATTGTATATATTTGTAGACCCTTTAATTGGACATAATGTCTGTTGGGTTTTTGTAACAAATAAATAAATAAATAAATAAATTTGTAACGTGATTTTCAGCACGTTTTTTTTTCGCGACGGAAAATCCAAAAACTGTATATTTTGGCATTTTTCATTACCTTCAAAATGATGTATTGCCCAACAAATTTCAAGTGGTGCAAAAGGTCGAAAAACATCGAAATACGCGATTTTGGTCATTTACCGGTTTTTAATACTCTTGCAACGTTTTTGGGGGTATTGAGTTATCATAAAATCCCTACAGAGGACTTCTCTGAGACTATCACTCGAAAATCGTTTTAGCACCCTCCCCAAGTAAGACTTTCTGGCCCTCGAAATTTTTTAAATATATTTTTTTTAGTCCAAAAACAACATTTATAACCTTTCAAAACATTCAATTAAGAAACTGACTTCGGGAAAAGCATCAGTACGATACTCCTGAAATAAATAATAAAACTTTTTTCGTGGATAGGCTATTACTTATATCATGAGTAAATAATTTCTCCGCATGTTTATTCAGTATCTTAGAAAATCTTATAATTATTAGAATTATTAGAAAATGTTATTCATCGTCCTCTGAATCGTCACATTATCGGACAAAAAAGTTTTTGTTAAAATCTCGGCTTGTCTCAAAATTCTATCTTCATATCGTCCATGCGATAGATAATAAATTATTGCAGCTACATGATAACAGCACCCTACCGTATGATTACCATTCGCACAATCACAGCAGTACCTCAATATATTTCCAGATCCAATTGCATTCGGTGTATATTCCACCTAGCAATTATAAGTTTTCCTACTCTTGTGCCTAGAAGGTACGGAAACTATAATGTTTTCATTTTCTCTGTAAAAACCCACTTTTAGGTTATCATGTTCATCCAAAATCTCAGCCAGGTAGGAGATGGTTTGTTTTAGCTGGTAGGTACCAGTCAAAAATATTATTAAGTTACACCTTGTCAGTTCAGGAAAGTCTAAGATATCGGAAAACGTCATATTTTTAAATTCCCCTTTACGCCGGTTCCAACGATTCTGCTATACTTCTTTGGCCAGCTTGTGTTCACAAGTTTTTCTAGCGGTCATTGCATCCAGGATTTCCTTACTTATTTGAACAACAGAATCCAGCGTGTTGCCAAATTGGTTGTTGAGAAAAGAAGCTATTTTGCAGCATGCTCCAGTCTTGGGCAACATTTTATTGTCTAACTTATAATCTAACAACTGATCCCGTGGACGGCCTCTACCACCCATCTTAACTTGGTCCCAAATCGAGACTTGTTTAATTCTTCAGTGGTCAATTGAGGTCGCTTGCCCTTCAACGCTGGCATTAGCACAGTGACCTGTATTTCCTCTTCCAAATAAGAAACGACGGTGACTACACGAAACCCTTTATCCAGAATTAAAATGCACCCTTCCGGAGAAATCTGTTCGTGGGATGTGAAGACTTTAAAATCGATTTCAGAATGTCCGCATTATTCTGATTAGCTAAGTAACGTCCAGGCATGTTGACAATCCATCCATGAAAATTGTAAACGGTTTACACAGTGAAACTTTTTTTGAGGGTGCTAAAACGATTTCCTCTCCGAAAAGTCCTCTGTAGGGACTTTATGATGACTCAACACCCTCAAAAACGTTGCAAGGGGATTAAAAACCGGTAAAAATGACCAAAATCGCGTATTTCGACGTTTTTCGTCATTTTGCATCACATGCATTTTTTTTGGCAATACATCATTTTGAAGGTAATGAAAAATGCCAAAATATATAGTTTTTGAACTTTCCGTCGCGAAAAAAAAAACTGAAAATCACGTTACAAATATTGAAATGGCCGCCAGTTTTTGGTTATTGAGCCTAAAAATCTGAAAAAAATACCACAGCGGGGCAGATAAATGTGCGTTCGAACGCCGCAACCCGCATATAAAAATATTATCTCTACCTCGAGTTATCCCAAAAATACTGAAAAGCCGGGCCGCTAGAGACGCTCTAGCGGGCTGAAAATTTGGGAGGCTTAGTCTTTTTTGATACCGAATCGAATGCTCTAAGTCTGATCAAAATCCCGGACGGGGGACTTTTCACCATCTTATAGAGCTATGCCCTGTCGGCTCTAATATTGCATTAAAATATAATTGATTGTTTGTGTCGTGTTTTTAAGTTGACAGAAGCTAAATCAATATTGCATTATTTAAAAAGGCAAATGTAATAAATTCTGTCAAAATCCTGCATAATAGGAGGTAGCATTCGCCATTTTTTACGAATTTAATTTTTAAGTAACCTTTACTAATTTACAGAAAATGGATAAAAAATTCATAATTAATCAAATATCTGTGATTCCATAGTGATAACAATAAGCTTTTACCTAAGGATTTACCCTGATTTTTTGATATGACGAAAAAAATAACGATGACTTTTGAATGTTTCTGTAAGTCCTATCAAAGTCCTATCAAAAATTCCGCGTAAATCCTAGGTTAAAAGATTATCGTTATTAGTATAGCATCACTGCTATTTGACTAATTATTAATTTTTATCTATTTTGTGTAAATTAGTAGACAAGTTTACTAAACCAAAAATGGTGGATGCGCCGGATTCGAAATTAATGGCAAACGTCTGATCGATAAACACGTACGCAAATGATAGCAAAATATATGTTGAAATTTGTTGTTTTCTAATGAAATCAATCTTAACCTGTAATGAGTTTTGTCGAAATGGAAAATAGTTTTGATTTTGTTTGTTCATCCAAAAATGGCAGTTGTTGCAGAGTTTTTTGTCCGTAATGCTTAACCTACATAATAATTATTTACAGTAATACTATTGCAGTCAACCGAATACATATTTTGAGATCAACAATTAATATTACACGTTTAAAGTTCACCTTCTGTCAGAACAAACATTTTTTATTACAAATAATTAGCACATGATTGAAATTATTGTTAATTATGATCATAATTTTATACAAACATGTTATTATATTCTGCTCAAATAGCGATATTCCTACCCCTTTTGTATGCGAGGCAAATTATACCGAATTCTCGAGCTAGATCACAGGGATATAGTTGTTGTTTGGCCCTTTCATGTCTGCCGCTTGATGTCGACAGATATTGCTCGGAATGCTTTTGCCAAAAGTTCTTGTATTTCGCCCCCCTATTAGTCCGAACGAGGGTTCCCCCTTAAAAAATTTCGACAGTTTTTAACAACGAATTGCGTGCCGCTCTCCGCTTTAATTTGCCCTCGCGTTTGTCAAAGCGAATTGAAATTTCAATAAAGTATGAGTTTCTGTTCGAAAAATAAATTCAAGTATTAATCGCGAAAGTGTATATTCAGTGTGGTTGTAATATTAATTTGGGGGTGAATAATTTATATTATGGAAGGAGTAAACATAGAACATTTTTTTTCCAAAGTTTACTTGAAGGTGAATTTCATTTTTTTCACCTTAGTTTGTGAAATTTCCGGCTAGAGCCCCCAGAAAATGCAATATTATAGTTGACCGAAAGACATAAGTCATTTATGGCCTTTTACGGTATTTAACTTTCACTAATTTTTATGAAGGACCGACCGCAAACTCTCGTCCCCAGCAACGGATCCTCCTAATGCTGTCCCAGGCCCGGTTTCAGTAATTTTTATTAAGGGGCCGTTTTAACTCCGGGTGCAGCCGCGCGCATGAAATCCTACAATGCGGTCCTTACCAGCACGAGAATATTTATGGGTTAGGTATAACGATATAAAGGCCCTAAACTTATTAAGGCGGTCAAACGGTAAAAGGCCATAAACGCCTTATATCTATTGAACAATTATACAAGATTCTATCTACATTATAGCATGAAAACTTAGAGTTACAGAGTTCGATTTACAGACAGCTAATTGTCGTGCCTGGCTGTGTTCACGTGACTTGGCCAAGATTGGAGCCTGCTTGGAGAAAATAAATTAAATAGGCAACAAAAAAAAATGACATATTTTGTTAAGGCTCCTGGGACATACGTCTAAATTCATATAAAGGATTATTCACAAACGGATGAAGACTTAAAAGTGAAATTTTGAATTCAGCTCTATAAATATATTTTGCAGAGTAGCACGGATTTTTTTTATAATAATTGTTATAAACAATTAGAATACTAATATTTCTGTAATTTAGGAAAAGGAATCCGTCGTACTCTGGGGTAATTTGTTTAAAATTTATTATTCAAAAATATTTTTTCATATTTTTAAAACTATACCTGTAATCTCACGAAAATGTTATTCATTTTAATACTCTGTCGGAGTGCACCGTCTGCAGCGTTCGTGTCCAGCGGGCTAGGCGTTTTCCAATGTGGCTAAATATTACTTTCGCGTACTGCATTGTAAAAAGTTCAAATATATCAGTAATCATATTGAAACAAAAATGGCAATATCTTTATTCCTTGGCACGTGTATGGATTGCACCTTATCAAATTCGAGAATCCCTAATCTTGTGTAAACAAGAAAGTAAATTGGGATTTCAGTATTCCACGTAGAGCTTTTAATATTATTTTAATCTCGGATAAAATGCCTGACGACGCCGCCCCTGGGGCTGTTTTATTCATCGGGGATTACCGAGAACACAGTCGTAGTCATCCTGTTTACAAATGCGGGAGATCTCATCATAATGCCATTCATTATCTTTAACAACCCATCACATCAGTCATCCTGATAATCCAGACAAGCTTGAAAACGTCTTCGTAACAAAAATAGTTTACACAGGTCAAATATAATTACGTAATAATGTTGTTTATGGTGGAGGCTTCTACTTCGTTAAACATAAAGTGACTTTGTTTTGTTAATGGCAAGTTGAGTTGCCGAAACTATAGTCAACAATAAAATAAAATTTGTGTTATACCAACAAAGTAAAAGTGTTTTATTATATCGTAATAATGTGATCTAATATAAATCCTTCTATTACAGATGACGAGAATCTACACAGATTTTAACATCTTAATGTTCTTAATTTAAGAGAGGGATTTTAATAATAGTTTTGTGATTCTACAGTGTGCAGTGTGATGCTGGCACTAGCTAGGGATGCTTTAGGGGTGATAAATTAGGCGTTTATACAGAAGGTGACTTCTCGAATACAGTTTACTGCCGGACGGTTCGAGCTCTTGGGGATTTATGTCCCGAAAGGGCTTCTTTATTTCGTCTATTTTTCGAGGAGCGGACACAGACGTTACTTGTCGTATATTTTTCCGGTTGTGTATATTAAAATGTTTGTTTTTCAAAATACATCCGCAAATATTCCCTTTACATCGCATATTATGTGTATGTCTGTGTCTGCTTCCAGGACCAAATTAACCTATTTTGGGGCCCTAGACATTTTTTTCTTGTCGGCTCCTGCAATTCGAAGACATAATAACAATAATGGCTAGCTAACATATATTACGACAAATACCCAACAATCAGATTAAATAATGCTTTAGCAGATCCACAGTTAAATATATCCACTTCCGGATATTTAGCTATAATTTGATTGATTGTAAGTAAAGCACATTGAATACAAAGGTGACGTGTATATCCACTTGTTCTAGAATCTCAAAGCAATCAATGGGATTTTGTATAGTATGGTTACTAAGTGGGATTTTCGGCGACTTTCTAAGGAGTGTAGGTCGAATTCACACAATAAATCATTGTATCTATAATTTTATAATTAAATGCGACGTTGCCGGAGTGAACAAAAATAACCGAATACAGAGAACTTACACAAAGTCGATTAATACAAATAACAGAAAAGTGTAAAGAGCAGTGCGATAGGCAAAATCAAATAAGAATAAGAGAACGCGCAATCAGAGAAATGCAGACAGACAACGAAAGCACAGAAGATGAATATAAACGGAAGAGACAAGAAATAGGAGAACTATTTAGTAGAAACAAGAAAACTAGAAGAACACCAACAAAGAAAAAGACAGAAGACGAAGAGGACACAGAGAATACAATGATTACCATGATGAGAGAGTTAATGAACAAAAACACAGAACTAGTAGAAGAAATGAAAGAGTTGGGAAAAGAGTTAAAAAAGATGAGAGACGAACAAAAACAAAACCACGAGTGCATAATAAAGATAAAAACAGAAAATGATCAAATGAAAAAAGAAATTAAGCACCTGAATAACAAGATGGAACAGTTAGAAAAAGAAGGAAAGAAGAAAAATATAATAATAAAAGGACTGGATGCAGGTGCAGGAAATGACAAAATAATTAAAGAGACAGTAGAAAATTTTATAGAACAAAAATTGGGGATTAATATTAAAATAAACAATGCAGAAAAGATCACAGAAAGAGTATACAGAGCAGAAATGCATAACATGTCAGACAAAATAGCAGTATTAAAGAACAAAAACAAATTAAAGGAATTGCAGGAAAGAATATACATTGACTCAGACCTAACAAAAAAAGAAGCAGAAATTCAAAGAGAAATAAGAAAAATAGCCAAGGAGGAAAGAGGTAAAGGAAATCGCACTAAAATAGGATACAATAAGTTAACTATAGAGAACAAAGAAATGTGGTGGGATGACGAAAAGAGAACATTAATTAACAAAAACGAAAGATCAAAAAACTAAATAAACAAAAAGAAAAGGACAAAGGAATAAAGACTCGGGCAATGAAAAAGGAAGTGAGTATTGAAATAAGCCAAAACACAGAGAAAAACACCGGAAAAGGATATAAGGAAAAACATGAAAGACAGAAGAGAGAAAAAGAAGAAACAAAATTAACAAAATCAAACAAGAAAAGCACACAAAAAGAAAACAAGGACGAGACATCAAATATGATGAGAAATACAAACACAGAAACATCAAAGATACAGAATACACAAAGTGAGAAAGCAAAAATATTAAAAATGGGAGTATGGAACACAAGAAGCATAGGAAATAAAGAACAAGAACTTATATATGAATTTGAAAAGGCCGACTTAGATATAATTGTAATTCCAGAAACGAAAAAGAAGGGAAATGGAACAGAAACACTAGACAATGAGCACGAATTATTCTGGAGCGGAGTTCAACAAAACGAAAGAGCGGCAATGGGAATAGGGTGTATACTGCACAAAAAACACAAAGATTATGTAAACAAGTGGGAACCTATATCAGAAAGAATTATATCAATAGAATTGAAAGAAGAAAATAAGATAAATACAATAATAGGTGTCTACGGGCCAAATGAAAACGAATTGGTGATAAATAAAGACAAATTTTGGAATGATTTAACACTCACCGTGGAAAAAGCTAAAGGAAAGTTGTATGTATTAGGCGATTTTAATGGGATGGTAAGAGTAAGGGATAATATATATACAACAGTAGTAGGCAAATATGGAGATGCGAGAAGAAACAGGAATGGAGAAAAACTATTAGAATTTTGTATAGAACATAACATGATTATTGCAAACACTTTTTATGAACATAAAAATATACACAAATACACAAATACACAAGAGAAGAACCAAGCAGAAATGAAAAGTCGATAATAGACTTCGTGTTAGTAGAAAAAGAAAATAGGAAAACAGTACTAGACGTAAGAGTTAAGAGAGGAAGTGAAATAGGAAGCGATCACTACCTAGTAGTAGCTAAAATAAGAGAACTCTTTGAAAGAAACAGAAATGTCAAAAGTACGGAAAAACAAAAACACGAAAGCATTAGAACATATAAGCTAAAAAATAAAGAAACTGCTGAAAAATACAAAAATATGTTAAATAAGGCGTGGCAAGAAACAAATACCAAAGGACACAAGAGAAAACTAGAAGAGATGTGGCGAGAGTTTAAAGAAACAATAACAAAAATCACAAAAAGTGTATGTGGAGCTTACAAACAAATAGAAGGCAAAAGACAAACAGCACGGTGGGATGAAAACATAAGACAAGAAGTAAAACAGAAAAAGAAACTATGGCAAAAATATCTGAAAATTAAAACCAGCAGAAACTTTGTACTATACAAAGAACAAAGAACAAAGGTTAAAAGAACAATAATAGAAGCAAAAAAAAAGAAATGGATAGAATATGGAGAAAAACTGGAAAAGGACAGTAAAAGCAATCAAAAATTATTCTACAAGGTACTCAAAAACCTAAAAAACAAGAAGAAGGAGACCAACACAAGAATAAAAGAGGAAAATGGGGAAATAATAAAAGATGAAAACAGGGTAATTGAAAGGTGGAAGGAATATTTTGAAAAACTACTAGAAACAGAAAATACAATAAATAACAACATAAATAGAGAAGACGAACAAGAAGAAATAGGCGAAGAAAATGAAGAAAGTAATGAAGGAATACAACTACAAGAATTGAAAGAGGCAATAAAAGCTCTAAAAAATGGCAAATCACCAGGTGAAGATGGAATAACAGCAGAAATGATAAAGAATATAGATGATAAAGGTCTAGAAATTCTACATGAAATCATGAACAAAATGTGGACAGAAGAGAACATACCGGAAGACTTAAAAATAGGGCTGATTGTACCAATTTATAAAAAAGGGGATAGGAGAGACTGTAATAACTACAGAGGAATAACACTGCTAAGTACAATAATAAAAATCTATGAAAAAATTTTAGAAACAAAACTAAGGAACAAAATAGAGAAGGAATTAAACGAAGTGCAGAGTGGCTATAGGAAAGGAAGAAGTACACATGATCATATATTCACAATAAAAGAAATAACGAACAAAAGATTAAAAATTGGAAAGAAAGTATACTGTGCATTTATGGACATGGAAAAAGCATTCGACAGAGTAAACAGACAAACAGTATGGAAGATCCTAGAAAGAAGAAAAATAAATAAAAAGCTAATAAGAGTGATTAAGAGAATATACAATGAAACAAAAAAACGAATAATAAAAAATAACAAAAAATCAGATACCTACACAACGACACAAGGACTGCGACAAGGAGGAGGGCTTAGCCCATTACTATTTATTATATTTATGGATGAAATAATAAGAGAAGCAGAAAGAAAAACGAAACCATTAATATTAGGACACACAAAGTTAAAAAGAGTGCAAATACAGGAATGTGCATTCGCAGATGATGTGGTACTGGTAGCAGGAAGTGAGAAAGACTTAAATGAAAATCTAAAAACATGGAATGAAATTATGAAAGAAAATGGTATGAAAATGAACAAGGAAAAAACTAAAGTGATGGTCATATCAAACGAACCAGAACGAATAAATATAGAGATAGAAGGGGTGATGATAGAACAGGTAAAGGACTTTCAATATTTAGGAGTAAAGTTTGATGAAAGAGGAAGACAGGAAATAGATCTAAATCATAGAATTGAAAAAGCGAACAATCTATACTATGCAATAAACAACTCGTTCGTAGGAAAAAGAGAAGTGACAAAAGAAACAAAGATAAAGGTATATAAAACCATATTCAGGCCTATACTAACATACGGTTGTGAGACATGGATACTAAACCAAAAACAAAAAAGTAGAATACAAGCGATCGAGATGAAATACCTTAGAAGGGTAAAAGGGGTAACTAGAAGGGACAGAATTAGAAATGAATCCATAAGAACAGATTTGAACATCGACGCAATTGAAAAATACATAGAAGAAAGACAGCTAGGATGGTGGGGACATATGCAAAGAATGGATGACAACACACCAGTAAAGAAAATATGGGAAGTACGAGTAGCAGGAAAACAAAAGAGGAAGGCCAAAAGAAACGTGGAATAAAATAATACAAAACAACTTAACAAGAAAAGGTAAAACATGGATGGAGGCCAAAAAACTAGCAAGTAATAGAAAGGACTGGAAGCAGTTTATACAAGAAACATAGGAGAGGACAAAGACAATCCCTACACCTTAAGGGTTCAAAAGGGAATTCGATTATATATATCTATAATCCACCCTTGGATACGTACCAAATTTCTTAAAATAAAGATATTTAACGAACGTTCTCTGTATTGATTCAACCATTGAAGAGTATTTTATGTAATATGGGTTCCAAATGCAACAAGCATATTCAAGTTTTGAACGCACAAATGCATAGTATAAAATTTTTACGGCATTAATATTCTTGAATGGTTTGTTGTTGCGAATTATGAAGCCTTGGGAGTGGTTTGCGGCTGATACAATTTGTTCAATATGAGTGTTAAAAGATAGACTATTGTCGAATATCACTCCCAAATCTTTAAAAGTTTTAAATTGGGTCAAAACAGTACCATTGACATTATATTCAAAAGTAATTTTAGATTTATTTCTAGTATACGACATAGTTTTGCATTTTGCTGCATTCAAGGATACATTATTATCATGACACCATTGCACTATTAGATCCAGATTATGTTGCAGAACTTGACAATCATCCATAGTATGAATAGGAGCAAATATTTTAAGATCATCTGCAAATATTAACCTGTTTTGCTTAACCCTATCGGCTATATCATTTATAAAGCAATTAAAAAGTACTGGTCCAAGATTAGAACCCTGAGGATCACCTGATGTGGCAATAAATTGTCTTGACTTAAAACCCTTGTATTCCACGAATAAAGACCTATTTGAAAGATAATTGTAAATTAACTCACAGAGATTAGGAGAAAAACCCAGAAGTTTTAATTTATTTATAAGTATTCTATGATCAATTTCATCGAAAGCTTTAGATATGTCGGTGTAAATAACGTCAACCTGAGTACGATTATCTATATATTTTCAAAGGAACTGGGTTCTTAGGAAGGAGGACAAGCTTTGCCCTCTTGTATCGGGCAGGAAACTTGCCCTCCGACAGACATTTGTTTAGCTCTTGCGGGCCACCCTCCACGACCGCTCGGATGGCCTCGTTGGGAACTTCTCCAGGTCCGGGTGCCTTCCTCACCGGAAGCGCTAGTTCCACCTCGTCGATGGAAAAGAGCTGGTTGCCTGTTGGTCCGGCGGAAATTGTACCTCGACTATTTTCCGAGTTCCGCCTGGTACGACGGAGCCAACGTTGGGGGGTCTAGTGCCCAGGCCCTTCGCAACTATGCGATAGGGTTTTCCCCAGACGTCTTCTTCGACCTCCGCGCACGGTCTCTTCCAGCAGGAATCCTTGCTTCTCCGTATGAAGACCCTTTGCCTTCCTATGGGCCTCTTCTATAATATCCAGGTCGGCGCCTCCTGCTCGTCTGCATCTCGTGTGGTCCCGTCTCGCAGAGTTGGCCCTGACTCGTGCGTTAGCCGCTTCCTCGGTCCACCAGTACGCAGACCTTCTGCCCAGCCGCCTTGCTTCTTCTTCGGGATAACGATATCACATGCGCTTTATGCCTGCTAGAATAAGCATGGCATGCTTCCTCCGCTGTATCCATGGGCTTTGGGCGGCGCTGGCTTGCTCGGACGGCCATGTTGGGAACTTGTCCAGGTCCGGGTGCCTTCCTCGCTGGAAGCGCTAATGCGGCCTGGTCCACCTTGTTGACAGAAAAGAGCTGGTTGGCTGTTGGTCCAGCTAGTCGCTGGCAGGAAGCTCCGATGGCCTCGTCTGGCGGAAATAGTACCTCAACTATTTTCCGAACTCCCAGACCCTTCGCAACTATGCGATAGGGTTTCCCCCAGACGTCTTCTTCGACCTCCGCGCACAATCTCTTCCAGCAGGAATCCTTGCTTCTCCGTATGGAGACCCTTTGCCTTCCTTTGGGCCTTTTCTATAATGTTCAGGTCGGCGCTTCCTACTCGTCTGCATCTCGTGTGGTTCCGTCTCGTAGAGTTGGCCCAGGCTCGGGCGTTGGCCACTTCCTCGGTCCACCAGTACACAGACCTTCTGCCCAGGCTGCATTGCTTCTTCCTCGGGATAACGATATCACACGTCGCCTTAAGCCTGCTAGAATAAGCATGGCATGCTCCTCCGCTGTATTCATGGGCTTTGGGCGGCGCTGTCCCATGATCTCCCACGTTAAGGTCCTTACAAATCCATCTTCGTGTCACAGGAGGTATCACGGGGGAGTCGCCGCGCGTGTGTGAAAACTGCCCTCGATGACCTCCAGCTAGCTCTTGAAGTCGGTGTCGCTATGAAACAGCACAAGAATACAAGGATGGGGTGGAGGCAGAGAAAGTCTTATAGGCGCGATAACGATCGCTATTATTTACACACGGAAAAATTTACAACAAAAATAATGTTCAAAGGAAAAACACGGAAAAAAAGTCAAGAAAATAATGTCACAAAAAAATAAACAGTCACGAAAAAGTATAGTCACCAGCACACTTAACACTTAAAGTTCGCGAGAGGCAATAGAGGCCGACGAGATCGCGGATGGATAACCGGCGGCAACGGCAGCGGCGGCAAAGGAAGCGATGGCGTCGATGGAAGCAACAGCAACGGAAGCGGCGGCGGCGGCGAAAGCGGCGAAAATGGCGACGTCGGCGGCGGCGTCGGTGGAGCGACGGTGTTTCGGCTGGTAAACTTCGAATCGACAGTTGAATGAATCCGAGTCTGATGATTGTTGAATTCTGACTGCGTATTGAAGAATGAAAGGCAAGGGATGCCGGGCAAGTCCGCGGATGGATGACCGTCGGCAATGGCAGCCGTGGCGGCGGCAGCGGCGGCGGCAGCGGCGGCGGCAGCGGCGGCGGCGGCGGAAGCGGCGGTGGTGACGGCATCGGTGGTAATGGCAGCGACGGAATCGGCGGCGGCGTGACGTCGGCGGCTGCGGCGGTGATGGCGGCTGCGGCGGTAGTCTGCGTCGACTTTGTGTGTGATTAAGGCCCACTTGCACCATTTTAATTAAGCTATGCTTAAAGCATTATTAAAATTTAAGCAAGATTTAAGTGTGTATTTTGCTTGCACCATACTTTAAGCATAGCTTAAGCAAGACTTTTAATAAGTCGTCGTCACGGACCGCTTAAAATTTAAGTCTGCATACATAACCTTCAATTCGTTCCGACAGTGGTCAGTTATGATAGATATTTATGCACAATAAATTATTTTCAATAACAAATCTAGTATATTTAAAATGGCACTTGAAAAATTAAACTTTGGAGTGGACTCTATTTTTGAAAACGATTTAGACCTCATGGATATTATTAATTTTAGTTATCCCACGTAACTAGTTTGGAACAGAGCTGATCATTCTCATGATTTGGACGAATTGTCGTTCTTTCGGTGTTTTCGTGTCCGCAAATAAACTTTGTTAAAATTACTTGGCCTGACTCAAAATACATAACCTCTCTTTTGTATGCACCGAGATTTCTTTACGCGTGCATTTGCCTTCAAAAATATTTAATTGAGCATTTAATTCTTGATAATTATGGCGAGTTTCACTATTTGCCTGTTCGTATAGCAACGCTGTTCGCGTAAAAAGACTCGCACGTACTTTATATCAAAATCAGCTGAGAAAAGGACACCTATGTCACCAACGTTAAAAAGATGTTGCAATACTTTGAGCTTGCTTACTAAAGCAATTGTATTCATTCCTATGGTGCATGACGCTTCCATTTAAGCATGACTTAAAATATAAGTCCTACTTTACAAAGTTAGACTTAACGAAAAAATGGTGCAAGTGGGCCCAACATTGGTTACTTTGGCAGCATCCTTGCCTACGATCGAGGTAATATCCCTCTTTCCAGCTAACCCCTCTTGCGACCTCCACGACCAGGTTATCAGCCAAACTCTTCCTGACGGACGATACTGCTTCGGCACGTTTCCCCTTCCCTAGTCCTATCTTTGGGTCCTTTAAGACAGCGCTATATGTTGAGCCCTTAGTTTCAACCGGGTTAGTGTATCTGGGCTATCGACCATAGATCCTGTACGTTGCGACGATGTGATTAATTCCTCTTCACTGGTAAAGAGACCGTCGCGGATTATTGTGCCGAATAAATGATAAAGTACACTTAAATGAACATGTATTCACCATAATAATAAAATTTACATTTGCACATAAGATTTGTGGTTAACAATTTACTAGCTTAACGTCTAACATGAGAATGACAATTTACAATAATACAATTTTCCTCGAAAACAATTTGCCCTTCTATTAATGAGGACCGTAGTGGTAGGGTTTCTGCAAACATCCCTTATGCGAGCCTTTTCTGGAATATCGCCGCTACCTGACCGGGTGAGGCGAGGCGAACGTGGTATCCAGATGTAAGGATTTACAAAATGCACAATGGGCAATAAAATTGAAATTAGAAGAAACGTTAGAAAAGGAATATTTACACAGCTTAAAAATAACCAAAGTACTACGTTATACATATTTCTATAAGAACTAAACCGATCCTTCTGCCTCTTTTTTACCATTCTCGAGCAATTTACTTTTTTTTTTATTATAGAAACCTTTTTCTACCTGAATCAGTATGTGTTAAAAGAATATCCACAGGCAATTGCATTATTCAACAAGTTATTATTAAAAAAAGACTGCAAAACTCAGTTCAATTTTTTCATTAACGGAACTGTTTATAATGATTAATGATTCAATTACCGACTGCAATCTAAATAAAACGCGCACCGATTAGATCCGCGCAATTAACTCGCTTGCAGCAACTATTCCAAACCGATAAGTCATGGTGTGATTGTATTTTAATTGCATTTGTGGCGTGAAAATGAAACTCGGTACTCGATCAAATGCGCACGTTTTCGCCGGCGCCCCCCCATTAATCAACCCCCGTGGAAATTATTTATTTGCGATAAGGAAAAGCGCCAGCGCGACGTTAATTATCATTTTTTAGCCTGCGGCCGCACGGATTTATTCAAATTCCACTTTTCATTGCCCCGTGCGAGCGCGAAAAAAATAATCATTTTCCGGCTGACGCTCCGTGTCGAGATAAGGGCCGTTTTTTTTTTTGAAACGGACCGTGTTTCACTTTGCGATATACGCGAAATTTATTATGTATTCATTTTGAGGGTAGCGTTTGTTGGCATTCGAAAAAATGTTTTTCAAAAAAAAATAATTATGTGTTCGCGTGTGCTGAATCCAAAAATGACCTCCATTTCCATCACGAATAATTTTTTGGAGAAATACAAGGTGCACAAAAAAGGATAGCAATAATGAGAAAACCACCAATTCATAACTATTAACTAAACAATATTCCTTATAATTAAACAATTTCTTGCAAAAAAGTAGAAAAACTTTTTTGAAGAAAAATTTTATTTATTCTTTTTTTGGGTGTTTCCAGTCGATTTGCGCACATCGGTTCCTGGAAGTACCACAATTTTTTTATAGAGAAATACCAATTCATTACTATTAACTAAACAATATTCCTTATAATTAAACAATTTCTTGCAAAAAAGTAGAAAAACATTTTTGAAGAAAAATTTTATTTATTCTTTTTTTGGGCGTTTCCAGTCGATTTGCGCACATCGGTTCCTGGAAGTACCACAATTTTTTTATAGAGAAATAGTGTTCGCAATGAGCTCTTAAATATAAAAAAATAATGGAAAAAAAATTATGGAAAAATTCCCGGAAGTCCTACAAAACGTTTTTGTAGACAAATAATATTCAGAATGAGCTCTTACACAAAAAAACAAAAAAACAAGTTGAAGAAAAAATTAATTTAATCATTTTTTAGGCATTTCCTGTTTCCGCACTGTTTAATTTTTTTAATTAATTTTCAATTGGGATGAAAAAATATCGACAACAAAAATTAATCTCAGACAAAGCAAACGTTTTTTCAAGTTTATTGGCCCTTTTCATCCAAGCATTTTAATGTAATAAAGAGACATGGTATAATTTAGTATTGCATGCATTTGTGCGTAAAAAAATCCGTTACAATGAATCATAGGACAGCTCTCGTGGTTACGGCTATATTACCATTTAGTTTATTAATCATATATTCAGGCAACTTTAGATAGTCATAGGTTTTGCATTCACACATGCTGGTGATAACTTTTGATTTTATAGTTAATTATTTTCCATTTCACCATTATCACAAATTCTCTTACAAAAAACAAACCTTTTTATCTCTACCATCTTGCAAACAATTTCACCCCCAATAAGTTCACCTAATTCCCTTTCGCCCCTCCCTCCCATAAAATTTTAAGACCGCCTACGCCCATTCTGCCCTTATGCCAGCGCACCAACTTCGGCATCCCCATCACTTATTTAAATCCAATAAAGATTCGATCGACGCTCATACCTATTTATTCTCTTATCGCGAAGTTATGGCGATTTTTTTTGCCCCGAGAGCACTTCATAAATATTTTATGGAGCTTTGGCGACAAGACCCCATGTTTTCTCTTGATCAGGTATATGTGTGTGTGTGGGCGTGCATCGAACGAGTATTTACTTTTCCGGTTCCGTTTTATCGTCGATGCTGCATAAATTCATCACTTCCGGTTTTCTGTCCGTCTCAGCGTTTAGGTGGTCGGGGCTTTTGCAGTTGTTACATTTTTTATCTTTTTCGCCGTCACTGTAGGTTTCGTTTGCGATTCATGCGTTGTTGAACATAAAATAAACTTAGTTGGATAGAAAATGATTCAACCATAATTTGAACTACCAATACCTAAATATTACATCAATTAATTCAATCATGTGAATAGCTGTTATTGTTTAAAGGGTTAGAGCTTGTATTTATAAAATCATTTTACATCCGAATCCAAAAGATCCAGATATTCTCTATGATGCCATCCGGTTCCAACAGGATGGAGCACCTGCTCATTTCGCTCTTCTTTCTATCGCGTTTTTTTTTTAAATAAAGGGTTTCAAATAAAGCATATTAGTAGGTAATTTAAAAAACGAAGTAGAATAATAACACATTATATTTTAAACATTGTTAGAATTTTGTAGTAGGTTGGGAATATGTCAGGAAGTTGATGGATAACATTTTGAGCCGTTGTTACGATAATTAATAAATAAAGTTCATTTTATTATTTTTACAATTTATTATTCTTGTTTTTCAAAAAGTGGCAACATCTCAATAACGGTTAATAATGGTGATATTAAGTGTGGGTTTTTCAAAAGAGTTATCTAAATTTCTATTATAAGTCAAAAAATGGTGACGTCACAGACTTGTAAAATTAAACGCCACTTGAATAATTAGTTTACCGTCTTTGTGAAATATTTACCGTTTTGGAATTTATTCCATTAGAAAAATTCATATTGTATATAGCCCATCCTCTGGAATCTGGCGGCTGTGGTCGTAAAAAAAAGTACTGGTGTAAAAGTGCGCATACCAATAAGAGCGAAGGACAGTAATAAATGTATGCGATGCAATTAGACGAACCACCAATACCTTTTTTCGAGAGTGCGTCGATCCTCGGGGCGGACCGACCGTTTTACGACCTCAGCCGCCAGATTCCACCGAACAGACTATATAAGATCTGACACTACAATATTTAATGCAATTATTCGTTTGCAGGTGATTGCTGGTGTATTATATGGCCGAGTTATAAAATATGTTGTGTAATTAAAAAATCAAAATTAATTTTGGTGATACAATTAATGAACTTTTTTTTTCTTTGCAGGTAAGGTGACAAAATACCAACACGATAAAAACGATGGTTGCTGCTCGTCTGCGAAAAATGATGAATGGCACGAATTATAGGTTAGCTATAACGAACCTCAACAAATTCTAACAAACAGATCATTTTGTATATGAAGAACGTCCATGGAGGCCGGCGGTAAGTCCAGAAGGTACATGATGCTGCTCTTTATCACCTCCAGATATTGTAACATCTGAGGAAAACATATCGGCAATATGATTTAAAACGGTGCAACTATGTACTATAATATTTCTGAAGACGGTGTATAGCTTCTAAAAATTTATTCAAGAATGTAACTTTTTTTTAAATTAGTGGAAACTGTCGCGAAGTTTGATAAATAATGATCATGTACTTATAGGATAGGATACAAAATATTGGTTATTTACTGCACAAGTGGCAAAATTTATTATTTTTAAACGAGTTAACGATTTAGTGCTCCTCGAAACCAAACGAATATTTTTCAATAAAAATAGAGAATTTCTTAATAAATTCGTAGAAAAATCGTAGGAACCGTCAAAAAACTTATCATTAACTCTTAAATTATCGCCCTTTAAAAACGAGCTCCATTTTAATAAAGTTTACAATTTTGGAACGAACTAGAGCCCTTCGAAGCCTGATTTATATTTTTCAATGAGGAATTTTTCAAGTTCGTAGGAAAATTGTAAAAACCATAAAAAAAATCCGAAAGAATTATTTTCAACTCTAAAATCATTGAACTTTAGTGATGAACTCAGTTTTAACAGAGTTTACAATTTTTAAACGAGCTAGAGCCCTTCAAAACCAAACTTATATTTTTCAATTAGGAATTTTTCAAGTTCGTGGGAAAATTGCAAAAACCGTAAAAAAAATCTGAAAAAAATATTTTCAACTCTAAAATCATTGAACTTTAGTGATGAACTCAGTTTTAACAGAGTTTACAATTTTTAAACAAGCTAGAGCCCTTCGAATCCAAACTTATATTTTTCAATTAGGAATTTTTCAAGTTCGTAGGAAAATTGCAAAAACCGTAAAAAATTCTGAAAAAATTATTTTCAACTCTAAAATCATTGAACTTTAATAATGAGCTCAGTTTGAACAGTGTTTACAATTTTTAAACGAGCTAAAGCCCTTCGAAGCCAAACTTATATTTTTCAATTAGGAATTTTCAAGTTCGTAGGAAAATTGTAAAAACCGTAAAAAAATTCCGAAAGAATTATTTTCAACTCTAAAATCATTGAACTTTAGTGATGAACTCAGTTTTAACAGAGTTTACAATTTTTAAACGAGCTAGAGCCCTTCGAAGCCAAACTTATATTTTTCAATTAGGAATTTTCAAGTTCGTAGGAAAATTGTAAAAACCGTAAAAAAATTCTGAAAAAATTATTTTCAACTCTGAAATAATTGAACTTCAGTAATGAGCTTAGTTTTAACAGAGTTTGCAATTTTTAAGCGAGCTAGAGCCCTTCGAAGCCAAACTTATACTTTGCAATTAGGAATTTTTCAAGTTCGTAGGAAAATTGTAAAAACCGTAAAAAAATTCCGAAAGAATTATTTTCAACTCTAAAATCATTGAACTTTAGTGATGAACTCAGTTTTAACAGAGTTTACAATTTTTAAACGAGCTAGAGCCTTTCGAAGCCAAACTTATATTTTCCAATTAGGAATTTTCCAAGTTCGTGGGAAAATTGTAAAAGCCGTAAAAAAATTCTGAAAAAATTATTTTTAACTCTAAAATCATTAAACTTTAGTAATAAGCTCAATTTTAACAGAGTTTATAATTTTTAAACGAGCTAGAACCCTTCGAAGCCAAACTTATATTTTTCAATTAGGAATTTTTCAAGTTCGTGGGAAAATTGTAAAAACCGTAAAAAATTCTGAAAAAAATATTTTCAACTCTAAAATTATTGAAGTTTAGTAATGAGCTCAATTTTAACAGAGCTTACAATTTTTAGACGAGCTAGAGCCCTTCGAAGCCAAACTTATATTTTTCAAATAGGAATTTTTCAAGTTCGTGGGAAAATTGTAAAAACCGTAAAAAAATTCTGAAAAAATTATTTTCAACTCATTGAACTTTAGTAATGAGCCCACTTTTAATAGAAATTATAATTTTTAGACGAGTTATAGCTCTTAAAGTCATCAATTATATTTTTCAATAATATAAAAATCGAGAATTTCTTAAATTTCTAATTTAAATTTCGTATTTAAAAAATGAGCTCCGTTTTAGTAGGGTTGACTATTTTTAAACGAGATCGAGCCCTTCGAAACCAAAATTATATTTTTTAATCAGGAATAAATTCCTAGGAAAATAGTAAATTTAAAGAAAAATAGTAAAGCCCTTGAAAAAAATATCTTTAACTCTTAAATCATTGCACTTTAGATAAAAGCTCTGCTTTAATAGAATTTTTAATTTTTAAACGAGTTAGAACACTTCGAAGCCAAACTTATATTTTTCAATTGTGTTAAAAAATCGAGAATTTCTTAATTTCGTAAGAAAACCTTAAAAACCGTTTAAAATGCTAAAAAAATTATCTTCAAATGTGTAAAAAATAGTAGGAACCATAAGAAAAATCTAGAAACTACACTTAGATCATTGGTTTTTAAGAATGAATTCCGTTTTAAGGGTTTTGTAGTTTTTCAAAGAGTTAGAGCTCTTCGAAGTCAAACTTTAATCTTTTAGTTGCGTTAAAGATCGAGAATTTATGAAATTCGTTAAAAAATAGTAAAAGCCAGCAACACGTTTGGAAAAATGATCGTCAGCTCTTAAATTATCACTCTTTAAGCATAAAATCTGTTTTTAACTTTTTAAGCGAGTAAGAGCTCTTTGAAGTCAAATTTGTACTTTTTAGTTGCCTTAAAAATCTAGAATTCATTAAATTCGTAAAAAAAATAATAAAACCCTCAAAAAATTTTAGAAAAATTTTCTTTAACTCTTCGATCATTATTCTTCAAGAATAAATTCCGTTTTAAGGGTTTCATGCGCTAATAATTTTATAAAGAGTTATAGCTAGTCGTATGCACACATGCATTTTTTAAAGATCAAATATTGTTTCCCCCATCAGTTCACCTGCGGACCGGTTTCGACCTCTCAGGTCTCATCAGCGCAGTTAGAATCTGATGGAGAAACTTTGGGGATTAGTTCAACAATTAGTCAATAGATTCCGCCACTTTGGCGTTTCTACTTTATGAAAGTTGGAAAGTGGAGCATAATCTGACATTTGTAAAAGTAATAAAAAATTATCAGAAATTATGAAAAAAATTATAGGTTCTCTAAATGATCATAATTTAATATTATTGGTCGTTTTTCAGGCTATAATAATTTTGTTACGAGCTTTAGCTGTACATTCCAAACATACATTTCTCAGGTGCGTAAAAGAACGAGCATCCAAAATTCTTCAAAGATAATAAAAATTGCTTAAAAATTATGCTCAAATGGACATCATGTTACTATCTCCGATTTGATGCTCTTGTAGTTATTTATATTTTATATTTTCATAGTTTATTTTCAATTTAAATGATTAAAGGATATATTTAATAATAATACATTTATTAATAACTCATTTTTGACAATTAAATAAAACAGAGTAAGTATGGTTGCCTTCCTATTAATGTGTTGATGGGATTACTTTACGATTGAACATAGGCATTAACAATATTCATATGTTTAGAGTTAAAATAAAAGCCCTGTATAATTAAGTACCTATTATACTTTAAATTAAGAGATTATTCCGTATTATTCCATATCGAAGTTAATGTACAATAGCAATCGATTTAGTAACAATTTCCACACTATCCAATAATTTTTTTCTTCAAATTTATTGCTGGCTAAGAAGTGTTGGGGAATAGTTGAGGAATAGCGTCCGTGAGCCAACGTAGGTGGATTTATGTGTGCGTAGTGTCGCATAACGCAGCGCTTTATTTGCTTTCTCCTTCGGTTCACTTTTTAAGGCTGATAAATCGCTTTCATTTGAGCAAATTTCACGTGCTGCAGGATCCAGGTGATTTTAAATGGGGGCGATATTTTTGCGCACCCCTTTTTAATCCGAGCTGCTACAAGTGCTACGCTTTTATTATTTCAAAGTGGGACACGAGTGAGCCCATCACGTACACGTAAGCCGTAATTAATAGAGAGGATTTTTAATTTGTGAACCTTTTCTTTTATAGCACTTGTTATAATATGCGTTAAAACGAAGCCCGAGTTTATTAATTATAAATCTGGTAATTTATTTTAATTTTGTCAAACAAATGCGCAGGAATACACTATAAATTTTACCCGACAAAAATGAATTATGAGAGGAGATTAAAATGAAATATACCTAACAAGGAAAAAAAAAGCTTGAGAAAAACTTGTTTTTTTTTTAAATTTTTTGGACATATGAACCTTTAATAGTTATAATCCGTTTACACGGGTGTGAAGTAAGCAATAAATCCAGCAATAGATTTTGAAAATCCATATCTCGGAAAAAAGAAAAGCAATTCGAAAAAAAGTTAACCATACCATTAGGGAAGGTCTAAATTAATAATACAAAAAGAATCAACCCTTAATTTTAACCCTTTATATTTTTTCACCCCTTTCAAAAAAGTTTTTCTTTTTTTTTTAAGTTTGCAGTCTGCCATAAATAAATAAAAATGCTTATTCTTATCACTAATATAAGTACTTTAATAACCAAAAGTCAAAAAAACGTTACGGCCACTCCTTCAACAAAACAAAAAATTCCGTAAGTCGCAGAAATCCACATTTCGCGATATTAATCTCCATTTTTGAAATAGTTTGCAATCAGCCATAACTAATTAAAATTCTTATTCTTATCATTAATAAAGGTACTTTCATAATCAAAAGTCAAAAAAACGTTATAGGCACTCCTTCAACCCAGAAAAAAATAATTTCTCCGTAAGTCGCAGAAATCCATACCTCGCGATATTAATCTCAATTTTTGCCAAAGTTTGCAATCAGCCATAACTAAATAAAAATTCTTATTCTTATCACTAATAAGGTACTTTCATAATCAAAAGTCAAAAAAACGTAACGGGCACTCCTTCAACCCAGAAAAAAATAATTTCTCCGAAAGTCGCAGAAATCCATTCCTCGCGATATTAATCTCAATTTTTGACAAAGTTTGCAATCAGCCATAACTAAATAAAAATTCTTAATCTTATCACTAATAAGGTACTTTCATAATCAAAAGTCAAAAAAACGCTACGGGCACTCCTTCAACCCAGAAAAAAATAATTTCTCCGTAAGTCGCAGAAATCCATACCTCGCGATATTAATCTCCATTTTTGACAAAGTTTGCAATCAGCCATAACTAAATAAAAATTCTTATTCTTATCACTAATAAAGGTGCTTTCATAATCAAAAGTCAAAAAAACGTTACGGGCACTTCTTCAACCCAGAAAAAAATTATTTCTCCACAAGTTGCAGAAATCCACATTTCGGGATATAAATCTCCATTTTTGACAAAGTTTGCAATCAGCTATAACTAAATAAAAATTCTTATTCTTATAACTAATAAAGGTACTTTCATAATCAAAAGTCAAAAAAACGTTACGGGCACTCCTTCAACCCAGAAAAAAATAATTTCTCCGTAAGTCGCAAAAATCCATACCTCGCGATATTAATCTCAATTTTTGACAAAGTTTGCAATCAGCCATAACTAAATAAAAATTCTTATTCTTATCACTAATAAGGTACTTTCATAATCAAAAGTCAAAAAAACGCTACGGGCACTCCTTCAACCCAGAAAAAAATAATTTCTCCGTAAGTCGCAGAAATCCATACCTCGCGATATTAATCTCCATTTTTGACAAAGTTTGCAATCAGCCATAACTAAATAAAAATTCTTATTCTTATCACTAATAAAGGTGCTTTCATAATCAAAAGTCAAAAAAACGTAACGGGCACTCCTTCAACCCAGAAAAAAATAATTTCTCCGAAAGTCGCAGAAATCCATTCCTCGCGATATTAATCTCAATTTTTGACAAAGTTTGCAATCAGCCATAACTAAATAAAAATTCTTAATCTTATCACTAATAAGGTACTTTCATAATCAAAAGTCAAAAAAACGCTACGGGCACTCCTTCAACCCAGAAAAAAATAATTTCTCCGTAAGTCGCAGAAATCCATACCTCGCGATATTAATCTCCATTTTTGACAAAGTTTGCAATCAGCCATAACTAAATAAAAATTCTTATTCTTATCACTAATAAAGGTGCTTTCATAATCAAAAGTCAAAAAAACGTTACGGGCACTTCTTCAACCCAGAAAAAAATTATTTCTCCACAAGTTGCAGAAATCCACATTTCGGGATATAAATCTCCATTTTTGACAAAGTTTGCAATCAGCTATAACTAAATAAAAATTCTTATTCTTATAACTAATAAAGGTACTTTCATAATCAAAAGTCAAAAAAACGTTACGGGCACTCCTTCAACCCAGAAAAAAATAATTTCTCCGTAAGTCGCAAAAATCCATACCTCGCGATATTAATCTCAATTTTTGACAAAGTTTGCAATCAGCCATAACTAAATAAAAATTCTTATTCTTATCACTAATAAGGTACTTTCATAATCAAAAGTCAAAAAAACGTTACAGGCACTCCTTCAACCCAGAAAAAAATAATTTCTACGTAAGTCGCAGAAATCTATACCTCGCGATATTAATCTCCATTTTTGCCAAAGTTTGCAATCAGCCATTACTAAATAAAAATTCTTATTCTTATCACTAATAAAGGTACTTTCATAATCAAAAGTCAAAAAAACGTTACGGGCACTCCTTCAATCCAGAAAAAAATAATTTCTCCGTAAGTCGCAGAAATCCATACCTCGCGATATTAATCTCCATTTTTGACAAAGTTTGCACTCAGCCATAACTAAAAAAAATTCTTATTCTTATCACTAATAAGGTACTTTCATAATCAAAAGTCAAAAAAACGTTACGGGCACTCCTTCAACCCAGAAAAAAATAATTTCTACGTAAGTCGCAAAAATCTATACCTCGCGATATTAATCTCCATTTTTGACAAAGTTTTCAATCAGCCATTACTAAATAAAAATTCTTATTCTTATCACTAATAAAGGTACTTTCATAATCAAAAGTCAGAAAAACGTTACGGGCACTCCTTCAACCCAGAAAAAAATAATTTCTCCGTAAGTCGCAGAAATCCATACCTCGCGATATTAATCTCCATTTTTGACAAAGTTTGCAATCAGCCATAACTAAATAAATAATCTTATTCTTATCACTAATAAAGGTACTTTCATAATCAAAAGTAAAAAAAACGTTACGGACACTCCTTCAACCCAGAAAAAAATAATTTCTCCGTAAGTCGCAGAAATCCATACCTCGCGATATTAATCTCCATTTTTGACAAAGTTTGCAATCAGCCATAACTAAATAAATAATCTTATTCTTATCACTAATAAAGGTACTTTCATAATCAAAAGTCAAAAAAATCGTTACGGGCACTCCTTCAACCCAGAAAAAAATAATTTCTCCGTAAATCGCAGAAATCCATACCTCGCGATATTAATCTCAATTTTTGACAAAGTTTGCAATCAGCCATAACTAAATAAAAATTCTTATTCTTATCACTAATAAAGGTACTTTAATAATCAAAAGTCAAAAAAACGTTACGGACACTCCTTCAACCCAGAAAAAAATAATTTTCACAATGTGGATTTCTGCGACTTACGGAAATTTTTGTTTTTGTTAAAGGAGTGCCCTTAACGTTTTTTTTGACTTTTGATTATTAAAGTACTTGTATTAGCGATAAGAATAAGCATTTTTATTTATTTATGGCAGATTGCAAACTTAGAAAAAAAAAACTTTTTTGAAAGGGGTGAAAAAAATAAAGGGTTAAAATTAAGGGGCGATTATTTTTATGTTATTAATTTAGACCTTCCCTAATGGTATGGTTAACTTTTTTTTATTGCTTTTCTTTGCTCCGAGATATGAATTTTTAAAATCTTTTGCTGGATCCATTGCTAACTTCACACCCGTTCCGTCTACTCATAGATTAGACTTTTTGACATCTTGGTGGTAGAAATCCCATTAGGTTGCCGAACCCTCGCCCCAAAAAGTAGTACTTACGAAACTTAATGTATTACAAAAATCGCACTCAAGAATATTACCGCGTAGGTGTGTAATTGGTTCGTCACATCGTTTAGAACATTCTCCATGGCGAAAATTAAGAACAATAACAAACTGTTAGTAATGTGTCTATTGTCAAAGTCGTGTATGAATATATTGGAAGTATACCAGTACCAACCTAACTTGCTGCAAAATTACATTTTTCTCCTAGCCGTGTTGGTACTTAGTTTTTGTCACTGAAGATGTCGAAAAAGTCTAATCTATGAGTAAATGGAGTATACACACTTATCTAATAAAGCGATGCAATCAAAAAAAAAATCTGTAACTCCTCAAAAAACTCGGCCTCTTCGAGTTCTTGATCTGAAGAAAATCGGCGTCCTTGCAAGTGTTTCTTCAGCTTACGTCCTCACAAACTAGAAAATGGTATCTTCAAGGTCTTGATCTGAAGAACATCGACGTGCTCGCATGTATTTTTCGCTATAAAATATCTTACATTCGTTGTTTGAAAGTTGAGTTAGTTTACTTCGCCCCCTCCCCCTCACATATCACCGCATCTCTTCACCTCCTAGTGTTTGAGAAACACTGCGCTCTATACCTTAGTGATAACTCTTGAACTTCACGTGTAACTAATTCTTTCAGTGACAATCTATATAATTTAATTTTCATCTAGGTAACAGTTTCATCCGGTCGACCTGATAATAAATTCCCTCGCTCTCTCTCTCTCTACCTGTTACCTTCAAGCAGTCATCGTCTAAAATTTATTGCCTTAATAGTGCGCCGATGAAGCAAAAAGTCGTCGCGCTAATAACAAAAGGGTGCGACCATAATTCCCCAACAAAAAGTGCCTTCCTGAGAAATTATATTTCCGCGCTGAAATACGGTTTTCAGCGCCGCCGTGTTTTCATTCAGGCCGACTTATTAATATTATATTATCGTAATTTAAATGTGTGTAGCATAATTTATGCCATAAATTAAATGGCACAGAATGAAACACATTGTGTTGAATTATTTTAACATAATTAACGAATAGCTGAATAAAAAATGGAATATGTTTTTTTATTGCTGATTGGAGATATCGTTGACGGGACGTGTGTAAAAGGCATGAATAATGCAGAAATGCGTTAATTATGATTAAAGTTTACAACCATAACATATGTTGTTTACAGTGCGCGCCTGAAGTACGGAATATATTCAGTAAAACCGAAATAAAATATTTTTGGAAAATACTCGAAAAAATACCTTCAATTGTCATTTACTCGAAACATTTCTAATGTAAGATGGCAACATTTTTATACTTCTGGTTCGATAATGAAAAGGTCTCTCAAAATCAACAACAAAAACAGGAGGTTGCCATTTAAAAATAAAATGGATGACGTCACTACTCAAAAACAAATGACGACTGAAATTCGACTTTCATGTAAAAATGTGTATTTTTATAAAAGAAAATCGACCTGTTCGAGGATTTTTTCCAAATATATTTTATTTCGATTTTACTGTATGGTATTTTAACGTCTGGGTGTTAAATAAGAAAAACAAAACAAAATTCTTACATGAAGAATTCCTCAAAGGGAGAACAGGAAATTCACGTTTAATATATGTGTACCGACGTAAAAAAGTCCTTATTATTTTTTTTATATCCATATCCTGGGTAACGAAAACTGGTTTTTCTTTACAACTGCCTTGATCTTCAGACTCTCCTTGCTCCAATAACTCCCCACCTAAAAGAGGCTGTGAGTATAAACGATACAAGAAAAAGAAACACGTTTAGAAGGAATTTTAGGGGATAGATTTTTCTTAAGTATGGAACGAAGAAAAGGAGGAGAAGTATGTGTTCGAGTGTCATTTTCTATGCCAGTGACCAAAACATTGGGTTTTAAACGGTCAATGGAAACACTCTCCCGTTTACGGTTAATACTGATGGCAAAAAATGTTGGATTTCGTTGTGTGATTTTTATATGGAGTGTGTCAAGTTGGCACCCCAATGAAGAGTTCTGATAGTTCTGAATAGAGTTCTCAATTCCTTTTGATGTATCCAGAAGTACTATCAACTTTTAAAAAAGAGTTCTGTAAAATTGGGCTGTCAGGAATTTTTTGAAAAATGGGGTGCCAACTTGACACATTGTTATCGAATAGTTCTGAACTAGTTTTAAGATGTGTTTGTGTTAGTTCTATAGTTTCTGATACTTTTAGAAAAGAGTTCTGTTGAATTTCCAGAGATAAAAATTTTCAAAGTAGGAAATTCGAAATATTCAAATTCATATTACTCACTTAATATTGGTCGAATCTAAATATTTCATAACAACTTTGGATAGAACTTGCAAAGAACTACAGGAAACACCAATCAGAACTATCCGGAACTATCAAAAATATTTTTTTGAAAAAAGTCGCGAAGCAAAAAAAAAATTGAGAGTTCCAGGAGTTCTGAGTTAATTTTCTGTTTCTACTCATTGAGTACAATAATACTTTGTTATAAACAAATTCGATACAATCGCGATTTATGGCATTTTTAAATAAATTTAAAATTCGATAATAGAAAATTAAATTTTGAAAATACCCATTTCCTGTCATTTAATCGCAAAGAAAAAAAATTGAAAGTTCCAGGAGTTCAAAGTAGTAAATTTTCGATTTCTACTCATTAAGTACAACAATTCTTTCTTATAAACAAATTGGATGCAATCACGATTTTTGGCATTTTTAAATAAATTTAAAATTCGATTATAGAAAATTTAATTTCGAAAATACCCATTTCCTGTCATTTAATCGCAATTTGCCTTTAGAGTTTTCGTTAGAACTCCTTGAGTACAACCCATTAGTTAAATCAGAACTCCTAGAACTATTAAAAAAATTAACATTTTGAAAATAATTCTAAGTAGAAAAAAAAAAAAATTGAGAGTTCCAGGAGTTCTGAGTAAATTTTCTATTTCTACTCATTGAGTACAATAATTCTTTCTTATAAACAAATTCGATACAATCGCGATTTATAGCATTTTTAAATAAATTTAAAATTCGATAATAGAAAATTAAATTTCGAAAATACCCATTTCCTGTCATTTAATCGCAATTACTGGAAAAATTACAAAAGTTTGTAAATCGATTTTTTTTTAAATTATTTTTTTACTGACAAACGAGTTGATGAAAAATTCTGAAAAAAATCATGAAAATAGTCTACTCAATTACACATTTGACCAATATTTTTCAAGGTCGTTCTAGGCCGTTTAGATACTAAAATATTCCAAAAATTATTGAAATTGATTTTTCAAACATTATTTTTTTTACTGACGAACGAGTGGATGAAAAATTCTTAAAAAAATCATGAAAATAGTCCATACAATTACATATTTGATTTTTTTTAAAAGGTCATAGAAACCCTAAAAAAAATCCAAAAGTTTTTTAATCGATTTTTGAAACACTTTTTTACACTGACGAACAAGTTGATGAAAAATTCTGAAAAATTTCATTGAAATAGTCCACCCAATTACCGATTTGAACGCTTACGAAGTTCCTTTATTTAATTATTTATTTACTTTTATTACTTTATTTATTTGTAAATAAATACGATTTTTTGTTTTGATTAAAAAAAAATGAGAATTTAGCAATTTGCGTTGATTTAAGGTGGAAATTTTCCAATGATTTTTAAAAATGTGTTAAATTCGCTACATGTTCACGTTTAAATCATCAAATCTAAGAACGCGTTCAGCAGTTACGTAATTAAAAAGAAAATTGTTTTGACTTGAAAATTTGCGTTTTTTGACAATTTGAATTTTTGGTAATTTGCGTTGATTTAAGATGGAAATTTTAGAATGATTTTTCAAAACGTATTAAATTCGCTACATTTTCACGATTAAATCATCAAAATCTAACAACGCGTTCAACAGTTATATAATTTTTTAAAAATACGATTTCTTGTTTTGATTTAAAAATTTACGATTTTGGCAATTTGCATTGATTTAAGGGGGAAATTTTCCATTAACTTTTCAAAAAGTGATAATTTCAAATTTAAAAAATCAAAATCCAACAACGCGTTCAACAGTTATATGATTAAAAAAAATACGATGTTTTAGTTTCGATTTTTGACAATTTACATTGATTTAAGATGAACATTTTCCAATGATTTTTTAAAATGTGTTAATTTCGCTACATTTTCACGTTTAAATAATCAAAATCTAACAACGCGTTCAGCAGTTATGTAATTTAAAAAATGGTGACGTGGCCATCATGTTACTTTCTCCAACTTGATGGTACCATTTATAATTACGCTTTCATGGTTTATTTTCAATTGAAATCATATTTAAAAACTTCGAGCGTTGTATAAACTGGGATGAAACTGACGTTTAAAACGTCAAAATTATGAAATATTATACTTCAAATTCAAAAACTCAGTTTTCTCAAAAATTAAAGGAATGTCAAAAAACCTTATTCTTTATAAGTTGTTCATTTAAGCATTCTCTACAATTATTATTAACATACATTTGCTGTAGCTATTAGTGTTTCATAATTTTATACCAAAAATGAAAAGAAATTAATAAATTTTTTTCTCGAATAAAAATGATTTTATGAAAAATATTTTCAAGCAAAAGATGTTCATTTCTTTGTTGTTTTCAAAGTTTTTTTAAATATTTTTGTGATATTTTTTATATTTAGGAAAATATTGGCAAAAAACAAAAAACAGTTAAGGTAAACGCCCACTTCCGGTGTACGAAATTTTACCAAAAGCTTTTCAATTCTTCGGATTATCAAATAAGATGTATGTTCAAAGTTTCATATCAATTGCTTTATTAGTTTTTGAGATACAGCGCGCACAGACAGACACACACACACACACACAGACACTTTTTTTTTTCAGGAATTGTTGAAATGGCATCGAGGGACCCCAAAACGGATATTTCCGTAAAAAAATTTTTTGAAAAAAAAATCACGATCACAATATTTTCTCGTACTTTGTAACGGAATAAGTAAAAAGGAAAAAAGTATTTTTTTTTTCTCGAATAACAATGATTTTATAACAAAAATATTTTCAAATAAAAGATGTTAATTTCTTTGTTGTCTTCAATAATTATTTAATTAATTTACTATTACTTTATATAACTCATTTATTTTAAGTAAACTTAATTACTGTGCACCTGTTTGGAGTCCAAATTATTTAGGTCATATACAGTCTCTGGAAAAGGTTCAGAAAAAAATCCTTAAATACTTATATTATTTCAAGTTTGGTGAATATCCTTCTAACTCTGTTAATTATACATAATGAATTTTCAATGCCTTCAATGATTCAACGTCACAGATATATTTTGATTGTAACTCTTTATAAACATATTCACTACCATATTTATAATTTTTTTTGCACCTACTCCACTTTTATGCTCCGCGATTTTTTACACGTCATTCTTTAACATTTTATTATCATAAATCCAACACTACACATTTTTCTAATTCTCCCCTACACCAGATGTTAAGTAGTTAGTAGTAGTTATTCAATGTTTTGTTGATATATTTTGTCCAAGTTTATCTATGTTTTCGTCAAATATTAAGCGTATTGTTATGTTGTAGTTTTTAATTAGAATAGTATTATTTTCATATGTATCTAAATTTTATTTTTCCCAATAACTGGATATTTTTCTGTTGGGAAATGTACAAATAAATAAATAAATAAATATTTTTGTGATATTTTTCATATTTAAAAAAATTGGTAAACACCAACTTCCGCAAAGTTTTTAGTTCTTCGGATTATCAAATAAGTATTTTCAAAGTTTCATATCAATTGCTCTATTAGTTTTTGAGATACAGTGCGCACTGACCCACACATACACAGACACACACGCAGACACACACACACACCCGTACAGACACAAAAAAATATTTTCCAGAAATTGTTGAAATGGCATCTAGGGACCCCAGAACGGATATTTCCGTAAAAAAACTGTTTGAAAAATTTTTCACGATCACAATACTTTCTAGTACTTCGTAAAAAAGGCATCAACGTGCAAGTACTTGGCATCAACAAATCCCCACAAATAGGATACCACTTTTATGCTTGTACATAAATTTGGTAAGCAGGAATTTCCAAAAACATGATTTCCCATGTTATTTTCCTATGTTCAGATGTATGACCAACCACACGGTATGTATTAAAGTAAAAAATAATGTAACTTTTGTCTAACCGAGTTACACAGATGACTATTGAAATCAACGAAAATTGGTCACTCTGTACAGTTAAAATAACATATCCTTAACAAACGATTAAAGCTTATTCAAGAAATTAACTCGAGAAAAAAATATTATTTCATAACATCTAATAATCCGCTACACGAACCGCTAACCGCATTATCCCTTTTGTGTGCCACTGAAATACATCCGCGAATATTAAGAAATCATCCCCCTATCGGTCCGCACAAAGCCCCTCGCACTCCCTCTTCTTCCCGCACATCAGCTGAGCAGCCGTCTTCCCGATAAATGGCATTAATCTTGCCCTCTTTCTGTGCCGCCGCCGCCGCCGACGTCGAAGTTCCCTAGGGATGATAGGGCTGCCGGGATGCCAGGATTCGGGATTCGAGAGAGGCTCGCGTCGGATTTCGCAGATGCACCGCGACGCCTGATTATAATAGAGCGGGAGGAAAGGCGTCGCGGCGCCGCTTGCCGCATTCAAATTGAATATTAGCGCACCGGAAAAGCCGGAATTATTGGGACGATAATGGATCCGATTCGGGTTGGGGAAAGCCTACCGCGACATGTGATTTCGCGTGGCAATGAAATTGCTTTTATAAGCTTTTTAAACCATTATTGAACACAATTTGTATACGTGGTAGTATTTTATGTATCAAGGGCGTAATCTGTAATTATGTCCGAGGTGCATACTGGGTGTCCCATTTTAATCTGATCAGGCGAATATCTCGAGACACGTGCGTCCAGTTGAAAAACTTTCCGGATACAAGTTGGATGATTCGGAGGGAGGCATCCAATGCTGTAACAAATTTCACCCCCCCGACCTCTAGGGGGCTGGATAATAGGGGTGACTTTGAAATCTTAAATAGGAACCCCGATTTTTTATTACAGATTCGAAAAGAGAAAAAAAAACTGTGGAGGTTTTATCCGGTAACTTTTTTTATGTGCCATAGGTGGCGCTGAAATCGATAAACTGTGTTTTTCGAGAATAAGGCATCAAATAACTATTTTCATGACAATTTGTGATAAAAAAAAGGTCAGATCGATTACAATTTACACACCTTTAACTTCAATAACAATATATATATATATATATATATGTAGAAATTGAATAACGGGTATTACGGCGGAGGGCTTTGTGGAGAAAGTAGAAACTCTTTTTTCACGTGTAATATTTCGCAATTGGTTTTATTGCTTCATCAGACACAACTAAAAATTAAGAGTAGAATAAACAATTTGACAGTGATTGTGAAGTTAACATTCTATGAGTTAAGTGAATTTACCAATTTTTCACTTAACTCATAGAATGTTAACTTCACAATCACTGTCAAATTGTTTATTCTACTCTTAATTTTTAGTTGTGTCTGATGAAGCAATAAAACCAATTGCGAAATATTACACGTGAAAAAAGAGTTTCTACTTTCTCCACAAAGCCCTCCGCCGTAATACCCGTTATTCAATTTCTACATATTTTAAATTCAACGGCGTTACTCCCCTTCTGGATATTATATATATATATATATATATATATATATATATATATATATATATATATATATATATATATATATATATATATATATATATATATATATATATATATATATATATATATATATACGGCATATTGTCTCGATAATTCAAAAGCAACATCCGAGTAACGTTCGGTACACCGACGTACACATCACATTAATTTATTGATAATATTGACATTTTAAAACAATGCGCCACACGGCGCCGACGACGGCGTCGTAAACGTCGCGCCAACTTCCTAGACCGAATGCTTTGTGCCGCACGTTCATTCCGAAGAGGTGCTCCCGGAGGAATCGGCTCGACCCGCTACAATCCTCCCGAACCCTCACGGTTAGCGGCGCTGCAGTGCCCAATTCTCGCGCCCTTGTTTGTGCTCTTTTGTGCGAATTCTCCAGCCCCCGAGGAAATTCTCGGCAAACATTGACGCGCGCCGACTACTCGAGGGTAGTTATTTCCAACACTGGGAATAACGGACAAGCTCATTTATTGTCGCAGAAATTTCAATCCCAAGTTGGTCAATTGGATTTATTTAATCAGCATACAAACACTTGAAAGGGGCTAGTTAAATAAATTTATTTAATTATACAGGGTGATTCAGATTGTTTTTTTGGGAAAGTTAAACAGTGTATTAAACTTATCAAAACAAAAAAAAAGTTCCTATAAACATGTATCTTTAACCCGCCATTGGTGACGCAAATTTAATGGCGACGCCGGTCCCACGCACCGGGGTTTTCAACTGAACATCCATCATTTGCAAATTCGCCAATTTCTCTCCGAGTTATGATTTTTTGAAAATAATTTTTTGTACGTTGTCGAACAATTGAACAAATTTAGAGAAAATAAAAACTCAAATGCTCGAAATTTTTAATGTATCCACAAGATTTAACATAAATTATGAGTTTTGAGTTATAAATTTTTTTAAATGAATTTTTAAGTGGTCAAATATTTTTACAAGGAAAAAATAGAAAAAAAAAATCATATCGATATGATTGAATTCCTTAAAAACTCTGATGAAATCATAATACATTTACCTTTAAAATTAACCTTGATTTTTGAAATTGAGTCGATTTTTGCGCGAGTTATGAATTTTTGAAAATTGGTCGAAATGTTTGAACAAAGAAAAAATAGAAAAATTAAATAATATCGATATGATTGAATTCTTTTAAAAGTCCGATGCTATGTGTTCATTTTTGGGTTTTAAATTGTCGTTTTTGACAGTTAAAATTGTCATTTTTTGGCAGTTAAAAATTGTCATTTTTGCCAGTTAAAAATGGTAGTTGCCGACACTTGAAAATCGGCCTTTTTGCAGTTGAAAATTGTCATTTTTGGCGGTTGAAAATTGTCATTTTTGGGAGTTGAAAATTGTCATTTTTTGGCAGTTAAAAATTGTCATTTTTGCCAGTTAAATATGGTAGTTGCCGACACTTGAAAATCGGCCTTTTTGCAGTTGAAAATTGTCATTTTTGGCGGTTGAAAATTGTCATTTTTGGGAGTTGAAAATTGTCATTTTTTTGCCGTTAAAAATTGTCACTTTTGGCAGTTAAAAATAGTCGCTGCCGACACATGAAAATTGGCCTTTTTTGCAGTTAAAAATTGTCATTTTGGCAGTTGAAAATTGTTATTTTTAGGAGCTTAAAATGGTCGTTTTCGATACTTGAAAATTGACCTTTTTGGCAGTTGAAAATTGACCTTTTTTGCAGTTGAAAATTGTCATTTTGTCAGTTGAAAATTGTCATTTTTAGCAGCTTAAAATGTTCGTTTCCGACACTTGAAAACTGGCCTTTTAGGCAGTTGAAAATTCGCCTTTGTGACAGTTAAAATTTGTCATTTTTAGCAGTTAAAAATAGTCGCTGCCGACACTTGAAAATTGGCCTTTTTTGCAGTTGAAAATTGTCATTTTGGCAGCGGAAAATTGTCATTTTGGCAGTTGAAAATTGTCATTTTTGGCAGTTGAAAATTGTCATTTTTAGCAGTTAAAAATAGTCGCTGCCGACACTTAAAAATTGGCCTTTTTTGCAGTTGAAAATTGTCATTTTGGCAGTTGAAAATTGTCATTTTTAGCAGCTTAAAATGGTCGTTTCCGACACTTGAAAATTGACCTTTTTGCCAGTTGAAAATTGACATTTTTTGCAGTTGAAAATTGTCATTTTGGCAGCTGAAAATTGTCATTTTTGGCAGTTGAAAATGGTCATTTTTGGCAGTTGAAAATTGTCATTTTTGGCAGTTGAAAATTGTCATTTTTTGGCAGTTAAAAATTGTCACTTTTGGCAGTTAAAAATGGTCGTTGCCGACACTTGAAAATTCGCCTTTGTGACAGTTAAAAATTGTCATTTTTAGCAGTTAAAAATAGTCGCTGCCGACACTTGAAAATTGGCCTTTTTTGCAGTTGAAAATTGTCATTTTGGCAGTGGAAAATTGTCATTTTGTCAGTTGAAAATTGTCATTTTTAGCAGCTTAAAATGGTCGTTTCCGACACTTGAAAATTGACCTTTTTGGCAGTTGAAAATTGGCCTTTTTGCCAGTTGAAAATTGTCATTTTTGACGGTTGAATATTGTCATTTTTGGCAGTTGAAAATGGTCATTTTTGGCAGTTGAAAATTGTCATTTTTTGGCAGTTAAAAATTGTCACTTTTGGCAGTTAAAAAAGGTCGTTGCTGACACTTGAAAATTCGCCTTTTTGACAGTTAAACATTGTCATTTTTAGCAGTTAGAAATAGTCGCTGCCGAAATTTGAAAATTGGCCTTTTTTGCTGTTGAAAATTGTCATCTTGGCAGTTGAAAATTGTCATTTTTAGCAGCTTAAAATGTTCGCTTCCGGCACTTGAAAATTGGCCTTTTTGGCAGTTGAAAATTGTCATTTTTGGCAGTTGAAAATTGTCATTTTTGGCAGTTGAAAATTGTCATTTTTGGCAGTTAAAAATTGTCACTTTGGGCACTTAAAAATGGTAACTTTTGGCAGTTAAAAAAATTCGTCTTTTTGGCAGTTAAAAATTGTAATTTTTGTCAGTTAAAAATTGTCATTTTTTTGCAGTTAAAAGTGGTCGTTTTCGACACTTGAAAATTAGCCTTTTTGGCAGTTGAAAATTGTCATTTTTGGCAGCTTAAAATGGTCGTTTCCAACACTTTAAAATTGGCCTTTTTGCCAGTTGAAAATTGGCCTTTTTAGCAGTTAAAATTGTCATTTTTGCCAGGTAAAAATTGTCATTATTGGCAGTTGAAAATTGTCATTTTGGGCGGTTAAAATGGTCGTTGCGGATACTTGAAAATTGACCTTTTTGCCAATTAAAAATTGTCATTTGTTGGCATTTAAAAATAGTCGTTTCCGACACTTGAAAATTGGCCTTTTTGGCAGTTGAAAATTGGCATTTTTTGCAGTTGAAAATTGTCATTTTGGGCAGTTAAAAATGGTCATTTCCGACACTTGATATATTACATGATATGCAAGACTTTTTATCAAAATATTTTTTTTTTGCAATGCCCTTGTTGTTTTATGGGCCGCTCACGATTTTCTGTTAATGTTAAATAAAAAATATAAGAAAAATTCATCACGGTTTTTTGACGATTTGTAATTGTTAACTGTACTTGCAGAAAGGCATTGCGAAAATAATTTTTTTTTTTGCAATGCCCTTGTTTTATGGGCCGGCCACGATTTTCTGTTAATGTTAAATAAAAAATATAAGAAACATTTATCACGGTTTTTTGACGATTTGTAATTGTTAACTGTACTTGCAGAAAGGCATTGCGAAAATATTTTTTTTTTTTTTGCAATGCCCTTTTTGAGTTACGATTTTTTTAAACGCCACCCGTAAATTAATGAGCTGTTAGCTAATTTCTGTTATTTCGTTTTAATTTTCATAGCCTTTTGACAGTTTGTAGTTGATAAATACACCCACAGAAAGGCAGTACACAAATAAAAATTAAAAATCGCACTGAAATGGTGAATGCGCCGGGAAATCTATAGCTGGAATTTTTATGGCTAACTTCTCGTCGGTGGAGATTTTTACTTGTCGTAATACGGTCGTCACCCACCGTAAATTTACCTTAGTACCCTCAACTTGATGATTATATTGAGGTTATTGTTAATGTAGCTGTAAACCACGCGAAAAGGCAAAACTATGTTATTGCTCTAAACCTGGGGATAGTATACTTGTTTTCCTTTTGATAAGTTTAATATAGTGTATTAACGTTACGTTTCCCAAAAAGAATCTGAACCACACTGTATATTTTATCTATCGTTATTTAAGTAGCACGGATCTTTTTTCTATTGTAATTTCTAAAGTCAGAATTGAAATAGGAAATGATAACCAATCTTCGGTGGTAAACTTAACACGATTTAGTTTTGCGAAAGAAATATAAGTACAGACGGCCCTGTTACATTCTACATAAATCATTTCCTCCCCCACAACCCTCATAAAAATAAATGCAACAGCTACAATAAAACAGCCACCGCCCGCACACTTAAAAATTCTAATAAAAAAAGAAGCGTGATAATCCGCACCTGTCCTCCGCAAGAGCCAGTAAATCATCCCCCGGCATTGTTGCCAACGCTCAGACAACAACAAAACCTACAATGGTCGCCGCCGCCGCCGCCGTCGTCGTCGAACTTTATCTTTAATTCCTATTTGAACTTTGACTATTAAAGTTCACGATCAGTCGCCGACGCCGTCGCCAGATAACCCCCTGGATTGTGTCGGGCGGGGTGGGGGGGGCTAATTCATGCGGACCCGTCCGGTCGTTATTCGGCTACATGATCCAGTTTCTGCAGTGGTATTAAGGCGCCCGAAATTACAAACCGGAGGCCTACTTGATAACTTAGTATTTATAAGGAAGAAGGCCTTGGAATGATGGAGAGAGCGTGCAGTCACAAGCTATAACTATGATGCTATTGTATAATGTATGACTATTAAGGCTTGGAAGGTTTCGCTATCAACTATATTATTATATTTAATGGATTTTATGCGTATGTGAGGATGTTATAATTATCTTCACTTAATTAAGAGAAGAAAGTGATTTTAACCAGTGTTTTATTTAACTATTAAACGATTGTTTGTTCAGCTTGAGATGATAAACGAAATGAACTTCTGTTCTTTAGTTTTCATAAGATTACAGACAAGGAAACATGGGACCAATATGTGATTCTATGATTGGTAGAAATAGAGGAAAAAGTCACACAGAAGATTTTCATCAATAAATTGAAGCGTAATAATAGACTAAAATATTTAAATAATGTTATACTGGGAAATAAATTAAATTATTCCCATAAAACATTTAATTAACTACCCCCCCCCCCTCCATTCCCACTCCCTTTCCACCCTTCTGCGTACGCAGATTAATTGGTTATGAATACATTTAAATAGTAGAACATTATTACGACGGGTATATTGCGGGCCGTACTCGGTGAAGAGCCGGGATGCATTTGATCGTTTATCTTGCTATCAAGTAGTTGGTTTCTTTGTTCTATTGTTCCATTTGTAACGGGCCGTACACACAAGGAGCCGGGTTGTTACAAATGTTCGTTGCTATTAAGTGGTGGATATTGTTGTCTCTTTTGTTTATTCTATGGTATCATTTGAAACGGGCCGTACACCCAAGGAGCTGGGGTGTTCAAATGTTTCTTGCTATTATTCCATTTGTAACGGGCCGTATACACAAGGAGCCGGGTTGTTACAAATGTGCGTTGCTATCAAGTGGTGGACATTGTTGTCTCTTTTGTTTATTCTATAATGCCATTTGCAATGAGCCGTACACGCAAGGAGCCGGGGTGTTACAAATGTGTATATTCTACTCAGATGTATTTATTGTCGTTACTTTATTTGTGGTAATTTATTTAACACTACGCGGTGTTATTGTTGATATTAATGTGCCATTTGTAACGGGCCGTACACACAAGGAGCCGGGGTGTTACAAATGTATACATTCTACTCAGATGTATTTACTGTTGTTGATTTTATTTGTGGTAATTTGTTGAACACCATACGGTGTCATGAGTAATGGTCAGAACAATAATCAGGAAAGACTAGTGGCGGTAGTCTGACCACGTTTGCTGTGATTCGGGCGCTTTTATATCGTTTTGAAATAGTGAAGCGTCTAACTATTGTATGTCCTTTTTCTTCTCGGCATGATTCAATATTTATTTATATATAATATATCAAATTTTTATTACTCATTATGCAACCTAATTTGACCTCGCGCGGATCTGTGTGTGCGCCCGCGGGGGCCCTCCACATTCCTTCTTCGAGTGGCACGCGCCCTTATCTCGTGTAGACACCAGATGGAACCTTAATTGTTCCAAAAAGTGCGACGTGAAATTTGTTCTATTTCGCGTAAAATTTCCGTTATTAATACAATAAAAAATTATTATGTATGACCCCCCTTGATTCATTCGCCGCCTTTTGAAATCTTTGTACCATGACGCGTTATTGTCTGCTCCTACCCGCATTTGTAGTAATTGGTTTGCCGTTAGACATACTTTGCTCCTGTTGAAGTAGAGTCCTCCCGGCGGTGTTGCTCGTTGCCCGGTCTGTTGACGTGGAGTGGCTGGTCCAGCCTTGGGTGTCGTAACCATGTAGATATGTCCTGTTTGGTCCATGATGGTGTTACCCTCATCCCGTGGCCGGACCCGCTGATCTGTGTGTAGAGTAGTTGGTTCAGCCCTGGTTGCCCTAGTCCAGGAGAAATCTGAAAGTAAAAACCTTGGAATTGTTGACTCTCACTTGCTGTTTTGTCACTGATGATGTCGTCCCCATCTTGGAGGTCCCTAGGTTGATTTGGTTATAGAGTGGTTGGTTCTGCCTTGGTTGCCCTATCCCAGGAGAAACCTAAAGACAAAAACCTTGGAATTGTTGACTCTTACGTGCGGTCTCATCACTGATAATGTCGCCCCCATCTTGGAGGTCCCTCGGTTGATTTGGTTATAGAGTGGTTGGTTCTGTCTTGGTTGGCCTAGCCCAGGAGAAACCTAAAGACAAAACCCTAGGAATTATTGACTCTCACTTGCTATTTCGTCACTGATGATGTCGTCCCCATCTTGGAGGTCCCTCGGTTGATCTGTGTGTAGAGTAGTTGGTTCAGCCTTGGTTGCCCTAGTCCAGGAGAAATCTGAAAGTAAAAACCTTGGAATGATTGACTCTCACTTGCTGTTTCGTCACTGATGATGTCGTCCCCATCTTGGAGGTCCCTCGGTTGATTTGGATGTAGAGTGGTTGGTTCTTTTTTGGTTGCAGGAGAAACCTGAAGAAAAAAAACCTTGTAATTCTCGACTCTCACGTGCTGTCTCGTCACTGATAACGTCGCCCCCATCTTGGAGCCTCCTCTGCTGATTTGTATGTAGAGTAGTTGATTACTGAGAAAGCGTGCCATTGATGACGTCGCCTCCATCGTGTTGCTCGACCTGGTGATCTAGATGCACCGTGCTTACTTTTGCATCGAATGTCTAGCCATGAAGATATCTGAAAATAACAACCTTCGTATCATTGACTGTTACGTGGCTACTGGTCCCTGATAGTGGCACCCCCCCCCCCCATCTAGTAGTACGACCTGGATGTAGCGTGGTTAGCCCTACCTTAAAAGTCCTAGCTATGGAAAATTTTGAAAACAAAATGTTGGAATTGCTGACTCTTCCACGCCGGCTGGTCCCTGATGACATCGACTCCTTCTTGCAGCCCCGTCTGTGGATCTGCATGTGGAGTGGTCTTGCCTTGGACTTTCTAGCTGAGGTGGAATCTGAAAACAAAGCGTTGGTTCCTTTCTTCTGGTCACTGATGATGATGTTTCCCCATCCTGAAGCCCCGTCTGTGGATCTGCATGTGGAGTGGTCTTGCCTTGGACTTTCTAGCTGAGGTGGAATCTGAAAACAAAGCGTTGGTTCCTTTCTTCTGGTCACTGATGATGATGTTTCCCCATCTTGAAGCCCCGTCTGTTGATCTGCATGTGGAGTGGTCTTGCCTTGGACTTTCTAGCTGAGGTGGAATCTGAAAACAAAGCGTTAGTTCCTTTCTTCTGGTCACTGATGATGATGTTTCCCCATCCTGAAGCCCCGTCTGTGGATCTGCATGTGGAGTGGTCTTGCCTTGGACTTTCTAGCTGAGGTGGAATCTGAAAACAAAGCGTTAGTTCCTTTCTTCTGGTCACTGATGATGATGTTTCCCCGTCTTGAAGCCCCGTCTGTTGATCTGCATGTGGAGTGGTCTTGCCTTGGACTTTCTAGCTGAGGTGGAATCTGAAAACAAAGCGTTAGTTCCTTTCATCTGGTCACTGATGATGATGTTTCCCCATCTTGAAGCCCCGTCTGTTGATCTGCATGTGGAGTGGTCTTGCCTTGGACGTTCTAGATGAGGTGGAATCTGAAAACCAAACCTTGTGTTGTGAAAGCACCTGCTCGTTGCTTCTTGTCGCCACCAATCCTGTTCATTACAAGCCTGTTGAAGCCATTGATGACGTTGTTGTTCATATCTATGGAACTTCTATACACCTGCCCTATAAGGACCTTTATTTGCGGTGTGAAACAAGCCTTTACTTACCCTTTAAAGAAACATAGCCTTTTGTTATTATATGTTAAATATTGATTGTTATCACCCGTATCCGGGTCACGGCACCAATGTAATGGTTCTAACCCCGGTGTCAAACAAATTTGCAATTTGTATTATTTTTACGTTGTGTTGTGTAGTAACCCTTAATTATTTAACAAAATCGTTACGGATGTTAATATGTATCATCTTTACTATGCTTTCTTTCTTTTATTGACTTGGCGATTCACTTACTTATGATGGTCTTACTTCTCTTGCCTGGACTTGATCAATTACTTTTAGGATTGCTTAAGGACAAACAGGAATAAATACTAACAACAAATAAAACAAGAGGGTTGAGTTTAACGAATGATCAGTTTATTATCTTTTGGTTCATTTTGAAATATGCAACGAAATTGTTTATTATTTATTTGACAATCATTAACATAAACGATTATTTACCATTTACATATGTATTTTAACGCCGTGAATGATTCTTGTTCGGGTGCTCAAAAAATTAAAAGAAAAATCCATATCTATTTTTTAATTTTTTATGGAATTTTGTCTGCGCGTTTTATTTTTTTTAATGTTTAAATTCAGGTGCTCACAAAATGAAAACTAAAATTTTCAAAAATCCATATCTCCATTAAAACTGTAAATTTACAAAAACCAAATTTATTTTAAATAAGCGATACTTCGACCATTGAGGATATGTTTTTAAAGAATTTTTTCTACGCGTTGCATATTTTTTTAGGCGATGTTTTCATTCAAGTGCTCAAAAAATTAAAACGAAAATTTTAAAAAATCCATATCTATTGAAAATTGTTGAATCTACAAAAACCAAATTGATTTTGAATTAGCGATACTTTGGCCATTGAGGGTGATTTTTTATGGAAATTTTCCTGTATGTTTTATATTTTTTTCTGCGATGTTTTTGTTCGGGTACTCAAAAAATTAAAATCAAAATTTAAAAAAATCCATGTCCATTGAAAATTATAGAATTTACAAAAACCAAATTAATTTTAAATTAGCGATACTTCGGCCATTGAGGATAATTTTTTATGGAATTTTCTCTCGCGTTTTATATTTTTTCTGCAATATTTTCATTCAAGTGCTCAAATAATTAAAACTAAAATCTTCAAAGTTCCATATCTCTTTTGACAATTGTTGAATTTACAAAAACCAAATTGCTTTTGAATAAGCGATACATCGACCATTGAGGATATTTTTTCTACGCATTTTATATTTTTTTCTGCGACGTTTTCATTCCAGTGCTGATAAAGTAAATTGGACTCTTATGTCAGTGTCAGAAATGACAGATTTTAATTTTGGTTAGGACACCTAATAAATACAATGCAAATTACTCATGCAAAAGAGTGATCAACTATGATAGTGGTTTATAGCGATAGTACTTACTATTATTCATTACACTTACTCCTGAAGAAGTTTGCAAGGTTTGGACGTTTATTGTGCGAGTTAGATTGTTTAACCTAATCATCCATTCTCTATGAAATTTACAATGAATGACATTAGTGTGGCAGCAAATGCACACTATGATTAAAATATATATAAATACATTGCTTCAGTTTGTATTTAAAAAGTATTCCAAAAATGCTAAAAGCAGTCGAACATAAAGCTTTGTATGTAACTCGTCCACAATAGCACTTCATGGACTCGCCTCCATTATCAGCCTCCCTTGCTTCGCTCGCTCGGCCATAGAACGTCTCGTCCAAGAAAGTGCTATATTGTGGACTTGTTACATAAATAGCTATTGTGACTTGTTTTTTGCGGCTTTATTATTGGTTATTTTGAAAAATCAAGAGCACGTTCTGAAGTCACTTGTAAGCTTCTCTAAAATAATCGGCTAAATGCATAAATCTGGTTTTACATGTTAAATTCCTTTGTATGCCAAAACTAATTCAAGACACATTAAAAATTTAAAATTTCGTTAGTAGCCCAACGATGATAAATCAATACAAAAAAAGACAAAACAAATGTTTCCACACCAATCTAAAAGTGACTTTCCTTTATTAAACGCTCTTTTAACAATGTGCTTCACCGCGTCGTCCCCTCTAATTAAAGAATTGATTGCTCTCGGTATCACTTTGGGAGTATAACAGCCCGTGTCCGACCTTGGGCGGCAGAAACCATCCCTTTCAGAGGCATCCACCCCCCGGCGATCCATTATGCCCTCGTCCTAATATCGCTCCGACGCAAGCACTATCTTGAGTACGTCGTTATTCCCACATAAATGCAAATGTGTCTCTCCCTAACTTTATGTAAGTGCACGGTATTCAATGGGCCCACGTGAAAACGAAAACCTCCAGCCGTCTCTCTCTCCCCGCAACAATACACCCCCGCGCCGGAGCTGCTGGAGCAGATGCGCGTCCGGCCGGATTGGGGTGGCCGACGGCTGCGGGGGTTGAGTGACTCGATACGGATACTAAAGATAAATCGGAACCTTTTTGCCGTCACGTAAACGACTATGGGAATTAAAGGGGTGCTTTGTAGCTGTGCAAAATAAAAGACGATACTTAAAGAGGGAATTGTCTACGTTAATTTAACGCTAGGGTAGGTTTGTCAATTTCGAATAAATTGATTATATTTATCAAAGTTACAAAATCAAACGATTTTTTTTTTAGAAAGAATTTTTAAATTCAATTCATTTATTGTGAAATTTTACATCTTAAATAGTGCGGGAGCTACAATACAAAATTTTAAAAATTAAAAGTTTTGAGTATTTGATTGAATGTTTATGGTAGTTTATTTTCACATTTTTTCCTTCTCTCCACAAGGTACAGGAAAATTAAAAATTTCAATGGAAATATCAATTATGAAGTCCCTCGAGACGATTTCAATCATTTTTGAAAAATGTCTGCATGCCTGCCTTTTTTGCCTGTATGTCTCTCTGTAGGTACAGTATCTCAAAAATATATAGAGGTTTTCAGGTAAAACTTTAAACTAAGCATTATTTTAGAATCTGAAGAGCTGAAAAGCTTCAGGAAAAAAAATTGTGTTTTCCAAAAAGAATTCAAAAATGAAGAAAATTACAAAAATCTTTATATGACTGTTAGAGATAATGAAAAACTGCACACCTGTTGTAAATATGTGTTTTTCATAAACTCTTTGTCCTTTAATGTATTTTTTTTTTAATTTACTTTTTTGTCTATAATTATAAAATGATAATTACAACAAAGGTATATAAGCATAAATTGTGGATAACGCAAAAATGACGAAGAGTTTATGGCTGAAAAAAGTTGCAAAATATTTAAGAGAGGATCAGAAAAATGCAACAATGATATGAGAACGCAAATATGAAAACTAACATCAAAATATGAAAGTGAAAACACTCGAAAATAGAATTAATAAATGGAACGCAAGAGAAAAGATACTAAACATAGTAATAAAAAGACTTGGCGTTAAGACAATTAAAAAAAGATGTAAAATATTTAGGAAAGGGCTAGAAATAATGCAACAAGGATATGAGAACGCAAATAAGAAAACTAACATCAAAATATAAAACTGAAAAAATGATAGAGTAGAAAAAATAATAAAATGAGCATTAAAAAATGGACTATCGACCTGTCCGTCTTTTTGCCCTTACTTTATACATGCAATGTGTAATAATATAATAAATATACTGAAGGAAAAAAAAATAAACTCTTAAAATTCGTGAAATTTCGATCATTTTCAAACCGCCATAACTCGGCGTAATTTTAATCGATTTAGATGAATCTTTCAGGGCGAAAAACTTTGAAGTGTCTTCTTTAAAATCATGCACGTGAACTTGCGCCCCCTCTAGCGCCCCTGTGAAAAAAAAAATTCTGGAAACCATGTCCAACTTTGACAATGTCTACGGAGTTGGAAAAATTTTGTCGACTCGATCCACCATACAGGCATTAAAATTTGATCAATTTCCTATGCAGGACTCAACGAACGAAGTTCCTACGACGATTTGGCACCAAGTTATGGATGTTCAAAAAAAAGTGCATTTTGAAGTTTTTCGCACATAACTCGGTGACTTTTCAACCAAATGTGTTGATTCTTTCGGGAAAAATCCCATTTTAGCTCTACTAGAGGGTAAATTCAGATTGCCCTTTCCGAACCCTTCAACCCCCGAACAAAAAAGACACGTTTTTGGGCAAAGAAACGTCCAACTTTGGCAACGTGTACCGAGTTGGAAAAAATGTGTCGACTCGATCCACCAAAAGGGGATTGAAATGTGTTCAATTACCTGCGCAGGACTTTTTGCACTTTTTTTCAAACAACCATAACTTTGTGCCAAAATAGCCGTAGGAACTTCGTTTTTTGAGTCCACATTTCAATGCCCTTTTGGTGGATCGAATCGACACATTTTTTCTAACTCGATTCACGTTGCCAAAGTTGGACGTTTCTTTGCCCAAAAACGTGTCTTTTTTTGTTCGGGGTTGAAGGGTTGGAAAAGGGATCATTCCAATCTGAGTCTACCCCCTTAAAGTAGAGCTAAAATGGGATTTCGAGTTTGGTTGAAAAATCACTGAGTTATCAACATTTAAAACACACTGAATGCTCTATATTTTAACACAAAATGTCATAATCAAAAAATGCATTTAACACTTCGGTTGATTTATTCAAGACTGATTTATCAACCTATATTGCTGCTCTTAGTACCCATTGCTAATTTAAAAAATAATAATAATTTATTGTTGTTTTTGCTGATTTATTAGTTTCATGCAATTTAATTGCAATATTGTTTTAAGCTACTTTTTTGTTGTTAGTGTGATTGCTTTAATTATAAGTTAAGAAACTGTCAATTACATTATATTTTCTTTTTTCTTTTAAGCTACTTAGTGTTCATATATTTTTTCGCTGTAATAAGATGTAAGATCTGTTGGGAAATAAAAATATTATTATTATTATTGTTCAGCAGTTTTAAAACATTGAAAACGAGGGTTTGTCCACTTTGAACTTGGAAAATTTCGCATTTTGGCAATCTTCATTAACTCTACATGATTATCTCTTAATATTTTTGTAAGCACACTAAATTCGCTGCATTTTAGAATATTTTTTTTAATCAAAAACTTGATTGTGTTGTTTTTGAGTTCGGAAAATTTAGGATTTTAGCAACTTCCATTGTCTATACATGAATATATTTAATACTACTTAAAACTCTCTAAATTCTCTACTATTTAACATATAAAATATCATAATCAAAAAACACCTCGACAATTTTAAAAAATACGAATCGCGAATTTTTTCATTTTAACGTAAAAAAAAACCGGATTTTCGCAATTTTTATGGATTGGACATGAAAATTTCTTTTTTCAAGCACACTAAATTCGCTACATTTTAGAGTTTGCAAGTTAAACATTTTTTTTAATCAAAAACTTTATTGTGTTGATTTTGAGTTCGGAAAATTTCGGATTTTAGCAATTTCCATTGTCTATGCATGAATATATTTAATACTACTTAAAACACTCTAAATTCTCCACTGTTTAACATATAAAATATCATAATCAAAAAACACCTCGGCAATTTAAAAAAATACGAAACGTTATTTTTTTCATTTTATCTTAAAAAAACGAATTTTAGCAATATTCATTAATTGGACATGAAAATTTATTTTTTCAAGCACACTAAATTCGCTACATTTTGGCATTTAAATCTTCAAAATCAAATACCGCTTTCGAAAGTTAAGCAAATTTTTCAAATCAGAAACGCGATATTGTTGATGTTGGTCTTGAAACATTTCAGATTTCGTCAGTTTTGGTACTTAAACATGAATATTTATACTTTCTTAAAACACATTAAATTTTCTAGGTTTAAGCATATAATCAAGAAATTCTTCTAACATGTCGGCAAATTTGAAAAATCGAAAATGCGAATTTGTTACTTTTGAGGATTTTGACAGTTTTCGTTAACTCCTTATGAATATTTCTTGGTACCTTTTAAAATAAAGTAAATTCTTAACATTTCAACAAATAAATCATCACAATCAAAAATACGTTCAATACCTCAGCATTTTTTAAAATCAAAAATGAACTTTTTGAAGAGATTTTGGTAAGTTTCATTGACATTAATTTTTCTTTATATTTTTTAAATCACACTAAATTCTGACACACAAGTTAACTTTCCTTGACAGGATATGTATATTTTTACTTTCTCCGTTACGAAGTACGAGAAAGTATTGTGATCGTGATTTTTTTTCAAAAATTTTTTTTACGGTTATATCCGTTTTGGGGTCCCAAGATACCATTTCAGCAATTTCTGGAAAAAAAAAATGTGTCTGTGTCTGTCTGTGTGCGCTGTATCTCAAAAACTAATAGAGCAATTGATATGAAACTTTGAACATCCGTCCTATTTGATAATCTGAAGAACCGAAATGCTTTTGGTAAAATTTTGTACACCGGAAATGGGCGTATACCTTAACTGTTTTTTGTTTTCTGCCAATATTTTCTTAAATATGAAAAATATCATAAAAATATTTAAACAAACTTTGAAGGCAACAAAGAAATGAACATCTTTTGCTTGAAAACATTTTTCATAAAATCATTTTTATTCGAGAAAAAAAATTATTTTTATTTTTTTTATCTTTGGTTTATAATTATAAAACGATAATCGATACAGCAAATTTATGTTAATTATAATTGTAGAGAATGTTAAAATGAACAACTTATAAAGAATACGTTTTTTTCGAAATCTCTTTAGTTTTTGAGTTAACTGAGTTTTTGAATTTTTCCACCGTTCATAATTTTAACGTTTTAAGCGTCAGTTTTATCCGAGTTTACACAACGCTCGATGCACATTTAAAATATGATTTTAATTGAAAATAAACCATAAAAACGTAAATATAAATGGCTATGATACCATCAAGTCGGAGAAAGTAACATGATGGCCACATCACCATTTTTTAAATCAAAAATGAACTTTTTGAACAGATTTTGGTAAGTCTCATTGACTTGACATGAATATTTCTTTATATTTTTTAAATCACACTAAATTCTCTAAATTTTAACACACAAGTTAACTTTCCTTGACAGGATATATATATTTTTTATTTTTTTTCAACACTAAATTCATTATGATCATAATTAGATATAATTATAATGAGAATTAATCCAGTTAAAATACACCAAATCCTCTGAATTTTGGCATTCAAATCATAAATATCAAATAACGAGTTCACTAGTTACGCAATTTTGTAAAATCAAAAACTCCATTTTGTTGATTTTGAATCGGGATAATTTTGGATTTTGGCAATTTTCTTTAACTCAACATTGGATCTTTCTTAATACCTCCATAAATTCTCTTAATTGCAATATGCGAATCATCATAATCAAAATCAAGATTTCGATTTTTGGTAATTTTAGTTGACTTTACATGAATATTTTTTAATGCCTTTTAAAACACACTATATTCTCTAAAATATAGCATATGAATCATCATAATCAGAAACACGGTAAATACTTCAGCAATTTTTAAAAATCAAGATCACCGTTTTGTCGACTTTAAACTTGGAAAATTACGAATTTTGGTAATTTTCATTGACTTTACATGAATATTTTTTAATGCTTTTTAAAACACATTATGTTATCTACAATTTAGTATATGAATCATCATAATCAGAAACACGGTCAATACTTCAGCAATCTTTGAAAATCAAGATCACCGTTTTGTCGACTTTAAACTTGGAAAATTTCGAATTTTGGTAATTTTCATTGACTTTACAAGAATATTTTTTAATGCTTTTTAAAACACATTATATTCTCTACAATTTAGCATATGAATCATCATAATCAGAAATACGGTTAATACTTCAGCAATTTTTGAAAATCAAGATCACCGTTTTGTCGACTTTAAACTTGGAAAATTTCGAATTTTGGTAATTTTCATTGACTTTACATGAATATTTTTTAAAACTTTTTAAAACACACTATATTCTCTACAATTTAGCATATGAATCATCATAATTAGAAACACAGTCAATACTTCAGCAATTTTTAAAAATCAAGAGCACCGTTTTGACGACTTTAAACTTGGAAAATTTAGAATTTTGGTAATTTTCATTGACTTTACATGAATATTTTTTAATGCTTTTTAAAACACATTATATTCTCTACAATTTAGCATATGAATCATTATAATCGGAAATACGGTAAATACTTCAGCAATTTTTAAAAATCAAGATCACCGTTTTGTCGACTTTAAACTTGGAAAATTTCGAATTTTGGTAATTTTCATTGACTTTACATGAATATTTTTTAATGCTTTTTAAAACACATTATATTCTCTACAATTTAGCATATGAATCATCATAATCAGAAACACAGTCAATACTTCAGCAATTTTTAAAAATCAAGATCACCGTTTTGTCGACTTTAAACTTGGAAAATTTCGAACAAAACAAACTTTTTATTATACTAAATTACAGCTAACTCTTTGGGATTTATGATAACATAAATATTTGGCTAATTTAATTCTAACTTTTAAAAATCACGTCTTCTAAATGACCTCCACCAACTTCAACACATTTTTCAATATTAGATAAAAAGTGGTTCATTACACGGCGTAGCAAACCTTTGTCTATTCCTTCAACTTCTTCACGAATTTTGACTTTGAGTTTCTCGATTGTACCTGGATGACTCGCAAACACTTTGGCTTTTAAATATCCCCACAGGAGAAAATCGGGTGCCGTTAAGTCGGGGGACCTCGAAGGCCAAGGCAAATTTCCGAATCGAGAAATGAGTCGGCCATTAAACGTTTCTCGCAGAACCCGCATTGAGTTTCTGGCGGTATGAGCTGTTGCCCCATCTTGTTGGAATAGTAAGGCATTGTTTAGTAATCCTCGTCCATTTAATTCTGGAATGAGGAATGTCTCTAGCATGTTTACGTAGCGCTCGGATGTTACTGTTACAGTGCGGTTATTTTCATCCTCAAAAAAATATGGACCAATAATACCAAAAGATCCCACTCCACACCACACAACAACTTTTGGATTATGGAGGTTCTGTGTAAAGATTTCAAGAGGATTTTCATTTGACCAGTATCTAAAATTCTGTTTATTAACCATGCCGTTCGAATAAAAATTTGCTTCGTCGCTCATTAAGAGACTGTGAATTGCTCCTTGATGTAAATTCAAAAATTCTTGACAAAATGCTAACCTTGCTTCTTTATCTTGATTTGTAAGTTGCTGTGCCATTTGGTATTTATAGGGATGGCATTTTAAATCTCTAAGAAGAATTCGATCTAAGCTTCCCTTTGATATTCCTAGGATAAGGGTTTGTCGATTAGCAGACCTTTTAGGACTTCTCGTAAACGCAATTCTAACTCGTTCAATATTTTCTGGTGTACGAACTGTTCTTCGACGTCCAGGCTTCTTCAAATTTTGTACAGAACCATTTTCACGCCAATGACGAACCCATAACTTAAAAGTTTTACGATTTGGCGCGTGACCTCTATTGTTGTTATTAAACTGACGCCGGAATGCAGGCCTAACTTCTTCTATCGAATTGCTTCTTATGTAACTGTCTACACAAAACACACGTTGTTAGACTGAGTAATTCATGAAAGTTAAATAATTATGATGAAAACTAACAAATTTCTCGTAGAAAAATAACGTTCCACAAAATTATTAATATAAAACCTATTTGTGACAGGTGCCTACTTGATCAATAATTAACTTAAATTCCAAAGACTACAGAACATAATCCCACAGAGATAAACTTATTTAGTTATCTCGTAGGGAATTAATTATAAAATGGGTAGTCTATTATGGGGAACCCTGTATAAACAAAGTAAAAAAGTGTTTTATTCTATATAAAAAGCATGTATAACAAAGTAAAAGCTTCCTACATAACAAATAATAAGAATTGACTTAACTGATATCAGAAGTAACAAATAGTTTATTCACTGAAAATTTCAACAAAATTTTACAGTAATTATATTTCAATATTCGGCGTGGCAATAGCCATTAAATTAGTTGCGTCAGTATGGTTCTTATAGATCTTAATTTGATAGACTTACAAACAGGTTGAATATTCAAATGTTCATGGTACATTCCGTTTTTATGAATTGATTGATTCATCAGGTGCAATTTAAACGATTTTGCGTGCAGATGTTATTAACGGCGGCGAATTAAATTTAATGCGGCTTGTTCGGCGAGCGGCACCGTTACGCCCGGATATATATACTAGTTTATCGCTTTATTATTGCACTATTGAGATTTATAATTCGCCGGCGGATTTAATCGTCTGTGAATCATCAAAATTTTAAGCGCAGCGCGGTCATGATACGTTTCCGTTTTATTGCCTTAATAAGAAGATTAATATTTCATCGTGCCTCGCCGCTCTAAAATTCAGAACGTGTAACGTTGAGTAGCTTATTTTTCCTTTACACCGAGTGTTATAATTCCTGCACGGAGAATTTACAACTTTCACGTTGTAGCGTAAACATGAACATAATACATGAATATTACGGAATTACCAACTGAATAAACAACGGATTTATTACCACTTTAATAGACTTTTCATTAAAAATGAACTAATAAGCATGAATGTTTTTTTTTAATTTTTGGTTTATAATTATGAAACGATAATAGTTACAGCAAATTTATGTGAATAATAATTGTAGAGAATGCCAAAGTAAACAACTTCTAAAGAATAAGTTTTTTTCGAAATCTCGTTAGTTTTTGAGTAAACCGAGCTTTTGTATTTGAAGTATAATTTTTCCATCTTTCATAATTTTGACGTTTTAAACGTCAGTTTCATCCGAGTTTACGCAACGCTCGATGTACATTTAAAATATGATTTAAATTGAAAATAAACCATGAAAGCGTAAATATAAATGATATCATCAATTCGGAGAAAGTAAGATGATGGCCACATTTTTTTTAATAGCGATATGAAATTAATTCTTACAGTACCAAATCTGCGTCTGAATTTATAAAAATCTTGACTAATTCCGCCTTTGCTGCAGTCTTGAAAATGTTCGAATAAGGCGAAACTTGTAAATAATTCTAAATATTTGGACTCTAAAATGTCTAAGTAATAATATCTCTTTCATATTACTATTCCTAATTTTATTATTACACAATCGTGTTGTTGACCAACTATGCATAACAAGTCCGGAAAATACGCGTAATTAAATCCGAACTACTATAATTAAATCTCACCGGTGGCGAAACAATATGTCCCTATAACAATGCCGGTTAAAGCGCGGTCAGTTGCGATGATCCCGCCCGGCGCGTCCACCATAAGTCGACCCCGAAACCTCGACGTCGGTATATTTAATTATGCGCGGATTTTGCGAACCGTGTAATTCCCGTGCATGCATTCCCGGCCACTTAGCGGAAACATTGCGTTTCCAGTGTAGTTCGTGCGGAAACTTTTAACCTGTTATTACGAAGAAACGAAAACAAAAAAAAGTTTACGCCGCGACGACGACGTGCGCCAAACTCTGTTTCCATGTTTCAAATTTCAAGAAACAAATGGTTATTTATAAGCCAATGATGAAATTAATTACATTAGTGTGGTGGGCTGCCGGCATTAATTATCTCCAATTACCAATGAAAACCCTTCAGCTGTGTAATTGTCAATGGAAATGTGTATGTAACTAAGCTTGTTATTTCATGAGAGTACAATCGCATCCCAATTAACTAGTAGCTCGTGTTTTCCGACTATTATAGCGCTTAGCGTTACTGATTGGTAACTGACACATATTTGGAGTATCACACAAAATTATTACACCGGTGGGAAAAAAATTAAACACTTAAAATTCGTGAAATTTCGACCATTTTCAAACCGCCACAACTCGGCGTATTTTCAATCGATTTTTATGATTCTTTGAGGGCGAGAAACTTTGAAGTATCTACTTTAAAGTTATGTATGCGAACTTAAGCGTAATCTCTTCCGCCACCCCCAACGCGCCCCTGTAAAAAAAAGTTTTTTCTTGAAACCATGTCCAACTTTGACGATGTCTACAGAGTTGGAAAATTTTTGTCGACTCGATCCTCCATAAAGGCATTAAAAGTTGATCAATTCCCTTTGCAATACACAAAGAACGAAGTTCCTACGACGATTTAGCACCAAGTTATGGGTGTTTGAAAAAAAAGTGCATTTTGAGGTTTTTCGCACATAACTCAGTGACTTTTCAACCAAATTTGATGATTCTTTCGGAAAAAAGTCCCATTTTGGCTCTACTTTAAGGGAGTAAACTCAGATTGGAATGATCCGTTTTCGAACCCTTCAACCCCCGAAGAAAAATTTTGTTTTCCTTTAGTATACTTTTACTAGATATGTTTAATAGAACAAGTGTCTTCCTCCCTCGATACCTCTATTGGTCCAAAAATACCTCTTACTCGTTGCATTTGTTAGAAACGCAGTTTTGATTAAAAAATATAGGTGAAAATATATTAACCACTCATAAATAATAAAATATTCATTAATTATTCAAATCGAAAAATTAAATAAATAAATAAATGAATAAATAGGTATTTATTGCCCTACAGGAATTAACTCCCAATTACACGACAACATACACAAGAAGTATTACATACTAACATAATGATCACTTATCGAAAAATTCAATAAATCTAGTAAAGACAAAAAATAGCCTGAATATTCAACCTGATTGTAACCGTGCTAAATTCAGTCTTACAAAGATTATGTTTTTATATCTTACAAATATTATGTGTAGGACTAAATTTTGCAGAGTTACGAACAAGTTAAATGTTCATATATTCAGGATTACTTATCGTCTTTATTAAATTTATTTAATCACTTACTATTTACAATTACAACCTAGACACATCATTTATGATAATTGATTTAATGACCGTCTGACCTAAATACTTAATTTATAATTTTTGATTAAGATTAATTGAACTAAACAAACTCCTTATCACTGGCCACTAGAACGGTGTTATCAGAAGATGGTAGAATTGGGTGTTAGTAGACGTCATCAATCAAACATTTCACTTTTAAAATTTTAATAGGAACGGGCGGCAGTCGCCCGGGGAGCGAGAGAGCATTTCGTGTGAAATATTACTAACGGAAGGGCGCGACATCCTTAATATGCCGGTCGCGAAATCCTCCCTTATCAGCTGCAGGGCCCCGGTGCATGCCGGAGGCTTCCATCCGCGATGTGGATGTGATCTACGAACACGGAAAATGGGCCGCATACGAAATTTTCATATGAAACATACTTTGCCGCTATTACTTTAAATATTATATCCCTCCACATAGGAACATATTACAATATGTATATATGCACATGATACTTTACAATACATATATACACACGATTTTTAAAAATTGCATGACACTTTATTTTATTTATTTATTTATTGAACCTAAGAGACATAAAGGCTAATTACAGGGTTAAACAATAAGTGCAAAAGAAAAGAATTGCACGAATATAATACATATATACATATCTTCAGTATTTATATAAAGATTTTTGGAAGTTTTTTTCGTATTTGAAAAAGTGTCAGGAAAAACCAAAAAAAAACGCTTACAGTAAATCTACCGTTGGTCTTAAAGTTTTCACCAAAAGCTTTCTACTGGGTGCGCAGAAAGTCCGGCAACGGGTCAATATTTCCCCGGGAGTAGGTTTTCAAAAAAAAGTTTGGCACAAAAGTTGCTTGGTTACGAGTTACGAATTCTTTGGATACTAAACCATCCCTCACCCTTTTGCGAAGGGAGGAAGTGACTTTAAAATTTTAAATAGCAACCCCAATTTTTCTCGACGGATTCATATTTTCAAAATAACAATCTTTTATCTGATTTTTTTTTATCCTCAACCTCCCTCACCCCACAGATTCAAAAATCTGTTTTTGACCTTTTATTAACGTTTTCATGCCTCGATGACGATCTACACTTTTTCCGAGAACAAGTTTGAGACAAACCCCTCTCACCCCTCGCGAAGGGGTGACGGGGTTAGAGATGGTTTAGTATCCAAAGCATTCGTAACTCGTAACTAAGCAACTTTTGTACCAAACTTTTTTTTAATATCTACCCCCGGGGAAATATTGACCCATTGCCGGACTTTCTGCGCACCCGGTATATACATTCTTTCTATACAGTGCGCGCCTCAAGTACGGAATATATTTAGTAAAACCGAAATAAAATATTTTAGGAAAAACAGGTCGATTTTCTTTTATAAAAATACACATTTTTGCATGAAAGTCGATTTTCAGTCGTCATTTGTTTTTGAGTAATGACGTCATCCATTTTGTTTCTAAATGGCAACCCCCCTATTTTTGTTTTTCGAGTAAATGACAATTGAAGATGAGAACCTGATATTTAGAGTTTTTGCAAAATTACCTTGTTCCAGCGCTTATAGCAATTTTTCCAAACAACAATAATAAAAATAATAATAATTGATTGATGCCAGAAACTACATAATGTTTTACACAAGTCAAAAAAAGGGAATCCAGGTAACAGGATACGTAATAATTTAAATATAATAGAACAAATGTGATTGTTAAAATAAGTGTAAAGATAAAATTCAATAAGAAATAACGGACATTATGGATATACACACTAAAATTGGTTGTATAGATTAAATAAAAACTAAGATGCGATATTAAAAATACAGCAAATATAATTAATAAATACATGTAGACATATTAAGATCTATATGGACAATGATCTTGACCTTCCATGTAATACAGTATGGTTTCAGCAAGACAGCGCATCCTTGCTTAATATTAAAGCCGTTTAGATCATTTGTAACCAAAAATAACGATCCTTAACTATCCCTAACAATGACTTTTGATTTTTTGAAAATTGACCATGTTTCAGTTTTCCTATCGCAAAATCCAGGTAAATCATAAGTTAGAAGCGTACTGTTAATACTGTAGCATCATTGCTTATTGATTAATTATGAATGTATATCCATTTTTAGTAGTATTGTTGAGATTTTTTGGAAATATTGTAAAGGCAAAAATGGCGGTGACGCTGGATTCGTGGCAGAAATTTATAGCTACCTTCCAACCCGTTGGGAAATTTATTTTTTCGCATCTTATTAAATTATATAAACGTTGTTAACTCGTGTTTGATTGAGAATATTGTCCATTATTCGGCCGAATCATTTTCTCCACAGGTGACGTCCAATTAAATGATAGCTGTTTCATTGCCCAACAGTTTAGTTGTTACTATGGTTACGATTTGTTTTCTGTCAGCGAACTTCCGCAATTTCCAAATAGAAAAATTATTCGTTATAATTTAATACAAACAGAAAAATCTTTAGGTAATTATTTAATATGATGCGAAAAAGTATAGTATTAAACTCGTGAAGAAGTTGGCCATTGCCACTCGGGTGAATTGTTTATTTTGTTCGATACCTCGCCGTCTGTATCCATAGCAACCAGTGAGCCAAAGTTCCTCTTTCACTCACCGCTTTCACTCACTTGTCTTCATTCACAAACAATGATCATTCATTGTGTACATTTTTCCAATTATTCTTTCTGATAATGTGATTTTAATTTTTTCATGCAACATTTGGTACCTTGCGGCATTTGCGACTTTCAGGACACCATCAGGAACATCCCCAGGAACATATAACTCTTTTTCATCCATTAACACAAGTTCCACAATCTGCACATAACCATTTTATTGACGTTGCAAAGCTTTGGTTATTTTGTTTTTGTTTTTCGTAACCACTCACTCCGAACATGTGATTTATTTTTATTTAAAATTTTTAATATAAAGTTACAGACTTTCTGGGCAGGTATCGAACAAAACGAAATACTTCACTCGAGAGTAAGGCCGCTTTCGTTCACTTGAATTGCATCGCCACGAACACGCAATTCGCGTGAACGAAAGCTTCACTGTCCTCACTCTTACTGTAAATAACTATTGTTCGATACCTCACCAGAAAGTAAGTTCGTATCCATAGCTTCCAGTGAGCGAAAGTACCCCTTTGGCTTATTTTACTTTTGCTCGCCGCTTTTCGCTCACTGTCTTTCACTCACTGATTTTCATTCACGCATAATGATCTTTTCACCTTCCTCATTCTTACTGTAAATAACTATTATTCGATACCTCGCCAGAAAGTGAGTCCGCATGCATAGCTTCTAGTGAGTGAAAGTTCCCCTTTCGCTTATTTTACGATTGCTCGCCGCTTTTCGCTCACTGTCTTTCACTCACTGATTTTCATTCACACATAATGATCTTTTCGCCTTCCTTACTCTTACTGTAAATAACTATAAACACACATTTCAAATTAATGTATTACTATGATGGTTTACATCGAACCAGGTTGACGATGTGGTTCTAGCAGGACGGCGCTCCACCGCATTACAATCGTGCTGTTCGCCGCCATTTGAATGAGCAGTTTACAGCTCAATGGATTGATCGCCGAGGACCTATTGCTTAGCCCCGGACTTGACGTCACCAGACTTTTTTCTTTGGGGTTACCTGAAAGACGTCGTGTTTCGCGATCCTCCAACAAAGAGCTATTAATGCCTGCCATCAAATACCTACAAATACGTTAAGTAAATGCGTGGAGAATTTCTCTAAGCCGGTGCCGAGAGCGTCATAACTTTAAGCAGCATTTGTGAACTGTATCAGTAACGCACTCTTTCCTAAATAAAGAAAAAGTCCCCAGATAAAATGTAATGTATTTTTACACGCTTTATTCGATCTGCAATAAAAAGTAAGAGTTTTCATCTAAGATTTCAAATTTGTCCCCTGTTACAACCCCCTGGGAGTCCCTGGGGCAAATATTTAGCAGCCCCAGATGCGAACCATTCACTTTTGATTCGAACCACTTTTTGGTGCGACACACTGTTTTAGATTTATCGCAACTGGCGGATTAAAACGGGACCCCCTGTAAAACTTTAAAACGTCTAAGCATACTAATCAAGTTACTCAAGTAGCGAAAATCTTCTACAATTACAATTTTGAGTTGACAGCCAATGTCATTTGCCAACACTCTAGAACATACGTAGGCAATTTTGTTTCACAGACTGGCTGGAGTAAGATTACAAAGTAACAAGGGAGTAAGTATACAAGGACAAATATGTATACTCTGGCTGCGTTATGAAGGCGTCTGAGGTGATTAATGAAGGGTCGGAAGAGCCGCCCTTATCAGAAGAGATTGGATATTTTGTTACTTTACACTCACAGATGTTTACACTTTACTCGCTAGCTATTGGTGCACTATCGGTTTCTATAATAATAATAATAATAATAATAATAATAATAATAAACTTTATTGTCCAACAGGAAGAACCAAAATAGGACATCATCAAATACAAAAAAATATATATACAGCTAGGTATAGGTAATTCAGTGAAAAACTAAAAATTAAATTAACATGGTTAACACTCACAATAATGACAGCTAAAACAAATAAATTATAGCATTTATAAACTAAATAGTAATTTTAAAATAAGGGAAAAACTACAAAAGTTCACAGTCAAGCGTCTATAAATATGTCTTTATAATGCTCATTGGCATTACGGCTCATGTGTACAATAGGAGCCTTCAGCAAAATGTTAGTAGATGCAGTTGGTATATAAAAAGTAAGAGGTTGACGTGATGTTACACGAGGAACATTAAATTTAACTAAGGACAACAACTGGGGTGAATTTATGACATTGCTTATTAATTTGAACATAAATAGTCTGCTACATCTATCTCTTCGCTTCGACAAGGAGGTACAGTTTTGTTAAACAATAAATTATCATAAGTCATGGTCTGATCCGGGTAGACACCATTAATTTTAAAGCTTAGAAATTTGAGAAACCGCTTTTGTACACGTTCGACGGCCCAAGAATTGCTGGCATAATATGGATACCATATAAGTGAAGCATATTCTAAACGACTGCGAACCAATGCAAAATATAGAACCTTTATTAGGCTAGTATCATTAAAATACTTAGAGGTACGCATTAAAAAGCCAAGCACCTTGAAAGCAGAAGAACTTAAGTTATTAATGTGATCTAAGAAGGTGAGCCTCGAGTCAAACAAAACTCCCAGATCCTTCATCTGAATATCACGTCGAAGCACCACGTCATCGATCGTGTAATTATAAATAGCTGATTGCAGCTTGCGTGTATAAGTAACGACAGTAACACATTTATTAATATTTAGAGAGAGTTTATTATTGCTGCACCAGGTTACGATTTTAGTTAAATTTTGTTGCAGATCGATGCAGTCTAGTGAACTATTTATGGTTTTATATCATTTTAGGTCATCAGCGTATGCTAATACTGGGCATGATATGGATGTAATTAGGTCGTCTATAAATAAGTTGAACAGCAGTGGACCCAAATTAGATCCTTGTGGTACACCAGAAGATGATAGAAACTTATGGGACTTGAACCCGTTAAAGTACACATAATTTGTCCGATTATCCAGATATGATGCCAGAAATGTTACAAAATTCCCAGTCAGTCCAAATGCAGAAAGCTTATTCAGTAATATTCTATGATCAATAGTATCAAAAGCCCGCGAAAAGTCCGTGTATATAACGTCTACTTGACTGCGATTATCAAGAGCTTCACTAATATCCTGAGTTATTATCGCAAGGTTCGTTGTTGTTGACCGACCTGCAAAAAATCCATGTTGCTGCTGCGCAATGTAAGTCTTAGTATGATTATAGATTATTTGATAAATAATCTGTTCGAAAATTTTTGAGAAATTAGAGAGAATAGCAATAGGTCTATAATTTTTAATGTTGCTAGGATCCTCTCGTTTAAAAATGGGACTAATTACTGCCAGTTTCCACACATCAGGAAAAGTCATTGTATGTACGGAAATATTGTATATGATCGATAGTGGTTTAGCGAGTATGAATTTACAGTCTTTTATAACAAACATCGGGATTCGATCATCTCCACATATGTTTGAGGTCTTAATGCGATTGATGCTTTTTATAACATCCGACTCCTGAATGGTTGACATGACTAGAGATTCCCGATTCGAGAAAACGTCCTGAGGTTTTATAAAATCCTTTTGAGAATATACACTAGAGAAAGCATTAGCAAATGCATTAACGTTATCTTGTGGTGATGAATAAGAAGCATAATCATCATGCAGCTGCCCAGGGATTCTAGATGTGCCATTCCTCTGATGGATGTACTTCCACAAATCTCTGGGATTCTATGTATAAATGACGTTTTTAAAAGGTTATAGATAGCACCTCAGATGCCTTCATAGCGCGGCCAGACTTTATATGGTATTTTCTTACAGTATTGATTATCATGTGAGCCACAAAATTTTGTTTCAGAGTTGTCTGTGAGATAAATGAGGTATGTCGCACATTTTTATTAGTTCAATTGAATTAGATTAAAAAAAATGAATTAATCTCAGACATGACTGCTATGTTTTCTCTCTCAGGCTTTTTTTTGTGCGAGTAGGAGAAATCTTTTATAGATGCCCCCGTAGCGGGGCAGTGCTGGATTCGCCAGAAGGGCATACCAGCTAAATCCCTCCTCTTTGTCGTCGAGCGGGTGTTGAGTTTATCCTGTGTCCGGTGGTGGTTACCTCCGGTGGTGGCGTCTACGGATGTCTGGGTGGTCGGTTGGAGTGCGGTGGCGGAAGAATGGCCACCGGGACTCATTGGTGTCCTGCGGCTGGACCTGTAACAAAAATAAAATTACTTTTGCCTAACCTTGATTCCCTAGGACTTCCAGGACGATCCTAGGGACTGCTGTTGTCACGATGGTTGCGTGGTCCATCGGTCCTTTGGCGGTGGAGAACGCTGACAGCATCTCCGCGACGATGCTGCCGACCTTGGCGTAGTCGGGTCCGTTGGGGGCCTGGGTTGTTGTCGTCTTCGGAGTGAGACCCGTCGTGGCAGCGGCATAGCTCTTGGTCTGTGGCTTGGCTGGGTGGCGAGGAAGCGGGGGCATCCACGGTAGCTTGCAGGATTGGCCTCGGCGCAGTTGGCGCACTTTGCCGGGTCCGTCCTCGGCCTCTCGCATTTCTGCTTGAAGTGTGCGCCTGCACACTTAACACACTTGGGGGGCAACGGGCAGCAGCGCTGCGTGTGCCCTAACTGCTGGCAGCGGTAGCATTGCTGCTTGCTCCCGTCGTGTCGTTTGGGCTCAACCTTCACACCGAGCCCCAGGACCTCCTTGACGGCGAAGATGCGTCGTGCATTTTCGCTGGCGTCGAGCTGGACGTAGACCATCCAGAGGGGATGGGTCTGTCCAGTCTGTGAATCCCTCTTCACGGATGTGGTAGGGAGCCCTTGGTTCTTCAGATCGTCGGCGATCTGGTCCTCGGTCAGTGCTGGGGCGATGTTCCTGATCACCGCCTTGACTGTTTTCTCCTCCTGGAGCTGGAAGGTGTGGTACGGGACGCCGGTGTCGTCGAGGACTCTCGTCAGGGTGCGAAAGTCCGTGGGCGTCTCGGTGAAAACACGCAGCCCCCGGGCTGCGTATTTGGCCTGGTGGACCTTGATGGAGTGTGTTTCCATCAGGATCTTGATTTCCATCCAGTTAGTCTCCGCTGGCAAGACTACTAGAGGAGGTCTTTTGAACGGCAGCGTCTTCGGGTCATTTGCTGGGAGGTTCGCAGTGTTGATCTTCACTGCCGGGGGAGACGTCGGTGTGGGTGTGGTACGGATCTTAGATGCTGGTGGGAGCGCTGCCTTTGCGGCAGGTTGTGGTGCCGTCTTTGGGTGTTGTGCCGTCTTCTTGGCGGCATAGGGGGTCGCAGGTGGTGAGGCGACCCTCATCTTGGCCGTCTGTTTGGAGGTGAAGGCCTGTTCTTCGTCCGTGTCCATTGGGAGACACGAGTAGCGGTTGCAGGTGGGCACCGTGGGTGTCGGGGTCCTATCCTGGGTTGGAGTCACTGACTGCTCCTCTAGGCGTTTAGTCATCCTCTCGAGCTTCTCTTGGAGCCTGAGGTTTTCGGTCATCGACTTGACGAGTTCTCTGGCTTCGGTGAAGTAGAGCTGCGGGTAGTCCTTCTCCACCGTCGTCTTCTAGGCCCAGGCAAACTGCGCGGCGTAGTCGTCCGCAATGTTGAGCCGTGAAAACGACTTGTCGATCTCAGAAAAAGGGGCTAGTCGACCTTAATGACGGCTAGTCGATCTTAGAGCCGTAAGAACGGCTTGTCGATCTTGGGAATTAGTGTTTCCGTTCCGCGAGTCGTGAAAATGACTCGAAGAACGGTTACGGTTCTGAAGTTGTGCGCTGTGGTCGGTTGGTCGCTCGTTGGGGGTCACTCCGCTCGGCATACGCTTCGCTCGGCGTCCGGACTCGTCTTTACTGCACTCCTGCACCTCTCAGCAACAAAATTAAGTGGCTCACACCTTATAAAGGGTGCCACGGCAACCGTTCGCAAATTCCGTGTGATACTACTCGGACGTAATGCTGCACCAGCGGAGTCACCAGTTGGGAAGTTGATGTGGAAGTTTGAGCACACGGGTTCTTTGTTAAACGTTAAGAAAACCGGGCGACCGCGGTCTGTTCGAACTGAAGAAAACATTGTTGTCGTTCGTGACAATGTGACCGTAAGTCCCGGAAAATCAGGTCGCCGGCGAGCTCAACAGTTGAATTTTTCACCAACTTCACTGCATGAAATCCTTTCAAAAGATCTGAAAATGCATGCGTACAAAATTCAACTTACACAAGAGCTAAAGCCTGCAGATCATGGAAAGAGACATCGATTTGCTCAATGGGTCTTGGCTCAACAAGCGGAGAACCAGAACTTCACAAAAAGAATAATTTTCTCGGATGAGGCGCACTTCCACCTCAGTGGGTACGTCAATAGGCAAAACTGCAGAATTTGGAGTAACGAAAATCCGCGAGTGACTGTGGAAGATCAGATGCATCCACAACGCACAACGGTGTGGTGTGGGTTCTGGGCAGGAGGAGTGGTCGGCCCATTCTTTTTTGAAGATGGCGAGGGAGCTACTGTAAACGGCGACCGTTACAGAAACATGCTTTCTGGGTGGTTTTTCCCAGTTTTGGAAGGTATGGCTGAAAGTATGCCTGCTCCAGAAAGTCGAATTCACACCACACGACTCCCTTAAAAGATCATAAGCCACGCTAGGTATACCTTTCAAATTTTAATGCAGTGAACTTGACTTTGGTTATATCTTATTGCAAGACAAATCTATTCATGAAGGTTTCTGAATCTAAGCTACGTATAAATTGTTTATAACAACTATATACACGCTGATACTATACACACTGTAAAGCAAGAGTTGTAATGTTATCAATCCCATTTTGTAGGATTGTGAAAATATTATTCGGTGTGAAAATACCGTTTGAGCATCCAGAATACACCCTTGATAAGGTTATTGTGTTACCGCAAAGAAATCGAATTATATTTAAACGTGATCCCACCTCTGCACAGTCATGTTTTTTCTACTAACCGGATGAACATGAAGACTTCCCATGTAAAAATCGTTAACCCGCGTCAACCTTTACTTCAGTTCCTTAATAGCAATTCCGCGATTTAGCATGCGATACCGGCGCGGGCGTAAATTCCGCTACGTTTGTTAGGAAATTTATATGTGGGAGTTACGTGCCTTCATATTTATTTAAGGTTCGTAGTTTAGGAGGGCTGCAAAGCGGTTTAAATACCCAGGGGGGATCACTTTGAAACTAGCTCCGTCGCCCGCAAAAAGAGTCCCGTATTTATTTAAATAAAAACAAATGCGAAATACATAACGCACATTACCGTTATTTACATGTGACGTCATGTGTGGAATAGTGTTACATACACACGCTCAAGCCGGATGGAAATTTAATGCAAATACCGGCTGTTCTTGTCTGATGAGATTTAGAGGGTTATGAAATGTAAGCTTTATAGCAATTGGGTGTAGACGATTAAGTCATTAACATATTCCTAGACTATCGCTAATTTAATATGAGCAAATTAATCGTCGTTGTGTGGTTGAATCCCAATTGATTGCCGCGCGTGTAATATAATTAGATTGTTTGCATTATGTGTAACAAAAGTCATTCATCAACGACTTAATTGTGTTCGTAATAATTTGTTTGTGGATTAAGCATGTTTCAGCTAGGATTTCAGGCTGTTGGCCTAGTGTAGACGTGCGTGTAAGGCATACTAGTAGACCTGATGAGAACACAAGAATTGTTTATTTGTTATATGAGAGAATGGTAGCATTTTACACACAGTGTTCAAGTGTTTGCTTGGATGAACTGTTTCAAGAGAGTAGACATAACAATAATACATTTTATTAATGCTATACAATTAGCTAAATAAGTAAAACTAAAGATTACAATAATATTTAATGTTCACATTAATATTGTTATATTTGCCGCCGCTGGCAATGTCCATATCTTGTCGGTGTTAAAGCCACCCGGGTTTGGTTCAGTACACCATTCAGGCAATAGATTCCGCCACTTTGGCGTTCCTACCTTTATATATTATTGTATATACTAAGATAATAATAACATAGTCACGTGTATATACATCACCAAATATACCAACTCTCCCCAACGTTCACTTCTCGGGATTTAATTCGTGCGGAAGAAGACACGCACTTCTTCTCGAAGGCGCCGAAATAAATACATTTATTAGATTTGTGACTTTGATAAAAAAAAATCTGGTAAATTTAATCTCTAGTAAGTTACTGCATCTTGTCACAGAGCCACATACATATTACCGTACCAAAACCTGGTGGCAAGTTGCGCATTGAATCTTAAATTTCAAGAAGGGGGCATCTATTCAATTCTCCATGCGGAAATTTGTTGTTGGCGTTCCCCGAATACTTTCCCACTCTGCTCAGGTGACGCGAGGTTATGGTCTGGTAATACATATTTCAGATGAAAATTTGAATTCGAAAAAAATCACAATACTTTCTTGTATTTTGTACGGAGAAGATAAAAATTGAAAATCAAATATTCGTTATTCATATTAACACGAATTTTCAACTCACTGTCGCATTAGTTAGGTTTAGACTAAGTTCGTTTTATGTTAGATTTTAATTATTGGCATTATTTCTTACACGATACTGAATTCTCGTATTATCATTAAACGATAATCTATAAAATATAAACGCTACGTTATCCGTTTACATGTTATTATGTTGTTACCAAGGAAACTAATAAAATACAATGCAATTTATTAAGTAATTAAATGTTACTTCTATAAATAATTTGAAATCCCACAGGACAATAAAACACGTATTTAAGTGAGACACGCAAGCCTCAAACGGAGCTTATTTTTAAGACCACCTACATGTAATGTTTGATACTAAAATGTATTTCCTTTTACGCGTTTTTATCTGTGGTGCTATTACTAAAATTAATATTTATTTGTTTTATCTCATTACAACTAATTTAATTACATCACCTAATAATTAAAGTTGAGACAAACTGACTTGTTGCAGATACAGTAAATAAATGTAGTAAAGGCAAAAAGTAGTCCGAATATCTGAACATCCAACCTTGCAAATTAAATATCCATATATTCCGGCTACTTTTCGTTTTTATTAAATTTATAACACCTAAATTGATTGATTATTTACCTACATGTATTTACATATTACACATTGTATAAGTTGAACAGATATCCACGTTTCACGAAAAAAGCTATCACTTGACAAAAAACACAAACACAAAGAAATTATAGTATTATTAATGTGCATGAGAGTGAAGAGTGGACAAACATTGTTCAAGGATTGAGGAACTGGGTTTTTTAAAATGTTTCTGGATGATTGTGATTGCCGACATTACTTGAAAACCACCGTCAAACGTGTGAAATTTCAAATCTGCTTTGTTTTGATCTGTACAAATTGTAAACTTGAAAATAATTTCAACCAACAAATTGCTAAATATCAAATAAGAGAATTTTAAGAAAATATAGACTGTCAAAAAGTAAGCAGTAAAATATCATAAGCATAAGCATAAGCATAAGATATTTACAAATATTTATTTAAACATTAAATATTGTTTCCCCATCAGAACACATACAGACCGGTTTCGGTCTTTCAGGTCTCATCATGTTAGTTGCTGATGAGGAAACGGAGATTACTATGGAAATATAAGTGTTCTAAACACCGTTAAAGGTAGAAACAAAGTGGCGGAATCTATTGCCTGAATGCTGTACTGAACACAATCCGAGTGGCCTAACCACCGATAGATTCAGGCAACAGCTTCTGCCACTTTGGCGTTTCTACCTTTAAAGATAATAAAGTTTAATTGTTCAAATAATACATTTTATATAAAAAAAATTTAAACATTTTGCAAAAGAGCTATACAAAACAGTTTTTGACATTTTTTTTAACTAAATATGTACGGATCAGATGAAAAACATCTCTTGTAGCTATACGACTATTTTTTCTAGAGTGGCAAGCCCTACAATTCTTATAATTTGTATTTTGAGTTTCTTGTGCTTCTGACAATAATCCAATGGAAAGTACTGCTGTGCTTATAATTTTCTGTCCATAAAAGAACTTTGTGGACAGTAACTAATAATAATGCAATATAAAATAATTTTGCTATATCGAAACCATATACTCCAAATTTGTTCGAGTCGATAGCAGCACTACATGTAATAACTTCTAGCCCTACTAAAAAGCGATTAATTAAATTTTAATTCATGCCCGTAATTTCTGCTGTTAATTCAGGATCAGAAAAAAAAACAACATGATGTGTTTCCATCGTTTGTACAGGGAAACATTCAAATTAAATACATAATACAATCTATGATAATAATAAGCAATAATATAGTATGTAAAAAAAATGTAAAGTGTTAGGTTTATTGTAATAAAAAGTTAATGAGTGGCGTGTAAAAAATTTTGGAACATTAAAAAGTAGAAGATTGAGAAAAAATGAATTGTCGACGTAATAATGGATATGTTTATATAGCGTTAAGGTGAAAATATATCTGTGCCGTTGTAAAATAGAAGGCATTGAAAATTCAGTAAGTAGCATATTATAATTAATAGAGTATGGTGGATATACCCCATACTTAAAATAATATAAATACTTAAGAATTTTTTTCTGAACTCTCTCAAGAGTATTAATATGTACTGCATAACTTGGACTCCAGGTGCACAATAGTTAAGTTTACTGAGAATAAAAGAATTAAACAAAGTAATTATAGTTTGAACATTCTTAAATTTCTTGCAACTACGTATAATAAAACCCAGCATTTTCAATGACGATTGAACAGTATTATTTAAATGAGGTACAAAAGTTAGTCGTTGATCAAAAATAACACCCAGATCAGTTATTTCTGAGACCCTACTAACTGTTATACTATTGATTGTTTGACACCATAAATATAATCTATTAATATTATTTTGTAGATGGATACAATCAGATAATGAAGAAATTGTTTTATACAGTTTAATGTCGTCCGCATACATTAAGAAGAGGCTTCAACTTTTCTTTACAATCTACATTTTGGTAACACTCAGATTATATTAAGTGGTCTAGAACAATATAAAAATTATTGCATTTATACACCATTCTAAAAATGTCGTACAGCTACAAATGAAAACGAAAACATAGTTATCAAGTCTTAGTTTTATTTATCTAAAGAAAAATTAACAGTAATTAAGGTATCTAGGGCGTTATGAGTACAATAACGCCCCAGGTCGACGGTGTACGTCGGGCGATTTGCTCATAACGTTCGTGGTACCTTCAACGTATTATATCATACTTGTAGTTTAAAATCGAAGATGTTCTTATAATATTTTCTGACAGATTGTCGCGTCGAATGTCTACAGCGTTTGTACGGTTGTTTTGCGTTTGGCGAATTGTTGACAGTCGATCTGTTGATAATTACTATAAGCGGGCGTTATGGGCGGGCGTTATAGAAATAATGCCCTAGAGCGTTATTTGTCATTTAATATACGTTGTTTCCATGCCATTATGATTTCAATAATACATAAGTATGACATAAAAAATATATTGTCGTTACATAAAAATAACTTCAGCAAAATAATCAACAAATAGAATTTTAAGTTAAAAAAGTAAGTATCGCACAACATTCGAAAGTTATTAATTTTTTTCAGCAAACATCTTTCGGTACCACTGTGCGGCGCTTACAGGTGTGGCCTTCTATGTGAGAAGGTCTAGACGGGCGAAATGTCTGTTTTTTGTGAGTCGACTCATTGTAAAGGGTGGACTTGAAAGAACCGACTCATTGTAAAAAGCGGACTTGAAAGAGTCTACTCTTAATATGACTCATTACTCTAATGAAAAAGTAAAAACTTGTGGTGGTTTTAAATGCACCGGCACCGCGCCGTGTTTATTTAAAATAATAATGGAAAACATATAGGCAACTTTTCCTACTCCTCCTAGTGATAGTTCTTTGCGTTGAATATTTTTTGTGATACCGCGCGACCGAGTCCCGGTTGATCGTTGGGCGTATATGCCATCGTCGGCCATTAACGATTTTCCAACGTGCTTATCGGAATTTATTTGTGCATCCTCGGGAAAAAAGTGATGAGCAGATTCTCCCTTTGAAAATTTGCAATGTACCCCGAAAACATAGACAGCAAAAAAAAATCTTGCGTTACATGTGCACCGGCATATTTAACATATTTCGAGAGCAACTCTGTGTATGCCCTAGCATTTGGCATCGGTAACACTGTTGTCTGCTACCATCGTGTCTCTTGTATTCGACTTTTACGTCGAGACCCATGACTTTCTTTTTTTCTTTATTGTTCTTGGTGCGTCTGGCACCCTCGTTGCCTCGAGGTAGACCATCCATAGTGGGTAGGGTAAGCCTGACTGGTTGTCCCTCCGGGTCATCCTCTTGACTGCTGTTGCGACAGTAGATCTTCGGCGATCTCGGCCTCAGCAATGTTAGGGGCGATATTTTGAATCAGCGCCTTTGTCGTTTTGTCCTCGTTCAGCTGGTAGGTATCGCTTTCGAGTCTAGGAGTGTGCGAAAATCTTTGGGCGTGTCAGGATTCCTCTCTTTTCTTTCTTTGGCTTTGGTGGTGGGGCCGTGATATCGCCTTCTGTTATGTCCATTGCTCGACATGTAGGTATGATGTAATGCGCGCTTAGTTTATCTACGCGTAATTATCTTAATTTGCATTTTATGAGCTAACCATTGCTTCTTTTCAATATTAACATTAATTCCGCATTATTGAAAGAAATACAGCTGCCAGTAACAATACAATGGAGAAGCCTCCACCGCTGTGCATCTTCCCATCTAGGACATGTGCCCTATTCGTCTGAAACCCAAATTGTTCTTAGAAGTGCAATTTGCCGGTTTGAACACGTGTGTCGACCTCGATGCTCCCATCGCACCCTACCACCTCCACCACCCGCAACGCGGAGAAGAGTAGGGCGTGGACCCCGTAAAAGGCCATGGAGCGCTCCCCAGACAATCAGATGAAACACTTAGCTTAAACATTCAGTTCATCATTCGTCACAACACAACAGTCAGAACACGTCGATCCACCGACGCCGCCGCAGCTGCCGGCGTCGCCATAGCCGCCGACGCCGCCGCCGCTTCCGTTGCCGCCGCTTCTGTTGCCGCCGCTTCCGTAGCCGCTGTCGCTGCCACTGCCGCCGCAGCCATCGCCGCCGCCGCTTCCGTTGCCGCCGAGCCACCAGTCACTCATCCGTGGTCTCGCCTGGCATCCCCGTGCTTCACGAAGATTGAGTGAATTGTTGGTGACTATTTATTTTTTCGTGACTGTTTGTGTCGTGACTTTATTTTATTGACTTCTGTGTACATATTTTGTTTTCTTGAACTTTGAACATTATTTTTGTTGTAATTTTTTTCCGTATATAAATAATGATGCCTGCATTGTATATTTGGTCGTTGTCGTCGATCGTGGTCCATCTTCGCGTAGGGAGACTGAAACGGGCAAGCCATTTTGCTATTCCTTTATTCCGAGCCCTGCTGCGGTTCGTCATAAGTGATCGATCGGAACCCTACTACACCTCGAACTGATTTCCTCCCTCCGAGATTCACTTTTTTCTTCCTTCGGTCGGCGCATTCGGGGTCGGCGAACGCATGCACCTTCCTCTGGGGAAAAAATGCATTGCGCTCGTTCTATTGAGACGATTCGGGGTGACGAAAGATTCGCAAAACAGTACACTAACATCAAGTACAAACATAACATGTAATTTAATACACACTTCTATTTTGACATATTTACACATCAGCACTGAGCATGATTGCTTTGGATGATCCATTCACAATATATCGTGTGAGACACAAAATTTTGTTTCAGAGTTAGCTATGAGATAAATGAGGTAAATCGCATATTAAAAATTAGAATTGGTGTAATAAAATGACGTACGTCCCAGTATTTAGTTAAAATTTTATTTTTCTGAACTAGTTTCGGATATTATCCATCTTCAGCAGAAATCATGGATTACAACACCAAAAATTAGTATGTTTAGCTGTTTTTCATCTTGAAATGTTGGTACCTTGTCTGCGAATGTGTGCGTTCGATCATAAGCAATAAGCATAAGTGCAATGTCACAATGTCGTTTGTGCTTTATATTCAGTTTTGCGTTTTACGTTTTTTACTATCTCATCCTACTGCAGATATTTCGTTGGTAAGTAAAAAAAGTAACTATATTAACATATGAAAATCTTCATTATGGGTTAGAAATAATATTCTCAGAGCTCCACAACAACTTTATTATTGAAGCATATCTTCAAACGGAGACAACGTAGAAAGAATTTGGAATAATTCCTATGAAAACTGCTCATGAAATTTATGAGCAGTTTCCTGAACTTGAGTTCGGTCATATTTACTTTGTGCAACATGTCCGCCGTATTATTAAGAAATTTCATGAAGCCGGCAGCGTTTCCAAAGGAAAATCTGCATGCCGGCCTACTGACCTTAAGGAAGCAGTTATTGCAGATATTCAGCAGATGTGAGTCCGAAGAAGTCGCTCCGATGTTAATCTGCTCCGACAAATGTGTGGCTCGGTAGATGGCAGAAGGTTTGTCATTTTTTTTTAAATTTACATCCATAACTGCAATTCAACAGTTGCCGCCCCCTGATTATCTTCGCCGAGTGTAGTATTGCAACAGGTTTAACGAGTTTATAAATCATGACGATTTGTTAGAAATAACGTTTTATGGTGACGAAGCTTGGTTTCACTTAGCGGCTACGTGAACTCACAAAACCGTAGAGTGTAGGCGGCAGAGAACGCACATATTTTTGTTGAGGCTTTGTTACATCCTCGGAAAGTTGGTGTATGGCTGGCAATGTCCCGAAGGATAATCTATTGCTCTGTTTTCTTTTATCACAATGTTAATGCACTTAATAATCAACATCACTCATAAACCCATGATTCGTTCGTAAAGAAAAACTTTCCAAAGCTGCATCATCATCATTAAAACGATCAATGATCAATGAATCGCTGACAAAATTCTTGTCGTCGGGGTCGGTCAAAAGGCAGTATTTCGTGCGCTGCTTGTAAACGATAAGGATGATAATGTAGATCGTTTTTGAGAATACGCCTGGTAGTTCCATAAGAAAGACCTAGTTCTTGCTGTACATGTGAATAGGCAAAATTGCAGATATTGGAGTGACACTAATCCTAAATTGAAGCATCTAAAACCTCTACATTCACCCAAGGTTACTGTATGGGCAGCTTTGTCAGCAAGAGGCATTATTGGTACATTGAATATCGCTGAAGAAATGCTGTTAAAGTAAATGCAGAGCGGTATATTGCCATGCTACAGAACTTTTTTTCACCAGCGCTACAGGATTTCGATGGTTTTAATCAACGATCGTGGTTTCAGCAAGATGGGGCAACAGCACTTCCAACGACTCATTAAGTGCTGTTCGCGAAATTTTTGGAGAAAAGGTGATATCCAAAAGAAGTGCCATTAACTGGCCACCTCGTAGCCCGGACTTATCCCCACTGGACTTTTTTCTTTGGGGATACCTTAAAAGTAAAGTTTTCAACAACAACACAGTGTCCCTAGAGGAATTAAAGGAACAAATTCGAGAGGAAATGCAAAACATTTCACGAAACACTTGTGAGGCCATCATTGAAAATTTCCGCTCCAGATTGCACCAGTGTCAAAATAGTCAAGGATGTAATTAAAATTAAAATAAAATCCCTATTTGTATACTTTAACCACGCGCCCATGCTGCTTTGATTGGGTTATAGCATAATCTCAGGTTTATTGAAAAATTACTTTTTCGTTGTTGTTACGGTTTTCTACGAAATATTATTTCACTGACATGAACTCGGTTATGCAAAAAAATATGAAAAATATTCCATAGATGGCGCTGAAGCGGTAATTTTTTATTTTATTTGTAAAATATTTTTTCTTGCTTGTCGCCACATGTGGCGACCTGGGCGTAAAGAGGTTAATAATTAATAGAAAGTTTTTATCTCACATAACTAGTTTCTTTTAAATCATTTGAAATGTAAACGAACTTTTGGTCCACCCTGTACTTTGCCTTCGTTTATCCATTGCAATGCATACATTACTCTCCTGACAATATATACACTTTATGTATTTTACTTCCATCAATGTCTTTATTTTTCTTTCTTTACTCTTACAACTAAACCGCGCCAGCGGCACCACCTATACCTACCTCTTTATACTTAGGCTGGTAGCTACTTCTTCTCGTGCATCCTGGGGTAACCAGAGCATTACTTGCCGTGGTCTTCCTCTTACCTCGATGACTACCTTCTTACCCTCTCAAATCTCAAAGGTTTAGAGTCTGAGAGTTGTGGGAAGTGGTTCTTGAGACTCGGCCGTAGTCTTTCTCTTACCTCGATGTATATCTTCTTACCCTCTCAAATCTCAAAGGTTTGGGAAGTGGTTTTTGAGACTCGGGATGTTGTTTGGGGAAAACAACTAGCCGGTGCAGGTGCGGAAGATGATGCCCATCGTGAAAGGTATCCTGATGTTGTGGCATGACTTCAGCGGCACTCCTCGTATGTGTTGCGTTAATGTGGTTGAGTACATTTATAAGATAGAAGAGTGACAGTTCATGCCTCGCTTTCAACGGAGTAATTTTTTTGATGCCCTGAGCGACTTTTGTTAAAATTTGGCTCCTTATGCTCGTACTAAGGTCATACAGTAACCATGTGAGGTGACCCTTTGTAAGAGGGAGAGAGGAAAAAGGATTGAAACTCCAACAATCCAAGCTTGTCAGTTTTTCAGATTGTCAAATAAGGCTTATCTTGAAAGTTTCATGTTCATTTCAATATTAGTGTTTTAGGTACAGCGCGCATATGCAGACTGAGACACATACACAGACACAGACACAAAATGTTTTTTTTTTCTAGAAATCATTGAAACACGCTTTATCACAAATCGATACTCTTCACTCAACTGCGGCCGCGAAACCTTTTCATTTCCAACATTATTATGAAGTAGTGCCAACTTTATCTCCGACTCTTTATATAAGTGAGTGAGTGTTCAACGTTTTCGACCATAAAATAAATCGAAAACAAAACAAGACAGGATAAAACCTTCGTCGCGAACGGACGACCGCCACCACTCGAATCTTTATCGCCTTTATGGCTGTCTGCTTATTTGATTTGTGCCGTAAAATCGCGGCGGCGGGAGGGATCCGGTGAAAGGTTTCGGGGCGGCCATCTGCCGCCCGTAATATCCCCCCAAACCCCAAAAAGTCCGGTGCAGTGCCGTTAATCGAGCCGGACGTCCGCTCATCACGAAAATGGAACGCTACGCCGCCTTTACGATCCCCCTTTTTTTTATACAAACACTGGATTTATTGTGTGGATGTTGCCCACGCTGCAATGTTTGTTTTGGAGGGCGAACGCTGAATTCACGCGGAAATGAGGAATTCGGAGCGGATAATGTTACCAGAGATCTAAAGAGTGTTTACTATGCATTAGTGATCTTACGTGACGCAATATTTTCATTTTATTCTTAGTATGCACATACATACATACAAAATGTACATATGTTAGAATAGGCCATCGACCGAGTCTTTCAGCCCTTAGGCTTAGTATATGGCAATGATGGTCGGTTTCATTACCGCGATTAAATTTAATCGTCGAATAAAATTGGCAATTTTCGTTCCACCAATGTCAAATAAAGACATTCGTTGATTAAATCGATACGTCGAAATTTCTCCAGTTAATTCTGGGTTTATTATACTTAACATTTAAGCAAAGTAGAACTTACGTTTTAGTGCTAACGCGTTCATACGAAGTTTCAGGATTTTAAGAATTAACGCTACTTTCTACTTTTCCCTTTCTTCTTAAACATATCACGCATGTTTGCTGATATATAAACTGATCAGCACAGTCATGCCAGATTTACAAATTAATCCTGAATCACTTAAAACATGCCATTTAGGTATCTTATAAGCGCAATAATTAATTGCGCCATTCCGTGAAATGCAGCAATGCATAATACGAGAAAAATATGCGACAGATTTTAATTACGATAAGTAACACAGATGTCGCGGTTACTTCCAGTAATGAAGACGCGACTATAAATTAAACGTCGAGTCGCTAGCTTTTTGCAGCAACCGCCGTGATTTACTTTAATCAGATAATCCCCGGGGATTCTAATCGAATAATACTGGGAATTAATCAATTACAGGGGCCACTAAATAACAAAACACTTCCGGTCCTAAATTACACGAGATAAAAACTGTCTCAGTGTTTCAAATATATTACCATGTAGCTACTTCTCCAGTACATTGGATACAAGCAATTATATTACTTTTACTCTGCCCATCCACAAATTGGCTGTTTATATTTCGAATTTCCCGCGCAAAAACAGGACAAGCAAAAGTTCTTAATTTGGTGTTTTATTGCACAATTAATTGTTACAAGTCAATTACTTAACACGAATATATCTAAAAATAGTTCGATTCTTAAAATAAATTTAAATTTAATTTACGTGCAAATAAAAGAAAAAATATCCCGAAAAACAGGAATCGTGTTCTCTCTGGAGATGGTAACGTTACATTATTCAAAAATCCAGCTTCGAATTCGGCGACAGATAAAATGTTTTAACATAATAGGCAGCGGCCCCCTCGAGCGCCACTCGATTTTTGTTTTATTCCTTATGTTTTATTTTTCCGTTAGCCGGCGACACGGCGCAATTTAAGCGTGAAATTTATTCTCGGCGTAACATCCAACGTCTAAAATCCTGCGAGACGGGCCCTTGTCTAAGTAAAGGGCGACATGAATTCGCGCGTTACTCTTCACCGGGAAATGTCGGAGGGTTTCCCGGTGACGTTTAAATATCTTATTGCCCCCTTCATCGTGTCCTCCTCTTATTTGACTCCATCGTAAAGTCAGTTCGGAGACGTGTTTAGGTTTCATACAGGGTGTCCCAACTGCTACTGAAAAATTTTACGAAGTTGAACGAATTTTTTTTTCAAAAATTTACGGCCAAGCTGATTTTGCATGATATGTTTTTTTTTATCTTAAAGTATGCGAAAGGATCTATTGGAATGCGAAAATAAACTTTCCACAAAAACCAGAAAAACTAGCCTGGAAAATAACAGTGGTTCCAGGCACCAGATGGCGCATTCGTATATCTGTAATATTTTCTATTTTATTGCAATAATTTACTGAAAATAACTATTTTTATATACCCTAAATTATGATTATTTAAAAATCATGAACACCCTTTCCCTAAATTTTGAAATAAATTTATGCAAACAGAGCGTAAATTTGCGAAATATATCAATAACTCTCGTTCTCGAAAAAAATATTAAGACAATTGCTATCGACTTAAAACTTGCCTAAATTATTCAAAATACACCCTAAATTATGATTCTTTAAAAATCATGAACACCCTTTTCCTAAATTTTGAAATAAATCTATGCAAACAGGGCGTAAATTTTCGAAAAATATCAATAACTTTCGAGTCTCGAAAAAAATATTAAGACAATTGCTATCGACTTAAAACTTGCCTACATTTTCAAAATACATCCTAAATTATAATTATTTAAAAATCATGAACACCCTTTCCCTAAATTTTGAAATAAATTTATGCAAACAGAGCGTAAATTTGCGAAAAATATCAATAACTTTCGTGACTCGAAAAAAAATAAAGACAATTGCTATCGACTTAAAACTTGCCTAAATTATTCAAAAAACACCCTAAATTATGATTATTTAAAAATCATGAACACCCTTTCTCTAAATTTTGAAATAAATTTATGCAAATAGAGCGTAAATTTGCGAAAAATATCAATAACTTTCGTGTCTCGAAAAAAAATATTAAGACAATTGCTATCGACTTAAAACTTGCCTCAATTATTCAAAATACACAATAAATTATGATTATTTAAGAATCATGAACACCCTGTGCCTAAATTTTAAAATAAATTTAAGCAAACACAGCGTAAATTTGCGAAAAATATCAATAACTTTCGTGTCTCGAAAAAAATGTTAAGACAATTGTTATCGACTTAAAACTAGCCTAAATTATTCAAAATACACTCTAAATTATGATTATTTAAAAATCATGAACACCCTTTCCCTAAATTTTGAAATAAATTTATGCAAACAGAGCATGAATTTGCGAAAAATATCAATGACTTTCGTGTCTCGAAAAAAATATTAAGGCAATTGCTATCGACTTAAAACTAGCCTAAATTATTCAAAATACACCCTAAATTATGATTATTTAAAAATCATGAACACCCTCTCCCTAAATTTTGAAATAAATCTATGCAAACAGAGCGTAAATTTGCGAAAAATATCAATAACTTTCGTGTCTAGAAAAAAATATTAAGACAATTGCTATCGACTTAAAACTTGCCTACATTTTCAAAATACATCCTAAATTATAATTATTTAAAAATCATGAACACCCTTTCCATAAATTTTGAAATAAATTTATGCAAACAGAGCGTAAATTTGCGAAAAATATCATTAACTTTCGTGTCTAGAAAAAAATATTAAGACAATTGCTATCGACTTAAAACTTGCCTCAATTATTCAAAATACACAATAAATTATGATTATTTAAGAATCATGAACACCCTGTGCCTAAATTTTAAAATAAATTTAAGCAAACACAGCGTAAATTTGCGAAAAATATCAATAACTTTCGTGTCTCGAAAAAAATGTTAAGACAATTGTTATCGACTTAAAACTAGCCTAAATTATTCAAAATACACTCTAAATTATGATTATTTAAAAATCATGAACACCCTTTCCCTAAATTTTAAAATAAATTTATGCAAACAGAGCGTAAATTTGCGAAATATATCAATAACTCTCGTTCTCGAAAAAAATATTAAGACAATTGCTATCGACTTAAAACTTGCCTAAATTATTCAAAATACACCCTAAATTATGATTCTTTAAAAATCATGAACACCCTTTTCCTAAATTTTGAAATAAATCTATGCAAACAGGGCGTAAATTTTCGAAAAATATCAATAACTTTCGTGTCTCGAAAAAAATATTAAGACAATTGCTATCGACTTAAAACTTGCCTACATTTTCAAAATACATCCTAAATTATAATTATTTAAAAATCATGAACACCCTTTCCCTAAATTTTGAAATAAATTTATGCAAACAGAGCGTAAATTTGCGAAAAATATCAATAACTTTCGTGACTCGAAAAAAAATAAAGACAATTGCTATCGACTTAAAACTTGCCTAAATTATTCAAAAAACACCCTAAATTATGATTATTTAAAAATCATGAACACCCTTTCTCTAAATTTTGAAATAAATTTATGCAAATAGAGCGTAAATTTGCGAAAAATATCAATAACTTTCGTGTCTCGAAAAAAAATATTAAGACAATTGCTATCGACCTAAAACTTGCCCAAATTATTCAAAATACACCCTAAATTATAATTATTTAAAAATCATAAACACCCTTTCCCTAAATTTTGAAATAAATTTATGCAAACAGAGCGTAAATTTGCGAAAAATATCAATAACTTTCGTGTCTCGAAAAAAATATTAAGACAATTGCTATCGACTTAAAACTTGCCTAAATTATTTAAAATACACCCTAAATTATAATTATTAAAAAATCATGAACACCCTTTCCATAAATTTTGAAATAAATTTATGCAAACAGAGCGTAAATTTGCGAAAAATATCATTAACTTTCGTGTCTAGAAAAAAATATTAAGACAATTGCTATCGACTTAAAACTTGCCTCAATTATTCAAAATACACAATAAATTATGATTATTTAAGAATCATGAACACCCTGTGCCTAAATTTTAAAATAAATTTAAGCAAACACAGCGTAAATTTGCGAAAAATATCAATAACTTTCGTGTCTCGAAAAAAATGTTAAGACAATTGTTATCGACTTAAAACTAGCCTAAATTATTCAAAATACACTCTAAATTATGATTATTTAAAAATCATGAACACCCTTTCCCTAAATTTTGAAATAAATTTATGCAAACAGAGCATGAATTTTCGAAAAATATCAATGACTTTCGTGTCTCGAAAAAAATATTAAGGCAATTGCTATCAACTTAAAACTAGCCTAAATTATTCAAAATACACCCTAAATTATGATTATTTAAAAATCATGAACACCCTTTCCCTAAATTTTGAAATAAATCTATGCAAACAGAGCGTAAATTTGCGAAAAATATCAATAACTTTCGTGTCTCGAAAAAAATATTAAGACAATTGCTATCGACTTAAAACTTGCCTAAATTATTCAAAATACACCCTAAATTATGATTATTTAAAAAATCATGAACACCCTTTCACTAAATTTTGAAATACATTTATGTAAACAGAGCGTAAATTTGCGAAAAATATCAATAATCTTCGTGTCTCGAAATAAATATGAAAACAATTGCTATCAACTTAAAACTTGCCTAAATTATTCAAAATACACCCTAAATTATGATTATTTAAAAATCATGAACACCCTTTCCCTAAATTTTGAAATAAATTTATGCAAACAGAGCGTGAATTTGCGAAAAATATCAATAACTTTCGTGTCTCGAAAAACATATTAAGACAATTGCTATCGACTTAAAACTTGCCTAAATTATTCAAAATACACCCTTAATTATGATTATTTAAAAATCATTAACACCCTTTCCCTAAATTTTGAAATAAATTTAGGCGAGCGGAGCATAAATTTGCGAAAAATATCAACAAACTACGTGTCGCAAAAAAAAAAATATTACGACAATTGCCATCGACTTAAAACTCGCCTCAGTAACCGAAAGTACGCCCTAAATTATGCGTATTTAAAAATCATAAACACCCTTTCCCTAAATTTTGAAATAAATGTATGCAAACAGAGCGTAAATTTGCGAAAAATATCAATAAATTTCTTGTTTCGAAAAAAATATAAGAACAATTTATATTGACTTCAAACTTACCAAAATTACTAAAAATATACCCTAAACTATGATTATTCAAAAACCATAAACACCCTTTTCCTAAATTTTGATTTTAATTTAGGAGAAGGGAGCGCAAATTTGCGGAAAATATCAATAACTTTCTTGACTCGAAAAAAATATTAAAACAATTGCTATCGACTTGAAACTCGCCAGAGTTACTCAAAATATACCCTACATTAGGATTATTTAAAAATCATAAACATCCTTTCCCTAAACTTAAAAACTTTAAAACTGATAAAATTTCTTTTCGTTAAACTAGGAAGAATTTCACTTTTTCAAATTTCGAAGATTTTAAAATCGTGATTTTGGTTTTTGAAACTAGATAACTGCCAAACGCATTGTCCGATTTGGATGGTTCTAACGTCAAAAAGTAGAAAATTAAAAAATAGGTTAATAAATATTTTTGTGAAATCAACGAAAACCCGTCAAATTTGCACGTTTTCAAAGTTCGAAGATTTAAAATTGAGATTTTGATTTTTTTCAAGTTGCACAACTTTCAACTTGTCTGATTTTGATGATTCAATCGTCAAAATATGGAAAATTTAATGGCATTTTAAAACTGATTAAAATTTCTTTTTGTGAAATTAACATAAACTTTCAAAGTTGGAATATTTTAAAATCATGATTTGGTTTTTGAAACTACGTAACTTCCAAACGCATTGTCCGATTTTGATGATTCTAATGTCAAATAATGGAAAATTTAGTGAAGCTGGTTAATAAATATTGTAGTGAAATCAATACAAAACGTCAAAATTGCACATTTTCAAAGTCCGAAGATTTAAAATTGCGATTTTGATTTTCCTTAAATTGCACAACTATCAAATGCTTTGTGTGATTTTGATGATTCAAACATCAAAAAGTGGAAAATTTGAACTCATTTTAAAGCTGATTCAAATTTCGGTTTGTGAAATTAACATAAACTGCAAAAATCGCACTTTTTCAAAGTTCTAAGATTTCAAAATCGTGATTTGGTTTTTGAAACTAGAAAACTGCCAATCGCATTGTCCGATTTTTATCATTTTAACGTTAAAAAATGTAAAATTTAGTGCAATTTAAAACCGAGTCAATAAATATTCTCGTAAAATTAACGCAAAATTTTAAAATTGCACATTTTCAAGATCCGAAGATTTAAAATTGCAATTTTGATTCTTTTCAAATTTCACAATTATTAAACGCTTTGTCTGATTTTTATGATTGGAACGTCAAAATATCGTAAATTTCATGTAATTTGAAAGTTTATTAAAATTTATTTTCGTGAAATTAGCAAAAAACTGCAAAAATAGTACTTGTTCAAAGTTCGAAGATTTCAAAATCGTGATTTTTTTTTCAAACTACATTACTGCCAAACGGAATGTCTGATTTTGATGGTTCTAACTTCAAAAAGTAGAAAATTAAAAAAATTGGTTGATAAATATTTTTGTGAAATCAACGAAAAACCGTAAAATTTGCATGTTTTCAAAGTTCGAAGATTTAAAATTGCAATTTTGATTATTTTCAAGTTGCACAACTTTCAAATGCTTTGTCTGATTTTGATGATTCAAACGTAAAAATATGGAAAATTTAATGGAATTTTAAAACTTATTAAAACGTCTTTTCGTGAAATTAACATAAACTGCAAAAATCGCCCTTTTTCAAAGTTCTAAGATTTCAAAATCGTGATTTGGTTTTTGGAACTTCGTAACTGCCAAACGCATTGTCCGATTTTGATGATTCTAATGTAAAATAATGGATAATTTAGTGCAATTTAAAAACTGGTTAATAAATATTCTCCTGAAATCAACACAAAACGTCAAAATTGCACATTTTCAAAGTCCGAAGATTTAAAATAGCGATTTTGATTATTCTTAAATTGCACAACTATCAGATGCTTTGTCTGATATTGATGATTCAAACGTCAAAATGTGGAAAATTTAATGTTGTTTTAAAGCTGATTAAAATTACTTTTCGTGGAATTAACATAGACTGCAAAAATCGCACTTTTTTAAAGATTTTAAAATCGTAATTTGGTTTTTGAAACTAGAAAACTGCCAATCGCATTATCCGATTTTGATTATTTTACCGTTAAAACAGTTGTGCAATTTAAAAACGGGTTAATACATATTCTCGTGAAATGAACTCAAAACGTCAAAATTGCACATTTTCAAAGTCCAAAGATTTAAAATTGCGATTTTGATTCTTTTCAATTTGCACAACTATCAAATGCTTTATCTTATTTTGATGATTAAAACGTCAACATATAGAAAATTTAATGGAATTTTAAAGCTGATTCAATTTGTTTTTGTGAAATTAACAAAAACTGCAAAAATTGTACTTTTTCAAAGTTCGAAGATTTCAAAATCGTGATTTTGGTTTTTAAAACTACATAACTGCCTGATTGTCAGATTTTGATGGTTCTAACTTCAAAAAGTGGAAAATTTAAAAATAGTGTAATAAATATTTCCGTGAAATTAACAAAAAACCGTCAAATTGGCACGTTTTCAGAGTGCCAAGATTTAAAAGTGCGATTTTGATTTAGATTTTTTTTAATTGACAACTTTTAGAACAAACATACTTGCGTCTATTGTCTCTCTGCAAGTGCTGAATATTTTCGTGAAATTAATTTAAAAAATTGCACTTTTTTTTTAAAGTTCGAAATTTCAAAATTGTGATTTTGGTTTTTGAAACTACTCAACTACCAAGCGCATTTTTCGATTTTGTTGATTCCAACGTCAAAAAGTGGCAAATATTGTGTGGTAGTAAATATTTTCGTCAAATCAAAATTCCTATTTTGATTTTTAAATTGCACAACTGTCAAATGCTTTGTGTAATTTTGATAAATAAAACGTAAAAATATGAGAAGTGCAGTATAATTATAAAACTGATTACAATTGTTTTTGGTGAAATTAATCAAACTGTAGAAATCGAATTTTTTTGAAGTTCGAAGATTTCTAAATCGTGAGTTTGGTTTTTGAATTTAGATAACTGTCAATCGCATTTTCCCATTTTGTTAATTTTAGCGTAAAAAAAAAGAAAACGTGAGTGCAATTTAAAAGCTGCTTAACCCTTTCAGCCCTGGATTTTTAAATTTGAAAAAAACATTTTTTTGTTAATTATTATTGATGGGGAGCTTCTTAAGACCATAAATAAAAGCGATTGGCATTTTGCCAAAAGAGGAACGGTGCTCATTTTGGACATTTGATACATTAAATAAGTTAAAAAACAAAAAAAACAAAATATATTAATACACAGTCGTGAGAATAAAAAGGGCTACAAATTTAGTGCAATTAAAAAAAATGGTTTCCATTAAAAAAAAAATGTCTATGACGTCATACGTAAAAGACTAGTCATATTATTTTTGAAGACGCTAAAAAGTGTGAAATAAATATTAAAAATCGACCTGTCCCAGGGGTTTTTTCTGGAACTCATTTCATAAGTACCGAATTTGTTCCAGTTAAAGTTTCCACCCTGTATATACCTTGCCACGTTATCTAAAGAAAAGTACACTTTTTACTTCTCAGACACTCTTCATTTCCGCGTTTCTAGCAAATTTAATATAACCTATATTTAAGCTATATTTCATAAAGCATCCAGCAACATTAATTTTAAATTACTTTACACGACGCATTTCCAATTCCACAGTAATCTTTTATGATGTAAGGATCGGCTTTTTGAAAGATTAATGTTCGTCGTCGAGGCCAATGGAGAACTTGAGGTCGTGTCTGGTAAATGTTTACGATAAGAAAACAAGGGATCGCGAGATTATATAAAAAAAAATTATGTTTCCTTTTTATTTGACTTTCCGCTATATCTGTTTATTTGGCCAGCCGGAAAATATTGCCCTAATACAATTACACAATTCCGCATAAAACACAAAACCCGGTCCCTTTGCCAAAACCGTGGATTATATTTTTCCGATCGTAAATTATACGCCCTGATAAGGTTATTGACTAATTTTTTTTTTGGTAAAAACAAAATCAACTGCTTATGGAAATAGAGTTGTAATAAAACATTTACTACTAAATAATCTTTATTTATCACGTATTTTGCAACAATACCTACAATATATTTATGAATAATATTTGATAATAATAATAATAATAATAAGTCTACTTTATTTCAGAAAATGGTTTGCAGAAAATAACTTAAAAATATTCTGGTAAACAAAACTGAAATTGCGTCACAATAAGGATAATACTAACACTAACACTAATTGTAAGACAAAAAAAAAACTCAAAGAAATATTCGTGACATCGCAGTGAGGAAATAATAAAGGGCTATCTGCCAAATATAATCTTTATTTGAAAACGTATTTACATTTTTGAGTTTTGCTTTGTGTTAAAATATGAGTATAGTAATATCGACCAAGAGATTTTTCCGCCTTTTTATTTTTATTGAAATGCCATTGTGAAGGATTTATGTTAGTAGATTTTAATTCCACCAAATATATGTACATCATCTTACAGACAAAAATTATTGTGACTGTCACATGTGACAGTCACAATAATAGCCCATGGGATATCGACATAATGTCTTTCGGCCTCTACCAAATAAAAATTTTAATTTTGAAGATTTTAAATGAATTATCAATATTTTATTTCTGTGTTTTTTGCTCCGTATTTGCGTAAACAAGTGTGTTTTTGTTAGGACTCGTTTTAAATAAATATAAATTCTACCAAATAAATACATAGTTTTAATTCTGAATGTTTATTTAAATTATTTACCAATTATTTCTTTCTGTATTTACGTGTGCAAGTATACTTCTATTAGTACTCCACTGGAATACGTATATCGATCTAATTTTCTAATAAAAACATATGAGCGATGATAAATGATTCAGTTGAGCTGCAAACTGAATAATAAAGTTTAATGGCAAAACTATATTAAAATATTTATTATTAATTCCCATTACTTCTTCAAATGTTACATTTAAATATTTAGAAAAATATAAATATTTATTATGAGTGCAACAACAAATATTGATCATTTTATATGTTCTACATTATTAATCCTTTTGATGAATAAACATACATTTCATTCAAACACGTTTTCTGCATTGTTTACTTTGTACAAATATTATTTTTACACTGTGTGCATCAAAACAGAAAATATATATTTACAAATTTATAATCCATGATGTAAATATTTTATTAATGAACGGTCGACGATTTTTCCGAATGGAATTTTAACACTGATTTCATTTAACTCTTGTAGAGCTCTTCATAAAAACACTAGCCATCGACTGGGAATTTTGCATTTTGCAAATTAATTTTAAAAAAAACATACATGGAATTTTGTAAACAACTTATCCCAAAATTTCGAAATAATCTTATTCGAACGAAACGTGAAGTTGTCGGAAAATATAAAAATTTCCGAGTCTTGAAAAAAATATAAAAACAGTTGCCAACGACTGAAAATTTTACAAATTTATTAAAAAAAACAATCGAAATTATAAATACATGAAAATTTGTAAACATTCCATCCCAAAATTTTGAAATAATCTCATTCGAACGAAACGTGAAGTTGTCAGAAAATACACAAATTTCCGAGTCTTGAAAAAAATATAAAAACAGTTGCCATCGACTTAAAATTTTGCAAATTGATTAAAAAAACATTCGGGATTATACATACATGAAAATTTGTAAACGCAGCATCCCAAAATTTTGAAATAATCTTATTCGAACGAAACGTGAAGTTGTCGGAAAATACAAAAAGTTCCGAGTCTTGAAAAAAAATATAAAAACAGTTGCCATCGACTTGAAATTTTACGAATTTATTAAAAAAACATTGAGGATTACAATTCCATTAAATCTGTAAACACCCCATCCCTAAATTCTGTGTTTTGATAAATAAAAATCGATCTGTCCGAGGAATATTTTAAGTAAACAATTGTTAATTGTTTAACGAATTTATTCCGTACTTTATAGAATGAATAAATTAGTAGAATTCTTTGTGTATATTATTGTAAGGCATGACACTATTTTGACTATAACATCCTGTACCATCTGTATCAAGTGCTATCGAACTGATGGTCATTCCACTCATTCGTTATTTGTGTTGAGAGATAGTCATCTGAATTGAAAATTCATTCAATAAAATTAAACCAATTTCATTTAATCACTCTTTACAGCTGATAATTAAATTCGATTTTCGTTAATCTAATTTTCCACAATCTGCATACTAAAACACCTTGACGCTCATAAACTGCCCGACTTTCAATGATTAAAAACAGGTGTATGTATTGCGTCTTTGTCTAACTTGTGTGCAAATTGAAATGATTTTAATTCGAATCGGAGCCGCGTAGATAAGCACTGATAACAGACGAAGAAAGAATGCGGTTTCGCAATATCTCCGCCGGACACGAATTGGCCCCGGGCCAAAAGACGATAAGGCTATTTGCACCTGACGAAATTTTCCAGTTGAGTCCGCGAGTTCGGTGTAACAAGAGTTTAATAATGTGGTTGAGTGTTGTTTGAGTCAAATTTTTGGAGGATGGACGAGGGACAGTCGTCGTCTTATCGACATTATTTGATCAAGGTAAGTGCACAGAGCCAAGTAATTGGAAATGAAATTAAAAAAATCCAGTTCCATGTGGGTATCTAAATAACAAAACATCGTATTTGAAAAATAAAATTATTTTTAGGAAGAGCGTGTAAAAGTGCTTTTAGTTTTACAAAATAATCAGTAATAAAGCCGTGAAAAAATAAAAACCAAAATTTAATATTTCTGTTTTTACTTTATCGGCTACGAAGTACGAGAAAGTATTTTTTCAAAAATTTGTTTTTGCGGAAATATCCGTTATGAGGTTAACTGTTTTTTTTCCAATATTATTTTAAATATGAAACATATCACAAAAACATTTGCAGCTATATTAAAGACAACAAAGAAATGAGCATCTTTTATTTGAAATATTTTTCATAAAATCATTGTTATTCGAGAAAAAAACATTATTCATTATTTTTTCATTTTTGGTTTATAATTATGAAACGATAATAGTTACATCAAATTTATCAAATTCATCCTAATAATAATTCCAGAGAATGCCAAAATTAACAACTTATAAAGAATAAGTTTTTTTCGAAATCTCTCTGGTTTTTGAGTAAACTGACTATTATGATTTTAAGAATAAGACGTTTTAAACGTTTACAAAACGCTCTATTTAAATTTAAAATAAACAATGAACGTGTAAATATAAATAACTATGATTCTATCAAATCGGAGAAAGTAACATGATGGCCAGATTTTTTTTTTAAATATGATACAAAAATGATTTTTCTATATCATAAAATTGTAAGGAATAGCGCTTTGTAAAATAATTTGAAATTCAATAAATTGCTACAATCTTAAAACTTTCTGTAGTTATTCAGAATAGATACTAGTCCCAGATCCAAAAAACAAATTCTAAAACTGCACTTTCCAAAATTGTAAGAACCTCCCTTTGACGCCTGTTTGCTTTTTCTGAAGTTAAATTTTCTCAAATTCAGTTAAAGAAATTTAAAAGAAAACAATTGCAACATGCATAAACATTTCAGAATAGTTACTACTACACAATACCATAAATATTTTAAAACACCTCTTTCAAATTCTGAAATAATCGCACCTTAACGCTCGCCAGTTCTTTCTGTGGTTACATTTTTTTTTTAATTTGGTAAAAATATAGAAAACAATTGCTACAAGCGTAAAATTTTCTGAATTTATTCAGAATGGTTGTTACTATATCATACCATAAAAAATTAAAGGTCAATTTTCTCAACTGTAAGTTATTCGGAATTCAACACCCGTTTGTTTTTTCTGAAATTGCAATTTTTAAATTCGGTAAAAAATGGACAAACAATTGCTACCACCTTAAATCGTTCTGAAGTTACTTAGAATAGTTACTACTATACGATAACATAAAAATTATATAAACAGGTTAATTTTCTAAATTGTAAGACAATCTCAATTCAACGCCCATTTGTTGTTCTGAGGTTGATTTTTTTAAATTCAGCAAAAAAATAGGAAAAACAATGCTACGAGCTTAAAACACACTAAAGTTACTTAGAATAGTTACTATTATGTGACACCATACAAATTCTTGAAGGTCAATTTCCTAAATTGTAAGGTAATCTCAATTCAACGCCTGTTTGTTTTTTCAGAAGTTGCATTTTTCTAAATTCGTTAAAAAAATAGAAAAACAATTGCTACAAGCATAGAAATTTCTGAATTTATTCAGAATTGTTGCTACTATATGATACAAACCAAATTTTACTAAATTGTAAATTCAATACCCGTTTGTTTTTTTTTTCTGAAGCTGCATTTTTTATTTCGGTTAAAAATAGAAAAACATTTGCTGCAAGAGTAAAACTTTCTGAATTTATTCAAAATAGTTGCTATTATATGACACGATAAAAATTTTAAAATGTCAATTACCTAATTTTTAAGATAAACTCATTTCAACGCCCGTTTGTTTTTTCTGAAGTTGCTATTTTAAATTCGGAAAAAAATAAAAAAACAATTGGTACAAGTGTAAAACTTTCTGAATTTATTTAGAATAGTTGCTAGTATACGATACCATAAAAAAATTAAAAGGTTAATTACCTAAATTTCAGGATAATCTCAATTCAACGCCCGTTTGTTTTTCTGAAGTTGCTATTTCTAAATTCGGTAAAAAAATAAAAAAACAATTCCTACAAGCGTAAAACTTTCTGAATTTATTCAAAATAGTTGCTATTATATGATACCATTAAAATTTTAAAAGGTCAATTACCTAATTTTCAAGATAATCGCAATTCAACGCCCGTTTGTTTTTTCTGAAGTTGCATTTTTTATTTCGGTTAAAAATATAGAAAAACATTTGCTGCAAGCGCATAACTTTCTGAATTTATTCAGAATAGTTGCTACTATATGACACCATACAAAATTTTATTGCAAGTTAATCATAATTCAACGCCCGTTGTTTTTTCTGAAGTTGCATTTTTTTTAATTTCGTTAAAAATAGAAAAACTTTTTCAGCAAGCGTAAAACTTCCTGAATTTATTTAAAATAGTTGCTAGTATATGATACCATAAAAAATTTAAAAGGTTAGTTTCCTAAATTTCAAGATAATCTCAATTCAACGCCCGTTTGTTTTTTTGGAGTTGCTATTTTTAAATTCAGTAAAAAAAATAGAAAAACAATTCCTACAAGCGTAAAACTTTACGAATTTATTCAAAGTAGTTGCTATTATATGATACGATATAAATGTTAAAAGGTCAATTACCTAATTTTCAAGATAATCGCAATTCTACGCCCGTTTGCTTTTTCTGAAGTTGCATATTTTTTTAATTGTATTAAAAAATAGAAAAACAATTATTACAAGCGTAAAACTTTCTAAATTTATTCAGAATAGTTGCTACTAAATAATATCATACAAATGTAAAAAGGTCAATTTCCTAAATTGTAAGTTAATCATAATTCAACGCCCGTTGTCTTTTCTAAGTTTGCTATTTTTAAATTTGGTAAAAAATAGAAACACAATTGCTACAAGCGTAAAACTTTCTGAATTTATTTAGAATAGTTGCTAGTATACGATACCTTAAAAATTTTAAAATGTTAATTTCCTAAATTTCAAGATAATCTCAATTCAACGCCCGTTGGTTTTTCTGAAGTTGCTATTTCTAAGTTCGATAAAAAATAGAAAACCAATTGCTGCAAGTGCAAACCTTCCTGAATTTATTCAAAATGATTGCTTCTATATGATACCATGCAAATTTTAAAAGGACGATTTTCTATATTCTAAGTTATTCTCAATTGAACATACGTTTGTTTTCTCAGAAGTTGCAATTTTTAAATTCGGTAAAAGAAAAAAATATAAAAACAATTGCTACGAGTTTAAAACGTTCTGAAGTTACTTAGAATAGTTACTACTATACCATACAATACAAAATTTTAAAATTTCAGTTTCTTAAATTGTCGGATAATCTCAATTCAACGCCCGTTTGTTTTTTCTAAATTAGCAATTTCTAAATTCGGTGAAAAAATAGAGAAACAATTGTTACAAGCGTAAAACCTTCTGAATTTATTCAGAATAGTCGCAACTATATGATACCATAAAATTTTTGAGAGGTCAATTTCCCAAATTTCAAGATAATCTCAATTTAACGCCCGTTTGCTTTTTCTGCAGTTGCATTTTTTAAATTCGGTAAAAAAATAGAAAGACAATTGATACGAGTTTAAAACGTTCTGTTACTTAGAATAGTTACTACAATACGATACCTTAAAAAGTTTAAAAGGTCAATTTCTTATATTGCAAGATAATTTTAATTCAACGCCCGTTCTTAATTGAATATACGTTTGTTTTCTCAGAAGTTACATTTTTTTAAATTTGCTAAAAAAAGGAAAACAATTTCTACAAGCGCAAAACTTTCTAAATTTATTCAAAATAGTTACTTCTGTATGATGATGAAAAATTTGAAGCGGACAATTTTCTAAATTGTAATTTATTCTCAATTAAACGCCCGTTTGTTTTTTTAGAAGTTGCATTTTTTTTAATTTGGTAAAAAAATTGAAAAATAATTGCTACAAGCGTAAAACTTTCCAAATTTATTCAGAAGTACTACTATCTGATATCATAAAAATTTTAAAAGGTCAATTTTCTGAATTGTAAGATAATCTCAATTCAAAGCCTGTTTGTTTTTTTATGAAGTTACAATTTTTAAATTCAGTAAAAAAATGGAAAAACTATTGCTACAAGCGCAAAACTTTCTGAATTTATTCAGAATAGTTGGTACTATATGATACCATAAACATTTTAAGAGATCAATTTTCTAAATTGTAAGTTATTCTCAATTCAACGCCCGTTTGTTTTTTTAGAAGTTGCATTTTTTTAATTTGGTAAAAAAATAGAAAAATAATTGCTACAGGGGTAATACTTTCCAAATTTATTTAGAATAAGTACTAGTAGCTCATACTATACAAATTTAAAAGGTCAATTTTCTGAATTGTAAGATAATCTCAATTGAACGTCTGTTTGTTTTTTCTGAAGTTGCAATTTTTAAATTCGGTAAAAAAATGGAAAAACTATTGCTAGAAGTGCAAAACTTTCTGAATTTATTCAAAATATTTGCTACTATACGATACCATAAAAATTTTAGGAGATCAATTTTCTATATTGCAAGTTATTCTTAATTCAACAGCCCTTTGTTTTTTCTGAAGTTGCTATTTTTAAATTCGATTAAAAAAAATATAAAAACAATTGCTACAAGCGTAATACTGTCTGAATTTATTAAGAATGGTTGCTACCATATAATACCATAAAAATTCAAAAAGGGTAATTTTTAAATGGTATAGTAATCTCAATTCAACGTCCGTTTTTTTTGTCTGAAGTTATATTTTTTTTTAATTCGATAAAAATAGAAAATAATGGGGCAGAAAGACCGATGGTCGATAGCCCAGACAGTGACTTACTAACCAAATAGTATTAACTGAAAAATTTAAAAATGTAAAAGTTACTGAAATAAAGATGTATATATAGAAAATAATTGCTACGAGCTTGAAATAATCTGAAGTTACTTAAAATGTGATACTATGCAAATTCTAAAAGGTTAAAGTTCTGTTTTTTAGAAGTTGCATTTTTTAAATTTGTTAAAAAAATTTAGAAACAATTGCTGCAAGCATAGAACTTTCTAAATTTACTCAAAATAGTTGCTTCTATAAGATACCGTAAAATTTTTAAACGGTAAATTTTCTCAATTGTAAGTTATTCTCAATTCAACGCCCGTTTCTTTTTTTAGAAGTAGCATTTTTTTTAATTCGGTAAAGAAAAATAGAAAAATAATTGCTACAAGCTTAAAACTTTCCAAATTTATTCAGAATAGTTACTGATACCATAAAAATCTGATACCATAAAAATTTGAAAAGGTCAATTTTCTAAATTGTAAAATAATCTCAATTCAACGACTGTTTGTTTTTTCTGCAATTTTTAAATTCGGTAAAAAAATGGAAAAACAATTGTTACAACCGTAAGACTTTCTGAATTTATTTAGAATATTTGCTACTATATGATACCATATCAATTTTAAATGGTCAATTTCATAAATTTCAAGATAATCTCAATTTAACGCCCGTTTGTTTCTTCTGAAGTTGCCATTTTTAAATTGGAAAAAAAATGAAAAACAATAGCTACAAGTGTTAAATTTTCTGAGTTTATTTAGAATAGTTGCTACTATATGATACCATAATAAAAATTTTACTGGTCAATTTTCTAAATTTCAAGATAATCTCAATTCAGCGCCCGTTCGTTTCTTCTGACGCTACTATTTTTAAATTCGGTAAAAAAAATTGAAAAATAATTGCAACAAGCGTGAAACTTTCAGAATTTATTCAGAATACTTGCTACTATATATCATAAAAATTTTAAAAGATTAATTTCTTAAATTTTAAAATAATCTCAATTCAACGCCCGATTGTTTTTTTCTGAAGTTGAATTTTTTTAAATTGGATAAAAAAAATAGAAAAACAATTACTACAAACGTAAAACTTTCTAAACTTATTTAGAATACTTGCTACTATATGATATCAGAAAAATTTTAAAAGGTCAGTTCCATACATTTCAAGATAATCTCAATTCAACGCCCGATTGCTTTTTCTGAAGATGCATTTTTTTAAAATGCGCTAAAAAATAGAAAAACAATTGCTACAAACGTAAAACTTTCTGAATTTATTTACAATAGTTGCTACTAAATGATACTAAAAAAATTTGAAAAGGTCAATGTCCCAAATTTTAAGATAATCTCAATTCAGCGTCCGTTTGTTTTTTTGAAGTTACTATTTTTAAATCCAGTAAAAAAATAGAAAGACAATTGCTACGAGCTTAAAACATTCTGAAGTTAGTTAGAATAGTTTCTACTATGTGACACCATATAAATTCTAAAAGGTCAATTTCCTAAATTGTAAGATAATCTTAAGTCAACGCTCGTTTTTTTTTTGTCTGAAGTTACATTTTTTTAAATTCGGTTAAAAACTGTTAATTTGAAAAGTATACAAATTTTAAGGAATTTTGTAAAATTTAAAATTTGTTTTTAGTTTACTAAGATAAACAACTTAAAATATTACGCATATCTATGAGTTGTATTTCCTGGTATTTAGTACATCTGAAAGAAGAATCGATTTTAAGTACAATTGTACAGTTTGTGCGATTTTATAATTTATTTAAAAATTTAAAACGTTTAGATTTCATCTTTAACATTTGTGAAAAATGGCAATAATAAAAATAAACGCAAATAGTAAACATCCATTTCCAATTTACAAAATTTTATTCTTCATATTGTTAACGAAACCTAAAGTTTGAAGTTATAAAAATCTGTAGTGTATTTTGAGATACAGCGAAAGTACAAAAAAAAAGAAACGGTCACTAAAACATAGATTTATCTCGGGGCCCCACAATTTGAAGTTATACTGACCCTGTATAAAGTGTTGTATAATTAAAAATGAAATATACTCGGAAATTTTGCAAACACAAAGTATTTGTTAGAAACTGTTGAGTATTTTATCTATTTGACCATTTAATTACATTTTTGAATCGATTGTCATTTTAGTTACAATTCACCGCTGTTAATTATAAAATTGCAACCGTTTCTTTGATCCGTTTTTTTTTGTACCTTGCCCCTTTATGTGGGGATTTGCGGAATGAAAATGTATTATGAGTGATAAAACGGTAATTGAAACTTTGGAAAAAAATTTCAGTGGAAAGCATTTGAATGTAAATTGGCAGGGACGGCAATGCGACAGGTTGGAATAATATTGACAATGGATTAGAGTGGGTGTTTGCTCAGGACAGCGGAACTATTTGACCGTGCAGGGTGGAATAAAACGCGCATGAAAACAGGGGATGGAAATGTGCGAGCGGTAAAATTGTATCAACTTTCAATTTCATGATGGAATTTTGCGGTCCTCGTAAAGCTATTGCGTATTTGCAGTCAATTGATATGCTTTTCGGTTTAGTCTACTAACTTAAAATTAAAAATACTAGTTTTTTCTACGTTCAATACGTAAGTATTGCAATCGTAAAGAAAAAGTCAAAAATATTTTTAAGGGAAATATCCGTTTTGATAGAGGCGACTTCAACGATTTCTGAAAACAAATTGTGTTAGCGATGATCAAATTCATTTTCATCTTTCATAATTTTGACGTATAAAACGTCAGTGTGACACGGTTATGTTAAAATTTATTTCAACGCCAAGTACTTTTTCTGATAGTTTTTTTCCAAAACAAAATGTCTGAAATTGACTTCCAAAATGCGAATCTAAATTCAAAAACGTACGAATTTTTTTTAATCAAGCCATATTTCGAAACAACTGTTTTGCATAATTTTTTTCTTCGCAAAAAATGTTTTTTGTCTTCGTGTTCAGATTTGACATAATATGAATGAAAAATCTGAAATCAGTCAACGTTTTCTAAGTGAGAGGGCTTACAATTAGTTTCCCCTTCAAATTGCAAACAATGTAGAAGAAAGAAAATCAAATTAAGTTTTTGAATGTGAAAAAAATCTTTATTAAATATAAACCACCAGCTGTCAAAATGACATTATTATTGTGCGGAAATCTATTATTGCAAATTTTCCACACGATAAGCTCAAATTGGCTTTAAAATTGCAAATAATGTAAATAATAAAAACATAATTTTATTTGTATCAAAAAAAAACCGTTATTTCTACGTTAAATACGAAGTGACTGCTGCCAAAATTACATTATTTGACAGTTACCGCATCTGTTTTCCCAACCGTTTAGGCATAGAAATCTCAGATTCGGCTTAAAATTTCAAAGAAAATAGGACAACTAAGAAGATGTTGAAAAATAATTGTTTCTAAGTTAGATGAAAATTGACAGCTGTCAAAATTACGATGAGCTCAAATTGGCTTTAAAATTGCAAAGAATGTAAAAAATAAAAACAGAATTTTATTTGTATCCAAAAAAACCGTTATTTCTACGTTAAATACGAAGTGACTGCTGCTAAAATTACATTATTTGACAGTTACCGCATCTGTTTTTCCCCAACAGTTTAGACATAGAAAGCTCAGATTCGTCTTAAAATTGCAATGAAAATAGGACAACTAAGAAGATGTAGAAAAATCATTGTTTCTAAGTTAGATAAAATTTGACAGTTGTCAAAATTACACCATCAGACATGTACATTTTTTACGTGAGAAGCTCAGATTTCCTTTAAATCGCTTAAAGATGAGAAGATAATGTGAAAAAGTCGTTACTTCTATGTAAGATAAGATGTGACAGCTGTTAAAATTGCATTAGTTGACACGTGTTTTAGTAACACATCTTTCTTTCTTGTACATTTTCTATGTGAGAAGCTCTAATTCACGTTAAAACTGAAAATATTGTAGATAATAAGAAGCTAATTTTGTATTTATATGGAAAAAACTTTATTTCTGGGTTAGATAAAAAGTGACTGTCAAAATTGCATTATTTGACGTATATTGTAGTAACGCATCTTTATTTCTTGGACATTTTCAACGTGAGAAGTTCAGATTTCTTTTAAAATTGCAAATAATGTAGGAAAACTATGAAACATTGTTTCAGTTAAATGAAAACTGACAGCTGTCAAAATTACACCATTTTTCTATTTGAACATTTTCTACGTGAAAAGCTCCAATTTCCTTTGAAATCGCTTAAAAATGAGAAGATAATGTAAAAAATTCGTTACTTCCAGGTTAGATAAAATGTGACAGCTGTCAAAATTGCATTAGTTGACACGTATTTTAGTAATGCATCTTAATTTCTTGGACATTTTCGAATTCACAGAAGTAATCTTGGTTAAGAATAAAGTTTTTTTTTTTTATAATTGTAGAAGAAAGACTACACACCCTTTATTTATGATACAATTTTTATTCATTTTGTGAGTAGGGAGTGTGCGGAGCGACGGCAAAGACACTGTTATATCCAATAAAAATATTTGTACTTTTGTGGTTTATTTTCAATTTAAATTTTATTTGAAGTTTCATTTTAAAATTCCTGCGTTAGTTTTTAAGATACTGCGCGCGTAATTACACACGCAGACACAGTAGCCATACACAGACAGATACTTTTTTTTAAACCAGAAATCGTTAAAATCGGGACCTCAAAACTGATTTTACCAATACAGAGTGTTTCAGAGCTCTGAGAACGGTCAATCACGTGCTTTTTTTTAAATTTCGAAAAATGTTTTATACAAAAGTTGTAGTTTTTCTACCGAATTTTTTTATCACCCTGTATAATTTTTTGTAGGAAATCATGGTTGGCTTTATAGTTCGAACCTTCAATCAAATAATAGAAATGATTTTAATCGTTCAACGTCAATCACTGGGGCAAAAATAATATTTCACCCAGACCATGCATTTCAACAAATCTTTAAATATTTCGAAAACGGCAAACAATAGGTATAGGGAGTATTGAAGTAACTCACCTTTATTTGCTCCATATAATTCAAAAATGACAAAAAATATAGGGTGTTCCATTAAAAAAAAACATAAGTTTGGTCTGTAACTTAGTCAACAAAGTTCATCAAGTTGCGACCGATTTGATATTTTATATCTCAATACGAGATCATTGAGAAATAAAATAAATGAATTAGAAACATCATTGGCAGATAAGTTATTCGGTGCTATCGCTATCACCGAGCACTGGATGTGTGAAGATGAATGCCTAACATCAACCATCAACAACCTATCTGCAAGAAGTTACTTCGCACGGACCTGCAGCAACCATGGTGGCTCCATCATATACGCCGATAAAACTGTAAAAGTGGACTCTGAACGATATCACACAGAGGATCAGTGTCGATAAAACTTGTGAAATATCTTGTGTGTACATTAAGCATCTGAAGACCTATATTGTCTGCGTTTACCGCTCTCCATCGGGAGATTTTAATATGTTTGTGAATTTGCTTATGTCTTTTCTGTCTAAAATCAAGTACCAACATAAACACATAATTTTAGGAGGGGATTTCAACGTATGTTTTAACAAAAACGATAGCAGAGAAACAATATTAGTTGACAATCTGAGAAGTTTTAATTTAAATAAATTAGTACGCTTCAATACAAGAAATAATAATTGCATTGACAATGTTTTTAGTAATGTAATACAACCCAATATTAATGTGTCTAGCATCGACACTGCTTTGTCAGACCACCTTGGTATATGGGTTACCATCGAATACCCACCTGCTATCGGTACTACTGATACAAAAATATACAGACCCTATACATTAAAAGGGAAACTTTCTTTTTTTACTTTGTTCCAACATATTGATTGGCGTTTTATTGAACTGACCAATAACGTAGACACTCAATGGGGGCAAATAACAAACGAAATAAGTAGGTTAATTTTAGCGGCATTTCCCTTAAAAACAACTAAACAAAATCGTAATAGATCTCACCACCTTCAGTGGTATACTGCCGAACTTAAACAAATGCGCGAATGTATGCAACTGATCCAAAGCGACTACAACTTACATCCCTCTCAAAAAACAAAGGACCTAAGGGACAGTTACAGACATTTCTACAACAATGCAATAAAAATGAGCAAACAGAGTGCTACTGAACATTTCATTAACCAAAGTAGTAATAAATCAAAATCTATGTGGTCACTTATCAATAACCAAAGACATGTGTCACGCGATGAAATCAATAATAACATATCATGCAATGAGTTTAATTCTTATTTTGCCAGTATTGCCAACGAAATTCACAAATCATTACCATCATCTCAAACTGGGACTCACGGCCTAATTCAAGTTGATCAAAATCTTGAGTTTAAGTTTCAGCAAACTACTTACATCAAGGTACGAGATGCAATCTCTAAAATCAAATCCAGTAAATCACGTGATATATATGGCTTCAACGCCGACATAATTAAGAGCGTAAAAGACTTCCTTGTAATTCCACTGACGAAGCTCATAAACAACATTATAAAAACAGGACAATTCCCTAGTGCACTAAAACTTGCAAAAATCATTCCCATCTTCAAAACAGGCAGTAAGAGTGATATCAATAATTATCGGCCCATAGCTATTCTACCTATTCTTTCTAAAATAGTAGAAATAATTTTAAAAGATCAACTAGCTAATTATTTTGAATCAAACAATTTATTCTGTTCTGGTCAATTTGGATTTCGTCCAAAACACTCAACAATAGACGCCCTACTTGAGATGAGCGAAGCAATATTACAATGTTTTGAAAATAAAACATCCTGCATAGGCTCATTCGTTGATCTCAGCAAGGCCTTCGATTGTGTATCGCACGACCTCTTAATTAAGAAACTTATAAAATACAACCTTCATACTGATAGCATAAACCTTGTAAAGTCATATTTGGAAAATAGAACTCAAGTAGTTGGTTTGGATAATAATATATCGGAACCACTACCAATGATGCATGGTGTCCCACAAGGATCCATCCTAGGCCCTATTCTTTTTCTCATATATATAAATGACTTACCACAACACCTACAGAATATTCATACCATATTATTTGCAGATGACACAACTGTCTTGAATATAGGAGACAAGACACTAAACGCTCAACTGTCAAATCAACAAACATTAAATGATATCACGTCTTGGTGCAATAGTAACAAACTGCATTTGAACCAGTCTAAAACAAAAACTTTGAGCTTTAAAACAAATTCGCGAAATAAAGATTCTGTTAAGTTTCTTGGAGTACACCTAACCGCCAATTTAAGCTGGAATAAGCGTGGTAATGAAGTCGCGAAAACCATCTCCAAAAACGTTTTTTGTCTTCGAAATCTTTCGCGACAAGTTTCAATCCACGTATTAAGAACCGCGTATTTTTCACTGGTTGAATCCCATTTTAGGTATGGAATTCTGATATGGGGTCATTCCTCGATCAGGCATCGCATGTTTGCACTGCAATACGAATTATTGCGGGTATTGGATACAAGGATGAATGCAAACCCCAATTTATACGGCTAAATATTCTAACCTTACCTTCAATCTATATCCTTGAGTGCTTACTTTACACCAAAAAGAAGGAATCAAAATTCAAGAGGCATAACCATCACAGTTACCCCACAAGATGCAAAAACAATTTATACCATACCAAGACAAGACTGAAAAAGTCTGATACTGGTACAACTTACTTTGGTATAACTTTTTTTAATAAATTGCCCGAAAACATTAGAATTCTCCCATTAAAAAAAATTTAAATCAACAATAAAAAAGTTTCTCCTTTCAAAAGCGTTCTACACAATTAAAGAATTTATTAATCTGGACATTAGTAACATAACATAAAAGTTAAACCTTAGTTGATACAAAATGATTATTTGCATTGCATAACGTCGTGACCGTCCTAAATTTTAAGTTTACCTTTAATTATATATCGTCCTGCAAAAATGTTTTTATTAATTGATTTTATATGTAATTACAATATGGCTTTTACTTATTTATTTATTTATTTATTATTAAACCAGACTTGTTTTTACCTTTCACCAACTAGATCCACAAGAGTATCTTATCCATTTAATTTTACTAGACGATAATATGTTTTATAGTGTAATATTGTATGAAGTTTTGTGTTTTGTATTATTGTTATCGACGTATTTATTTTATTATTTATTTTATTTTTATTTTATCCATATCTATCTCGCCCAAAATGCCCTTTATATGGCCAAATGAGTACTTGATTTTAGACATTAGTTTTAAATTGTTCTGTAATTGCTGTTGTATAGTTTATAAGTTAATTAGATTAAGCTTGTATACCACACCATTTATTTCTGACATGTGTAAAATGTATTATTATTAACATGAATAAATCAAATCAAATCAAATCAAATCAAATCAAACTTTGTAATGAGACACCCTGTATTAATTTAAATTTTATTAGGGCGTGCAGCTCACTATTATACACAACTTTTTTATAAAATATTTTTCGAAATTTTGACAAATAAGCACGTGACCTCGATCGATGGCCTGTTGTATATCGATGTATCTCGAGTACAATAAACTGTTATACTAAGCACGTAATTGACCGTTCCCAGAGCTCTGAAACACCCTGTATATATCTTTTTTATTGTAAATTTTTTTTTTTTAAATACTTTTTTCATTTGGTAACGGAAAAATGAAAACTACATAGCTAAATATAAGAATCTCAATTCACACAGCTAAAATTACCGATTTTGCAAGAATAAATTATATTCTAAATTGTTGTTGCTTTTGAAGTAGTTTATACAAATATTGAACAAAATACTGGATGTTCCATTAAAGAAATACAACATTGGTGTGTAACTAGAAAATGGGACTTGTATATATAAAAATATCTTTAGAATTCAGACACGATCTATGATAATCCATTAACTGATTTTTTTTCAGCTTTTAATGCGGACACCCTGTATAATAAACTAAACTTTTACCAAACTCGGTTTTAGTTGCTTACAAAATGCTAAGATTTAAATTAAATGAGTTTAGAAAAATAGATTGTAATTAAAGATTTGATTTGTTTTTGACTTAGGCATTCGCCATTCAGTCACGACCTTAAAAGATTTGATGATATTAATTATTAATAGTAATAGTAATAGTAATAGTAATTTATTTCATGTTTTTGGCAGCCTAGCCTTACATACGTCAGAAATATTACATAATAGTACATAAATATAATTCACTTTAAGTTTAGTTAGGTTAATAAATAAAATACGTTTTTTTAAATAAAATACATGGGACAATACTAACATTTTCAAAAATAATGTCACTATTTGATCAAGTCATATTGCCAACATCGACATCATTCAGAAAACTTTTAAAATCGTAATAAGATCTTTTAATCAGAAAAGTTTTTACAGTTTTTTTGAATTTGTTAAGCGGCAGATTTTGAACGTTAATTGGGATCTTATTAAAGAACTGTATTCCTAGATGCCTTGTGCCAGTTCTCGATTTAAGGAGTCTATGCTGACTAGTTAAGATATCCATTTTGTTTCTGGTGTCATGGGTATGTACGTTTTCATGAGTGTTGTAGGAGTTCATGTTATTTTTTATGTATAACAGGCATTGTAATATGTATTCACCTGGAAATGTAATAATCCCATAGTTGGAAAACATACATTTGCAATCATCGGTATATTTTAAGCCAGCAATGATGCGCATAGCTCGTCTTTGTAATGAAAATACACGGTTCGACGCAGTACTATGGCCCCATGCTAGAATGGCATAAGACATGACTGAGTGGAAAAGTGCATAATAAGCACTGAGTAATGCTTCCGCTGGCAATTCGTGTGTCAATTGTCGTAACAAAAAGACAATCGATGATAATCTCCCTGTTACAACATCAACGTGTTTATTCCATTGCAAGGTGGGATCCAGATGTATCCCCAGAAACTTGACAAATTCCGGATTTTCTGCATCATCCAGTTTTTTCAGACTGAAAAACATTGTATTTGGTATTCTCATAATTATTATTTTAATTATTATAATAATACCAAATAAACAACTCATATCATCCCATCTTGACAAACCCATTCATATTTATAGAGAACAAACCCGCTTAATTCCAATTTAATTCAGTTCAAACGGAGGCCCACATGCCCTTTCGAATTTAACTTTTTCCCGTCACAAACAACCGGCTAAACTTGATACATTAATTAATACAAACTTTATTCTAATACGTACATAAAGGGGGCCCTCGAAGGAACGTGTACAGAATCTTATCTCTGGCCTTTATGTAATTCCCCTTTAATCGCGATCCTTTTGAGACAAGTGAGGGTTGAATGAAATGATGGATTCCGCTCGCGGGGGACATTTGCCGAAAACCGGACCTAATTCCAGATCCCTTCCAACTTAACCACCGCAACGAAACGACGAGGGCGCGGATTTAAAATACCGACCTATAATTTTAAGTGTCGTGTTATTCACCCTAATCTGGTTCACGCGATCGTATCTTTCTTTCTACGCAAATGTATTAAGTTTAGTCGGTTGTTTGCGACATTTGAACCGAATTAAATTGGATTTTTTTATTTATTGGTTTAATAAATTAATTGCCGCCTATTTTTTAATCTTTCGTGCATCGAATAATGGTTGTAAAGTATTCGATCTGATAATTGTGCATGATTAAGCCGTTGCCGTTGAAAATAAATTACGTAGATATAGAAGAAATATTCTGTTAGATAAGAATGACAAATTGAGCAATAATTTAAGAAATACAAGGTCGCATTAGAAGTGTGACATAATAAGCTCGTGTTTGTGACTAGAACTTATTATAGAATTACGTGGAAATTAGCGTTATGCTGGGAGAAAAATAAGGTATTTCGTGTTAATAACTTGTAAATAATTATACGAGGGGAAGTCCTGTCGACTAAGGGCAGAAATATTTATGAAAGGCAAAAAAATATAATGAAACAAGAAACGGAAGATAAATGAAACGCAATTTCTACCAGTGTATATTAATGAACTTCAATAATAATTTCGACTATAATTTTGGCTCTTTCGAGTCTTTAATCAATAAAATTTTATTACTTTGTTTAACTTTGAAAATGTAATATTTCTGTAATTATAAAATAAGTGGATATTATTTGTAAACAAATAATGGAGGATATATATATATATATATATATATATATACAGGGTCTTCATTTCAAAAAGAGCCACCCTGAATAACTTTGGATCTGGAGTAGTTACGGTTTTAAGAAAAAAATACGTCAATTTTGTTTTCGAGGGGGAACTTAAAAAACACTGTTTTTAAAATTTTATCTTTCACCCCCTCACCCCCAGCCACCTCATCTTTATAATTTCAAATGGCACCCTCTATTGTGCGATACCTCATTTTAAAGGGCATAAAAAATACTATCCAGCAAAGCAAAAATAATTGAAATCGGTTCATTTGTTTTAGAGAGAGAGGGCATTGATTTCAAAGTAAGCCACCCTGAATAACCCTGGTTCTGAAGTAGTCACGGTTACAGGAAAAAAATATGTCAATCTTGTTTTTGAAGGGGGACTTGAAAACACTGTTTTTAGAATTTTATCTTTCACCCTCTCACCCCCAGCCACCCCATCTTTATAATTTCAAATGGCATCCTCTTTTGTGCGACTTTTGTGTTTTCATGTTAAATTCTCAATGTTCAAATATTGACTCCCCAAATGATTTTAGAGAAAAATTGTAAATATGTTTCTTGTAGAGAAAAAATACTCTACACAAACTTCTCCTTACTTAATTTTTTTTACTTTCTATACAAAGGGGAAATCGAGGCAAAAATATGTGGTGCCATGGAATTGTTTTCAGATTTCCGATCGGAGAAAAAAAAATTGTGCCCCGCTGCTAAATTTCGCTTCCCCCTCCGTATACGTCATATCTTGAAAACCACTTCAACTTTATGAAGATCTCTGATTCGGATTAAATCGGTGACTGATATACCGTCGTCGGATTTTTAATTTTCGAAAAAGAAAATCGCAAAATTCTTCGAAAAATTCCCGCAAAACTATCAAAAATCGGCCGTGCATCGTAAACGGTGCACCCCACGAAAAATATAGTTCTTATCTTTTCGACGCAAGATGTAATTTCAAATGGCATGCCGTTTAAATTTATTACGTGAGGTAAAAAATGGCCGCTCTGGAATTTTGTTATTCTAATTGGGGGTGGTTTTCTTTGAATAACTCCTCGGGGGCTGGAGATATCAAAAATTTATAAGAGACATAAAATGTAGAGGACATCTAGTCCTACAAAACTCTATAAAATTCGGAGTCGTGACCATAAGGGCAAGTGCGCCCTTTTTTCCGGAAGCGCCCGAAATGTGATTTTTTAGAAAAACGCTTAAGGGGTTGCAAGGGAATTTTTTTACGGGAACGTGCGACAGCAAACGTTATGTCCCGATGCATTGCGAATTTTTTTAGCCATATTTGAATCCTCGAGCTAAAAAATTCTGGGAGGAGATAGGTTTGGCGCGAACCTCTGCATCGCGAAAAAGTGAATCAGTGTTTTAAACGATTATATGTCTTTTTATGAAGTGAAATGTATGTTGTGTTATATTGTTGTCATCACAAAAAAATTGAGCATACAGATGTGGTAAAAAATAAATATGGCGTCCATAAGAAATAAGAAAGTTGATGATGGTTGAAAAGAAACGAAAAATGTTACGAAGAAAAGTCTTACGTCATCTATTAGATAATAAAAAAGTGCTATAAGAACGTCTTTACAATTTTTAAATATCTTTTCAAATAACAGAGATATAAGGAAAAAAAGAAAATTAGTTTTTTTTTAGTTGTTTTGACTTGACTCGAAAACAAAAGAATTTAAATAATTTTTTCAGCGGATTATTAATCAGCATAAAATTCTGCAAAAGTGCCAAATTTAAACATACCCTCTATCTCTTCTAATAAGCGAGAACCCCATGGTGAGCCTCGAAATTGAAACACCCTGTATATTAATTTTGTCGATTTCGCCTTTGTATGGAAAGTAAAAAAATAAGTAATATTATTTGTAAAAAAATAATTGTGGCTATATATTATTATTATATATTTCATATGTAAAATTAATCTCAGATTCAACATGACTTTCTTCGGGCAAATTTTTATTTACTACAACATCCATTTCAATATTTTTTTATGCGTCTGTACTTTCGTTTTCATGAAAACTGTTTTAAATAAAAAAATAAAAAAAAACATTCCACAGTATTCGTTCTCAAATCAGTTATGAAATAAATAAACACATCTACGTTTATATACACCGCATTTACAAAATGATTTCTCTTATTTCTAATCTAGACATAGTTTCATTTTTAATAAGGGTATTTTTGTTTTCAGGTAATGTTTTCGTTCCACAACATCAACCCAATTTTCCTTTCTGCCGAGTCGGTAAGTACCGATTTTATGCTTTTTGCTGCCGGCCCATAATTCGCATTCGTTTTAAATATTTCAGTGAAAAATAAATACCAATTAAAGTTGTTTATTTTCACCACGGATAATGTTCGAATTATGGGATTAAAACTAAAAATGGTGATGTGGCCATCATGTTACTTTCTCCGACTTGATGGTATCATTTATATTTACGCTTTCATGGTTTATTTTTAATTTAAATCATATTTTAAATGTACATCGAACGTTTCGTAAACTCGGATGAAACTGACGTTTAAAACGTGAAAATTATGAAAGATGGAAAAAATTACCCTGCAAATTCAAAACCTCAGTATACTCGAAAACTAAAGCGATTTCGAAAAAACTAAGTTGTTCATTTTGGCATTCTCTACAATTATTATTAACATAAATTTGTTGTAACTATTATCGTTTCATAATTATAAACCAGAAATTTAAAAAAAAAATTCTCGAATAACAATGATTTTATGAAAAATATTTTTAAACAAAAGATGTTCATTTATTTGTTGACTTCAATATTTGTTTAAATGTTTTTGTGATATTTTTCATATTTAAGCAGATATTGGAAAAAACAAAAAACGGTTAAGGTAAACATCCATTTCCGGTGTACAAAATTTTACCAAAAGCTTGTCAGTTCTTCGGATTATCAAATAAGATGTATGTTTAAAGTTTCATATTAATTGCTCTATTAGTTTTTGAGATACAGCGCGCGCACACACATACACAAAAAAAAATCCAGAAATTCTTGAAATGGCACCTAGGGACCCCAAAACGGATATTTCCGTAAAAAAAAAATTGAAAAAAAAATCACGATCACAATACTTTTTCGTACTTCGTAACGGAGAAAGTAAAAAAATCTATTGATTGTAAATAATAGAGAGAAGGAGACATAATACATTTATTTATTATTATTGACACATTTACACAAGAACTCATCAGGCAAAGAGACTTTTAAGCCTTCTAGATATTGACAGAAAGTATTTTGACAGCAGGTATTATGCCTCTCATTAAACAAGAATATTATACTATTTTTTTCTACTATGGATTTAGCTAGGGAATTGTTTTTAAAATAAAACCTTAATTTTAATTCTGGTGAGTTTTAATTGTAATATGAAGCAGCACTGAAAACAAATATAATGTGCAAACAAATTTATATATTTTTTTTTTTTTTTTTAAAGGAAAGATTGACAGGAGTTCGGGTTAGGGAATCGGGGATGGCTTAGCCAGCTAGGGCATTCAGCCACAACCAATTTATAGTAGTAATATTCATATTTAAATGAAATGGGGACAAACACTAGACACCCAGGGACCCGTACTGCCATTTTTCGTGTTGAAAAAGTGACCGTCCGGACGGGACTCGAACCCGCACCAACGAGGTCCAGAGGCCGGACCTCTACCCACTAGACCACCGCGGCCCCAATTTATATTTTGATATAAGAAAATTTTTCAACGGCGAATTAAATAGTGTATTACTGTCATGTTCAAAATATTGCCAATCGTGACGAGTAACATTTTACCTTATACAGTTTATTGAACTATTAAACGACGATGTATTGTGCAGAACGAAGTGTTAGCAAGTATGTTTGATAAAGGCGCAATGGTGCTGAAAAACATAACATTTATTTTCAAATGGGGGAAGTCTTGGTAGTGGTGGTCAAAGCAGATATAAGGAGAAGGGAGACAAAAATCAATTTGAAGACGCAAATATCGTAGCAACTTCATTTGCAATTATATGGTGTTGGTGAAAGGAACTAAAAAAATATACACTGGTGGAAAAAAAATGAAACACTTCAAATTCGTGAAATTTCGACCATTTTTAAACCGCCATAACTCGGCGTATTTTCAATCGATTGTAATAAATCTTTGAGGGCGAAAAACTTTAAAGTGTCCTCTTTAAAGTCATGTATGCGAACTTAAGCGTAACCCCTTCGGCCTCCCTCTAGCACCCCCGTGAAAATAATGCTTTTTTTAGGAAACCATGTCCAACTTTGACGATGTCTACGGAGTTGGAAAATTTTTGTCGGCTCGATCCACCATAAAGGCATTAAAATCTGATCAATTCCCTATGCAGGACTCAAAGAACGAAGTTCCTACATCGATTTGGCACCAAGTTATGGGTGTTAACAATATAACTTAAGAATGTTATTATAATAACATACGTGAACTAAAATATTTAAATGCCAAATGTGATAAGTATTATGTTAATCTTAAGGTGAGATTCTGTTTTAAGGTAATCCACCAAGTACTCTGCCATCCAAATCTTTTGAAATATGCAAATCAGAAGATGATTACTTATAAAAAAAGCATTAAAAGTGCAATGAAACCAATTCAGTGAATATAGAAGTTAGTACAGATTATTGTTATTCATCATACGTTATGATTTGGTGATATAAATTGCCGCTTTAACTTTGTTTAGATTAAAAGTAAACTTTCTCCTTCATCCCATCAAAAAGATTTTTTATTCAAAAACTACAGCGATTTCAAAACAAGCTTCTGAAAGGATTGAGACCAATCAAAATACAATTGCTCTTAAACAAATGTTCAATTTCAAACCTATGGCGTGTGAGCTCGCTAAGAAAATTCAGAAATGCTAAAAGTCGGAAAAATCAACTTTCTTAATAATCATCCAAGACCATTAAAAGTTCATGTTTTTATCATCAAAAGAACAAGAAAAGGCAATTAGATAGCTAGAATCAATGGCCGTTTTACAATTTTAGATAGCTAGAATATTAAAAAAATTACCATATCAGTTTGAAAACTTTAGAAGAAATCGATTTTTTCAGACTTTCAGACGGGCATAGCGGCTAAACGAAGACACCAAATCGAACGCGGTTTGCAAATCCGTGCTAATTCTGTAAAAAATAGTCGAATTCAATTAAATCTGGCTATTTGAAACTTCTCACGAAAACATTGAAAAATAGTTCGTTTTTCTCAAAAATTACATTTGAAATGTTTAATTAAATTATTACATTATAATTGTTGGATTAGTATTATAATTTGTTGCAGAAATACGTTTTTTAAATTTTTTCAGGTTTGTTTTTTCGTGCTTTGTGTGAAACCTTTCCCAATAACTAATTGTTGATATCATCAGTGCTATTTGGAGCCCTTAGTTTAATGAGAGCATGGGAAACATTGTGACGGATGCACATTTGAAATATTTCTACTATTGATATTTCTTGAAAACTTTACGGGCATCAACATGTCAAGAAAGTGCTGGTGAAATGCTTTTTGTCATGCTTCAGGTTTTTTTCTAAAAGAAATCAGGGACCGCATTTTTAGCTACTGACTATACTACATCTACCTATAGACTAGACTTTTTTGACATTTTTAGTGACAGAAATCTCACTAGGTTGCCGAACAACTCGAAACTTTGCGGGAATTGTAAAAATGGTAATTGTAATTTATTACGGAAATCGCACTCCAGAATCTACTATGCCATTAGAATCTGGCTGTCAAAAAAGTAGTTAAAACTCGAGAACAATAACCGTCAATAATGTGTCTGTTGGCGACTTCGCGTATCAACCTAACTTCAGGCAAAATTACATTTCTTTCACGTTGGTATTTTTAACTTTCCAGTGTTTGACACTAAAGATGTCAAAAAAGTTAAATCTATGGGTAGATGTGGTATATCAATGGCCAGGAGGTGTATAGAGTATGCGTTTGAAATTTTTACAGCTAAATGGTGAATATCAAATAAAGCAATTGAAACGGATGTAGAAAAGACTCAGAGAATCGTGAAAAGTGTTTGCTTATTGCACACCCTTATCATTGATAAGGAAGGTGTGGCTTTTCAGAAAAAGGTGCTGAATAATTACTATCAGCAGCAAGTACAAAACTTTTGAGATGTTAGATCGATCCACGGTGTGCAGCAAATTCGAAATGTTTTCAAAGCCACTGGGAAAAGTTGATTGGTAAAACAAGTCAATTGGTATTGAATGGAGTTATAGAGTGGGTAAAAAAAGTATTCAAAGTTGAGAGAGGTGTGTTTTTTGCCAGTTTGCCGATTCAATTTTTGTTGAAAAAAAAAACACACTATAATTCTGTCTCTATGAATTTGGACACTGAAAATAAATTAAAATATTGTTGTTAAACATTCCCTAATGCAAATAATAATACCTTTCTCTGCCATAAAAAATGCAACAGGTTTTCGTTTAAGAATAGTCGTGAGCGATACGCCATAACACAACGTTGTGTCATGTACACGATTTTTATTTTTTTTTCACAATGTTGCATCATTCTAAAAAAATTGGAAAAAATATATGATGAAAGAAACATTTTGACAAATATATACGCAAAAAATTGTTGGTGTCACTATAGAACATTAAAAAAGAAATTTTTAGCTGAAATTTTTGTCGGTATTTTTTCATGTTTCTACAAAATAGTCTCATTGATAGTTATAACATTTTTTTTTCCATTAACATCGGTTAAGGGGGCAGGATGGTTTCAGAGGCCGAAAAAAGGCAGATTTTTTTTCTCTGTTCTGAGTGATTATAATGATTTAATTCTTTTTGTACATTAAACAACTATCTTTGAACAGTATATTAGAATTTTTTTTGTAAAAAAATATTCATTATTTTTCCCGTGGTGGCGGTTCGTCAGAGGCGCTGCAAAAAAAAGGCGCCATGCGGTGTGTAATTCCTGGCCTCGTGGAGTTACTTGAAATAAAAAAAATCGAAGTGATTTATTTAATATATTACTTTTTTGGGCGAATGAACGAAATTATATTGAAAAATATGCGATTTTCGATTTTTGGCGCAGTTTTGAATTTAGAGGTACCATTTCCACATAAAAAATCAGCCTATTACTGCCTGTAAAAAATAGTATTTTTTTTTTATAAAAACTCGTTCATCCGCCAGTATTTATCATATAAAAGATGTCTGTAAAAGTTCATTAAGATCGGTGCATTATTTTTTGAGTTATGTTACGCACCGACTTCGAAAAAAAAGTTTTGAGAAAAACGCTTTATACACCTGCGTCGAGCGCTTTCGTCGGCTTCCGAATACGATTATGAAATAACCGATATCTCAGCGACTTGAAATTTTCTCAGGATATTCCTGAGATGTTGTATTTCCATATAAAATTTTTTCGAAAAAAGTGATTTTTCGAAGTTGCGAAACCATCCTGCCCCCTTAAGCCGTTTTTGAGAAAAATATTTTTTTAAATTTTTCTTTCCCCCTCCATATCTCCCATAAAAATTAAATTTCGAGGTTAAAATTTGGTAGAGTTCCATACCACATGGATGCGAACTTATGGCATTAATTAGAGCATAATACGTGCGGGGGCAGATTTTGCATACTTATTCCGCTAGACCGAAAACATGCGAAAGTCTTTACGAAAGAAAACCCTGTATGTTAGAGTACATTAATGGTTAATGGATATGTAAGGAATGACAAGGAGGAATGCGTTGAACTTGAGGATCGTGATAATTCACAAATGCAAGTTAGTTGATAAAAATAAATCACAAAATACTTTCTTATGTACAGTTCTTCCTACATAAAAGTCTTCTGATGGAATAAATCAATAATATGCCTAATAAATGACATGTGCAGTTTTCAGCAATTCGTTTATTTTCAAGAATTACAATAAACATAACATTACGCTGTTAAGCTCTAATGCATGTATCATTTGTGTTGGATAGAATGTATCCAGCCTTGCAGGAGCAATAGTTTCGGCAATCTCTAAAACAAACTCCTCCGTCAAAACACCTCGAGGGCAAACAAGTCAACAGTTCGCTATGTGGATCATCGTTCTGGCAAGCTGAAAAAGTTTTCAAGCATAAATCAATCAAAATCAATTTTATCTAAGTGATCCCACCTGTATTTAACCTCATCAAATCGAAACATTCCAATTTTGGGACACATTTTTGTTTCTCTGGGTAGTACACTTCGTCCTCGCTGGGGCAGTTGCAGGTTTGCTTGCATTGATTTTCCAAATTTGTTCTAAACCAATTTGCACAAGTTAGGGTTACACCGGTACCACATTTCGAAAAAATCAGTCCACTCTCACATTCCAACTCTAAAATTTACAACCGTAAAGGATTTTGGACAATAAATCAATTCTTGTACTTACTATTCATTCCTGCTGTAACAATACTAACGTAGAAAAATAGAACTGCTATTAAAATCATGGCGGCGCTTTGATACACGGTATTGTTTTTGCCTTCTTTTATACACAAAATTTGAGGGTATCTATGTAAATGAAAGCAATTTCCACGCAAAAATATGCATACGTCAATTTTAATAAGGCAATATAGTTTTTTTCCTTAATAAATGTTTAAAACATTTATGCAAGGTAACCATAAAAAATAATTGGGTTTTCGTGTACTTGAAAAATATTATCGAATATAGCCGCAAATTATTTAATATAGTAAAGTGAAAATAATTCTTAGAAAATTGTGTATGTTGGTATAATTAAGTAAAATGATTAATATGTCAAGCAGTGATGAAAATGTTTGAATAATTAAATAATTATCATCTATTTGGTACAAATGAACTAATCTAAATAATACCAAAAGATAATAAATCTAAAAAAAAAATAAAAAAATAACCTTTATTTCATTTTCTATTTCATCACTTCCTCTCCCTTCTCTTCTCTTGTCCCCACTCCAATCTCGCCAGAGTCTTCGCCCCGGCTCCGTCCTCTCATCCATTCATTCACTCTTTTTTTCCCTAATAATATAATAAATGTAATAAAGACGAAAAATAGCCTGAACATACGATTATTCAATCGGTTCGTGATTAGTTTTCGTCTTTATTACATTTATTCAATAAATTTGCAATAAGTGAGGTTGCCTCAAGTTTATTCAAAAAATCATACTTCTATGATGGATTTATTTTTTTTTTCGTAAACCCTGCGCTAGTGCTCAACTGTTTTAAGAGTAAAATAAGACCAATAGATCACACCCACCGCACTTCATATTTACTCACATAACATGCAAACGGCATATGTTTAACGAAACTTTTGTCTAATTGAAGTTTTTAGAGGTTATTAATAGTGAACAAAAAGGTATTATGTAGCTTCTGTAAATGATTAATTAAGAGATAGTGGGTGGGCCCTATCCCACAATCCAACCAGACTAACACTGCCCGGAAAATAATTTACGAATTTGATTTTATTGCGATTCGCCTGCAAACCCTTCGTTAGCCTTCAATTGCTTGGATTGTAATATAGGGCAAACCCACCACCCTTCGTATTGGCTTAAATATAACGCCGTCGATCCACCGACGCCGCCGCCGCTTCTGCCGCTGCCGCTTCCGTCGCCGCCGTCGCTTCCACTGCCGCTGCCATCGCCGCCGTTTTAAGAGTATTCAAAATACGGTGGGTGGTCCCCAACCCACAATCTAACCAGTTAATTCCAACCCAAAATGTTTACCATTAAATTAATTTAAAAAGAAAATAAAAAAGATTGAATTTCTACGATGTCTCTATTGCCAATCGCTTGTAAAACCTTCGTTGATGTTAAACTGTGTTGAGAGTATTTAAAAGGTGGTAGGTGGTCTCCATCCCACCATCTAACCAATTAATTCTAGCCCAAAATACTTGCAAATAAATTAATTTAAAAAGAAAATAAAAACTATTGAATTTCTACGATGAGACTATTGCCGTTCGCTTGAAAACCTTCGTTGGTGTTAAGCTGTTTCGTGAGTATTCGAAAGGTGGTGCGTGGTCTCTATCCCACAATCTAACCAGTTAATTCCAGCCCAAAATATTAACAAATAAATTAATTTAAAAAGAAAATAAAAAAAATTGAATTTCTACAATATCTCTACTGCCATTTAATTACAAAATCCTTGTTGATATTAAATTGTTCTGAGAGTAGAATAAGGCCCACCCATCATCCTTCCAAATAATTTAAACATAACGTGCTAAGCTGCGTTTTCTCAATAAATCTTTTTCTAGTTGATTGAAGTATTTAGAACTTATTAATATCAAAGAAAGTGGGGATGCAGCTTATGAAAAAGCTTATTCGAAAGGTGATGGGTGGGCTCTTTCCCAAAATCTAATCAAGTAAACCTAACAACGAAAATCACTTACGAAGTAAACCAACAAAAAGTCTTTATTGCTGTTCGTCTATAAAACCCACTTCGACATTCAGCTGTTTGGAGTGTGAGATAGGGACCACCCACCACCATTTGGAGTGTAAGATAGGGATCATCCACCACCATTTGGAGTGTAAGGTAGGGATCACCGACCACCCTTTGTATATACATTAACATAACGTTCAAAACTGCGTTTGCTTAACGAAACTTCACTCTAATTTATTAAAGTTGTTAGAAGCATTTAATAGTAAAAAAGCAGGCTGTAGCTAATATAAACATTAATTTGAAAAGTGGTGGGTGGGCTCTTACCTAGAATCCAATAGGTTTTAATTATCCCGGAATCATTACAAATGAATTATTTCAACAAAAAAAACCTGTGAAACCCTCGTTGATGTTTACCTGTTTGGTGCCTAAAACAGGGCCGACCTATCACCTGGTTGGTGTGTAAAATGAGAACCACCCACCACCCTTTGAATCAACATAAACATAACGAACAAAACTGCGTGTTCTTAATAAAACTTATTTCCAATTCATTGAAGTTGATAGAAGTTAATAATAGTCAAGAGCCACGTCAGTAGGGTGTATAGAAGCTTACTCCAAAAGTGATGGGTGGTCTCTATCTTACAGTCTAATCAGTTAATTCAAGCCCAAAATATTTACAAATAAATTAATTTAAAAATAAAATCAAAAAGATTGAATTTCTACGATGTCTGTTGCCATTTGCTTGCAAAATCCTCGTTTTTCTGCAACCGTCCCGAAAAACGGTTTGATTTATTAAATCGAAAGTAACACTTTACATAAATCGTACCGAAAGTAGTTATTTTCGGGACGATTATGTTTCACTTTCGGAACGATTTCTTTACTTTCGGGACGATTTTGCGTATATATGCAGGCGGCCTTGACAAAAATATGAACGTCGCATTTAATTATGACAGCGCTTGTCATATTACATTCGTATGTGTTTTTGCTTTTTTAACTTAAAAAATGGCTGCAGAAAAAATATTGTACGTAACACGTTCCAAAAGTGATTTTACGGGAATCTCAGGATTCCAGAAACTTCCTACTCATCCCGTAAAATATCACTTTCGGAACTTGTTACGTAAATTACTATTATGTAAGCTGTTTTGAGAGTAAAATAAGGCCCACCCATCACCCTTCGAAATAACTTAAACATAACGTACAAAGCTGCGTTATTTTAATAAAACTTTTTCTGATTAATTGGAATTTTTAGAGCTTATAATAGCAAAGAAAGAGGGTGTGCAGCTTCTGAAACAAATTATTTGAAAGATGGTGGGTGAGCCCTGCCCTATCCGAAAATATAATCAAGTAAACCAAGCCCAGAATCATTAAAACCTAAAAATGTACTAAGAAAAAAAAAAGAAAAATATTGTCCATGATGTCTTTATCGTTATTTATTTATCCGCAAAACTTTTGTTGGCGACTATTTAGACTGTAAAATAGGGCCCATCCACCACTCTTCGCATGAAGTTTAACACAATTTAAAAAACTGCGTTTGCTTAACGAAATTTTTTCTGACTCATTGAAGCTTGTAACTGTCAAAAACAGGGTCTATATCTCATGTAAAAATGGTGGGTGGGCCCTTTCCCAAAATGAAATCAGTAAAATAAAATCCATTCAATACTCCTACCGTAGATTTTGAATTTTCGTAACGAACCGAGCGTAGAGTTAAGAAAATTTGTAAAAATTTCCTGCTCTTGAGAAAACTTTAACCATTTGGAGTGTAAAATAGGATTTATCTTTTATATTAACTTGAATACAACATAGAAAATTGTGTTTGCTTATTGCAGATTTATTAAAGTTATTAAAGTTATTAATAGGGAAACAAATTTATACAGGGTGGGGCACCGCATACGACGCGGTCATTTTAAGGAAAAGCATTCAACTTCGTGTTATTTTTTTCAAATTGATAGATGTAGGATAGTTGTGTGCACAATTTAAAATTATTACCAGATATACAGGGTGTCCCATTAAAAAGATACACATCAGTGATTGACGTTGAACCATTACAATCATTTCTATTGTTTGGTTGAAGGTTCAAACTATAGAGCCCTGTATAACTGATAATAATTTTAAATTGTGCATACAACGATCCTACATCTATCCATTTGAAAAGAATAACATGAAGTTGCATGGTTTTCCATAAACGACCGTGTCGTATGCGGTGCTCCACCCTGTATAAATGGTATTTTTCGTAAACCAAGTAAAACATTTTTTAAGCATAAGCAACCTAAGTTCTGATTACAAGTTCAGCCATAGAAAGTAAACGAATCAACAATCTTGTGATTTTATTTATAATTAATTAGCATTATTACACATGAGGAAATTAAGGGCAAATACAAATCTCAATGAAATTAAACACTTCAGCCAACTTCGAGGCACGCCAGAGATTTCGCTTTAATTAATCCGACCATTTAATACAATGAACGGTTTCTCTCCGCCCGCCCACGCACAGCGGCGATTAAATCTCTCCGGTCGTCCCGGCGCATCCACCACAACTAAACTTTTCAGTTTGCGCGCTTTCCTCTTAAAATTCACTGCCGTTTTTGACGCACAGAATGAATATGTAAATGGGCCCTGCCGCCGCCGCCAGGTTTTGAAATTTTCATCACTCCATCTATCTGAAATTGTAATTATAATTTTGCATACTCTGCTGCGTGACCACTGAAATTCCAGAGGCCGCGCAAATTATTTACGACGGAGTTTCCGGATCGAAAAATGTAACGGAGTTGGAAGTTGGCGTCTTGTAAACGGGTTAGAAAGAACTTCGGCCTAATCCATCCCCTAAATAAACACGGCGGCGGCGCTCTCAAGTTTATTCCGTGTTTTTCTTGCATAAAAAGTCCGATGCCCGTTATACGGAGATGGAAGGGTATTAATGGAATATAAACAAGAAGTTTTGCTAAAAGAAATGTTTATAGATTGAAGTTTCATTGAATACTCTACACGTTCGGGCGACAATTCTGTCGCAATTACCATATTATAATTGATAATTTGTGGTTTGATACTTTATTCTTCATGTTTTTATTATTTAACATTTTGCATTACAATAGCGATAAACTAAAAGCATACTTCTTGCCTACTATGACTTTTGCGCAATTAGAAATGCGACGAAAAACGAATCTTCGAAATAATTCAAAAACTACTAGCTTTAGAAGTATGGTTGAATAATACTTTTTTGTAGCAAATTTTCCTCATAATCGTTTTATGTTTTAAAAAATGGCGATGTTACTTTCTCCGACATGATGGTATCATTTATATTTACGTTTTCATGGTTTGTTTTCAATTTAAATCATATTTTAAAAGTACATCGAGCGTTGTGTAAACCCGGATGAAACTGACGTTTTAAACGTCAAAATTATGAAAGATGGAAAAATTATACTTCAAATTCAAAAACTCAGTTTACTCAAGAACTAAAGGGATTTCGAAAAAAACTTATTCTTTATAAGTTGTTCATTTTAGCATTCTCTACAATTATTATAAATTTGCTGTAACTGTTATCGTTTTATATTTATAAACCAAAAATTTAAAAAAAATTATAATTTTTTTTCTCGAATAAAAATGATTTTATGAAAAATGTTTTCAAGCAAAAGATGTTCATTCCTTTGTTGTCTTCAATGTTTGTTTAAATGTTTTTGTGATATTTTTCATATTTAAGAAAATATTGGCAAAAAACAAAAAAACAGTTAAGAGATACAGTGCGCACATACACACACACACACACACACGCACACAGACACAATTTTTTTTTTCCAGAAATTGTTGAAATGGCCTCTAGGGACCCCAAAACGGATATTTCTGTAAAAAAAATTTGAAAAAAAAATCACGATCACAATACTTTCTTGTACTTCGTAACGGAGAAAGTAAAAATGGGTTATTCCGCTTAAAAAAATAAATTATGAGATATTGAGGAGGGCACTTAACATTGACATTTTAAGAACACTTATTGTCAAAATTGACGGTTTACAATTATTTTACTCATAGAGGTATCCTTTAGATACAATTGGGGATATAGATCATATTTTTATCTTACTCTCAAGAGAAGCTACAGACAGAGTTCAATCTGCCTTTTTCAATATTTTAGATTTTTTTTTCTTGAAAATTAAAAGAGATAAGTGCACATACGTTCCTACAAAATATGTTGCAATTTAAATGAGGAATCTAAAATTATAATAATATATAGGGTGTTTTTTTTAATAACAAATTTGGTGGAACCGGAAGTGATAGACAGTTGAAAATATTTCAATTGTATGACGAGGATTTTTTCAAATTTTTAGTACAACGGCAACCCTGTAAACTTTAACGAACGGTTTAGCGTAGACAATCTATATACAGGGTGTTGCAGATCACCCGTATCACGCTTTTTACTTTCTCCGTTACGAAGTACGAGAATGTATTGTGATCGTGACAATTTTTTCAAATTATTTTTTTTACGGAAATATCAGTTTTGGGGTCCCTAGATGCCATTTCAAATGAACATCTTTCGTTTGAAAATAGTTTTCATAGAATCATTGTTATTCGAAAAAAAAAATTTATATTTTTTTTTTCATTTTTGGTATATAATAATGAAACACTAATAGTTACAGCAAATTTATGAATTCCAAAACAACAACTTATAAAAAATAAGTTTTTTTCGAAATCTTTAGTTTTCGAGTAAACTGAGTTTTTGAATTTGAAGTATAATTTTTGTCTTTAATAATTTTGACGTTTGAGACGTCAGTTTCGTCCAAGTCAGCAAAACGTTCAGTGTACATTCAAAATTGGATTTAAATTGAAAGTAAACCATGAAAGCGTAAATATAAATGATACCATCAAGTCGAAGAACGTAATGGCCACATCACCATTTTTTTTTTTGAGAAAACGGCTAGTCCTAGAGAGTGGTCTGGGATACCCTGTATTTTTAATAAATTTACGAAAATCGGTCGTGGTCCCTTCGTATACGAAGATGTTATTAAATATTAAATTATATTTATGTGACTGCTGAATCCCTTCAATGTATTCGAGGTTTGTGTAATTTAATTATTTAAGAATCCGGATTCGCTGTTTGATTACCTGACATAGTTTGACTTAACCCGCTTTGCGTAATCAAATATTAAAGTGCTATGATAAACAAACGATCTGAATTATAGACTGGTTTATCTAGCAAAATATTTATTAGTCAATAAATAATTTAATAACATTGGAAAGGAAAAACTCTCCTTCAGTACGATTTACTATTTTAGTTTTTATTTTATAATTTACACATAACTAAGTGAGCAAAAATTCAAAATAAATATATTTGATGTTCGAAAAAATCTTTATCCTCGTCTTTGATGTATTAAATACACATTTTATTAAAGATTGTTTAATAATAATATTTTGACACTAGATGACGACTTATGTCTCCATAGAGCTAAGTTTACGCCGCTACAGGCGAAATATATTTTAGCCCCCTAACCTAGATAATATTTTTGGAAAAAAAAAATTATTGTGCTCAAAATGGATACTTCCCTTGATTTTTTTTTTCACATTTACAGTTGGCGAAGATAATGAAGAACTAAACATCTTTTGTTAATAAATATTTTTCATAAACCCCTTTATATACCTATATGGGTTTTGGTACCTAATTTATAATGACAATCAAATTTACATGAACAGTAATTATAGGGAATTTAAAAAAAATGTTTTTGGTGAATTTTGAAATTTTGAAGCTAATTCCGGTAAAGATGAAGTTTTTTCAATTTTTCTTATCGCCGAATGCAATTTTCATTTCCTCGGTTCAAGTTTCAAGTGTTGCTATTTTGTTTTTAGCTGTGATATATCAATTTATTTAGAGGTATCTCAGAAATAAATTAATTTGGGATGGATTTTCAAATTTTGAAGGAAATCCATGCAAAGATGAATTTTTCACTATATTTTTAATCACCGGCTGCAATTTTCTGTTCTTCAGTTTAGTTTTTCGGTGATACCTTTATCTCTAGCCTAAGGCAGAGGTTTCCAATATTTTTAAGATTTTGTACCGGTATGTAGTAGTCAATTTACTGGCGTACCAAAAGGTAAAAAGTGTTGGAAAAACGACTCCTGAAAAGTAATTAATAAAATTAACTTTTTGTTAATGGGTGATGCCTACCTGCAAGAACGAAAAATCGCAAAAATTCGTGATTTTTTTTCTCGAAAACTAAACAAGACAGGTAAGATCAAATAAGGTGAGTTTATTAGTCATATATTGGTCTTCAAAATCAATTTTTTTCATATCCGCCGGAGATCCTGGGTCCCCGCTGCGCACCTCCCAGCAGATGACCTTTTAAAAGAGGCCTTTTGCGGTGACATCTCCTGAAGTCGCAGAAATCATCTGAAATCAAAAATACGATGCGGGTTGCATTAAGAATGAGTAAAAGCTGTTGTTGATCGTTCGGTTTTGCAAAAATTTTTTTTGGTAAAATGCCGGCCTCATACTTAAAAAAAGTATTTTTTCGGGTCTAAAAATCTGTCTTTGAACGGCTGTGAAAAATCGAATTGAAATAATAGGCGAAATCCGAACGACCAATGACTAGAAAAATTGTTTCGGATAAGAGACGCAAAGAATCGGCCAAATTGAATGAAAACTCTTCGACTTTGAAAATGTGGTTTTGAGATACATTTCGTTTTCTTGTATTTTTTAAATGGATAGTTTCGTTATCACAAACAATAATTTGTACGGAGAATTTTTTTTTTTTTTATTTAAACACAGACAGGCAAAATTGGGCAGAAAGACGACTGGTCGATAGCCCACTGGCAGAAATAACATAGATCAACTATAGATGTTCAAAAATTATTCTGTTAATAAAGATGTCCATCTATCTGTTAATTTTGCAAATAAGAAAAAATCGAAGCCTAATTGTTTTTCTGTTCTGGCCATTATAGTCTTCATAAAATTCCTACCACTTTAACCGATTGTGCAGACTAAATAATAAGACACATTAGTTATGGTACACACTTAATCATGAACATTTAATTTATGGCAGGTAATACCATCAAAACTTGCAACAGTGACTGACGGAATTGTTGTTGAGTGGATTTATAGGAAGCGCGGCGTTAATTAGAATTTGCGCGGCACGGAAACGCTTAATAATTAATCGGCGAAGTAGTTGGAGCCTAGTCGATGCAGGTGCGATTGTGGTGAAAGTGCCGGGAAACCCTCTAAACCCTGTCTCCGTAATTCGCCATTTGCAGCTGCACCAATTTGCATCAGGATTCCTTCTTAATTGCTAATTGTTTTGAATCACTAACTCAGCGAGATACACTAAAGCATAGACTGCTAAGATATATACCAAATGCGAATTTCTCAGTTGCTGTTACGTTATGAACCAATTCAGTCACATACGTGCTAAAAATATATGTTATTCAACAATTTATAATTAAAAAATCGTATTTGTTCTATGTAATAGGTGATTCAATTTGAGTCTCATCAATCAAACAGATGTCAATAAACAATGAACCAATTTAGTGAAATACATACTAAAAATATATTTAAGTTATTCGCCAATTTACAACAAAAAATCGTATTTCATATATGTAGTCGTTCTACAGAGCGAACAATTCGCAATACATTGAACATTTTTGGATGCATTAGAGATAGGGTAAGGCCTGTGCATCATCACAGCATCTTCTTTGGCCCAGAAAATTGCTGCTGTCAGTGAAAGGTTCACACTTTCACTGACTGAATTTGTCAATTCGTCGGCGTTCAGTGGACGGTTGTTTATTTCCGGGATTTCCATGTAATTGAGTATTCTTTCTTAATATTGTTAATCCCATAAATAACTAACAATATTACAAATTAGAAAATTTAAATGACTTAGTACTGAAATATTATTATTTGCTCATTAAACTCAAATAAATTAATCATTATAAATTTCCCAGCCTTCAGGATAATTACGAAATGTTTCGTACACATCGCGAACTTCACGACTTCACCGGAGATCGCAAATATTGTTATCATAACTCGATATTAAACTCTAATTAAATCATTATTTAGGGCGTCATTATTCCGGCCCGATTCATTGCGGGGGAGCCGCGCCTAATTAAGGGCCGCCAAATTTATTGAGATTAATTATGCTTACCGCAACACGATCACCGCAACACATTTTAGTTAACAAAGTTATTTAAAGCCGTATATCAATAGTTGGCAAGAAACTTGGGAGAAAACGCGTGAATATTGCGGAGGTGTCTTAAACATCTAAATCAAACATTAGAACCCTTGACTTGTTACAGATGTACTAATTAAAACATTTAAAAGTAAGTGAAAATAAAATATAACCTGAATAGTTGACTGTTCAATTTAAAGAGTTCATTTATTTTTAGGTGGAAATTACGATTCATAAAATTAGGAATAAGAGTTGAAGAAGATATCAGAAATTATAAAATTATTCTGAATAATATTAATCTAAAATCTCATACTGGCGGTACAATTGCTAATATTAGAAATATTAAATGTTTGGGTTTAAGGCGCATCGACAGGATATATTAAATTCGGCGTGCAATTCGAGAGCAAAGTCTATAATAATTGTCTCTTTACACTGTCTCTAAGTGTGGTCCGCCATTTTTAGGTCGTGGCTAGTTAAAAGTAGTGATGAGCGTTATTTTCACTAACTGGTACTTTGTAACCGTTACTGTGAAATAATAACAGTAACCGTTATTGAAAAATCCTACTAACTGTGATTTTAATAAAGGAAATCGATTCAATAACGAATCACTTTTTAGTAACAGTTACTACTCAAATAACTTATCAGTTCTTAATAACAGTAGCTCATAGTAGATTCAATAATGAATAACTTTTTAGTAACAGTTACCGAATCAGTAATGAACCACTTCTTTAGAACAGTAACTCTTTTCGCCGCTAGTGGAAAATAATCATGTGACGCATCGAAACGTCGCGGCGCTGTCGTGGTTTCACGATATGAACAACGAATATGTTAAAAAATAGTGCGATATTTTAAAGTATATTTTTTGAAGTATTTATTTTTAAAAATCCAAGTTTTACAAGCGCGACGGATTTTTGCAATTGAAATTAAAACCTAGCAAATGTTACGTTCTGTAAAAAGGCGCTGTGCAGTATTTGTTAAAAGTCTTGAAATTGCAGTTTTTCACTGTGAGAAAATTATTTTTGAAAATCCAAATTTTTACAAGCGTCCAAATTCTGATTCCTCCTTTAAATTTTGACAATTCAAACTTCGAAACCTAGCAAATGTTATGTTCTTTAAAAAAGCACTGTGTGGTATTTGTTAAAAATGTTGAAATTGCAGTTTTTCACTGTGAGCAAATTATTTTTGAAAATCTAAATTTTTACAAGCCTCCAAATTCTGAATCCTCCAGTGAATTTTGACAATTCAAACGTCGAAACCTAGCAAATGTTACGTACTTTAAGAAAGCACTATCAGTATTTGTTAAAAGTGTTAAAACTGCAGTTTTTCACTGTGAGAAAATTATTTTTGAAAATCCAAATTTTTAGAAGCGTCCGAATTCTGAATCCTCCAGTGGATTTTAACAATTGAAACGTCGAAACCTAGCAAATATTACGTTCTTAAAAAACCACTGTGTAGTATTTGTTAAAAGTGTTGAAATTGCAGTTTTTCACTGTGAGAAAATTATTTTTGAAAATCCAAATTTTTACAAGCGTCCAAATTCTGAATCCTTCCAGTAAATTTTGATAATTCAAACATCGAAACCTAGCGAATGTTACGAACTTTAAAAAAGCATTGTGTAGTATTTGTTACAAGTGTTGAAATTGCAGTTTTTCACTGTGAGAATATTATTTTTGAAAATCCAAATTTTTACAAGCGTCCAAATTCTGAATCCTCCAATGGATGTTGACAATTTAAACATCAAAATGTAGAGTATTGTGTATTTTTTATAAAAAGCATTCAAACACTTTGAAGTAATTTTTTTAAGTGTTCAAATTGCAAGTTTTCGGTGTTGGTAATTTTTAAAATTCCATATCTTACAAGCGTGCAACTTCTGAATACTCTAACGAATTTTTGCAATTGAAACATCAAAATCTATCGAATTTTACTTCTTAAAAAATGTTTTCGCTGTGAGCTAGTAATTTCTGAAAATTCAAATTTTATAAGCGCATAACATTTGAATCTTACAACGGATTTTTGCAATTGAAACGTCAAAATCTAAAGAATTTTATGTTCTTTAAAAAAGCAATGAATGAAAGCATTGAAATTGCAGCTAGTAATCACTGAAAATTTAAAGTTTATAAGCGTGTAACATCTGAATTCTACGATAAGTTTTTGCAATTGAAACGTAAAAATCAAGGCAATTTTTGTTGTTTAAAAAAACATCCAAACATTTAAAAATCCTATTTTAAATGTTGAAATTGCAGTTTTTCGCTGTGAGCTGGTTATTTTTTAAAATCCATATTTTACTACCGTGTAACGTCTTAATACTCTAACGGATTTTAACAATTCAAACGTAAAAATGTAGGGTATGGTCTTCACTTTGAAGTTATTTATTTTTAAGTGTTCAAATTGCGTTTTTTTCGCTGTGAGCTAGTTATTTTTGAATATCCATAGCGTACAACTTCTGAATCTGTCGTATTTTTAAAATTTATACGTCAAAATCTAGCTAATTTTACGTTCTTTAAAAAAGCATTTAAATACTTTGCAGTAACTTTTACGAAAATATTAAGATTTTGGTTTCTTTCGCTGTGAGCAAAATTTTACAAGTCTGCAACTTCCGAATCCTCCATTGAATTTTGGTGATCGAAACGTCAATATGTAGGGTATTATATATTTTTATAAAAGCATTGAAAAACTTTGAAATAGCAGGTTTTCGGTGTTAGCTAGTTATTTTTGAAAATCCAAATCCAAATTTTACAAGCGAGTAATCCTCAGATTTTTGCAATTAAAACATCGAAATCTAACAAATTTTATGTTCGCTGAAAAAGTATCAATTTTTGTAATTGTGTTTTTATTCGCTCTGAGCTAGTTATTTTTGAAAATCTAAATTTATAGAAGCGCGTTAATTCTGAATCCTCTGACGTATTTTTCCAATTGAAACGCCAAAACCTAATTTTACATTCTTTAAAAAGCATTTAAACATTTTGCATGCGTTAAAATTGCAGTTTTTTTGCTCTGAGCGTTATTTCTGAAAATCCAAAATTTGAAGTTGAAACGTCAAAATTTAGAGAATTTTATGTTCTTTGACACTTTGCAGTATTTTTGATAAGAATCAAAACTACGTTATTTCCGTGCCACAGAATTTTAGGACATGGGGTATAAATTGTATAACCTGGCCGTATTTTTACAAAACGTTTGAATTTTTTCGGGGTCGATTGGAAACCCTAAGTTTGAAGTACTGAATATTACGCTAAAGGGTTAAATTAAATTTTGGTCAATCTCCGTGATTGTACTTGGGAGTGCAGGGTTTTGGAAAAATCATCTAGTAATATTGCCATAATTGGTTGTTGTCTTGGTTGAAACAGTCATTTTTCAATTTTGTACATCACCTCTGTAATATATGGAACAACATCTGAAAAGGTCTAATATAATCATGTAGTGATGATAATCCAAAATCAAATAATTAACATTAGCACTAAAATTTTCTTCCAAAACGTCCGGCTTATTGAAAGGTCGTTAATGTACTAACTAATAATTCTTCAGCTCTGAAATGGTTTATTTTTATAGCGAAATAAAGCATTCCTGCGCTGAAGAATTATTAGTTAAGACATTGACCACATTTCCATCGACCATGGTTCTTTATAAATTATTGAAAATTGTTATTCATGTATTGCCTAAGTTTACAACCAAGGGCACAAATTTTTTTATTTGTTCTACTATATTTTTCTGTTATTACTTTCTTAGTTTCTTTTGTGAACTGTATTTTTGCAGGTCGGTAAAAACTAAACAGCTAAACGAAGAGAGCAAGTGTATCTTCTGGGAGATTTTTTAAATTAACATTTTTTTATTTACTAAGAAATTCTTTCACTTTTGCTAGATGTGATTACAACTTTGTTTAGTCAAACAACACTATTCTTCACAAATATACAAATCTTTGATGAATATAATGGCAGTCCTTTAACTAAATAGGACTGTCACACAGTTTTAAAACTGATTTTCTGCTTCCGCCGTAGTCGCGGATTTGTGGAAAGTTTACTTCAGGTCTTCTATATTTACGGGCATATTACCACTCATATCATAAAAAAAGTATTTTTTAACTTATAACCTTAGATTAGAAATACTGTACTAAACGCTAGCAAGAGTGCTCAGCTTTAAAACTTCTTGCAGAATTTTTTAGAGTTGAAAAAATAAAATAATTAGAAATTAAACGGAAAATCAGATAAAGACAAGAATGCACGGATCAGGGGAAGCAGAAATTAGAGCTCAATAAATTTTAAAAGGGAGAGAAAAGGACCCGGGAGTTCGCCGGCAGAAGAATTGAATTGAAAAACATTTGCTAGAAGAATAAAAGGTTCCGAAGTAACTTCAAATGGATCCTAACTACGTGATTTCATAAAAATTCTAAAATATCCCCTCCCCAATTTCCAGGTAATCTTACTTAAACGCCATAGTTTTCCGAAGTTATATATTTTTTTTTAATAAAAAAGAACCGTGGAAACAAGCATGAAACTTTCTAAAATCACTTAAAATAGATGTTACTACGTGGTTTTATAAAAACCCGAAAGTATATCTTCCCTTAATTACAAGATAATTCTATTGGAACACCTATGTGTTAATTTCATAGTAGCATTTTTGAAATTCCGCTGAAGAAATTGAAAAACATTTGCTACACAAATTGTACTTTCTGCGATTGCTTCTAATAGATGGTACTACTTGATTCAAAAAAAAAAACCTAAAATATCTTCTTCAGCTACTAGATACTCCCATGTAAACGCCAGTGTTCATTGCGAAGTTACTTTTTTAAATTCGGTTAAAAACAATTGAAAACAATGGCAACAAGCAAAGAACTTTCTAAAATTACTTAGAATAGATGTTACCACATCGTTTCATAAAATCCCCAAAATATATTTTCCCTTAATTATAAGATAATCCCACTGGAATACCCTTGTGTTATTTTTTTGATATTCGACTAAAAAAATTGAAAAATATTTTCCGTAAGAACCAAACTCTGAAGTAACTTCAAATAGATGCTTATATGTGATTCAGTAGAAATTCTAAAATATCCCTTCTCACAATTACTACATAATCCTACTTAAAAACTATAACGTTCATTCCCAAGTTACATTTTTTAACGCATCTTTGGGCAATGGTGCGTATACGTACCATTTCAGAATAAACAAAAAAATGCAACTATTTTCGGTTAAAAATAATTTAAAAAAACCATACCAACAAGGATGATACTTTCTAAAAATAGTTAGAATCGATTTTACCAAGTGGTTCCATATAAACCCCAAAATATCTCTTTCCTTGACTAAAAGATTAATTTCAATTTATTTAGATAATCCCAATTTATTAATATTAGGTGAAAAAATTGCCCGTATTTAAAACTTATAAAAAAAAATTATTCAAATAGATGCTGCTACACGATTCCATAGAAATCCTAAGACAGCCCATTCCTAAATTACAAGATAATCCCTCTTGAACGTCCTTTTGTTCATTCTAAAAATTCATTTTTTTTTTTAAATTCTTCGAATAAAATTGAAAAACATTTGCTACAAAAATGAAACTTTTTGAAGTTACCTTAAATACATGCTATTACGTGATTCAATTAAAATACCAAAATATTCCATCCCTAAATTATAAGATATTCCCATTTGAACGTCCTTGGGATCATTCTAAAGGTATAATTTTTGAAATTTGGTTAAAATAGATTGAAGAACAATAGCTACAATCATGAAACTTTCTAGAATTACTCAGAATAGATGTTACCACAAGATTTCATATAAACTGCAAAATATCCCTTCCCTTAAAGGTACCGTCTACTTTGTTAGATTCAAAAAAAAAAAATTTTATTTTGCATTTTTCGAAAGCTGTAGGTGTATAGAATATTGTGTCCAAACGGCAAGTTGATATTCAAAATGGAAATGCTTATAAACGGCAGCCTAAGCACGCCACGTACAAGGCAGCACCGCGGGATTTTCAAACAAGTTTTTCTCAGAACAGTGTTTTTTAAATTACCCTAAGGACCCGCAAGGTTATGTAGCATGAATTCAAAAAATATATATTTATTGATTTTACGAGTATATTGCAAAAAAAAACGAGCCGCAAAAAGGTCAAAAAATGAACTATTTTTCCTATGACTATTTTCCTATGACTATTGTCATTTTGTTGTTTATCCGAATTTTAAAATCCCATGCTACACATAACACTGGCAAATGTAATAAACTTTTATACGTTATGCCGTTTTTTGATTTCACACTATTTTTGTGGACCAAGGAACTTCCACCAGTGAGGCATACCCGTGTGGCATCCCAACTTCCAACTTCGACGATGTAACAACATAGTTAATTCTTATATAAAACTGTCAAAAAATTCACAATTTGTACTTAAAGGCTTATTAAATATCTGGGAAAAACATTAAAGTTAAAGGCTTTATTAGTCGTCTCAAAAACAAAATACCGAAAATCACCTTTTCTTCAGTAAATAGCAAAATATACTGTACCCTTAATTACAAGATAATCCCCCTGGAACACCCATGCATTTATTTTTAACTCGTTTTTTTTACAAAAAATTGACTAACATACTTCGTAGTATGTTTGTGGCCGGAAAATTCATTTCCATCGGGGGCCAAACAATTTATTAAAAGTGTTTGAAAATCATTCGTCCAGGGCAGAGACAGCGGTTATTTTGAAAATTCGCCTAGGGTTGATATTTAATTTTCTCGGTCTTTTTACAATTCCAAATTGTCTAACATACTTCGTAGTATGTTTGTGACAGGAAAATTTATTTCCATCGGGGGCCAAAAGACTGATCATTTAAAGTTTGAAAATTGACATTTAATGCGTCACCAATGTTTACAAAAATTGCAAACAAAGAGTTATAAATTGTTTATTGTGTATCGTTGATTATGTTTTTGCAATTAAATCTACTGTGGCCAGGTCCAAAAAGGTAATTTATGGAGAGTGATCGTTTTACCATAACCAGCATTTCACGCGTGTGATCTTTGTGCAGAGCTCGAGATTTCCAAAGCCAACTTCGTCGTCGTTTTGTGTTGTACGCTTGATATAATAATACTAGAACCTAACTTTCATACCTCATTCCATCACATTTATAATCATTATTATTATAGCTAAATAGAACCACTATTATTATTGTTTAGAACATTTCAAAATTTTTAATTTACCTGGTAGACTACTATACAAATTGAATGTTTTGTTGTTTTGACTCACGTGCGCATAAAATTTTCAATTTGAAACCTTGGGAAAGTTTTACACTAATTAATAAAATTTATGTAGTGCACCGCAGACGACACGCATATGGGAGCACGTAGAACCTTCCAACCAGAGAAACGCCGCCCGCCCCTGAATTTAATATAACTCTCTCCGTGGGAACAATTTATCAAAACTTGGTACCGACGCAGATGTAACGATTCATTACGCTAATTTGATTGCGCACTTATGCCGGGACGAGTGCGATCTCAGTTTTCATAATTTCCCTTTTTGCCCACACTTCATTTCACATATAATGGCAACCCTCCAATCTATAGCCAGTGTATACCCTGAAAATTCTTCGAATTGAAAAGTAGGCTTATGTTCGATTTAAACATATTTTAAGGGGGTAAGTGCCGCGTCGAAAATCGATGCATTTTTGATGGTCAGCATATACATAATTCTGAGGCTAATATCAAATATTAAGAAATGATATTTTACACATTTAGAGAGAAAGGGTTAAAATATTCGTCTATAGAATTTGATTTTTTTTAATCATTAGACAAACGGTATAATTTATCCTGAAAATTACCAATATTGGATGGATATCTGGAGCTTTTCTCTGCAAAGAACTAAAAATGTAATGCTACAGAAAAATAGTTTATATCTTTGAAAACAATATGTACGTAATAAAATTGTCATTAGTTTTCAAATAAAGTCGCAAAGACGTAAGAGCTGCACCTCTACAACCTCGAATTTGTTTAATTTTCGCCGTTGTAATGAACGCCACCTGCATGAAACATTTTGTATCAACCTTGGAGGCATGTACAAACAAGTTTAGGTACTCCGTAAAATTTCAGGCCCAAGATAGTGGCGATTATCATTTTCTATTAGACCATTCTGGTGTAACCCCCTTAAAATTAGTGATGGGATAATCGGATGATTTTAATAATCGGAATATTTGGATTCGGATGACGGAAATAATCGGATGATAATCTTAATCGGAGTATCTTTTGATAATCGGAAAAATAAAAACAAAATAATCGGAATTGGAAAAGATAATCGAAATCGGCAAAAAATAATCAGAGTCGAGAGAAAACAAAAAAATTGTACCCCTACCGGTCATATTCAGTATTGAAATCTCATACTTCGTAACAGTGGCGGCTCGTAGAACATGTTGATGGTAGAGCCACTTATACAATATACCCCCTCCCTCCTTTTTTGAAGAAAGAAAGAACTATTTGTATTCCTAAACCAAAGTAACAGGCGAAAAAGTTGGAATTAGTTAAAAATTCTTGCTGAGCCTGATACCACAAGTAGTACCATGGTTTCTTGGATCTATATAACGAGCCACCACTGCATTCAATTTTCCAAGCGTAGATTTTAAACTTTAATAACAAACCGAGAGTAGAGTTAAGAAAATTTACACAAATTTCCTGCAGTTGAAAAAAATATAAAAACAATTGCCATTGACTTGAAACTTTTAAATTGCACTTAAAACACATTCTAGATTATGATTATGTAAAAATCCATTCAATGTTCTATCCGTAGATTTTGAATTTTCGTAATGAACCGAACGTAGAGTTAAGAAACTTTGTACAAATTTCCTGCAGTTGAAAAAAATATATAAACAATTGCCATCGACTCGAAACTTTTCAAATGTACTCAAAACACATTCTAGATTATGATTATGTAAAAATCCATTCAATGTTCTGATCGTAGATTTTGAATTTTCGTAACGAACCGAGTGTAGAGTTAAGAAACTTTGTAAAAATTTCCTGCAGTTAAAAAAAATATAAAAACAATTAATATCGACTTGAAACTTTTCAAATGCACTCAAAACACATTCTAGATTATGATTATGTAAAAATCCATTCAATGTTCCAACCGTAGATTTTGAATTTTCGTAACGAACCGAGCGTAGAGTTAAGAAACTTTGTATAAATTTCCTGCAGTTGAAAAAAATATAAAAACAATTGCCATCGACTTGAAACTTTTCAAATGCACTCAAAACACATTCTAGATTATGATTATGTAAAAATCCATTCAATGTTCAATCGTAGATTTTGAATTTTCGTAACGAACCGAGCGTAGAGTTAAGAAACTTTGTACAAATTTCCTGCAGTTGAAAAAAATATAAAAACAATTGCCATCGACTTGAAACTTTTCAATTGCACTCAAAACACATTCTAGATTATGATTATGTAAAAATCCATTCAATGTTCCAATCGTAGTTTTTGAATTTTCGTAATGAACCTAGCGTAGAGTGTACAAATTTCCTGCAGTTGAAAAAAATATAAAAACAATTGCCATCGACTTGAAACTTTTCAAATGCACTCAAAACACATTCTAGATTATAATTATGGAAAAATCCATTCAATGTTCCAATCGTAGTTTTTGAATTTTCGTAATGAACCTAGCGTAGAGTGTACAAATTTCCTGCAGTTGAAAAAAATATAAAAACAATTGCCATCGACTTGAAACTTTTCAAATGCACTCAAAACACATTCTAGATTATGATTATGTAAAAATCCATTCAATGCTCCCATCCGTACTTTTTGAATTTTCGTAACGAACCGAATGTAGAGTTAAGAAACTTTGTACAAATTTCCTGCAGTTGAAAAAAATATAAAAACAATTGCCATCGACTTGAAACTTTTCAATTGCACTCAAAACACATTCTAGATTATGATTATGTAAAAATCCATTCAATGTTCCAATCGTAGTTTTTGAATTTTCGTAATGAACCTAGCGTAGAGTGTACAAATTTCCTGCAGTTGAAAAAAATATATAAACAATTGCCTCGACTTGAAACTTTTCAAATGCACTCCAAACACATTCTAGATTATGATTATGTGAAAATTCATTAAATTTTCCAATCGTAGTTTTTGAATTTTCGTAAGAACCGAGCGTAGAGTTAAGAAACTTTGTATAAATTTCCTGCAGTTGAAAAAAATATATAAACAATTGCCATCGACTTGAAACTTTTCAAATGCACTCAAAACACATTCTAGATTATGATTATGTAAAAATCCATTCAATGTTCCAATCGTAGATTTTGAATTTTCGTAACGAACCGAGCGTAGAGTTAAGAAACTTTGTATAAATTTCCTGCAGTTGAAAAAAATATAAAAATAAGTTGTTAATATATTGGCCATCGACTTGAAACTTTTCAAATACATTTAAAACACAGTCTAGATTATAATTATGTAAAAATCCACTTTGTAGGTGGCGGCTCGTGGAACATGGTAGAGCCACTTATACAGTGTACACCATCCCCTCCTTTTTTGAAGAAAGAAAGAACGATTTATCTTCCTAGACCAAAGTAACTGGCGAGAAAGTGTTTTAAGAATTAATTAAAAATGCTTGCTGAGCTTGTAACTACAGGTAGTGCCATGGCTCCTTGGCTCTATATAACGAGCCGCCCCTGCTTCGTAACGAAGAAAGTAAAAACAATTTTCCTATCCTATTTCTAACGTATCATAACGTATTTGAGATATATTTGTTCGAATTGTAATTACTTAAATCTTCAGAAACAAGATCCAAAGGACCACGGTGCGCCATAGTACCGCAAAAAAACTGCGTCGAAGTTTTTCCCAGAGCCGACAGGGAAAAATAAAATAAAATTTATAAAGTTTTAAATTAATGAAGTTATTGAATAATTGGTTGAATCATTCAGATCGACACCAATATTAATAAGTGATGAGTGATCCACATATTTAGACATTCTAAATCTACTTTAAGTGTTTACTAGTCTCGCCTCAAACGCCAAGCATGTTATTATACTGTCCTTGAAGTACCGAACTGTTGATATGTCACGCAAATCCGAATCCGAATATTAATCTGCACCGGAAAACGAATCCGAATCGAAATACGAATACGAATCCGAATCGGCATACGAATCCGAATCGGAATACGATTCCAAATCGGAATACGATTTCGAATCCGATTAAAAATAATCGCCACTCGACGATTATTTTGATAATCAGAGTCACCGATTACTAATCGGAGTCGCCGATTATTTTCATCCGAATCGGCCAATCACTACTTAAAATCACTAATAGAATTCGACTCGCTGAGTGAATGAATCAAGTCTACTACCATGGCCCCTCCAGAGTCACGTGACGCGAGCATCTCAAATCTACTACTGCTTTGAGTAGACAAAATGAAATGGTCGCCATCCTAGCCGATGTAGTAGATTTCGGGGTCTCCTCACGTGACCATCCGCCACTGCATTTTTGAGATGCTAAATTGGTAGTTTGCACTTCATTATTTTCATTTAATTCTGCAGTACTTTGCTCCATTTGGGCTGAATTTGTTAAATGTTTTGCAGATTGAATGAGGTGCATTAGATGGAAGACAGGTATTCCTTGGCCTGCTGCGAGTACACATTATCATGAGATAGATTAATGTAGGACTACAGTACTGAGATAATTCTGTCGTAACAGTGGGCTTCAAATAGAGTGAAGTACAAGTAAGGAAACGAAATAGCTAGATGCCAGTATTCTAAAAATTATTTTAGTATGAAAAGACAAATTTGAGTGAAAGCTGAGGGTGGATGCAGGGTAAACGGAAACTGCAGAAACATAACGGAAACTGCAGAAACATCACACGCACACATACCTAACTCATAACATTTAATTACTATTTAAATTGGCGCACGGCGGGAGTGTATTTAGTTGCGCACAGTTTGTAACATCCATTAAGCCAGGGTATTATGCATGCCGTGGACTTAATCCAGAATTTCGTGTCAGAGATACACTCTAAGGTACCGTCACACCGGGGGGACTCGGTTTTAATCAAATTACAATTTTTAATCCAAACCCAATTAGAAACGGACTGCACGGAACGAGACACTGTTTGATTAGGTGATGGCTTATCGACTGTGTGGATATGGAAATGCAATTACGGAAAGTTAAGTTAAAAAAGGTTCAGATCCCCAACTCTGGATCCAGTCCCGTCCGGGCGGTTTTTTCGTAGATGTCTAGTTAAAATATACGTTATTAAATACAATTTGGCACTGGTTGAGTAAGTAAATTTAGAATCATCTGTGCCTCTTGTCAATCATCCTTGTATAAAGAAAATGTAATATTTCACACAAGACGCGTCAGGTGTTTGGCTGAACACGCATTGATCTCACAATATTAGCTCATCGATTTTACATTACCTATCCAACCCGATGCCATGCTACGTGCCCTAATTTTATTATGCTCCTACATCCGGGTTCAACAACTTCATCCTCTTTTTTTTTAATTACGTTTCATTAAATTAATTTACTGTCATATCTAGGCGTTATTTATTTTTTCCGCTACCGACAACATAAAAACGCATTGCATGCATGGTTACAGGTATCGTAAGTGGCTGATAACATTCGTGGTGTTTGTTGTCCTTGACGACGGAACTTAATTTTTTACTTACGGACCTAGGAAAATAATAAAATAATAGAAACGTAACTTTCAATTTTTATTCAAAATTTAAATCAATTTAACACATCTCGTGATTTAATATCAACGAAAATTAAATGACACGGTACAATTTGAAAAAGAGCAATTTTTTATTATAACATGCTCGTTTTCCAATAAAGTATTTTCTTTATTGGTGAATGAGAGGGACGTTCCCTGCACAACATATGTGGAAGCAGAATTATCTTCGATGGTAACTTTTGGAGATGATTCAATTTCCACTTGAGTAATACTAGTTTCGCATTTACCAATATCCTTGCTTTTATTATAAAGAATCTTATTCGCAACATCCAGCTTATTACTAATGGATTCTGCTACATAGCCCTCTGCTACTGTGGCAGATTTCCATCCACCATGCCTTTTCAGGTCCAAAATATCTGCCCCAGAATTGGCGAGCAGAGTAGCAGACGAGCGTCTGAAGTAGTACCCGGTGTACAATTGGGGTTCTGGCAAAGGACCCCTCACAAATCAAATGGAAATTGGCTTTTGGTGAAATTGACCAAATTTTGGATATGTTGTTCCTTTCGGTGTCCAGATCAAATGTCTCGATGGGTACAAAGCTCGAAAATCTTTCCTGCGAGCAGTACCCAGCTCCGAAGATTAGACACCGGTACACCCAATTTTCGCTGATTTTACCTCTCCCCTTCCATTTTCGGGATATTTATAAGATAATCGGAATATATATAATCTTCATATACACTGCTCAACATTTGAATTGGTACACTTACAAGAACATATATAAAAACAATTTACTACTTTTTGAGCAACAACTTCTTGCTTAATTGATAGTATATGGTTCTGGAAACACTTTAAGGGCAATGAATTAAAAGAATAAAACTTAAATTACGAATTTCAAATATTCTAATAAAAAAATAACAAAATCTTCATTTTAGTATTACAGAAAAATTTGCTCTGGAAAAAAATGATAACAAACACATAAAGATGAATAATGGGTGGGACCTCCTCTAGCTCTTATGACCTCTTGGAAATGTCTTGGCATGCTGGAAATCAAATCCCGAATGTAATGCTGAGGAATATTTAGCCATTCAAGAAATTCGCAAAAATTCTCTTAAAACTTGATTAAGTATAAGCATTTAGGAAGTCATGCCAAATGCGTAAAAATTGTTGTTTGCTTTTACTGCATTTTATATAAGTGTACCAGTTCAAATGTTGAGCAGTGTATATCCCGAAAATGCAAGGGGAGAGGTAAAATCAGCGAAAATCGGGGATTACCGGTCTCTAACCTTCGGAGCTGGGTACTGCTAGCAGGAAAGATTTTCGAGTTTTGTGCCCGTGGAGACTTTTGATCCGGACACTGAAAGGAACAACATATCCAAAATTTGATCAATTTCACCGAAAGCCGATTTCCATTTGATTTGTGAGGGGTCCTTTAAGAATTTTGCAACTTTTGCCGGAATTTTTGCGAATGTGTGTTTTCCTATAGGCTGGTTGAAACACTTTCCTAATTGATATCTCAGGAAAAAGCGGGGATTATTACATATTTTACTTCTAATTTCCATATACTTTTTTAATGTTCCAAGGTAGTCGATCTCGTCCTCGTCCCTACGCTGAACTTGTCTCAGGAACCGCCACAAAAATATATTGTCCTTTATCGGTAACATCGTTGCATTGCATTTTGCATAACTCATCTAACCTGCAGGCCCCCGCAATTCCCATAATTATCACCGACTAGAAAATTTAATCATAAGAAATTAAAATGTAATAACACATTTAATACAAATAAATATGTTTCCGTACCTTCATTAATAAGAAGGTCTCATCAGGTGCTTCTTTAAAAAATTTCACAATATCTTCTCTGTTCAGTATCTTTGACTTCTTCGGCAGATAACCCTCATTTTTTATTTTTTTAAAACTAATTAACTTCGGAAATTGTGAGATGCTCACGTTGTCATTGTTGAGTTTAAGCATAGAATACTCACACCATAAACTGGCCGGCGATTTTAATTTTTCCGACCGCTCCAACATACCGGGTGAATATTCCAAAACCGAACATAAGCATTTAACATGGGAAAAATTGTTTTTGCAGATTCCTCCCCATTTTAACTAAGAAGATTTATAATGACACCAATCGAAAGAAGATTTTTTTCCTCAGCTAATGATATCCGAACCACTTAATTTTCAGTTGTAATTCTTTATTATTTTATCAAAATATTCGCAATAAATACAATTCCTAAGACAATAAACAGATTCATTCGAGTGACAAACTATGATTTTGAGCAAATTAGAAACAACTTTACTTGTTGCAGAAAGCATTAGATAAATACAAGAAAACGAAATGTAGCCTGAATATTTGAATAAGTGTATTTTATTAAATCACTGAATAAAACACTTACTATGTTTTTTACCACAATTTGGTAAAAAACATAGTAAGTGTTTTATTCAGTGATTTTATAATGAATTACCACGTAGTAACGGTCACAACCATCACCATGATGTATTTTATTATTTAACATTCAATTTAAATGCGAAGCTGCACTGTTGAGAGAAAAATCTCGAAACGCGTCTGCAGATGGCCAATTACTTAATTTTCATATATTTTTTAATTCAGTGGTATTTTTAGTTATTATCAAATTTCTTTCATCTAGTAACACAAGATAAGTTTAGCACTGTGTGTCCTTGTCAAAATGTTTCTGGTTTTTTCATTTTAATAATAACATTTACAGTTTAAAGTTTCACATTTCATTTTAGAATAATTTTCTAAGTTAGTCTTGTATGTAGAAATAAACGATCTTAAACCAATGTTATTATCTAGTAGTACTAGTAATAACATGCAAATTTCTTTTGTATCATTCTGGCACTAGCCAGGGAAGTAGTTGTTTCAATAAGTTATTTGTTTATAGTCTAAGTAAGACTTAATTTTTTGCTTGCAGATTAACGAACAGGTTGAATATTCATATATTCAGGCTACATTTCGTTTTCTTGTATTTATGATTTTGAGGTTTGCAATTTTCTTTACTGAATTGTAAAAAAAACTTTATCCAAAATCGGGTGTAATAAGCCAATTACTGTGGTCATTTTAGGGATGTAATGTACATTCCCCACTGAGTGAGTGAATAACTCGGACTCATGGAATACATAGATCCTTCATAAGATTTTTGAAATAATTCAAAATTCTTGTCAAAATTTTTTAAACATTATTTCAATATTCAATGCAATTACAGACAACTTTTTCTTGCTGGACTAATTGCGTAAATTCCACATTCGTATCGTGTGAGCCACAAAATTTTGTTTCAGAGTTGGCTGTGAGATAAATGAGTTATGTTGCATATTATTACGTCATGAAACTATTGAATTAGATTTTTTTAAATTAATTAATCTCAGACATGACTGATATGTTTCTCTCTCTCGGGCATGGCCAACTCAGAAACAAAATTCCGTGGCTCACACCTTCTAATAAATAACTATTATTGGAATAGTTTTTCACACTTTACAATACATATCCCCTAATTCACAAAATATTATATTATATCCTCTCCCTAAAATAAAACAAACTCCATTCTCCCTTTCCAACCGACCTCCACCTAGCTTCCCTGACCTCCCAGACATATTTTTCTAACCCTTTCTGTCACCCTCCTACCCACCTGCTTGCTCACTTCTTCGCACCCATTCATCTAATGTTCCCATTCATCTTTTCCTTCTCCACAAAAGTTGCACCTCATATATTTCTCTCCCATCCACGTTACCACACCGGAATCTTGCGAACAAGCAAACCTCCTCTGGCATCAGCTTTATGAAATAGCGCCGCTGGCCTGCGTACACCTGCAGTTCTTGGTAGTTTGGGTTGTAACTACTCTGTTGTATTTTAGATTGCCTCTCCTGCAACTCAACCTGTCGTAACCTTTCCGCCAATTCCGTCTATCTTCTCCCCCAGTGCTACCTTCTCCTCAAAAATAACTGCTGACCACCCCGCTCTGACATACAACTTGTTCCTCTCATTCATCCACCTTATTCCTTCACCTTTCGTCATCCAGTGTCTAAAACTACTCTTTCCTTCCCTAACCCCCAATCTTCCTTTCAAATTTTACCACCCTTCTAGCCGCCTATATAGTTTAGCGTGGCCCTCTCCAGCCCTTAAATTATTTTCAAGTATTGCACCTGTACCCTCTCTAATTTTACCTGCCCACTCAGTCCCCAAATTTCTGCTGCATACAACACTCATGCATCCTAACACATCATTTGCATACTTACATTCTCACCTAGCATCCCATGCCATATACCCCGCATACACTCCATTGCTCATGTCGTGCTTTCGTTCCTGTTCGCTAAACATATACCCAAGATACTTAAACTCTCTCACTTGTTTAATCTGTTCTCCCAACCAACTCAATTCTTCATCCTTTCCTCTCCTTCCTACGTTCTTACATATCCTTTGGTCTTTCTCACATTCACTGTCAATACCCTTCCAATATCCTCTTTACCTTTCTCATCTCATTCACAGTTTTGGCCAACACTACCACAACATTGGCACATGCCAGGCTCCATACTTTCTTCCCTCCCCCTACTATTTCCCCTGCCTGACCCAGCTTCAACATCTTCTTCATATCTGCCACATACAGGTTGAATAGCAATGGACCCAATCGACACCCTTTCACTTGAAAATGACAAGATACATGCTTACCCAATCTTACTCCAACACCTGCTCCGACAAACCCCTTTCAAACATTCAATCAACTTCCTGTCCACCGAATCATTCAGAGTACTTCGCCTTCACACACATTTTTCTTCTTTCATCAATCTCTCAATTACCCAGTTAAGTGTAGCTATCTGCTCGATCGTAGACCGCTCTTTTCTAAACCCCTCTTGAATTTACTGTAGCAGCCTTTTTTTCTTCTACCTCCATCTCCAGCCTATCCTTCACCATAACCATCATTACATTATATAGGCTAGCCATTAACGATATTCCCCGATAGTTTTTGGGCTCCTTTTCATCACCTCACTTGTGGATTGGAACAATAATTCCTTGCCTCCATGCCATTGGAAATTGCCTTTCTCCTCTCCATATGTTGTTCAGCAGCAACAGCATCTTCTCTTTTCCCTCTGTAGCACACCCCTTCCATGCTTCTACTTGTATCCTATCAGGGCCAGAAGCTTTCCCATCCTTCATTTCCCGAAGTGCCCTCTCTAACTCCTCCATATAAAAATCTTATTTTCTATCGAAAATACAACCTCCTTCCCTCCAGTTAGTTTTGTTCCTAACTACTCTTCAAAGTGTGTCTCAATGTCTATACCCTCTCCTTTTCTTTTCCTGGCCGCTCCTCTTTCCTTCAAGTAGCTCCATCGTTGCTTTTCACTCTTCAACTCCCTCACTATCTTCATCTCTTCTCCCAACCACTTGTCCTTCTTGCTATTGCACTTCCACTTCAAAATTAGTTTTAGCACCTTTCACCTCCTTCTCCTCCACCTTCCCATTTCTCCAACCCTTTATTGTTCTTCTTAGCGCACTTTTGGTTTCCCTACACCCTTCATCGAACCCACAAACTTTGATCCGCTCCTTCTCGTCATCGCCTGTTTTACCCTGTTCCACGTACACCGTGAATCTGTTTATTGTTTTACGAGTCATGGCACAATACGATTCTCCGAATTGGATTTATTGTGAATATTTTGATAAAATAATAAAGAAATAGGTGAAATTAACCAGTTCGGCTATCAGTAGATGAGGAAATCTTCTTTCGATTGGTGTGATTATAAATCCTCTTAGTTAAAATGGGGAGAGAGCAGGAATCTGCAAAAAACATTTATTCCCATGTTAAATGCTCGGTTTTGGAATATTCACTCGGTATATGCGATCATCACATTTTCATTTATAACGTCGGCATTTTTTTTAAACAGCCACTACTTAAAACTATCGTAACACAACTCGTACCTCTTTTTAGATTTTTTCGGTAACAGCTTCGAACAAGCAATATTGTTTGCTTCGTCACTCGAATGTTAATACGTCCTTACGTTCCTTGTTGCTTAAATAACTATTTCTCAAGCCAATTGTTAACTTTGCGCTCTTAAAATACAAATATGAATAGTTATTATAGTCAAAGTAAGATCTTTGTAAGGCTTCTTAAAGCTGTAATTAATATATTTATTTCATTCAGAGCAAATGTAGGATTTACAATGATAATGAATCCTTTCAATTCGTATGCTTATGTTACATTCAGAATTTAGTGGTTTTATTAGTCGTTCTCTAATATCACCGCTTAAATACGTTCCCTAAGTGCTCTTGAAATTTCAATTACTAATTATAAGAGGATTTGCAGAGGAAGTGTCGAAAGCGTTTTACTTTGAGGCTTGTTAAATTTATCGTGATTTAGGCCGCCGTATAAAATTTCGCTCGCTCAAATAACACGTCGTCTTAATGGAACTCCAATTTTAGATGATACAATAATGTCTAATAAGTACTATATTAAGGTATTATAATTATAATACGAGATCTTTTTTTTTAATTTTAACAGGAACTTTATTATAGATAATAAAAAGTTGTTATTTTGAAAGGAGAGGATAACGGCTCCGTCAACTTAGCCCCCTGAAGTTCGACTTTTTTGAAAACCTATTGCGCCGGAAGTGCCTTGGCTAGCGCCACCTAGCGTTAGAGCTAAAATTATTTCCGCATTATAACAATGTCATCAGTGTTACTTATCGAAATCAAATATAATAAAGACCGTGGTGTAACCAGCTCTACATTGTTTCCCTGTTAATTTTAAAATTGTTTTAACTTGACAAATAAAACTGCGATTTCAACATCTTTTAACATTGTAAAGCGTTTAATACTACTGATTGTCATGACTAACTGGAAAGCTAGCGCCATTAAGACAGTGGCGTAATTGGCGATTGATTTTTCCACCCTCTAATAATTACAATTGTTTTATATTGGCAAATAAAGTTCCGATTTCAAAAATCTTTTAGCGATGTAAAGGCTTTAACACTACTGATTGTTATGACTAATAAGAAAGCTATCACCACTCCGGAGCGTTAAATTTTTCACCCCCGAATAATTTAAATTATTTTAACTTGTCAAATAACACTCTGATTTCAAAAAACTTTGTGGCGTTGTAAAGGTCTTCATACTGCTCATTGTTATAACCGATTAGAAAGCTAGCGCGAGTAAGGCAGAGGCGTACCTAACGATTGATTTTTTACCCTCGAATAATTTAAATTGTTCTAACTTGACAAATAAACCTCTGATTAAAAAAAAAAACTTTATAGCGTTATAAAGGCCTTTATACGGCTAATTCTTATGACCTATCAGAAAGCTAGCGCCAATAAGGCAGAGGCGTACCCGGCGATTGATTTTTTACCCCCGAATAATTTAAATTGTAAATAAATTGGAAACAACCTTACTTGTTGCAGAAAGCATTAAATAGATTTAATAAAACAAAATATAGCCTGAATGCATGAATATAAACAAAAAACTTGATTGAAACAACTACTTCCCTGGCTAGTGCCACTCGGCACGGATATTGAATGATACAAAAGAAATTTGTATGTTATTACTAGTAAATAACATTAGATAAATAACATTAGTTTAAGATCGTTTATTTCTACCCATAAGACTAACTTGAAAATTAAAATAAATTGAATTTGAAAACTTTAAACTGTAAACTATCATTTGTAAAAATTATTAATTAAGTAAATAGCCATATGATTATGGAAGGTTTGAACGAGTTTTATACCTGAATTGTAGGTGATTAGTGAAAGTACAGATGTGAAGAAATAAATGATCTTGTTTTCAGTTGGAGAACCGAATACAATTCTGCAACAAGTTGGTTGTTTCCAATTTATTTATTTTTTTATTCTATTTTTAATTTTTGAAAGAATTCCTTAGGGCTTAGAAAACATTTCCACGCATGTTTGCCAATTAATATTTGTTAAATATACTTGGAGAAACGCACTGCATAAATAAAATTAAAAATAAGTTGAGCAGAATTGGAATTATGATTTTTTTAGGGTCCGCGCTCTATTTTTAATTTTTGCAAAAATCCTTGGGGTTTATTAAACATTTACACACGTGTTTGACAATTAATATTTGTTAAATATACTTGCAGAAAGGCATTTCATAAGTAAAATTGAAAATAAATTGCGCTTAATTGAAATTATTATTTTTTTAATAATATTTCTAATTTTTGAAAAAAATCCTTAGGGCTTAGAAAACATTTCCACGCATGTTTGCCATTCAATATTTGTTCAATATACTTGCAGAAAGGCACTGCATAAATAAAATTAAAAATAAATTGCGCAGAGTTGGAGTTATGATTTTTTTTAGAGTCCGCGCTCTATTTTTAATTTTTGAAAAAAATCCTTGGGGTTTATTAAACATTTACACACGTGTTTGACAATTAATATTTGTTAAATATACTTGCAGAAAGGCATTGCATAAGTAAAATTGAAAATAAATTGCGCTAAAATTATTATTTTTTTCGTGACTGCGCTCTATTTTTTAATTTTTGAAAAAATTCCTTAGGGCTTATTAAACCTTTCCACGCATATTTGACAATTAATATTTGTTAAATATACTTGCAGAAAGGCATGGCATAAGTAAAATTGGAAATAAATTGCGCTAAATTGAAATTTATATTTTTTTCGTGACTGCGCTCTATTTTTTAATTTTTTAAAAAATTCCTTAGGGCTTATTAAACCTTTCCACGCATGTTTGATAATTAATATTTGTTAAATATAGTTGCAGAAAGGCACTGCATAAGTAAAATTTAAATTAAATTGCGCTGAATTTAAGATATGATTTTTTTAGTGACCGCGCTCTATTTTTTAATTTTTGAAAAAAAATCCTTAGGGCTTATTAAACATTTCCACGCATGTTTGACAATTAATATTTGTTCAATATACTTGCAGAAAGGCATTGCATAAGTAAAATAGAAAATAAATTGCGCTGAATTAGAATTATGATTTTTTTTAGTGACCGCGCTCTATTTTTTTAATTTTTGAAAAAAATCCTTAGGGCTTATTAAAAATTTCCACGCATGTTTGATAATGAATATTTGTTAAATATACTTGAAGAAAGGCATTGCATGAGTAAAATTAAAATTAAATTGCGCTGAATTGGAGTTATGATTTTTTTAGTGGCCGCGCTCTATTTTTTAATTTTTGAAAAAATTCCTTAGGGCTTATTAAACCTTTCCACGTATGTTAATGTTATTTATCTAGTAGTACTAGTAATAACATGCAAATTTCTTCTGTATCATTCAATATCAGGCGTGGCACTGGCCAGTATACTGATAACATTGTTATTATGCGGGAAATTTTTTTGACATCGTTTGTTGTTTTGCTACCAATTTGCTACATTTAACATTATTAACATTATTAATCCCCTATTGTGCTCCCTCTTAAGCGACCCATGTGATGATTACTATTACTGAATAATAATTTAGTAATTGCAATGCCAAAAGATTATTAATTTTCCATTATTTAGATTGAATTTTTTGAATATTATACGTAGAAATTCAGCATACGCATACGGCATCTGAAAGCTCTTCTATCAAAATTTGGATGTGAATAATTCTTCACCAGATTTTATTGAGATAATTTTTTTTTCGTATTCGAAAGATGTGTGACTCACCGATTTGATCCATTTTTGGCACACGTGTAGGTTATGACTAGAAGTGTAACAGGTGCAAGTAATAGAGCGCACTATTCAGCCGTTTTCGAGAAAAAAATTAATTGATTCTAAAATTAAGATATTTAAATACACATGGATTTTTAAATTTATTTATTAGTTTTATCTCTAGGTTAAGTTTTTACGAGTATTTTAATTGTCAATTTTATAATATATTACTATATGTAGATTCATTTGTAACTGAGGAGTGTAAACTTATTAGAAGTATGAACACGAATAAACTACATTAACTACAAAAACTATAAAAAGAAAATGACTGAACCCAACTTCAACAATGGGATTCGATCCTTCGACCTTTCGACTACAAATCGGAGGTTTTATCGATGCGCCAAAAGGTCGATATATGTTTGTGTACGCAAAAGGTATATAAACATACGAATGAATAACAAATTTAAAAACCATATTTTCTCGAAAATGGCTGAATAGTGCGCCCTATTACTTGCACCTGTTACACTCCTAGTTATGACCTACACGTGTACCAAAGATAGATGAAATCGGTGAATCACACATCTGATCCTCCCCTTGTAAGCTATTATTTCCAGCCAATTTCATTAAAAAAAATCCGATTTCGGGGGGCTCAAAAATGTTTTTCTTTTTAATTTTCTATTGTTGTGGGGGTGCCGCTAGCTTTTAAATTGATGGCGCTAGGTGGCGCTAGCTTTGGGGAATCCGAATCAAGTGAAGAAACTTAAAAAATCAAAGTTCGGGGGGCAACCGTCGACTTGGCCCCCGGAAATTTCAAACCCCCGTAACTTTCTCGTCTTAGGGTCGCTAGCTCTAATTTTTGTGGCGCTAAGTGGCGCTAGCTAAGGCCCTTCTGGCGCAATAGGTTTTTTCAAAAAGTCGAACTTCGGGGGACTAAGTTAATGGAGCCGAGGAGGAACTTTTTTTGCAAACAAAAAAATATGGGACTGTAAAGTTACAAAAGTTGCTAAATAAAAAAAATCTAATTTCATTTGTGTCGCACGTCAAACATCAGTGAAGTCAACATTAATGGATATAGATATGTCACATTTTTACACCATGTATACATTCCGACAAGCACGTTTCCAATATGAATATTTTGAACACTAGAAATGTACACATATTTCAAAACTAACAAAATAAACTTCGAATATCACAACAGTTAAATTTATTTTTTTTGCAGTGTTCGCATTGATGCTTTGCGAGGCATTTGCAAGCCCCAGGAAATTTCGATTTCCGGCGGGGCGATCGCAATAAATGGCAAAGTAGACAGTATCTAGGAGCTGGGCTTCGAGGGGTCCTTGCTCCCTCCCTTGAATAATAAAAACGGGAATCCGGTCAGGGTGCGGGGCGCGAGTTTATCGCGGGTTCTGTGTCCCGGCGATAAATATTAAAGCGCCCGTAAAACGTCCGACGATTATCGTTCATAAATAAGGGATGCCCCTCGAAGAAGTGCTCGCAGCGAGTAATGTTTATTGGTCGTAAAATATAATATTTACTCGAGATGCTCGAGTTTGTGTACTTTTGAAATGATGAAATTCAATGAGGCTTTTATGTATTTTCACGATGTTGTGATCAACGAATATCGGTTTATATTTGGGTAATTCCACTAGTTTTCACCAATGCAAACAAATCGAGGTCCTTGGTTTTCTTTCAAACTTTGGGAGATGGAATGCAGTATTGAAAAACTAAGTTTTCTCAAATTTCAGCTTCCCAGATATTAAACTTACAATTTGAGGTGTGAATTACGATTTTTGAAAGATCAGCATTTTCCCGAAATCTTATAATTTCCAACTTTTAAACCTTCGTAACTTTTTTCGTTCTAAAGATTTTGAGTTGAAATTTTGAGAGTGTACTTCTTAAATGTTTCTAAAGATTCTGGGAGTTTGATGTTGAAAAATTTAGAGGTAACAAAAATACAGCGGTTCAAAGTTCGTTATTTTGGGGAAAATTGCCGAAATACCAATTTTTAAACTTACATAACTTTTTCTTGATTGCATATTTTCAGCTGAAATTTAGGTATACTCTATGAATATTTCTGAAGAGCTTCTGAAAGTTTGGTGTCAAAAAATTGAGAGACAGCCGAAATACAATGGTTCAAATATACGTATTTATCGAAAATCGCTAAAACTGACATGTTCAAAACCACGTAACTTTTTTCTACCTGAGTATTTTGAACTGAAATTTAGAGAAATTACTCTTGAAATGTTCCGAAAGAACCCCTGACATTTTTGTGCCAGGGAATTAAGGGATACCGGAGATACAGTGATTCAAAGATTAGCAATTTGCCAAAAACGATCATTGCTAATGAGTTTAAGTTACTAAAATTTCCATGATTAAGCTTACGCAACATTTTTCTATCCGAATGTTTTGATCTCAAATTTAGAGGATATATTAATAATAATACAGTTTTATTCACGTTGCTGCTAAATACAGCTGTGATATGTCAACAAATATAAAAACCAAAATACCCGCTGAAGTTCAAGATTCAATTAAAAAATATTATGTGGATAAAAATAATTGTCGTGTTTGCCCTGGAAGAAAGGAATACGTCAAAATTGTTGAATCTCCTGGGAAGAAAATATCTGTTCAAAAAAAGTTACTATTTTATACTGTTCATGATTTCTACATTAATTTTACTGAGGATTACCATCATCGTTTCGATATTCTTCCAAAATTTTCTTACTTTGCTGCTCTTAGACCTCGTGAATGTATTGTAGCTGGAGATCCTGGAAGCCATACAATTTGTGTTTGCGAAGAACATGAAAATATAAAATTAAAGCTATCTTCTTGGAATAAGGATTTCAAATACAAGGACCTTCTTGAAATCGCGTTCTGTAACACTAATAATATTAAATGTATGCTACATAGATGTAGTGAATGTCGCGGGTAAGAGATCATAAAAAAAATTGATGATAGCTGTACTTATGAAAAAGAAAATATCACTTATAAATGCTGAATCAATGAGGGTAGTAGAGCGTGTCTTAGTAGTATCACAGAAAAGTTGGAAGATTTAAAAAAGACATTGGTAACTGAAATATGGAATTTGAGTATTCATCATTTTATAGCTGATTCACAGAAAAGTTTCTTTGAACAATGCAAAAAAAAATTAACCTTCGATACATGTATTATAGTCATGCATTTCTCGGAAAACTACTCATTCATCATTCAGAATTCAGTCCAAGCATTTTATTACAACAACGCGCAAGCAACAGTTCATCCATTCCTCATATATTACAAGAAGATAAACTTCAATGAATTACAGAGCATGAGCTACTGTATTATAAGTGATACCAAAGATCACTTTGCTTATACCGTTTATGCTTTTTTAGAAAAAATTATTTATGCTTTTTTAGAAAAAATTACAAATGTTTTGAAAAATGAATATCCGTGGATCAGAGAAATTATATATTTCTCCGATGGAGCACCAACTCAATATAAAAATAAGTAAGTTTGCTTTTTTAATATCAAAATTTTATTTCTGACCCGATTTTGACTGAAATAAAAATGTTATCACTCATTTGTCTCAAGGAATCATTTAGCCAATATATGCTGCCATGAAAATGATTTTGTAATTAATATAAAATCATATAACTTTTTCGCAACGAGCCACGGGAAAACCTTAAGTGATGGTATTGGCGGAACTGTAAAAAGGGTCGTTATGCGTCATTGCCTAAGGTCTCCTCCCGAAAATCAAATTACTATACCACTGAAGATGTATGAATATTTATCAAAAGAGCTGAAAGCTATTCAGTGAGTAGAAACATTTTTTTTAAAGTATGTTCTTTTTATAGAGAAATAATTAATTTATTGATCACTCTGGGTACCAGATGAGGATGTTAAACGTTGCCAAAAAGCACTGAGCCAAAGATTATCTGATGTCAAGACCATACCACAAACCAGGAAACACCATTGTTTTATACCGGAGGAAATAATACATTAGATGTAAAAATTACGTCTATTAAATATACGAGTATAATTGATTTCAAAACAATAAAAAAAATATCCATAAATTAATTAAAAATGATTGTATGTTGAAACGTTATTTTCTCAAAAATTCAATCGATATTCTCGTTGCTCTATCTTTACCGCCTCTAAAACCCCTGGTACCAAACTTTCAGGGATTCCTTAGGAACACTAGAGAAATATATCCTCTAAATTTCGGATCAAAACATTCAGATAGAAAAATGTTGCGTACGCTTAATCATGGGAATTTAATAACTTTTAGAAATGATCGTTTTTGGCAAATTGCTAATCTTTGAACCACTGTATCTCCAGTATCCCATAATTCCCTGCCACAAAAATTTCAGAGGGTTCTTTCGGAACATTTCAAGAGTAGTTTCTCAAAATTTCAGTTGTTTAAAATATTCAGGTAGAAAATAGTTACGTGGTTTTGAACATGTCAGTTTTAGCGATTTTCGATAAAATACGTATATTTGAACCATTGTATTTCGGGTGTCTCTCAATTTTTTAGTACCAAACTTTCAGAAGTTTTTCAGAGACATTCATAGAGTATACATATTGAATTTCAGCTGAAAATATGCATTCAAAAAAAAGTTATGTAAGTTTAAAAATTGGTATTTCGGCTATTTATCCCAAAATAACGAACTTTGAACCGCTGTATTTTTGTTACCTCTAAATTTTTCAACATCAAACTCCCAGAGAATCTTTAAAAACATTTCCGAAGTACACTTTTAAAATTTCAACTCAAAATCTTTAGAACGAAAAAAGTTACGTAGGTTTAAAAATTGGAAATTATAAGATTTCGTGAAAATGCTGATCTTTCAAAAATCGTAATTCACACCTCAAATTGTAAGTTTAATGTCTGGGAAGCTTAAATTTGAGAAAACTTAGTTTTTCAATACTACAATCAATCTCCCACAGTTTGAAAAAAAAGAAGGACCTCGATTTTTTTGCATCGGTGAAAACTAGTGGAATTGCCCATTTACATTTTGTAATCTAATAAGCAATGGAATCAGTGACGGCTCGCGGGGTGAATCATGGTAGCAGAGGTGGCAATAGGGATAGGTAGGGTCTACTGCGGCGTGGCCGCACCAATATGTATTACCACCTCTGCTACCTTGGGCGTACCATGAGTCAATGGAATCAACAGCATTAATAATGGATCGGTTTTGACCTTATTTTGTCTCTTCGGTACAGTCTGACAATGAAAAGTTACTTGTTATACTTAATAAATTAATGGTAATGGTATTGTGGGTTCTAGGTCAATCTTGCAACCACCTATACCACCCAACTTTGAGTATTTGCTTTAATCAGTAATAAACCAAACAACACGAGAAATTACTTTTAGAACGGAAACGATTATAACTCCAAAAACATACAACTCTACGTATAATGTTTGCTCGAGATGATAAATTAATTAATTCTATTTATGTCGTCTTCACGGAGATGACTCCTAATCTGCTAGACGCTATTTTTATTCTATTTGTTTCTCAGCAGCCTTCTGATTTCTATTTTCTTTTCATGCTCTTCTGTCTTCTTCTTCAACATTCTTTTTGATTACTTCCTGCTCGAGGAAACCAGTTCTTCGGAGCATGCAACTGGTCCATTTCTTCCTCTCTTTCACTATATCTCCTACACCATCAACACTGGTGACACGGCGACTGCACATATCCCCCGGCCTGAAAAGAAGAGTAGAAGAAAGAGCTCCAGGGAAATAAAAGGAAACATATTAATAATTACTTGAGCTTCTGCAGCGAAGTCTTACTTAATATAGTAAGAACAACAAATTTCAATTAAAACAATTACTCCCCGTGCTAATGCACCCCCGGGTATTGAATTACATGATTGATATTTGCTGTTACATGTCTGAAATCGCATTCAGCACAATGTAACATTTTGGGACTGATATTATCATTCATCGCTCCATCGAATTATTTGAAAAAGAACTTCTAGCAATCTGCAGATACGTGTTTCGGGGTTTCACCCCTCATCAGTGTAGCTATGCAGTGCAGCTTATGCTCGATTCCCGAATGCGAATGATTTATTTTGTCATTGTGTCTAATTTTTTTAACGTTATGTGATTTCATCATTGATTTGGGAGAAGGTGTGTCTGTATTGTGAATATCGAGACCGTGTGTATCAGGCCACCAGGCTTCAGATGATCAATGGAGATATTGTCAATTTTATCATTAACTTTCACTTTGAAAAAAAAATTACCTCGTTTTAACACCCTTTGCGCAGTAAAACATGCATGCACGTGTTAAGGCGTGCTGGTACGAAAGATCGGCGTTCAGCGAAACGAGCGGTTGCAGGACTGAGTGTCCGCATTCTGTTCCTCAGGCCGTCGATAAATTTAGAGCCTGAAGGTATGATTTTAGTCGAAGAATTTGGGAAAATAAAGTCGCCTGGCAAACGCAATGTTTTGCCATTGACGAACTCTGCAGTTGTAGCCGAAAGAGTGGTCTTGTATAGCGTTCGAATTTTTAACATAATAAGTGGAACTCGTTGAACCCAATTCTTCGGATTGTTGCTCATTTTTAAGGAATCTTTAATTTGTTTATTTAAGCGCTCTACCAATCCGTTACATTGCGGATGGTAGGAGGTGGTTGGTCGTAGTCCTGCAGAATTCCCTTCAGACGTTGGACTGGAACTGTTGACCTTGGTCTGTAACAACCGTAGCCGTGGAATCCAACTATCTAGAAATGCTTGAACAACGGAATCTGCAGACATTTCGATCAAAGGAAAAATTTCTGGCCAGCGCGTCAGACCAGAAGGTATCTGTAATAGTTACAAGGTGGCAAAAGGCCACAAAATATAAAGTTGAACGGTCGTGCTGAGCGGTTGTTTATTAGTGTCTCCACTTTAAATTCTAAGTATCGTGGTGTTTTTATATGATTTTAACCGTTGTGTGTGCTCTCTGGATACTTAATCGATTGGACAATATATTGGTCAACTTAGCTAAGTTCTATTATTTATTGCTTATTAGTTTTCACAAGTTCAAATTTATGAACTGTATGTACTGTTTCAATACGAATTATTTTCGCATGGTTTTGTGTTCATTTACGATCACGTGCCATTCAATCAGCGGAGAAAAAAAATAAAAAATTTGCGGCTGTTTCTTTTCGTCGCCGTTCACTCCGCTGACGAAATTATAAATTCCCCTATTATGATGGTTAGCAAATGTGGATTTTGTGATCAGGGTGTCACACCTAGCACCCCTTATATTAAATGTGCAGGTATTTGTAATAAGTCTGTCCATAATAAATGTTCTAACTTAACTGATGCAGATATATCCTGCATTAATAAACATAATAATATTAAATGGTTTTGCTCGAAATGTACTTTATTAAATAATCAAGTTGAAATGGATGCTGGAACATGCAATACATTGACCAAAATGATGGTAGAATGTTTTGAAAAGTTTAAGAATGAAATGACACATTTCATTAGCAATTCACTTTATTGGAAAAACGAATTGATAAAATTGAAAACTCTGTTAACATAAATTCATCGAATATTATAAACAATGAGGACTTATTTGAAGAATTTGAAGAACGTTATCGTAGATCAATGAATGTAATGGTTTTCAACCTGCCCGAGTCAAGATGATCACCTACTGAGAGGTTCGCGCGCGACAAGAAAGGATTGCTGGAAATACTTGGATCTGAAGTTATACTTGAACCTGAAAAAATAATCAGAATTGGAAAGGAGTCTGATAAGCCAAGACCTCTGAAATTATGTTTCAAAGATCGTTCATCAGCACAGGAAATATTAAAAGTTTCGCGCCTTATTAAATCTAATAATATACGTTGTAAGGCTGATTTAACAGATAACCAGCGACGGTATTTAAAATTGTTACTTAAGCGCAAACAGCAAGGTGAATCTAATCTAACTATAAAGTATGTTCGTGGAAAACCAAATATTGTACATATTAATGAGTCACGTAATTTAAAAAACTAAATATTTTTTTCCAAAATGTTGGGGGTTTTAGATCAAAGCTTGATAATGTTCATAATACTGTTCATTGTTCTATTTACGATATAATTATAATAATGGAAACTTGGCTTGATGATTCCATTAGTGATGCTAATTTAAATTTTAAAAACTACAATGCATTTAGAGTTGATAGATCACCATTAACAAGCGTAAAGACGAGGGGTGGAGGTGTTCTTATAGCTGTTAGATCGTCATTTACTTCTGTTAAATTAATGCCTTTATGTGACAATATTGAACACGTATTTATTAAAGTGAATAACAATTGTATTATAGGTGCCACCTATATTCCACCTAACTCAAATGTTTCGTTATGAAAATCATACTATGACCATCGACCAAATTTGTTTAGATCATCCTAATTTAGAATATATTTTTTGCGGCGATTACAATTTGCGAAGTTCTCTTTGCGGTGTATTTGATGCAAATGTTTCTAATAAAGATATATGTTTGAGAGATTGTTTGGCTTTTAATAATTTGAGACAGTGCAATTGAATTCCCAATGAGCGTGGGGTTTTTCTTGATTTAGTTTTATCTAATATTAATAAGTTAGAGGTTTCAAAATCAATTGATCCCCTATTTGCAAATAGTTTTCATCACATTTCTTACAACATTAAAATTAATTTAGCATCTGAACTTCAAATTTTATTTACTTATCTATTCTATTATGATTTTAAACTTGCTGATTATGATTTACTAAATAATTATTTGACATCTGTTGACTGGGATTATCTTTTAAGTAATCCAGATTTAAATGTTACTTTAAATAATTTCTATAATATCATTAATACTGGCCTAAATCTTTATGTTCCTGTAAAACGTAAAAAAATCAACATTTCCACGTTGGTTTAATGGTGAACTTATCAATTTAGTTCGAAATAAAAAGAGTGCTCATGCTAAGTTTAAAAGTTCTGGTAGTCTTGACGATTATGACGAATTTAAAATTTTAAGAGCTCAATGTGCATATTTAAGTAAGTCTCTTTATAAGCAATTTATTTATAATATGGAATGTAACATTAAACATAATCCAAGAGTTTTTTGGAATTATGTTGATGACTGTAGTAAGATACGTGGGTTTCCGAAACAATTGTCTTATAATGGCATTGTTAGTAATGATGGTTACGAGTGTGTAAATTCATTTGCTAGTTATTTTTCTGAGGTATACCGTAATACTGATTCTCCTACTACAATATTTGAAAGCGTTGATTCACTTTGTCTTGAGTCACTAACGGTTGATTCCTCTGACATTTTTAATTATTTGTGTTCTCTAAATGATTCAGTATTTGCTGGTCCAGATGGTTTACCTCCATTTTTATTAAAAATATGTGTTTTTACTCTTACATTGCCTATCCTAACTCTATTTAATCGGTCTTTATCCAGTGGTATAGTTCCTGAGCTATGGAAGGAATCTTTTATTAATCCATTGTTTAAAGATGGACAGGTGGAAAATGTATGTAATTATAGAGGTTTCACTTTACCTAAAATGCTTGATTATTTAGTTTCAAAGCAAGTGATGTGGACTTGTAAACGCATTATTACGGATGAGCAGCATGGTTTTGTTGAAGGAAAGTCAACAGTTACCAATTTATTATCGTACCAAGATTTTGTATTGCGTGCTTTCGAGGGTGGATACCAAGTTGATGCGATATATACTGATTTCTCGAAAGCTTTCGATCGTGTTAATCATAAAGCTTTGTTACACAAATTATCTGTCTATGGTTTCAGTAATATTGTTGTTAAGTGGTTTCAAAGTTATTTATGTGATCGCAAACAGTATGAGAAAATCGATAATTTTATTTCTGATGCAATTCATGTAACCTCAGGGGTACCGCAAGGTTCTCATTGTGGACCAATTTTATTTTTATTATTTATAAATGATATAGGCTTAAATTTCAAAACCTCCAAATTCCTAATGTTCGCCGATGATTTAAAATTATATTCAATAATTCGAAATGAGTATGACCGTGATGCCTTACAAGATGACATCAATAATCTTTCCTTTTGGTGTACAAATAATAATCTTGACCTCAATATTAATAAATGTATGTCTATTTCATTTACTCGCGGCAATTTATTAAAATTTTTATACTTCATTAATGGCACTCAAGTGAACGCGGTAAATGAAATTAGAGACTTAGGAATTATTTTTGATACTCGTTTAACATTTTCATCTCATATTAATTTAATATGTAATAAAGCTCTTAAAGCACGGGGCAATTAAACGATTCTCTACTGATTTTAGTGTTGATACGTTAAAAATTCATAAATTAGAAATGGTCCAGAGTAAATTTTTAATATTTGTATCATTTAAACTTGGAAGATTACGTTGTGAATTTAGTCACTCAGAAATGTTGAATTCGTTAAAATTACAAAGTTTGCATTATAGGAGAATAATGCTTGATTTATGCTTTGCATTCAAATTAATAAATGGACATATTGATTGTCCTTACTTACTCTCTGCAATGAATTTTAATTTTTCATTGAGTATGAAAACTCGTTCAACATTTCTTTTTCGTGTGCCTCTTCATACTACTAATTATGGATCTAATAACCCGATTGGTAGGATGATGAGGTTATGTAATGATTTGGGCTCAAACCCTAATTTTTAAATTTTTCATTCAACGTTCAATGCATTTAAAAGAAATCTAATGCGTATTGAATTTTTTCTTTGTACTTTATTTTTATTTTATATTTTTGTGTGCTTTTTATTTTCTGTACATTAATTGGTTACTCCACTTAGGTTGGTACCTGTCTGTATACAGGGTGTTAATTTGAAAACTTTCAATGCGAATATCTCTGAAAATAAATAAGTTAGAAAAGCGCAATTTGGTACAAATGTTATACAGGTAGGGGGAACTAGAACCACCATATTTTGGTTATGGGGTGAGTGACCCCTTGGGCCCCATTCACCCTAACTCCAAAATTTTAAATGGCATCACCTCTTTTGTGATCCCTTAAATTAAACGTTTTTTCGATAACACCATCATTTCAACCCTGCGAAGAACGTTATGTCAAAAGCCGCATCTATGGACACCAATAAAGCATGACCATGGTTTCCTACGTTCCACAGAAGAGGAAGGCTGTCGTGTTACTTTCAGCAATGTATTTGGAAGGCGAAGAGAACATCAACGACAAAGAAAAACCGGAAATCATCAAATATTACAAGTCGACGAAAGATGGAGTGGATGTGCGCATCCTACGATGTTGGTCGCCGAACAAGAAGATGGCTCTTAGCTATTTTTTTCCACTTGATGAATATTACGGCATCATTTTCATCATTTATAATAATCTCGGACGTTTCTTTAGGTGACGATGCGCGTCTTCAAACATCCTCGATTATTACGAATTGCATAATATTCTTGTTATATTAAGAGCTATAATATGACACCACAAACTGTAAAAAAAAAATATTACCATAGTAAGAGTCTATAAGCTTATAATTCAAGTTACACAGTGTAAACTAGAATAATACATGCACTACTCGTGTTCGGCATAGAAATAGATAACAAGAACGGATGAAATCCTGTTGGAAATGGGGATGATAAGGACTGTACCAATTTGTCGAATTTAGGAGTGATTTAAGCAAAGAGGAAGTGGCGCTGGTGTATCGATTTGAAGCGGACGTGCCCTACATGCCCTACATGCCTCGCAACTTGTTGTTTGTTTCGCGCTTCTATTTTCGTAGACCGGTCTATAAATACGTAGGGTTCGTGGTTTCGCTAATCCACAGCACGCGACGCCCACAAATCATAAAACACTCACATAATGGCGATTAGCGTTATTACCCTTGTATTTCTTTTTTGTACTGTTTGTAGATTTTCCGTCAGATGTAACACTCCGCTGAATTTGTGGATTTGTTTGTAATGGGATTGAAAGATTAATGGGCGTAATTCTGTTGTTATTGCTTTGCGAGGCTATTTTAAAATTGTGTTGAGGATATTTTAATAATTATCTTAAAAGACACGACTTTTTCTAATCGTGTTAAATACATTTCTGAAGTTTTTAATTGAGAAAGTTGTTCAGTTTTTAACTGTGGAGAAAATGAAACAGGCAAGACTTGACTTTTCTCTACTGGTAGTAATCATTACTGTGACAATTATAAGATGGAATTCCCCTGATTGGCTTGGATATGAATTTGAGTCATCAGTGCTTAAAATTTCACACAGACATAAATTTCACCCTTATTAAAAATGTTTTGTTGTTACAAGTAATGTACGACGGACTGTTCCCCGAGTGCCATCGAACCTCCCTTCTTATTAAAGTTAATTATCACAAGATGATTTTGAGAGTCGATTGCAATTCTGTGAAAAGATGCAAAACCACTGTAATATTAATGAAAAGTTTTATAAGCTTCATTTTTTCTTAAAGGAACTGTAAATAGACAAAACTGTAGTTATTGCATCTGATAGAATCCAAGATGGATACAGGAGTCGCGTACACAATCCCTAAAAAAGTGAACGTTTTCGCTGGTATTGTAAGAGATAGAATTTTGGGCACGTATTTTTTATTATTTGATTTGCAATTTTTACAGCAAGAGTTAATTCCATCACTGATAGTTTTATTCTAAAGTGCAAATGAACCAAAAACACCTGGTAACAGATTTTGGTTTCAATAGGACGGGGCATCTCCCCATTGTGCTATTGCTGTTCGCACATACTTGGATCTTTCCACAACTTTTGATAGGACGACGTGGAGCTATCGAGTAGCCAGCAAGCTCTCCAGATCTTAAACCCTTTAATTTTTTATGGGGTCTTTCAAAAAATAAAGTTGATGTGAATAAACCAGAAAATCCCAAAGATTTAAAAGAACGAATTCGACAAGAAATTCGCAATATGAGCCCTGAAATAATCTGTAGAATACAAAATGAATTTATTTGGAGACCAGGACATTATCCAACAAGTAATTGGAAAGAGTTTGCACACCTCATTTGTTAATCTTTTTTTTATTTTTTGAGTGAAATGAAAACTTAATTTGCATTTTTCAAAGAAATAAGATAAGATAAGATAAGAATTTATTAGTCTGTTCATTGCTTTAAGACAATATCAGACACGTCATAATTTAAGTGTTTAAAAGCGTTACTTAAAATATAATAAAACAAAACAAGATAAAATAAAGAATGATACAGGTTTACAACTAATGTTCCTATAAAATACAAAATAACATAAAAAAATGCATTTCAGCTCGATGTTTTTAAGTCACTGACATGCTCAATGAAATCAGAAAAGCTATAAAAAGCGTGTTGGCATAAGGTTGATTTTAATTTTTGTCTAAATTTGTTTAAGGGTAGCATTGTCATTGAATGAGGGAGTTTATTATATATATTTATTCCTGATTTTTCGAAGTAGGCACGTTTATGTTTAATTTGAACTATTTTTTTGTTATTGCGAGTTTCGTAGTTATGTATGTCACTATATTTTGCAAATTTGTCTTGACTGCCATGAATTCTTGCTCTTTCACTTAATTGAACAAAAAAAAAATGCGCTCCCGTTGGCACTGCAGGCGTACACCACTGTACATGGTTTTAAAGTATTTCAAAAGATAGCAAATTTAAAATACTCTTGGACTTCTCCAAGCGTTTTTGGCACAAAAAAAAATACCTGCAAGATATTTCGGGTGTTAAAAACTTTTTGATCACACTGTATATTCAGGCTACTTTTCGTCTTAATTTAGCAAACATGTAAGTTTGAATAATCCGAGGTCAATTAACTATGTGTTGTTGTTTTTTGTATATTTTACATGCAAATAAAGATGTTATTACTGCTACTAGAAACGAATAACGGTTTTAAATAGTCTATGCAGATCAAGTTATTATAATTTTAATATTCAAAATTGATATATGTAAATAAAAAAAAAAAACAGTTAAATTATCATTATCCAATACTTTTCGATTTTGTTTATCGAATTAGTATATATTGTAACCCAACGACTGAAACTAATATTCGAAATGAATATTCATAAATATATTCGTAACCGAATCGCTATCCTGTATAGCCTGTTTTATGGACTGGAACGTAGTATTTATTAATTTATTCCGTATTGAAATTCTCCCTGCCATTAATGGTTTTAATTTGATCAATATCATAACAAAAACACCAGACCTATCATTCCAATTAAAATTTTCAACTACATTTCATTATTTTGTGAGATTCAAACATTAAAAAATCTTTAAACAAAAAAATATTGGTGTTACCATCACATATTATCACACAAAGAAGCACAGCCAGACATACAAATACAATTTTTACAATCACAATACTTTCCTGGAGAAAGTAAACAATATGCCATATATATACAGTGTGTTATAAAATCACTAATAAAGTAAAACAAAAACCAAAATTGACGTATTCGGTTTTTATCGAAGTAGTCGGAATATTTAAAAATTTTAAAATATTTAAAAAATATTTAAAATAAATCTGGGGTTATAAACTGGCAACAGCGGAGCTTTAATTTCAATAGCGTTGCCAAAAAGACGTCAGATTTCCAATAATTACGTCCGGTTTCACTTCAAAACGGCAACGCCGCAGAGTTCTAGGTTTGCGCAGGTTAACGTTAAGTTTAACTGCCAAAATCTGGGGGAATTTCAAAAGTAGGGGATTTTCATGAGGGAAATTTAAGTCTGAAGACTTAAAATGGCATCTGTGGTGCTTTAATTTCTACACAGTTACCAAAAAGACATTTTATTTTCGGGAATTTTGTGCAGTTTCACCTCAAAATAGCATCGCCCCTGAGCTTTAAGTTTGCATAGGTGTGCAAACTTAAAGACACTGTTTAACTGCTAATATAAAGGGGAATTTAGTTAAGGAAAAATTTCAATCTGAGGGATTTTAAAGGCGGGAATTTTAGGTCTGGGATATATAGGGTGTTTTAGACCACCCGTTCACCCCAAATATCTCCTGAAATACGAATCGGATTGAGATGTCCAAAAATGTTTTTTTGAGCCCTATCATGTGGTGTGAAATGTGAACCGCCCCCCTCCCCCCTGGGTCGAGTAGGGGGGTAACTTTGAAATCTTAAATGGGAACCCCTATTTTCTATTATTGATTTGGATTCTACGCTAAAAAAATATTAGATTTTTATCCGAATTTTTTTTTCTATGAGCGACAGATGGCGCTATATTCGCAAAAGCATTTATTGAATTATATTTATTTCTCGCATCAAATGATAGATTACGACATTTTTTACGTAGTCATCTCTTAAATAAGGCGTTGATTGAAGTCGTTCGTAATTTTATGTCAGAAATAATAAAAAAAAAAATTCTTTGTAAAAAAAAATTGTAGAAACGAATAAAAATCAATTTGATTATCAAATTCCATTCTACTCTTTTCAATTGTGGCAATATATGAATGTTTGTAACGACAAACAGGATTTTTTTAATTAAAAAAAATAATTTTTTTTTGCTAATCGAAAAAAATGTTTCGAATAAAAACCTAATATATTTTAGAGTAGAAGCCAAATCTGCAATAAAAAATAGGGGTACCTATTTAAGATTCTAAAGTTACCCCCCACCCCGCCCCAGGGGGGAGGGGTGGTGGTTTAAATTTCACACCACATGATACAGCTCAAAAAAAAAATTAGACGTATTTTTTTGTATGTCAATCCGATTTGTATTTCGCGAGATATTTGGGGTGTACGGGTGGTCTGAAACACCCGGTATATATTAAAATGACAACAGCGGAGCTTTCATTTTAATAAGGTTGCCAAAAAGACACCTGATAATTACTTCGGGTGTCACCTCAAAACGGCTACGCCGCAGTTTTTGTGCCAGGTATGTCAACCTAAATGCTAAGTTTCACCGGCAAAATCTGGGGAATTTACTTGGGGGAAATTCAAATCTGGAGGATTTTCATGGCGGTGAATTAAAATGGCAACAGCGAAGCTTTAAGATCTACAGCGTCGACCAAATGATATCCGATCTCCGGGAATTACATCCGGTTTCACCTCGAAACGTTAACGTCGCAGAACTTGAGGTTTGCACAGGTGTGCCAACTGAAACACGAAATTTATGTCCAAACGATGCTAAAGCTCAGTTGGAAATTAAAAACTGGATGAAATGAAAATATCTTCGTAACCGCTCGTCTGATTTTGGGGTGCTGAATTGCAAATACAAGATCTTTCTAAGTAAATTCCGGTCGACTGACATTTCATTTCCAATGCTCCTAAATGGCTTGTGTTTGGTATCAAATGAACGGGCTCCACTTTTTTTGTTGGAATAATGCCAAACTTTAATAATAAATAATGCTTTATTTGCATGGGGTAATCCTAACATTTTGCGATTATATATTAAAGAAAGATTTTGTACGTTTCAATATAATTGCACTGTTTTCCTATTTTTTTATTCAATAAACAAATATTAATTAAAAGGTTCATTCATAAAAATAATATACTGAAGGAAAAAAATTAAACACCTGAAATTCGTGAAATTTAGACCACTTTTAAACCGTCATAACTCGGTGTATTTTCAATCGATTTTGATGGATCTTTTGCGAAAATCTTTAAAGTGTCTTCTTTAAAGTCATGCATGCGAACTTGAGCGTAACCCCTTCCGCCCCCCCCCCCCCTGAAGTGCCACTGTGAAAAAAAAGTTTTTTTTTTCTTGACGATGTCTACCAACTTTGACGATGTCTACGGAGTTGGAAAAAAATGTCGACTCGATCCACCATAAAGGCATTAACATTTGATCAATTCCCTATGCAGGACTCTAAGAAGTTCCTACGACGATTTAGCACCAAGTTATGGGTGTTTGAAAAAAGTGCATTTTGAGGTTTTTCGCACATAACTCAGTGAGTTTTCAACCAAATTTGATGATTCTTCCGAGAAAAATCCCATTTTGGCTCTACTTTAAGGAAGTAAACTCAGATTGGAATGATCCCTTTTTGAACCCTTCAACCCCCGAACAAAAAACACGTTTTTTTTAAATTTATTAAATTAGTATACAGTTGGAAAGCAACTAAACTATAAAGTAAATGTTTTGTAAGAATTATAAAATAAAAACAAATTTCTTATGTACTTTTTGTAAGAAAATAGTTTCAATAACTAATATTAACTTTCTAAAATATTTAAATATTAAGACAGAGAGAAAACATCTTTATTCAGACATGAATCCTTACATTATATACAATTTGAAATTAGGGGTTGGTCTGTCCTGGCCATCGACCTGAGGTCTTTCTGCTCATTTTAAGACATTAATACAATTTTTTTAGATCCGTTGTAAACTAACACTAATCAGTAAATTCACTTTAAATGAAGCATTTAAATATCACGCAGTTAATTCCAATTTACAACAACATAGCCATTAAAATTTTCCGATTAATTAAAATTTACTAAAGCCTTATTTAACGCAATTGCTCACTAATTGCATGAACTTTTCGATTCGTCGTGCTTCTGATAGTTGTTTACTATGCAATTTAATTCGTGCTGTGTTGCATAGCCATTATTGCCATGCTAATTAGCAAATTACGTATTATGTTTCAATTCTAAAATTGCTCCGGATGCACACGGGGCATTATCACAAGCAAATTTAATTTAAAATTTCAGTGTGTACGTATTTGGATTGTTACATATAATTTGTTTTGGGCAATGCACAGAGAGTAATTGATAACATGTAAATGAATTAAGTTGTTTCGTTAAAATTCAATTTGCGTTCCATAAGCACCAAAGTCACAGTGGGTAAATTAGATGTTTGTTTTGATTTATAAATATTTGCATTACATATAGGGTGATCCAATTTGAGAATTTAAAAATTCATTGGTGGCCTTTATGATTTCCTGCTCTTCATAGTAGTTACTGCACTGTCTAAAAGCTCATTTTGAACAATATTTGTATTTAAAAAAATGTGGAACTTCCAGAAGCCGAGATACGCAAAATGACGTTTTTCATAAAAAGTGCGACAGATCCACTGGAAACGCCTAAATAACGATTAAATTAAATTTTTCTTCAACACTTATTTTTTGTTTTTTTTATCAAGTCTATGAACTCATTTTGAACACTAGTTGTCTATAAAAAATGTGGGAATTTCAGGAACCGAGATGCGCAAAATTATTTTTTTTTCGTAATAGTGCTTAAATCGACTGGAAACGCCTACTAGGAAGTTACGATACTTCAATTAACTTTATAATAAAACACAATGGTTAGAATTTTACTAATATTTGTAGACACTGCTATAATTATTTTACCTTCATTACGCAGATGAACAGTGGTTATATTTCTGTGCCAATAGCATTCAAGCAGTAAATTATTCTAGGCTATAAAAGAAGGTATTTATGCACTCTTCTTGGTGCTTTAATAGTTTTTTCATTGATGCAATTTATAGAATAGAAAAATTAGTAGATTTTTCGACAAAGGAATCTTCAGCATTTATAAAATCGCATTCTTATAGTTTCCAACTGTACCAAGTCACCCATAAAATAATTTTAATCGATTCTATAAGTTACGTCCAATGCACTCGCTATCTCTGCACTGTCAAACGCATTACCTCTTAAGTCTAGTCGAAATGTTTTCCCGAACCACCCGGTGGGAGAATGTTTTCCGCGCCCGTGGAAATTCGAGAAAGTCTTTTCAGGGCTAGTGACGGATTACACGTTGCAAACTCCGAATAATTGAATTAGATAAAAGCAACCCTCAGCCGGGAAAGTTTATCACGCGCACACTTTCACCCTTCCTCCCTCTCTCTCTCACTCTCTTTCGTCCGTTCGAATTATCTAGGAAGATTTAATTGACCGTTTCTGATTTCTACTCTTGCACGCCACAAAAAGTAAACAAGATAATTTCGAAGGGGAGAGAACGAAAATTAAGCGCGTGTCCGGATAAATAAAGTGAGGGAGATAATGGTAATGTATTGAGTGAGCATTCTAAACGCGTTTCCCTATTTTTTTTTTATATATTCTAGCAACTGTTTTCTTTATTAGTATATTAGAGTACTCTTTCATTTTATCCAACAAAAATAGAGCATGTAATTTAAAAAAATGCGCTTACATTGACCCAGTAGGCGTACGCCACTGTACATAATTCTAAAATATTTTTAAAAATTTAATAATCCTTCTCCCTTCCAAGCAAAAATATTTTGCAAGAAATTTCAGGTGTTGAGGCGTTTTTAATACACTGTATAAACATTGGTAGAAATTTCAGGTGTTCAGTCTGTTTGAACACTGTATAAATATTAGTAGAAATTTCAGGTGTTCAGACTTTTTGACCACACTGTGTAAATATTGGTAGAAATTTCATGTGTTCAGACTTTTTGACCACTGTATAAATATTAGTAAAAATTTCAAGTGTTCAGACTTTTTGACCACACTGTGTAAATATTGGTAGAAATTTCATGTGTTCAGACTTTTTGACCACTGTATAAATATTAGTAGAAATTTCAGGTGTTCAGACTGTTTGACCACACTGTGTAAATATTGGTAGAAATTTCAGGTGTTCAGACTGTTTGACCACACTGTGTAAATATTGGTAGAAATTTCATGTGTTCAGACTTTTTGACCACTGTATAAATATTAGTAAAAATTTCAGGTGTTCAGACTGTTTGACCACACTGTGTAAATATTGGTAGAAATTTCATGTGTTCAGACTTTTTGACCACTGTATAAATATTAGTAAAAATTTCAGGTGTTCAGACTGTTTGACCACACTGTGTAAATATTGGTAGAAATTTCATGTGTTCAGACTTTTTGACCACTGTATAAATATTAGTAGAAATTTCAGGTGTTCAGACTGTTTGACCACACTGTGTAAATATTGGTAGAAATTTCAGGTGTTCAGACTGTTTGACCACACTGTGTAAATATTGGTAGAAATTTCATGTGTTCAGACTTTTTGACCACTGTATAAATATTAGTAAAAATTTCAAGTGTTCAGACTTTTTGACCACACTGTGTAAATATTGGTAGAAATTTCATGTGTTCAGACTTTTTGACCACTGTATAAATATTAGTAGAAATTTCAGGTGTTCAGACTGTTTGACCACACTGTGTAAATATTGGTAGAAATTTCAGGTGTTCAGACTGTTTGACCACACTGTGTAAATATTGGTAGAAATTTCATGTGTTCAGACTTTTTGACCACTGTATAAATATTAGTAAAAATTTCAGGTGTTCAGACTGTTTGACCACACTGTGTAAATATTGGTAGAAATTTCATGTGTTCAGACTTTTTGACCACTGTATAAATATTAGTAGAAATTTCAGGTGTTCAGACTGTTTGACCACACTGTGTAAATATTGGTAGAAATTTCAGGTGTTCAGACTGTTTGACCACACTGTGTAAATATTGGTAGAAATTTCATGTGTTCAGATATTTTGACCACTGTATAAATATTAGTAAAAATTTCAGGTGTTCAGACTGTTTGACCACACTGTGTAAATATTGGTAGAAATTTCATGTGTTCAGACTTTTTGACCACTGTATAAATATTAGTAGAAATTTCAGGTGTTCAGACTGTTTGACCACACTGTGTAAATATTGGTAGAAATTTCAGGTGTTCAGACTGTTTGACCACTGTATAAATATTACTAAAAATTTCAGGTGTTCGGACTGTTTGACCACACTGTGTAAATATTGGTAGAAATTTCAGGTGTACAGACTTTTTCACCACACTGTATACATAATTGTAATCATTATTGGTGTAAATCCAAACCGATATCGATTAGTTTACAACTAAAACTGTTACTTCGAGAGATTACCTACTTTATATTAATCTACAAGAAATAATGCTTGGGTAAGTTTGTTGGAAGTTCCACTTATAGCCGTGCATGGTCGGTTGATATAATCTGAAAATGTATAGGGTGTAGTTCAGGTGGAATTTTCTCAGAGAGTCAAAAAGTAATCGAATCACTCCGCCACCACCAGACTAACAAATTGAGTTTACAAATCAATTTATAACATACATCAGGCGGATGCGGAAATCCTGGCCTGAACTTCAGGGTAACTGCATTATCATTACAAACCGGAGTGTCGGAAGGAAAAATCCTGGAGGCCCGAGAGCTCGAGGAATCCTGATTAGAGCGTCCATTAAGTAAATCGTTAAATATGTCCACTTTTGATTATCACAAAATATTTCACACAACTATGTTGAAGAGTAAAGTTAAACATACTGTTACTTTAAACGTGTTGTTAATATTAATTATAAATTACTGTGGCTCGGTTGGATTTACACCAGCAACCTTAACACGTTAGAAAGCTAGAGCCATCATAAAATGTCGTGACACCTGGGTGTAAAGTTACGCGTGGCCGCTTCACCGAATTGAAATGAATTACTTCGCGACCGATTCTGTGTCTAAATTTACTATAAAAAAAGACAATTAAATTTAAGACAAATCATTTGATATGTTTCACTTATTAAATTATTTATTCCGACTAGTTTCGGTTGCAAGCCTTTTTCAAGGAATGTAAAGCTACGCGCACACTTGTCGGAACGGCACGGACGGCACGCAACGGATAAAATTGCTCAACACAGTTGTAAACGAGTCAATACACATTTATCAGTACGGCATGCAACGGATAAATGTGCGGTGACTCGTTTACAACTATGTTAAGCAATTTTTGCCGATGCGTGCCGTTCCGACAAGTGTGCGCGTAGCTTAAGTGATCAATGAGAATCAAGTTAAAAATATATTTAAATTTACATTATGCTCACTGAATAATTATTTGTTTTCGGCGTCCCCTTCTCTTGAAATTTAAGATGTTCATTGCGCAATGTGATTTTGACCAGATTTTGAGATGGCTCTACCGAGGCCTGCTGAGAGTATCTAGAAATGCGTAGGTCGCTGGTTGAAATAATATTTTTCTATCACTTATAAATTATGTAAAAAAGTTCACATGTAATTACCAATATTACAATAGCGTTATGAAAGAATAACTATGTCCCTTTCTTCTTGAAATAATAACCAATAACCATACATCATGATATAAACACACAATTATCCTTCAGGCAAGATGGATTTCCTTTGAAATAATTTTACAAGCTTCGCGAAATATTACAAGAACATTAATTACGTAAAACAATAAGAAATATATCCACCGGAATAATATATTGTTTCCTTTTTATTCGGAATAAATTTTGGTTTAATAACTTGATGGCGAAAGTTTTAATTACTTTTAATTAGTCCGAACTGAAACTTTCCGATCGTGCCTTTGACAACCAATAATTTATCACCAAGTTTTTCTACGTTGAATATCTGAGGTCATTCGTTCATAAAGAAAAGTAAAAATGGAATACTCTATTAATTATATAAACTTTTATTAATTACACCCTCTGTTATTAAAATATAATGATAAATTACACCATTTTTTTTTCTTTGATTCTTTGAACATAACTCGGTGGATCAAAAGAATATTATAGCCTGAAAGAAGTATTCCATAGCATGTTACATCAGTTAAGATAGCACGGCCAAATGGGTAGAACTCACTCAAACCCCTAACTGAGCCTTTTAAGGGCTAATTCACTGCGTTGCTGCGCAAGGGGGAACCAGTCGCTGAAAATTTAAATGTTGGCAGTACGACAGGAAAGTGTTGCTCTCTGAAAACAAATAAATAAAAAGGAATATATTTGTATGTGATGTAAAAATGTAATTATGTAAATATACCAAATTAAGATTTTCTCGATCTTTATTTTTGTTTGTACAGCAATTTTGAGTCGAGTTATGAATATTTGAAAATGTATTTTTTTCAATGACGCACATTCGAATAAAAAAAAAATTAATATGAAACGCGGAGATAAAATCCTACAAAAATTCAGTTCACTTCATAAGACGTCGATCTTTCAAAATAATTTTGGTTTTCAAATGTGCAGCAATTTTCAGTTGAGTTATGAATCTTTGAAAATGTATTTTTTTTAATGACGAACACTCGAGTGCAAAAAATTAAAAATTAATATTAAACACTGTTATAAAATTCTAAAAATCTAATTTTTCAACATCAATTTGGTTTTTAATTATGCAACAATTTTCAGTCTAGTTACGAATTTTTGCAAATTTCTGTTTTTCGATGTCGAACTCTCGAGCGCAAAAAATAAGAATTAATATAAAACTCGTGAACAAAGTTCTACAAAAATTTATATCACTTTACAAGACGTCGATCTTTCAAAATCTTTTTGGTTTTTAAATGTGCAGCAATTTTCAGTCGAGTTATGAATTTTTTTAAATTAATTTTTATAACACTCGAGAGCAAAAAAATAAATATTAACATGAACCGCAGGGATAACATACTACAAAAAATCAGTTTACTTCACAAGACGTCGATCTTTAAAAATAATTTTTGATTTTAAATCTGCAGTAATTTTCAGTCGAGTTATGAATTTTTGAAAATGTACTTTTTCACTCGAATGCAAAAAGTTAAAAAATAACATGAATCACAGGGATAAAATCCTACAAAAATTTAATTCACTCCAAAAGACGTCGATCTTTCAAAATAATTTTGGTTTTTGAATGTGCAGCAATTTTCAGTTGAGTTATGAATTTTTGAAAATGTATTTTTTTTAATTAAAAATTATTGTGAAACGCGTGGATAAAATCCTACAAAAATTCAGTTCACTTCACAAGACGTCGATCTTTCAAAATAATTTTGGTTTTTAAATGTGCAGCAATTTTCAGACGAGTTATGAATTTTTGAAAATGTTTTTTTTTTAATGACGAATATTCGAGTGCAAAAAATTAAAAATCAATATAAAACGCAGCGATAAAATCCTAAAAATCCGATTTTTTAATATCAATTTGGTTTTTGATTATGCAACAATTTTCAGTCGAGTTACGAATTTTTGAAAATTTCTATTTTTCAATGTCGAACTCGAACGCAAAAAATAAAAATTAATATAAATCTCGGGAACAAAGTTCTACAAAAATGTAAGTCACTTTACAATACGTCGATCTTTCAAACTCATTTTGGTTGTTCAATGTGCAGCAATTTTTAGTCGAGTTATGAATTTTTTAAAATGTATTTTTTTTAAATGACTCACACTCGAATGTAAAAAAAATAAAAATGAATATGAAACGCGGGGATAAAATTCTACAAAAATTCAGTTTCCTTTACGTCTATCCTCCAAAAGAATTGTGGTTTTTGAATGTGTAACAATTTTCAGTCGAGTTATGAATTTTTGAAAATGTATTTTTTTTAATGACGAACACTCGAGCGCAAAAAATTAAAATTAATATGAAACGCAGTGATAAAATCCTAAAAATCCAACTATTCAATATCAATTTGGTTTTTAATTATACAACAATTTTCAGTCTAGTTACGAATTTTGGAAAATTTCTATTTTTCGATATCGAACTCTCGAGCGCAAAAAATAAGAATTAATATAAAATTCATGAACAAAGTTCTACAAAAATTTACATCACTTTACAAGACGTCGATATTTCAAAATCATTTTGGTTTTTAAATGTGCAGCAATTTACAGTCAGGGTTGTGAATTTTTGAATTTTTTTTTAATGACGAACACACGAGAGCAAAAAATTACAAATTAACATGAACCGCAGGGATAACATACTACAAAAAATCAGTTTACTTCACAAGACGTCGATCATTAAAAATAATTTTTGATTTTAAATCTGCAGTAATTTTCAGTCGAGTTATGAATTTTTGAAAAATGTACTTTTTCACTCGAATGCAAAAAGTTAAAGAAACAATATGAATCGCTGGGTTAAAATCCTACAAAAATTCAGTTCACTCCAAAAGACGACGATCTTTCAAAATAATTTAGGTTTTTGAATGTGCAGCAATTTTCAGTTGAGTTATGAATTTTTGAAAATGCATTTTTTTTAAATGACGCACATTCGAATGCAAAAAATTAAACATTAATATGAAACGCAGGGATAAAAATCTACAAAAAAATCAGTTCACTCCAAAAGACGTCGATCTTTCAAAATAATTTTGGTTTTTGAATGTGCAGCAATTTTCAGTCGAGTTATGAATTTTTGAAAATGCATTTTTTTCATTCTAATGCAAAAAATAAAAAATTATTATGAATCGCGGGGATAAAATTCTACAGAAATCTAGTTCACTTCACAAGACGTCGATCATTGAAAATAATTTTCGTTTTTGAATGTGTAGCAATATTCAGTCGAGTTATGAATTTTTGAAAATGTATTTTTTCAATGACGAACACTCCAGTGCAAAAAATTAAAAATTTATATGAAACGCAGTCATCAAATGCTAAAAATCCGATTTTTTAATATCAATTTGTTTTTGATTGTGCAACAATTTTCAGTCGAGGCACGAATTTTTTAAAATTTTTATTTTTCAATGTCGAACTCTCGAGCGCAAAAAAATAAAATTAATATAAAACTCGGGAACAAAGTTCTACAAAAATTTAAGTCACTTTACAAGACGTTGATCCTTCAAAATCATTTTGGTTTTTGAATGTGCAGCATTTTTCAGTCGAATTATGAATTTTTGAAAATGTATTTTTTTAATGATGAACACTCGTGAGCAAAAAATTCAAAATCAGTATGAAACAAAGGGATAAAATCTTACAAACATTCAGTTAACTTCACAAGTCGTCAGTTTTTCAAAATAATTTTGGTTTTTGAATATGCAACAATTTTTAGTTGAGGTACGAATTTTTGAAAATTAATTTTTGTAATGCAAACTCTCGAGCGCAAAAAAATAAAAATAATATAAAACGCGTTAAAATTGTTTTACAAAAATTCAAATCACTTCACAAGACGACGATCTTTCAAAATCATTGTGTTTTATTTGACATGGCGTGTAGAAAACTCATTACAAGAAAATAATGCTGCAGTGGTTTCATTCATCATTAATCAATTTATTATTCACCAACAGTCAGAAAATGAACATAAGGATTACACGTCAACAAATTAGAAAATGAAATTAAATGAAATATAATCAGTGGACCGATCCGATATGGAGGGTCCTGGATTCGAATTCCGGCGAGAGCATGGCCCACATCACCCATAATTCCTCGAACCCAAAATTTCCAACAATCATCTTTCGTTAAAAAATATATATACCATCTATGTATACTTAATTTCCTGCCACCCTGTATATTTTAATTATACATGATCTATAAAAAAATCATATAAAGGCAAATCACTTAAAACCACAACTATAACAAATATTAATTATTAAGTTCCATTACGATAACAGATAGCCAGTTATATATTGCATCAAATACAATCACTACTAACCATTTACTATGGTATCAATACTAATTAGTGTTACGTAATTAAATTTCTAATTTTTTTATTCGAATTCGCTGAAGATGCAACGATTGAAATGGAGTGGGTCGGGTCGTTCGAATATCTCGAAATTAGAAAGATGAAATTGTGGCGTAATTGCTTTCAGGCCGTCATTAATTATTTCGAGGGGTGGAATTTAATATACATCGGCGGAGTGCTTACGAATTAACAGTAATTAATGCCGGATCTCTCTGCCGGAAGCCTTGCGGTCACTTCGATATGCAAATGGCGCAAAATTATTTAAGGACGCTAAAATAAAATTAAAAGATATTAAAGTAAAACCAGATTAAACTGTCGTGAAATTATTTCAAATGTATCGCTAGTATAATGTTCATGTTCTACATTTCGTTTCGTATGGAATGTAATCATACGGTTTGCATGCACTTGTTTCATGCGTCACGGCCATCAAATTTTGGCCATCGTACGTAAAAGGAGATCAATTCCGGCAGCATTGCTCAACGTGCTTCCGGTCCAAAGTACGGAAACAAATTGAATCAATATCAGTTTGCATTCTGATCTACTTTTATTTTACGTTCTGAAATTCACAGACACTGCATATTTACATGCTAAGAGAACACAAAAAATTTGCTTCGTATTCTGTAAAAAAAAAAAATTACCATTAACTGTTTCGGTTTGATATCCGCCCGATACCCGTACAAATAATAAACGTAAGAATCATGATGAAAAAAGTTTCTCGTTCTCCGTAATACTTTTCGATAATTTATGTACCGAATCGTGGCGGCTGGATTAGGGATGGAAAAGGGGGAGGAAAGTGTATTAGGCGAGAGGACCCGCGACAAGCGAATCGAAACAAATGATAACAAACGGCGCCGGATGTTGAAAAAAGAGGGCGCGCGTGCAGCGACGCGTTCAACTCGGCGGAATTTAATTTTCAAAAAACAAGGAAAAATAACGTGAAATGATGGAATCGCCGGAATTGAGTTTCTACCTTCGTTTTTACTTTTTTTTCACCGAGTTAAAGCTGTCACAGGAACGTGGCATTAAAATAACGTAATTACAAAATGTAACCCTGTTATAAGTTTAATAAGGGTAAAAGGAAAACGTACTCTCTCAGATTCAAATTTATTTTGTTCTTACAACGTAAGAGCAAAATAGAATCGATAAAAATATTACCACAAAATGAACGTTGACCTCACAGCATCGTAGATGGCGCTGCAACTGATAAAAAAGTAGTGGGTTACCGGCGAGCACGAGTGCCTCGAACAACTCTGAACTAACGCTACATGTTTCCGGATCATGGTGCCGACTAGCTGAAGATTTTAAATTTAAAGATTAATAGATATTTAAGGACAAAATTTAGCAAAAAGTATTTATATGGCATAAATGTCTGCTAGCAGACAACTGACAAATCATGACCGATGTGAAAATAGCCACGGATTTTTCAGCCACGGATTCCCGGCGCATCCACCACAAAAAATCTTAAATTTTAATGATTTATAATAAATCAAACGCTTAGAATGTAATTAACATTAGCCTATAGATGTACAGGCAATCCACAATTTTAATTATTTTTTCTCGAGTCTACGGGAACTCTCTTTTTAAAATGACAAGAATTCAAAGTCCAATATGACACTGTTTGACGCGTTTCAAATTTATTTTTTAACAACAACGTGTAAATAAGAGTCTACTTAATCGATTTAACGCATGAAATTTTGGGTAAAATTGTTTATTACTTTTTTATGATTTTTTTTTCTCTGGTCCACCCAAACTAAATAGATAATATAGCAAACTTTCAAAGTCCAATATGGCACTGTTTGACGCGTTTAAAATTTAATTTCTTAACAACAACGTGTAGATAAGTAGACACTTAAACGATTTAAAGCACGAAATTTTGGGTAAAATTGTTTATAACTTTTTTATGAATTTTTTTTCTGGGGTCCACCCAAACTAAATAGATAATATAGCAAACTTCCAAAGTCCAAAATGGCACTGTTTGACGCGTTTCAAAATTATTTTTTCAACAAGAACGTGTAGATAAAAGTCCACTTAAACGATTTGAAGAATGAAATTTGGGGTAAAATTGTTTATAAATTTTTTATGAATTTTTCTTCTCGGGTCCACCCAAACTATATACACTGGAGGAAAAAAATGAAACACTTGAAATTCCTGAAATTCCTGAAATTCCTGAAATTTGGCCATTTTCAAACCGCCATAACTCGGCGTATTTTCAATCAATTTTGATGAATCTTTGAGGGCGGAAAACTTTGAAGTATCTTCTTTAAAGTCATGCATCCGAACTTAAGCGTAACCCCTTCTGCCCCTCTCTAGTACCCCTGTGAAAAAAAAATATTTTTTTTTAGGAAACCATGTCCAACTTTGACGTGTCTATGGAGTTGGAAAAATTTTGTCGACTCGATCCACCATAAAGGCAATAAAATCTGATGCAGGTAATTAAACACATTTCAATACCCTTTTGTTGGATCGAGTCGACACGAGTTTACCCAAAATTTCGTGCTTTAAATCGTTAAGTAGATTCTTATCTACACGTTGTTGTTAAAAAAATAAATTTGAAACGCGCCAAACAGTGCCATATTGGACTTTGAATTCTTATCATTTTAAAAAGAGAGTTCCCCTGGACTCGAGAAAAAATAATTTAAATTGTGGATTGGCTGTACATCTATAGGCTAATGTTAATTACATTCTTAGCGTTTGATTTATTATAAATCATTAAAATTTAAGAAATTTTTATTTGGTTGTGGATGCGCCGGGAAATCAGTAGCTTTGACATCGGTCAAATCATGGAGGGCTTTATACCCTACCTCCATGTCTCTGCTCTGCATGTTCCACCCTAGTTTGAGTACATTTTGCGGGTGGCGGTGGTGCAATTCAGGTAATATAAATTCGGTAAAAAGGGCCCAACGCTACGTGTCCGCATGTAGGCTCTCAGCAGAGGAAAGCTTAACTCTCTGTTATTCTATTCAAGCAGCTGCACTTCTTGGATATTTTTTTTTCGTTTGGTAGTTTGAATAATGCGGAACTTATGTTAATAGGTCAGCTCATAACAGTAAAGAGAAATCATGGTGATGGTTGCGACCGTTACTACGTGGTAATTCACTAGCCAGGGAAGTATAGCCGGTTCTCTGGAATCTGGCGGCTGTGATCGTAAAAGAGGGTCGGAGCTCGGTAAGTAGGGGAAGTTATATTTATTTATCTCAATCCAATATTTGTTGAGAAGTACTGGTGTTAAAGTGCTTATACCAATAGGAGCGAAGGACAGTAATAAATGTACCGGATGCAATTAGACGAACCACCAACACCTTTTCTTGGAGGGGCGGGTCTTTTCTTGGAGGGGTGGGTCGGTCCTCAGCCGCCAGATTCCAACGAACAGACTATAGTTGTTTCAATAAGTTATTTGTTTGTAGTCTTAGTAAGACGTAATTTTGCAGTCACGAACAGGTTGTATATATTATATAATAAGGCTATTTTTCGTCTTTATTACTTTTATTTTTTAACTGTACACAATTTTAATAAATAGGCTAATAAAAACTGAATTTTTTTTATTCACATTCTTTTTGCAGAAAAAAGGTGTTATTCATTATTATTATTCGTGGAAGTATTTCTACACCCTGTGAGAACGTACAGGATTTTGTTAACTACTATTACATTAATTTAAGAGTTAATTATACACTAGAAGAAAAAAAAATGAAACACTTGACATTCGTGAAATTTCGACCATTTTCAAACCGCCATGACTCAGCGTATTTTCAATCGATTTTGATGAATCTTTGAGTGAAAGCAACTATGAAGTATATTCTTCAAAGTCATGCATGCGAACTTAAGCGTAACCCCTTCAGCCCCCTCTAGCAACCCTGTGAAAAAAAAATGTTTTTTCAGGAAACCATGTCCAACTTTGACAATGTCTATCTAGTTGGAAAATTTTTGTCGACTCGATCCACCATAAAGGCATTAAAATGTGATTAATTCCCTATGCAGGAGTTAAAGAATGAAGTTCCTACTACGATTTGGCACTAAGTTATAGGTGTTGGAAAATAATTGCATTTTTTCCGTCACTCTAATTTGTTTGTTTTTATTGGACGAATGGACGAATAGTGGTTAGGCCCACATTTTTTTCCGATTCTACAGAGATCGTTAAAGTGGGTCTTTTTTGACCTAAAATAAAGTTTTTTGTTAATGGAGTTCCAAGGTACAAAATGCGAAATTCGTGATTTCGCGCAAACAATGAATTTTCGTGCATACCTCAAAGAACATGCAACGAAAAATTTATTCGTGAAAACTAAAACAATTTCGTCGAAAAACTTCAGACAAAAAAAAAAACACAAAATTCGCTTTTTTTCAAACACTGTGCCAAATCGTCGTAGGAACATCGTTATTTGAGTCCTGCGCAGGTAATTGAACACATTTCAATGCCCTTTTGGTGGATCGAGTCGACACATTTTTTCCAACTCGGTACACGTTGCCCCAAAACATATTTTTCTTGTTCGGGGGTTGAAGGTTTCGAAAAGGGATCATCGCAATTTGAGTTTACTCCCTTAAAGTAGAGCCAAAATGGGATTTTTCCCGAAATAATCATCAAATTTGTTTGAAAAGTCACTGAGTTGTGTGCGAAAAACCTCAAAATGCACTTTTTTCCAACACCCATAACTTGGTGCCAAATCTTCGGAGGAACTTTGTTCTTTAAGTCCTGCATAGGGAATTGATCACATTTTAATGCCTTTATTGTGGATCGAGTGGACAAAATTTTTCCAACTCCGTAGACATCGTCAAATTTGGACATGGTTTCCAGAAAAAACTTTATTTTTCACAGAGCCGCTAGAGGGTGCGGAAGGGGTTACGTTTAGTTTCGCATGCATGACTTTAAAGAAGACACTTCAAAGTTTTTTGCCCTCAAAGATTCATCAAAATCGATTGAAAATACACCGAGTTATGGCTGTTTGAAAATGGTCAAAATTTTACGAATTTAAAGTATTTCATTTTTTTTCCTTCAGTATATGTCGAATTCCATACACAATCTGCCGTAAACGGGGTCCAAAATGAAGGAAAATAACATTTGGTTGCAGGTTCTTGGGAACCGGTTTTTTTTTTCGAAGGTGTACACGGAAAAATTTGCTGGAATACTACTATTTTTGGCCATTATATGTTCAGTCAAATTTTTATTGATTTCGGGAAAGACGTTTCTTGTCCCAAGTCTGGTATTTGCATTAATTGAACATTTTGGTGACCAACAATGGATTGAAACTGATAACTATTTTTGATTAAATTTGATTAACCATGATTAATGGTAATTAATCAGTGATTCGGTGTTGTTTGTTGACGGGTCGCTGGATGTTAAATTAAATTTTTTAAATTATTTTTCCTGCAAACGGGAACTTAATTTGGACAAGTTTCATGTTTCAGAATGTTGGCTAGAAAAATGTATATTCCGCCCCACTGTGCGGTGATGGGAAAAAGTAATTAGCTTTAAAACTTTACAATTTATACAGAGTAAAGCTATTGACATATTGCAGTTAAAATCAAAATAATTTCAATCGAACCTTCAACTATAGAGAAGATTGCATTCGGTGATTTGAAAAATGGCCAAAAATTTATTTCACCTTCAACTTTTCTTTCTTTTTTTGGCTTTGGCTTATTAGTCATTCAGCCACTAACGATTACAATCATTTAGAAGAATAAGGAAAAGCAAGATGAATGATTATAATGGAAAGAATGCTACAGGTTTATACCAGATGTTTCTAGATTTTACCTAGAATTAGCTTCAAAATTTTAAAATCCACAAAAATAGTTTATATTTTACATGCCACTAAAATATTGACATGTCACAGTTTAAAAAATCAAAACTTAACCCCTTTCTGCATAACGCGTCATATATGGCACAAACCAGTTTGCATATATTTTTAGCTTTATTCAGCGGCCGGTGGTAAAAATTTATATTTAGATATATTTTAGAGACTAATAAGGTTGCCTAGAAGAAAATATCCAGTTTTCATAGGCATCTGGAAACAAGAGATTTTTGCCAGAATTAGCATTTGCGTTATATGTACTGACAGTCGTTAAACCGCAAACTTTGTGGTCTATTTTGTAGGCCGATGTGTCACAGCTTGCCTAAATTTGGTGGTTCAAATTGTAGTCCCGTATGTAGCAAAGAGTTAAAAAAAACAGAAATTGGTTTTGTATTATGATATACGTAATAAGATTCCGGTACTGCATTTCGTGCCAGATATGGCACAATCTGTATTTTTGTAAAAAATAAATATTACATTTTTAAAATATGTTTCCCAATTACTGTATCACTAAAGGTATTCATTATTATTCTTGTTTCATAAAAATAAAAAATCATGCAGTAAGGGGTTAACTGTGTAAGAGAAATTTGCTTTTGGCGATTACAAAAACTATAAAAGAATAATCTTAACTTTAATTACGTGTCAAATCACAGAAAATCAAACTAGCTTGAATATTCTACTAAAATATTTAACATATCACAATTAAAAACAAAATACCAACAACCAAAACTTCAATTGTGGAGAATAGAATTGCATTCGTTGATTGGAATAATTGCAGAAAATCAACATTATATTTCCAAGAATTTTTTTTTGAACTAATTTTTCTATTGGTCATTAATGAGTGTTGAATTTTCAAATTCGAACAAAATCACGCTCGCAATACTTGCTCGTAATACAATCTGTCCAAATCTATTAAATTCATAAGAGCAACTTGTAATAATTAATTTCCAGTGTATAATTATTAAGCTAAATACTCGAGTGTACGGATTTTCATTGATACGGTACGGGCGTAGGATTAATGTCACTTCAATGGCAAGGATTTAAGTAGTTTGAGTTGGGGATTAATAACGGGGATTAAGTTTTGCTCGAAAACTTTCTAGAGCTTTTAGATAGTTTCTGGTGTAAATGTAGGGTGCTTGAATACTAATATCGAACACGTTCGCTTAGTCAATAAAACCTCGAGCCTAACAATGGTAATTGTATTCGGTGAAGTGGAACGGTGCCCAACTTCCGCGCGAATAAATCTTCAAATTCGATTTTGAGAAAGAAAATTCATACTGCTGCGGATATTCATTTTTGAGGCATTTACAAAAAATGTTTATGTGGCTATAAATTTTAAAGTGTGGTTTTAGGACAGCTAAAAGTTAAAAAAAATCCATTAAACATATTTTAGAGTAAAAAAATTATGTTACTTTCTCCGATTTTCTAGTATAATAGTTATTTTCAATTTAAATTAATCCAATACGACGGTCGCAATTTTTGTAATCGGCGGATTCACTTGAAACTTGTTATTTGAGGGGATTCGCTGAATAGGATGGTGTGAAAAATAACAAAATTTAAAATTTTCTAAATCAGCCGGGCTTACTTGTTACTCAGTGGGTTTTTTAGGAAGTTGCATAAACATGGATCCGATAGCTAATGTGCATGACGTGAATTTTATGTCCCGGCATAAATGTTATACAGCGGCGCATCCACCATATAACAACTGAAATAAGCTAATTTATGAATTTAATATTTGAGCGATTTTATGTCCCCGGCGCATCCACCAGAAGACAACTTAACACGTTCACTGCCACTACAATTGGGATTACACATACGCAAGTATAAAGTTGGACGTACTAACGCGTCGGTAGCAGCGAACGTGTTAAACGAGCTCATTTATAAATGGAATAAATGAGTTAATTTTAGTTGTCTGTACTTATTATAATCTAAATAGTTAGCTATGGGTTGAATTTAAAAAAATAACTGCAACGTCTTTCATATCTCAAACCGTGAGAATGAAAACATTATTAATGAATAGAAACTGGCGCTATGGTAGACTTCTTTAAAATTTATTCAGTGCCCCGGTTAAATATTCCCGAGGACGATGTGTTTTCTCATTTGTGGTTTAAGAGATTTAAACCGTCATTGGGGTCGGATTATGGGGATGGCACTTTTTGCGCTCTTTTGCATGTATAAAACTCTCGTTAATTACGGGCGAGCTCGCATGGTCGGATAAGCGCGGCGGAGGAAAATCGGAAAATCGTTCGTTCGCTTCGCAGTCCTCAGATCCGGCGGAAACGCGTTCCGTCCGCAAGCGTCTCCGGCAGAATTTCCATTTCTATTCGAAATACCAGTGTGCAAACGGAGCACCACCACCGTCACACACGCAAATACGTGCATTTTTTAAATTACAAAATACGTGGTGTTTTCTCCGTTTGTCGGATACATAAACATATTCTGTGCAGTATTAAAGAAAAATGTTACGCGAATCGTAAATCTTTTTGTTTTACGACGAATGTGTGTGTGGATTGTAGGGCAAATAAACTTTTGTAGACACGCTAACCTGTTATCTAGAAAGCTATCTCAAAGTTTAAAGAAACTATTGAAGATCGAAAAAGCAAAATATATCATCGTGGTAGACGTTTGGAAGAAAACATAGACGCAGTTTAAAATTTTACGGAAAGGTTTCCATTTAATAATTAGAGGGGCCACGGTGGCCTAGTGGGTAGCGTTCCTGTTTCTAGGCCTCGTGGTCGTGGGTTCAAATCCCATCCGTGCGGTCACTTTTTCGGAACGAAGAAGTGGCCGTGCGGGTCCATGGATGTCTAGTGTATGTCCCATTCATTATCAAAATGAAATCTCAACGTAATTATCGTTAGTGGCCGAATAGTACATGCTTACGCCAATTCCAAATCATCCGCACTTCCTCAACCCGAATTCCTTCCTTTAAAAAAAAAAGCTGGGCTACGGATTAAAGCCTACTAAACATTTCAGTCAGTTGGTACTAACAAATAAATGGAATTTCTTTGAAATTTGAAGAAAACATGGCAGCAGTATTGCAGAGAAATTAAATTCATAAACACCTGCAAATAACCTATCCATAAATATTGAAAGAAATGCTTATATTATTATATCATAATTACTTGAGAAATTATATTTTAACATTTTCTTTCAAATTACAACAGATTTTTGTAAAAAAACTTTACAAATGTATTCAAAATTTATTCAGGATTGTAATTTTATCAACAACTGTAAATACTCCTTTCATTGACTTTAAGATAAAGACATGTGAATGTGAACAAGGCATTTTTTTTTAATATTGATGGCTCAAAAAATACAAAAACAATTGGCATGGACTTGAACCTTCACAAATGTACTGAAAATTCATTCAGAATTATAATTCTCCTTAAACTAGTACCGGCTCAACTTGTCGCACAATTTTTACTTTCTCCGTTACGAAGTACGAGAAAGTATTGTGGTCGTGATCATTTTTTCAATTTTTTTTTACGGAAATATCCATTTTGGGGTCCCTAGATGCCATTTCAACAATTTCTGGAAAACATGGTGATGTGGCCATCATGTTACATTCTCCGATTTGATGGTTTAATAGTTATTTATATTTATAGATTTTCAATTTAAATCATATTTTAAATCGAGCGTTTCACATGATCGAATGGTGATGACGTTTGAAACGTCAAAATTATGAAAGGTAAAAATGACAAATTATGTTACAAATTCTAATCGTTTTAACAGTATTACTGAAAAACTAAAAAAAAGTCCTGAAAAAGATTTCTAAAAATGGTCCCGATTAAAAAGTCCAAAAAAAATCTCATAAAAGTCCTAAACAAGAAAGTCTCGCAAAGTATTTCTAAAAATAGTCCTGATTCAAAACTTAATAAAAGCCCTGAACAAGAAAATCCTGAAAAAAATTTCTTAACATAGTCCTGATTTAAAAGTCCTTAAAAATTGAATAAAAGCCTTGAACAAGAAAGTCCTCTAAAAGATTTCTAAAAATAGATCTAATTAAAAACCCAATAAAAGTCCTGAACAAGAAAGTCTTAAAAAAAGTCCTGATAAAAAGTCACGAAAAAAGAGTCCTGACAAAAAATTTCTTGAAAAACAGGTCCTTCAAAAAGACCAGAAATAAAGTCCTGAAAGGATGTCCTAAAAAAGAGTTCTTACAAAAAAATGTCCTGAAAGAAAGTCCTGGAAAAATATTTTTGGAAATAATGTCTTGAAAAAAGATTCCTGTTAAAAAGTTGTGAAAATGTGTCGTGAAAAAAGTCCCGAAAAAAGTACTGCAAAAAAAAATCCTTAAAAATTAAGTCTTCGTTTAAAACTCCAGAAATAAATGTCGTTTAAAAAATCCTGAAAGACGTCCGAAAAAGAGTCCTAAAAAAGTCCCGAAGGATAGTCCTAAAATAAGTTATGCCAAAGTCCTGAAGAATGTCTTGAAAAAAGTACTGCAAAAAAATCCTGAAAAATTAAGTCTTCGTGTAAAACACCAGAAATAAATGTCGTTTAAAAAATCCTGAAAGACGTCCGAAAAAGAGTCCTAAAAAAGTCCCGAAAGAGAGTCCTAAAATAAGTCATGCCAAAATCCTGAAGAATATCTTGAAAGAGTCCCAAAAATGAGTAGTGATAAAATATCTAGAAAAAGTGTCCTGTAATAACAGTTTTGAAAAAGAATTATGGAGATAACATCGTAAAAGGATCATAAAAAAACATTCCTGAAAAAACCCTGTAAAAAAAGACCTAAAAAAATTCTGAAGGAATCCCAAAAACAGTCTTGAAAAAAAAATCCGGAATTCTGGCCGTCACTATTTTTTTAGAATTTTTTAAATCACAAGATGCAAATTCTCTTTTTTCTAAAAATCAAGTTTTGAGTGCTGACATTTTGTTTCTAGTAGGGGTATATCGATTATTTTCCAGTTTGTTAAAAATACAATACTTCTGGATGGATTTTAGAAGTTTGAAGTTAATTCAGGCAGTCAATAATTTTTTAGAATTTTTTAAATCGTAAGATAAAAATTCCGTTTTTCCAAAAATCAATTTTCAAGTGTTGACATTTTGTTTCGACTGTGGGTATGTTGATCATTTTCCTGTTTGTGAAAAATACAATATTTCTAGATGGATTTGAGAAGTTTGAAGCTAATTCTGATAGTCACTATTTTTTTTAGAATTTTTTAAATCACAAGATGCAAATTCTGCTTTTTCTAAAAATCAAGTTTCGATGGCTGACATTTTGTTTCCAGTCGGGGTATATCGATTATTTTCTAGTATGTTAAAAATACTTTATTTCTGGATGGATTTAAGAAGTTTGAAGCTAATTCTGGCTGTCCTGAAAATTCATCCCATAAAAAATGTCCTTAATTAAGGAGTTGAACTGCAAAACTCAACAAATCCACTTTTATAATTTGTTCAGAAACTACGAAAAAAGAAAAAAAGAAAATTCTGAAAATTCTTTTCTGAAAAAAATCCCGAAAATAAGTCCTCAACAAAGGAAAAAAAATTCTGTTAATAAAATTTTGAAAAGAAATCCTGAAAATAAAGGTCCTGAAAGAAAAGTCCTAAAAGAATAAGTCTTGAAAAAAATTTCTTAAAATGGTTTGAAAAATAATCCTCGAAGAAAGGTCTTTTAAAAATGTCCTTAAAAAAGTTCTGAAAACTTTGTCCTGAAATCCCAAAAATGCTAAAGGAACAAAAAACTGTTAAGGTAAATATTCGGAAATACGAAATTTTACCAAAAGCTTTACAGTTTTTCGGATTCTCAAATAACACTTATGTTCAAGTTTCTTGGTCATTTCTTTCTTAGTTTTTGAGATACAGAGCGCACAGACTGTTATGTAAAGAAAAGAATGGTGATGTGGCTATCAAGTTACTTTCTTCGATTTGATGGTATCATTTATATTTACGCTTTCATGGTTTATATTCAATTTAAATCATATTTTAAATGTACATCTGGCGTTTTGTATACTCGGATGAAAGTGAAGTTTAAAACGTCAAAATTATGAAATATTGAAAAATTATACTGCAAATTCTAAAACTCAGTTTACTCAAAAACTAAAGCGATTTAAAAAAAACTTATTGTTTATAAGTTGTTCATTTTGGCATTCTCTACAATTATTAATAATATGAATTTGCTCTAACTATTATCGTTTCATAATTATAAACTAAAAATAAAAATAATAATAATAAATTTTTTTCCCGATTAAAAATGATTTTATGAAAAATATTTTCAAGCAAAAGATGTTCATTTCTTTGTTGTTTTCTATATTTGTTTAAATGTTTTTGTGTTATTTTTCAAATTAAAAAAATATTGGAGAAAAACAAAAAACGGTTAAGGTAAACGCCCACTTCTGGTGTACAAAATTTTACCAAAAGCTTTTCAGTTCTTCAGATTATCAAATAAGACGGATGTATAAAGTTTTATATCAATTGGTCTATTATTTTTTGAGATACAGTGCACACAGGCAGACAGACACACACACAGACACAAAAAAAAAATTCCAGAAATTGTTGAAATGGCATCTAGGGATATTTCCGTAAAAAAAAATTTTGAAAAAAAAAATCACGATCACAATACTTTCTCGTACTTCGTAACGGAAAAAGTAATTAACATGAAATTTTGAACATAAGCTTTATTTAACAATTCGAAAAACTGAAAAGCTTTTGGTAAAATTCTGTACGCCGGAAGTGGGTGTTTACCTTAACCGTTTTTTGTTTTTTCAAATATATTTTTTAAATATGGAAAATTTTACGAAAACATTCGAACAAATATTGAAGACAACTAAGGAATGAACATGTTTTGTTTGAAAATATTTTTCATAAAATCATTTTTATTGGAGAAAAAAAATTATTATTTTTTTTTTCATTTATGGTTTATAATTATGAAACAGTAATAGTTACAGCAAATTTACACGAATAATAATTGTAAAGATTACCAAATTGAACAACTTATAAAAACATAAGTTTTTTGAAATCTCTTTCGTTTCTGAGTAAACTGACTATTAAACTCAACTTTTAGCACGTTAGCACGTTTTTCCTGATTTAAGCAACTAAATTATATTGTCGTCTAGAATATATTTAGTATTCGAAGTTTTTAGAACATCAAGACTCTTATATTGTTTCACTTCGTATATTTTATTGTATTTACGATTGTTAAATGTTCCGCTAGTCTTTTTAAATTGTATATGTATTTCATTTAGGTTAATACCTTTTTATATTGTATCTATATAATGCTATATTGTAATTATTGTAATTAAAATGGCTTGGCCGTAAACGAATAAATAAATAAATAAATAAACTCAGGTGCTACAATTTTAGGTTATGTCGGCTTTTTTCAAATATTTTTTTATATCTGGAAAATTTTACGAAAACATTCAAATAAATATTTAAGACAACTAAGAAATGAATATGTTTTGTTTGAAAATATTTTTCATACAATCATTTTTATTGGAGAAAAAACGATTTTTCTCTAAAATGAACAGGGGAGCTAATAATTACAAATATTTAATTTTACATGTTAAATTCCTATGTTCGCCCCTTATCCCAGACACACGGTATATGATGCGGTGGTCATGATTAGATCGTAAAATCGATAGATATAGGTGCTGCGGTGAATTAAAAATAGAAGCAAATTAAAATTTCTGCGCGATGCCCTCGGCACTGGGTTCAGTTAACCGCGAATTATTTTCTCCCTGCGACGAGCTTAATTGCAGCCAACTTGTCACCGCTCGGTCGCGTAATGGATGTAATGGATGGCCGCGTCCCTCATCTCACTGTTCACCTGCCCATAGATAAATATTTGCTACGAAAAATTATGACACTAATGATGATAGATAGTCCTTTGGATATATCCAATTTTTTGCACATCCGCTTCCCCCCGAGATGTTGCGGCGCTCAATTTACGAATCGATCACGAAACCAGATCGCTTTTTATATTCTGAAATAAGTGAATTAAAAAAAAAAGCCAATTACTTTGTGACTCACAATTTAAAAACAATACTCGATTGAATTATCAAGCCAAATCCGGACATTGTATTCGTATCTTTGTTGCGTATAGGAATGCAATTAAGTCTCTATTACCTGAACGTACATAGCATGGGTAATAAATGGCGGAGGCGCCGGATCGCATAATTGGCCGGACAGAGCGCGTTAACAAAGGAGCGTTTGATTAAACCAACAACGGGTGACTGATGCACCCTCCGCACCTCAACCTACAGTTCACAGATCAAGGCTAACTGTGGAAACGTGTTCCCTTTAAGCCGGATATATTCAAACAACAATTGTCCTCCAAATTTGTCCGACGGTGATTTAATTACACCGCGAAAAACGTTTTTTTTTTTTTTTTCAGATAAAAGTTTCTTAATTAAATTTCACATCAGACGGGGTAAATTTTTGGGGTGGAGCCAGTCGGCAGCCGGCGCGCAGGGGAGATTTTTAATATAAACTTAGAGAGCGGCACACCGGAGGGAGGGGTGGGCACCGAAACTTGCCACGCCGCAAGTGAATTATTGCCGCGAAAGCGCGCGCCCTCCCGGATTATATAAAATTCCTTTACAGCAACTACCCCCTTAAACATGTGAGGCTGACGGGAATTTTCTCCGTGAATGTATCCACTCTCGGGAAAATCCATGCAATCTAAAATATATTTTATAATTGTTGGAAAACTGGGGCAGTTTGATTTAGCTGAAAACGTAATATATAAACCTGTGAGTTATTTCGTGAAAACCCAAATAAAATAAAAGCATGATGAATGATGATTATTTATGCTTATACCAAAATCGGCTCTACGCCCCTCCAAACGAACAAATAAAAATACCACAAAATTCGCTAACCCGTAACTTTGTGCCAAATCGTCGTAGGAACTTCGTTATCTGAATCCTGCGCAGGTAATTAAACACATTTCAATGCCCTTTTGGTGGATCGAGTCGACACATTTTTTCCAACTCGGTACACGTTGCTAAAGTTGGACGTTTTTTTGTCCAAAAACGTGTTTTTTTTTGTTCGGGAGCTGAAGGGTTCGAAAAGGGATCATTTCAATCTGAGTTTACTACCTTAAAGTAAAGCCAAAATGGATTTTTTTCCCGGAAGAATAATCAAATTTGGTTGAAAAGTCACTGAGTTATGTGCGAAAAACCTCAAAATGCACTTTTTTTCAAACACTTATAACTTGGTGCCAAATCGCCGTAGGAACTTCGTTCTTTTAGTCCTGCATAGGGAATTGATCAAATTTTAATGCATTTATGGTGGATCGAGTCGACAAAATTTTTCCAACTCCGTAGACATCGTCAAAGTTGGACATAGTTTCCAGAAAATTTTTTTTTTTCACAATTGCGCTAGAGGGGGGGCGGAATGGGTTACGCGTAAGTTCACAGGCATGAAATTAAAGAAAACACTTCAAAGTTTTTCGCCCTTAAAGATTCGTCAAAATCGATTGAAAATACCTTGATGCCAAGGTTATAAATTATTTTGTACATTTTTATATTGTTTTTATTGTGTATTTTAATTATTATGTTATTGTACTGTAGTGGCCATCCGTAATAAATGACTATGACTAAAAAAAAATGACTAAAAAATACGTCGAGTTATGGCGGTTTGAAAATCGTCTAAATTTCACGAATTTCAAGTGTTCTATTTTTTTTTCCTTTAGTATAGTTTTCCAGTAAAAATGATTCGAAAATCAATTAATAAATTATTTTGGTAAAGAGCGTTATTTAGAATTTATTCAAAAAATAAAGAGGATAAAAGTTAGGTTAGACATATTTTGAGGAAAAAATCGTTCAACATAATATCTCTATTGACAGAAATAATATGAAATTCATTAAATGATTACACAGGCACACATTTTTTTTCTTTCAGTTTACACGAGGTAGAATAATGATTTCTAGTCTTTTTGGGTGCGCTGAAACCGTTGCCGGCATCAGAATCCCTCCGTCACGCCAGGAAATTTTTTTGGGCTCCGAAAAAGTGCCCGAAAAGGCTAAATTGACGCCCAATTGATCATAATTGCACATGGCTCAAACAAAATTTGTTCCCGAACAGAAAAAAAAGTATAAAATTGCATCTAGTAGGTAAAAAGGGTTGAATTTTACGATTCGAATGTTATTTTTAAGTTTCAAAGTCTGAACTGAACTCAAGTTTACGTGATGTAGAATCAGAATCGACGAGGTTCCATAATCAGATTAGAAAAATGTTAAAAGACTCTAACTGTATTTCAACTATGACGGAAACTGAGAGACCATTTAAAAAAAAATGGATAACTTTTTAGGGAAAAAAAGTGACACTTACAAAGAAATAGTTCTTAACCAAGTTGGTTATGTAGATACGGGTTGTCTAATGAATTTAAAATTGCATTTCTTGCACAACCATTTGGACCATATCCCAGAAAATAATGGTGCTTATAGCGAAGAACCAGGAGAAAGATTTCATCGAGATATAAAGAAGATGAAAAGGAGATGAAAAGGAGATATAAAGGAGATGAAAAGGAGATGAAAAAGAGATAAAAAGGAGATGAAAAGGAGATGAAATGGAGATGAAAAGGAGATGAAAATGAGATGAAAAGGAGATGAAAATGAGATGAAAAGGAGATGAAAATGAGATGAAAAGGAGATGACAAGGAGATGAAAATGAGATGAAAAGGAGATGAAAAGGAAATGAAAAGGAGATGCAAAGGAGATGAAAAGGAGATGAAAAGGAGATGAAAATAAGATGAAAATGAGATAAAAAGGAGATGAAAAGGAGATGAAAAAGAGATGACAAGGAGATGAAAAGGAGATGAAAATGAGATGAAAAGGAGATGAAAAGAAGATGGAAAGGAGATGACAATGAGATGAAAAGGAAATATTAAACCAGACTACTATTGGATGTCGAAGAGGAATTACAAAAAGCGCGGGAAGAAACGGAGACCACGAAATTTACTCCACAGATCATTTGAAAATAAGAGGAAATGATATCATAGGAAAAGTTAAGAAAGAACATTGATTGGTCAATCAAAGAAGACAAAGCCATCAACTCAGATTAAACTTGATGCTAAATTAATGTCAAATTCGAAATTAGCAACCTCGAAAAAACCCTCGACAGCCTTGTTGCAAAAAAATCTTCGGTTACTTTTCATCGACTTTGCACCCCCTTTCACCCCCCCCCCCTCCTCGCCCCCCAAATGGCATTCTTGATCATCCCAATCTTTAGAATATTAAAAAAAGCTAATCACACTTATTTTAGGTTCCATGAACTTTAAAAATCACCATCTAAATACTATGTCCATAATACCTAAACCCCTCTAGAGGGGGTTGAAACTTAAAAATAACATTAGAATCGTAAAATGCAACCCTTTTTACCTACTAGGTAGCAATTTTATATTTTTTTCTGTTAGGGAAGAATTTTTTCTTCAACCATGTCCATTCCTGTTCGATTGAGCGTTAATTTAGCCTTTTTTGACACTTTTCCAGAGCCCAAAAAAAAATTTCTGACGTGATGGAGGAATTTTGATGTCGGAATCGGTTTCAGCGAACCTGAAAAATTATGTTTTTTTTTTCAGTTTCCACGAGATAGATTAGTGTTTCATCTATCTCATGTAAACTGAAAAAAATATTATGTGTCACATTTTAATCTTTGAATCATCCAAATCAGAAAAACATTTTAATGCAATTAAAAAATCAAAAATACAATTTTAAATCTTCGGATTTTGAAGACATGCAATTGTTTTACGAAGATCTCATATTGCACTAAGTTTTCCACTATTTGAAGTTCAATTCATCAAAATCGAAAAATGCCTTTGACTGTTTTGTAGTTTTTAAAATCAAAATTATGATTTTGAAATCTTCGAACTTTAAAAAATGTGTTAATTTTACGCAAAAAAAAATGTTATCACTTTCAAATAACACTAAATTTTCCACGTTTTAATCTCCGAATCATCCATTTCACACAAATAATTCGACTGTTGTGCAATTAAAAAAAAAACAAAATCGCAATTTTACATCTTTGAATTTTGAAAACATAAAATTTTGACGTTTTGCGTTGATCTTACAAAAATGTACAAAAATGTACTAATGCGTTTGGCAGTTATATTGTTTCAAAAATCTTCGAACTTTAAAAAGTGCAATTTTTGCCGTTTTGTTAATTTCTTAAAAACAAATTATTATCACTTTCAAACTACACTAAAATTTCCACGTTTTGATCTTTGAATCATGCAAATCAGACAAAACATTTTGCAGTTGTGCAATTAAATAAAAATCAAAATCGCAATTTTAAATCTTCGTATTCTGAAAACATTTTTCAAAAAACAAAATCACGATTTTTAAATTTTCAAATTTGCAATTGTTTCGCGTAGATCTTTTCACTGTCCACTATTTGAAGTTCGATTCATCAAAGTCGAAAAATGCGTTTGACTGTTTTGTAGTTTTTATAATCAAAATTATGATTTTGAAATCTTCGAACTTTAAAAAATGCGATTTTTGTAGTTCGTGTTAATTTACGTCAAATAACACTAAATTTTTCACGTTTTAATCCCTGAATCATCCATTTCAGACAAATCATTTTACTGTTGTGCAATTTAAAGAAAACCGAAATCGCAATTTTACATCTTTGGATTTTTATAACATAAAATTTTGAAGTTTTGCGTTTTACGAAAATGTACCAACACGTTTTTTAATTGCACTAAATTCTCCACTTTTTGACGTTGGAATCATTAAAATCGGACCATGCGTTTGGCAGTTATATTGTTTCAAAAAGCAAAATCATTTGAAATCTTCGAACTTTAAAAAGTGCAATTTTTGCCGTTTGTGTTAATTTCTCAAAATCACTAAAATTTTCACATTTTGATCTTTGAATCATGCAAATCAGACAAAGCATTTGGCAGCTGTGCTATTAAAAAAATGGTGATGTGGCCATCATGTTACTTTCTCCGATCGTATCATCATTTATATTTACACTTTCATGGTTTTATTTTCAATTTAAATCATATTTTAAATGTAAATCGAACGTTTTGTAGAAACGGATGAAACTGACGTTTAAAACGTCAAAATTATGAAAGATGGAAAAATTATGCTTCAAATTCAAAAACACAGTTTACTCAAAAACTAAAGGGATTTCGAAAAAAACTTATTCTTCGTAAGTTGTTCATTTTGGCATTCTCTACAATTATTATAAACATAAATTTGCTCTAACTATTATCGGTGTATAATTATAAACCAAAAATTAAAAAAATAATAATAAATTTTTTTCTCGAATAAAAATGATTTTATGAAAAATGTTTTCAAGCAAAAGATGTTCATGATTTTGAAATCTTCGAACTTTGACTGAACTTACTGAGACATTAGTAAATACTTATAATTGTTAGACTTTTTTTAAGCACGTTACTTTTAGGTTATCAAACAAAACGTTTTTGAAAACTTAAACTATTTTCTTAAGGTATTGCCACTGAAAACTTCCCGAGACTCCAACAACAAATTATGAAAATTGCTAAATGAATTGTGGCGTTGATTTCATAAACGGCATTTGTCCAAAAATTACGTTTTGAGAAAATCGAAAAAAACTGTTTGTTTTGGTAATTGTTACAACTTCTTTTTTCACAATTATTTGGTCAATTTAATTGTATTAAGAAAAAACAAAGAAAACTGTTGTTGCTTTTAACACATTGGCTGCCAACAAGTTTTTTTGTAAAATGTCAAAAAAAAGTTTTCTTTGTTTTTCAGTTTTATTTTATAAAATGTGTAAGAATATGTTTGTTTGATTCATTTTGATGCATTTTTTAAACGAAATTACGGAAAATTACAGTACTCACTGTCAGTCATCGGTAACTTACGTGGCCCCATCGGAATACTTCAGTGACTGACAAAGCGGTCAACGTGTTACCAGAAGCATAAACAATAAAATAAATAGAATTTAAAGCCTTGTAACTTTGTACATGTGTGGTTTTTAAATGAACTACGTCCACCGTTGGATAGCTTGCGAAATACTCTACCAGATGTCGCAAAAATGTCGATTTCTACAATTTTGGGTATACGCTATTTATGAAATCAACGCCTCAATTGTTAATGAATTGGTAGAGTTTTTTAAGCACGTTACGTTTAGGTTACCAAGCAACGCGTCTTCGAAAACTTATTAAATTATTATATACTATCTATTTTCTTAGGTATTACCACTGAAAACTTCACGACTCTCTAACAACAGATTTTGAAAATTGCACCTAAACTAATCATTACTTAGGTAGAAACGCCAAAGTGGCGGAATCTATAACCTGAATGCTGTACTGAACCAAATCCGGGTGGCTTTAACACCGACAAGATATGGACATTGTCTGGTACACTGATGAGACCTTAAAGGTCTGTAGGTGTTCTGATGGGGGAACAATATTTAATGTTAATCATTACTTAATTTTTTCAATTAAGTTTAATGATAGATGACCGTTATGAGGGTCACAAGCATCCTCTTGATTATATCATACGTAACATTATAATATATTTGATGTCATTTTTTTTCTATTAACAACTTTTGATAATAAAAGCTACTTGGCCCGTGAATGGGGTCGGCATTTTTCGTTTGTTAAGGAAATATCACTTCTAGAAATTCTGCCGCCCTTTATTGTCCGAATCAGATACTGAAAGGAGTCGCGGCCCTTTCATGCGGACGCTATCTATATCTATACGCAATAGGTTTTTCCTTAGCCGAACGGTTATAGATCTGATCTAACGTCCTTTGCTGTATACTCCTAACAGAAAAGAAAACTCATTCACTGATAAAAATTTCATAACAAAAATTTATGAAAATGTCTGTATTATACTGTAGATGGTTGGGTTTTTTTAAAGGCAGAGAAATTTATTATAAAGTTGCCTAAGTTTATTATTATTATTTGTCGGTTTCCAGAATGTTAGGGTTGTGCGTCTGCCAGAGATGAGATCACTGCATTTTACAAAAACATTTAAACAAATGTTAAAGAATGTTAAGAAAATGAATTTCATTTGCCGTTTTTTAATATTTATTTTGGTTTATTAAATTATGTATACATCCTATCTATCCCTTATTCTTTTGATGTATGATTATACACAAAAAAAAACTTGCTGTAACGACATATACTGTTGACTCAGAAGTCGCGGCGATAAGCGATTCGTAGGTGGAAGGATGATAAGGGCGGGAAGATCCGTTTCCTTCGCCGCACTGGGATTTATCTCAAGGGATGGCTCTCTGTAAATAAGAGAGGGCGCGTATGTGTGAATCGTCAAGATATTCCGCAATACGCAAACTTGCACAGATAAGGGCTTATGTCCTAAAAGTGGAAAAACGAATGCCGACGTATTTTACGATATCCCGAACTTATACGCCCTATAGATGGAAGCAAAATCCTGACTCAAGTTTATATCGCTTTTAAGTAAATAGCATCAAATTCAGGCTTGAGTTATTACTAAAGCAATACATTTATTTATTTGATAGAAAATCTTTAAAAGAAATGTATAATCTTCAACAAATAGGGAAGGATGAGGCCTACCGAAAGATAGACAACCATTCAAACAATTACTATTGCTGTATAGTCAATATACATTAGGACACACAAAATACTGTTAAACAAAAACAGAAGCTGTTGTATATATGTTTAGGTCTGTTTTCCTATATTTTCCTATATTTTCTGTATCTCAAAAACTAATATAAACTAAAATTATATAAGTAATACGAATTTATGGATATTTCAATTTTCCGTTGCTTTTATTTAAAGTTTTATTTTTATTTTAATAACAAAGTAGTTGTGGTGTTTGTCAAGCAATTAACTGGCCATCGCTAGCGAGTTCCTTCAGCTGCGTATAATTGTGTGTATGCGTGTGTGTAACTGAGCTTGTCACTTCAGAGGACAGCCCCCGCCACTCTGGAGTAGTGATAAAATCTTTTTTTTTTATAGATACATCAATTCTCCGTCGGTTTGTTTACATGAATTTTATGTAGCCATTTATAAATTGACCAAAAAATATCAACAATTTTCAATCTCGAAAATCAAATAGTTACCAAAAAATTTGCATTTCTTCTGTATCTTCAATATTTGTCATCATTTTGGCAATTTTTACTTTTTTCAAAACAATATCGGAAGAAAACAGAACAACTGTTAAGGTTTTAAAAAAATTACCAAAAGCTTAACAGAGCTTAAGATTGTCAAATATTTTTTTTTAGTTGATTAAAGTTATATCTGCACATGCAACTGATCCTAGCTGTCAAAATTGGTTAGGAAATGGTCAGTCTTCTATGTTTTAAAAGAATATTTGAAAAATCTTTGCTGAAAACTAAATGGCGTCAGCTGAAAATTTTTAATTGAAAATTACTTAAAATTGGTTTCCAGCTAATAAAAATTCAAGTTGCTTGAATCGATAAAATTGCTTTAGCAGTAAACAGTGTTTAATATTTTGGAAGAATCATAAAAAAAATTGATGGTGACAAAATGGCGTCGGTTGAAATCATAATTTTGAATTATTGAAAATTGCACAATATTATTTTTCAGTTGATTAAAATTATATCTGCACATGCAACTGGTCTTAGCTGTCAAAATCGGTTAGTAAATGGTCAATCTTCTATGTTTTAAAAGAATATTTGAAAAATCTTTGCTGAAAACTAAATGGCGTCAGCTGAAAATTTTTAATTGAAAATTACTTAAAATTGGTTTCTAGCTAATAAAAATTGTATCTGCCATTGCAAGTTGCTTGACTCGTCAAAATTGCTTTAGCAGTAAACAGTGTTTAATATTTTGGAAGAATCATAAAAAAAAAATTGATGGGGACAAAATGGCGTCGGTTGAAACTCAGAATTTTGAATTGAAAATTGCATAAAATTAGTTTTCTGCTGATAAAAGTTGTATCTGCCATTTCAACTCGCTTGAATCATCACAATCACTTTAGCAATCAAAAGCGTTTAATATTTTGGAAGAATCATAAAAAAAAATTGATGGGGACAAAATGGCGTCGGTTGAAACTCGTAATTTTGAATTATTGAAAATTGCACAATATTAGTTTTCAGTTGATTAAAATTATATCTGCACATGCAACTGGTCCTGCCTGTCAAAATCGGTTTGGAAATGCTCAGCCTTCTATGTTTTCAAAGAATAACTGCAAAATCTTTGTTGTAAACAAAATGGCGTCAGGTGAAAGTCACAATTTTTTAATTGAAAATTACTTAAAATTAGTTTCCAGCTAATAAAAATTTCATCTGCCATTGCAACTTACTTGAATCGTCAAAATCGCTTTAGCAATAAATAGTGTTTAATATTTTGGAAAAATCACAAAAAAATCTTTGATCGGAACGAAATGGCGTCGGTTGAAACTCATAATTTTGAATTATTGAAAATTGCACAATTTTAGTTATCAGTTGATTAAAATGATATTTGACAATGCAACTGGTCCTGGCTGTCAAAATCGGTTTGGAAATGCTCAGCCTTCTAAGTTTTCAAAGAATAACTTCAAAATCTTTGCTGAAAACAAAATGGCATCGATCGAAACTCAGAATTTTGAATTATTGAAAATTGCACAATATTAGTTTTCAGTTGATTAAAATTATATCTGCCAATGTAACTGCCAAAATCGGTTTCGAAATGATTAGTATTTTAAGTTTTAAAAGAATATTTGAAAAATCTTTGCTGCAAACAAAATGGCGTCGGTTAAAATTTAGAATTTTGAACTGAAAATTGTATAAAATTAGTTTTCTGCTGATAAAAATTATATCTGCCATTGCAACTTGCGTGAATCGTCAAAATCGCTTTAGCAATAAACAGTGTTTAATATTTTAGAGGAATCACAAAAAAACTTTGATGGAAACAAAATGGCGTCGATTGAAAGTCAGAATTTTAAATTGAAAATTGCATAAAATTAGTTTCCTGCTGATCGTTTGCCTTTGTTTTCATTTGATAATTACTGATGATTTGAGTACTTGTAAGCATTGTATTCAAATTCTTTTAATGCCTTATAAATGGAAGTTAAACTAATTTGAAACTGTGCTGAAATAACTCTTAAAGATGATGTAACATAAATGAAGAATTTCATCTCTTCCGTTAAAATGTGACTTCTTGTAGTCTTTTTACTCACGCAGCCAATATTGTCAAAATTATGGTCTTTATTAAAAATTGTTCCGATGGATGGAAGTTGTCTGCTCGGGTATGCAACCGAAAACTCCTCGAGTGTTGTTTCCGCTCTTATACCAAAGAATTATTTGTATCCTTTCTTCGGTGGTGTAATACTTTTTTTAATACACAATTTTGAAAATTAAATAAAACTGAGTACGTATTAATGCGTCGAAAAGATTATTTTACTATTGAACATAGGCATTAACAATCGTATGTTCACAGTTAAAATAAAACGCCTGTGTAATTAAATAGTTAAATATTTTGAAGTTCAAGTAACGCTTAATTAAATTTTAATAAACCCACGGAAACTTTAACTAGTATCGAGAACATTGTGCAACATCGAAGCCTTCGACTTTTCATCTTTATAATGAAGTTTCCGAAACGCTGTCGTGCTGTGCTGGCGTTAAACTGTAAAGTATATAAAATAAACTTTAATAAGGAGAATGGCGTGCGTACCTGTTAACAAGTTTCGGAGTCAATAAAATTAAGGGCGAAAATGTCTGTTTACAGTCCGACCGAAGTTTCCAATTAAATTAAACCGTTTTCGCGAGGCCGGTCTTGTGGGGAAGCCTCCGTAATTGGCCATAAATAAAATTCATCACGTAATAGCGGTGTACGTGACCAGGACGGCTAATACAGTCAATTTAGTATATTTTTCTTTGTTGTTGTGTAGATACCGGCACATAAATATTATTTGATGCGGAGGATAAAAATAATCAATTGACTTTTCACTTTGGATTTCGTGGAATTGAATTTGTGTCTTTAAAACAGATGATTAATAAGGTAATTCATCCAATGTTTCTATAAATTAATCAATAAGGGCAATGGTTAATTAGGGCTTATGATCATTCTTATAGCGATAAGGAGAATTTAATACCTAGAAAATTATTAATCTGTAAAATTTTCCATTATATTTCTCATTCAATATTCCCAGACATAACCGTTAGTAGGTAAATGGTTACCGCCAAAGCCAAGAAAGAAAACATTCCTAAATAAAGATGTTTATACAGGGCTTTTATTTTAACACTGAACATACTATTATTAACGCCTCTGTTCAATCGTAAAATAATCACATCAACACATGGCATTTAATTGAAATTGCATGCAACCAAGTACACAAAGGTGACAGTGACACCTAATAAAGTTAGGTTAATTATAATAAATATTCAAAATGACCACCTTCACGTTCCAGACAGTCGATTATAAAATGCTTGAATGGCATTTATGATGTGTTGCGGATTCCTTCTCAATTACTGACGCAGCCAGTCTTGTCAAAATTATGGACAATAATTCAAATTGTTCCGATGGATGGAATATATGTTCAGAGTTAAAATAAAAGCCCTGCATACTCACACAAAGAAAATAAATTATTTAAGCAATGTTTAAATGAAAGCTAATAGATATTATTATCGAACGAGTACAACACATAACGATATTGTCAGCGTAAATTAATAATACAGAACCGATGAAAAACAAAATTATAATTTTCATATCGTAGGACCCGATGTAAGGGTATTAGAATTTTCCAACAGCGCACAGGTTTATAATTCAATTACGATACAGCCCGGAGATAACGCAATTTAATACTTTCATGTGAGAGTTCCGCGTAAAACCTACGTGGTAATTAGTGGTGGAAAACTGTGGGCCCTTTGTGAACCCTTTCGTTGCGCCTCCGCATTGAAGTTTAATTATATTTATTGCGAAAGGGATTATACCACAAAAAGAGATTAAATCGTGATTAAGGTAAATATAGTTATTTTAAAGTTTCGCGTTTGATCAAAACTAACCGTTGCAGGGATCGTTAATTTCGTACAGTGACAGATGAGTAAAGTTTGTTTCTGTAATGGTGGAGAATTTTTTAAAGTTTATGTTTGGTTCTTGCAATAATAAACTGAATTGAAAAATTCATCATGTTTTAACCACAACTAATTAGTCAATTGTCGATTGCATCCATTATTTATTTCCATAGCTTACTACGTTTACAACATTTTTAGTTATGAGTGAAGTATCTATTTTTATCTAAAACTGCTTTCTTCACTTATCTTAAATACTTTAATTACGTTATTTATCGTTTGTCATTCTGTGTTTATTAGTTTCTCAGAAGTTTTTATGTAAAATTGCAATGCTAATAATTTTTATAAAAAAATTAATAATAGCAGGCCCACTAGCCATGTGCGTTATCGCGCCAGAACTAATGCGGAGGGTCCTGGGTTTGAATCCCGGCGAGGGCATGGGTGTTTGTGGATGTCTATATTCATTTAATACGAATAATATATTATAAATAATCGGTTGTGGCTGAATGACCTACGCTGTCTAAGCCAATGTCCCCATATCATCCATAATTCCCCAACCCAAATTTCCATCAACCATCCTTCCTTAAAAAAAAATAATTAATAATAGCTGATTAATATTAAACGCTAATTTTAAACATACTACTACCTAGAATGACCCAAGATTTCCAAAATTGACCTGTTGATTTTTTTTTTTGTACGACTAATGGATTCTACGATACAGTTCTTTGAATGTTCGCACCACCGACATTTTTCGTGAATTTAAAACCGTAAATATCTTCTTCAAAAAAAATCTAAATTTTTTTCGCGAAACATGACCATTATTTCATATTTAGAGTGCGTCTGTGAGATTTAAAAAAAAATCGTAATCATGTCCGGTTTGACGTGGAATGAGCGCATAGTGCACACGAAAAAAAATAATAACGAAAATAAAAATAAAGACTTCGGTCTATGGCCATTTGTAGCTCTCATGAGTTTCAATAAACTGTATTTCTTATTATTATTATTAAAAATAAAAAAATAAAAATAAAAAAATTCCATTTTTTTCTTTCTCCGTTCCCAAGTACGACAAAGTATTGTGATCGTGATTTTTTTTCAGGTCCCTAGAAGCGATTTGAACTATTTCTAGAATTTTTTTTGTAACAATCCAAAGAACTGAAAACCTTTAGGTAAAATTTCGTACACCGGAAGTGGGTGTTTACCTTAACCGTTTGTTTTGATGAATTGATGTTTTTTATAGAAAACTAATAGAGCGCTACTTTTAAACAATTTCAGTGAATATAAAGCTAATTCTTCAAGTTTAATTTTTGTTCAAGAAGTTGAGTTCAATTTAAGTCCCTGTTGTTGCAAGTTTTGCATCCTTTTTATTTTTAGTTTTGTTGTTTCTATATAATAAAAATGCACTATTGTTTAATAGTTTCGGTAATTTTCAGCTGATTGTTTGAAAGATGAATTTTTAAGATTGTGGCATTGTTGGGTGCAATTTTCGTTCCTTTCAGTACGTCTTTTTATTGTTACCAGTGGAAATATTGATCTTAGAGGAAATCAAAAGTCCACTATTTTTGGATATTTTTACAAATTTTGAACCTTAATCTTGAAGTAATTATTTTCTTAAATTTAATAAAGACGAAAAGTATCATATACTAAGAAATAATATTCAAATTAAATATCTTTATTTAATGAATTTAATGCAACAGGTAACGGTTTTTAATTTTAATTGAATCATTTTTTTTTATATATTTAAGTGCAATTTTTGATCCCGTTATTGTTTGCTCTAAAAATTTGTCGCCTGTTTACAAAAGAAACTAAAATGCACTGTTTTTGAAAAGTAATTTTGAAGGTAATTAATAGGATAGAAACAATGAATTTATTTGAAGGTAATTTTTTAGGTGGTCAATTCTTTAGAATTGTTTAAATAGTTGAGTGCAATCTTCCTTTCAGTCAATGCAAGTTATACGTCATTTTTGTTTTCGGTGAGAATGTATCGATTGTTCGAATCCAAAAATATATTATATTTAAAAATTACGTATTTCTTGTATTTGAATTTTTTGTAAAATTTTGAACATTTTTGTACCTGACTTCTGTATACTTGTGAAGGTTTCTAACAATAACAACAATTTCAGAAATTTTTTTTTCTAATTATTCTAGTGATTTTTTTTTCATAATAAATAAAACACTATTACTTTGTTTGTATAGCTTGAAAATTTATTATTTAAGTAAGTACAGTTTCGGCAACTTTAACGTGCCATTATAGAATTTACAGATGTTAATTAATTTTTGCATTTTTTCAAATAATTGATTGCAATTTTCATTCCCCGTTGGTGCAAATTTTGTGCCACCATCCTTTGTTTTCAGTGACTTCACAGGAAATAAAAAATAAAGTAGTTTTGGATAGTTCTACCAATTTTGAAGCAACTTTTTTAAGAGATTGAGTTTTTAAATTTTTTTTGTAGTTTGCTTCCTTCTCTGTAAGTTTCGTGTATTTCCCTTTTTTCCAGCAGGAATATAACGATTATTTTTTTTTAGAAAATGAAGAATATGGTTCAGGTAATTTTATAGATAATTCTTCAACTAATTAAAATTTTGCAATTTTTCAATTCGTTCAATTTTAGAAAAAAAAACGATAAATATGCAAAACATCCTAAAAATTTCTATTAGACCATTAAATGGGAGCTATATGGTGGCCATATCAACTATATAATTGCTATTTAATATATTTATAATTGACAGATATGAGATATCTTATACAAGGTGCCCGGATTTCGTACGGGCAACATATTCAACTTCTGCATTTGAAGAAATAGAGAGATGGTCAAATTAGCAAAAAGGTGCAGGTTCGAGAGCTTATCGAGAATCCACCCCCAAATCCCACTTGTCATGGCCCACTTGTTCGAAATAAAAATAAAAACAAAATCTCCTCATTTCTTTCATTTGCCATAACTTCTCTGCTACACCAGATACCGAGATGCAGCTTGAACCAATTTGCATAAAAATTTAAACACTTTATTTGGGACTTTATAAAACCAAAATTTTTTGCAAACTAACAGAAGTTGCCCATGTTGTCCCTACGAAATCCGGGCACCCTGTATATAAAAATAACTACGTCAAATGCTGTTAATGATCGTTAAGAATGCCTAGTTTTATAAGGTCATGGCTGACTAAGACTTCCATTTAAAAAAAAACAAAAGTTTGTGTTATAACTCAAAACTTATGGCTAAAATTAAAAATTCCGATAGATAAGCAACTAATTATCTACATCTTTACCTTGTATAGATTTTTATAAAGTCAAAAATAAGAGAGCCATAAACACTGAGCAAAATAACAGAAACAAAATATTTTTGAGAGCCATGCATGTTTTCCAAAAAACAAAAATTGAGCTTTTATAACTGCAATTCTTTCTCCATTTAATCGCTTTTCTATTTCGATTACTTTCCAAGATCCCCATACCAAACATCGGAAAAAACTCATACGGTATATACAGGGTGTTTCCTAACTGGAGGCGAAAAGCAAAACGTTGTATACGTTTTTTTTAATTTCAAACAGAAAATCCAAATAACCATTTCCTCTAATAATCATCTTGTTTCGTTTCCTAGATAATCGAAAAGCACACATTATTTAGAAAAACCTTTTATTTAGCGAAAATGAAGTAAAAAAAATAATTATTAACAAAATTCTCAACATCAACATTGGAATGGGCCTACGTCAACGAACGAAAATTAAGTGATTGAGTTTTAACAGTTGTCGAAATATTTTTCATCACTATTTTTGAACAGATTTTAAAGCAGTTTATCATTCTATTTTAGTGCGTTCGTCAAGCTTGTATCAACGCACATTTTGAGATCTTTTTGCTGTAAATTTATTTTGTCAATAATTGTTTTTTTTTGTTATTTTTTACTTAATTTTTGCTTAATAAAAAGTTTTGCTAAATAATATATTTTTCGATTATCTCGGAAACGAAACGAGATAGATAAAAAAAGTTATTTAAATTTTCTGTTTGAAATTAAAAAAATGTCTACAATGTTTCATTTTTTGCCTCTAGTTAGGAAACACCCTATATATTTATACTAAATCCGTGTACATGAAGTAAGCATAAACATGCCTAATGCATGTAAAGTGAAAGCCGTTGTTTTATTCATCAAATTCTGCCTGTATAATAATATAACATTATTGTTATAGAATTTCTTTTTGTATGAATATTTTTTTATGTTACTGTAACTTTTCAATAAAATAATAAAATTATTACTATAATTATTTCACTACACAATGGCTTCATCGTATTTTTGAAACAATTGTTGTAGTACAATTGAAACAATTTTAAGTCTTACACCGCTTCAAAGATTTAGTTATAGTTTTATAGCATTTTAACACACCACCATTTTACCATGTGTCAATAACATTTTGTTAACTAACAATAGATTATTGTTCCAGGTGCACTTGCAAGTATAGAACGACTGGAGTTGGTGATGCCACGGTACGCGATCCGAGGCGGCGACGTGATCCTAAAGTGTGACCATAGCGTACCTCCGGAGCAACTGTATAAAGTTGAGTGGCAGAAGGCCGGAACAAAGATCTTCCAATATATTAAGGGCAGAAGTCCACCGTTCAGATTATTTACGATGCACGGGGCTGAATTCAATGTAAGTTTACTTAATTTTTGTTTATTATTTGACTTAATGAATAATTCTGCCTAAAACTGAATTGCAAACTTTTACCGGTGTTATAAACATTCAACAACAATAATTCCTTAAAAGACTGCAAAGATGTCTCATTAGAATAAAAATTCCTCTGCGTTATATGTTTTTTTCACAAACGGGAGAGAGTCTATTTCTCAGCAGCAGAGAAATAATCATTTCTCTCCCTACGAGGTTCCATTATTTATTTTAACTGTCACCGCTGACAGCGTTTCCTTTTTCTAGGTTTGGTTTTAGAAACGAACGTTTTACTCTTAAAATATCCCGTTTATAAAAAAAATAGTATGTACATATCTCGGGAGAGAATGATATTTTTTTCTCGGTGCGTTGTACCCCTCAGAATTTCGCCCTTGGGATACAAATTTGTACCTCAGGAAAAATCACGCATTTTTCTCCCTTGATATATGCACTGTGTACATAAAGTAAGGAATAAATTAGATTCAAATTCAGGGCATTTTTTTTCAGAAAAATGCTCGGTCACGTGTATTATTATTTTTTAACGCGCATTTTTTTGAGATAAAATTCTAATGCACAGGGTGTCCCAAAATCGAGATACGACTCCTAAGTTAAAATTTTCAAATGTGAACCCCCATTTTTTGTTGCATTTATGGATTGTACGTAAAATTCTGGGTATTTTTCATGTAGCATACCCCATGTCGATATTCAGCTGTTTTCGAAGAAATGGCGTTTAAAAAAGTACTACTACCATTTTATTTCTTGTAAAAGATAACATGGTTTCATCGAAACATTGGAATTAATAAGCAAAAATTATGATTTACTTAATGAAATAACTTTTCCTTATTAATACCAAACATTTTGTGGTAACTCCCACAGTTGGTAACACTGATAATTGACATTTCAATTTGAAATTAGTTTGCGATTTCCACTATCTTGCCGAAAAATTAGCACAGGTTGGCGGTTCTGAATTTCAACGGTGCCAACCTTGAAAAATTGATATTACCGCACTGAGCGAGCCCTTAACAAACCCATATGAGTGCGTTAATGACTCCGTTTTAGACGCAAAATTTTTTTCCCAGAAATCGTGTAGATATGTATACAGGGTGTAGATGAACAAAACGGAACAAAGGATTTTCAATGTTTTTTTTTATATTGGAATATTATCTTCCCTGATCATTTTAGAGGAAAGATCTCCTCCTAATCAAATTAGTAAAAAAGAACAAATACCAAGTTTGTACGGAGAAAGTAAAATATAAAAATGACAGACAGATAGACACAAACGAAGACACTCACACAGACTTTTTTTAACAAAAATTGTCGGAATCGATGAAATGGCTATTTCCGCAAACAAAATGTTTTGAAATGCTTTTCGATCACCATACTTTCTCGTAGTTTGCACGGAGAAAGTAAAAAATAAATATGGCAGACATAAAGCCAGACATACAGACACACATTTTTTTAATTGTCTGAATCGACGGAAATGGATTTTGCCACAAAAAAAAATGTTTAGATTTTTTTTACAATCACAATAGTTTCCCGTAGTTAGTATGGGGAAAGTAAAAAATAAATATGACAGACAGACAGATACAGAGGCAGACACACATTTTTTTACAAAAATTGCCGGAATCGACGAAATGGGTATTTTCACAAAAAAAATATTTGGAAATTTTTTACGATCACAATATTTTCCTTTGGTTGGTAAGGAGAGAGTAAAAATGTATATGACACACAGAACAAAGGCAGACACACAGACACATTTTAAGTGGCTACTTACGCAAAAAAAAATTGGAAATTATTTACGATCACAATACTTTTTCGTGGTTTGCACGGAGAAAATAGAAAATAAATATGACAGACAGACGCACACAAAGGCAGACACAGATATGTTCTGCAAAAATTGTCTGTATCGACAAAATAGATATTTTTGCAAAAATAATATTTGGAAATTTGTTTCCCTTGTAAGGAGAAAATGAAAAATAGATACGACACAAAGGCGCACACACAGACACTTTTTTTCACAAAAATTGTCGGAATCAACGAAACGGCTGTTCCGCAAAAAAAAATGGAAATTTTCTACGATCACAATATTTTCGCGTAGTTTGGTCGGATAAAGTAGAAACTAAATATGACAGACAGACACAAAGGCAGACACACATACTTTTTACAAAAATTGTCAGAATCATAGAAATTGATATTTCCGCAAAAAAAATATTTGGAATTTTTTTACAATCACAACACTTCCCCGTAGTTTGTACGGCGAAAGTAAAAAATCAATATGACAGACAGATAGACATAACGGCAGACACACATTTTTTTTTAATTGTCGAAATCCGTCCGCACCTGAGCAGAAAAGACCTCAAGACGGAAATATCCGATAAATAAAACTTTGAAAATCTTCACGATCACAATACGTTCCCGTATACGGTCTCAGAGATTTGCAACATCTTACGAAGTTGAGTTTGAAGGAATGCACTGTCGAAAACCATTGTATGGAAGAAGTATCATGTGTTTTGCGAATGCTCATATAAACCATACTCGCACACTCTAAACCTCACTTTCGGGATTTGTGATATTAATAACAATTGCAACTGTAATCTTTTTTTTTCTTATGCTGATAATTCTAATTTACTCCAAACACACATCCTCTAATAAAAGGAGCGTGCTTTGAATAAGTAATTTGTTAGATTATTGTGTTTGACTAAAAATCAATAACGCAATTTAGTAGCTGAGCGTATATTACACCCTACTAATAGTGTATTAGTCTGTGTCACATGCACGTACTGTAATTATTCCTCGTTCCGTAACACCTTGCCATTGTCCATTGCCTAATTAATTAGATTTAACTAGAAATAATACGCATGATCATATGGGGAATATACACCGTTAGGTAAAATATGCTGATACTAATCATTTAATATGATGTAGCAGGCGTATTATTAAAGTAAGCCATTATATTGTTTTATTATATTTGAAGCAGGAGTTCAGTATGTTCATTAAAAAAAAAACCTCAAGTGTGCCATGATTTTTTATATTTAAAAATTTAAGTTGGTAACATATATTGAGGTTATGTTACTTGCGGCATGTTCCTACCGATAAATTAATTTGTTGTGATAAACGACGCAGAGAAGACGTAGGTTCACCTTCCAAAATTCCTTGGGCTGTGTTAATAGCATCCTAAGTACGTTTGACTGGTCCACCACTTCCTGGTTCGCGGAGAATACTACCCGTTTCATGAAATAGTACAACAGATCGAAATAAGGTATTTTTAAATTCATCATAAATAATGAGAACGTTAGGAAATTCTTCCTGAAACTCAGCCAAAGGTGCGTCGAATAATTACACCCAATTTCCGTCGACTTTAGTCCCATTTCGGAAATAACTTTCATCTAGAAGCGTTTTTGCTGGTTGCTGTAAACCATTGTGTCTTTTAGAACGATCTGACGTTTTGTATGTCAATTTCTAACATGTGCCAACTTAAATTTTTTTAAATCAAAAATCATGGCACACTTGAGGTTTTTTTTTAATGAACATACGATACTTCAATATAAAGTTTAATAAATGTTAAGGATAGTAATGTGAAATAGATATTAATTCTACGAAATAAATAACAACTCAGTTTTGTTTCTAATTCTTTAAAACTCTCGACTAGTTTCGCTTTATAATGGCATTTTCAAAGCGAAGCTGGTCGAGAATTTTAAACTGAATTTTTATTTGGTGGAATGAAAATCATTTTAATGTTACTATGCTTAATCATATGAACTACCAATACGTAAATATTAAAACAATCAATTAATGTTTAAGGCTTTATCAATAATATTATTTATTAGTAAATGATTTATATTTCTGCTTTTTATACTCATTTTGTTTATGTTTATTTTAACATCTCCTGTTTATACCATTGATTAATGTAAAATTTCTTTCTTCAGATTAGTAAATGTCTTTGATAATTATTAAAACCAAAACACGTGCCAGTAAACTAAAAATAAAAACATGAGAGATGACAAGAGTTAGATTCCAAATGACCTTTGATTGCAATTTTGATTCATTATTTTACATTCAAATGATTATTTAAAATTCCATTTCAAAAAGAGAATTGAAATTTCACAAAGTGTATCAAGAATTTCATCATTTTATCGCGAGTAAATATTAAAACTAGAGCAAATATTTAAACTTCTCCAGTGTACTAATTAATCATTCATCCATCGAAAAATGAATACATCGCCGTAGAGCCATTGTTTGTCCATCATTTCATCGCGTAAACGGACATGTTTCAATTTCCCCTTTTGTAGATACATTTCAATTTCCACTACAAATAAAGCCGCAGTGCTGCGTCCAATTCTCTTTACGGACGCAGACATCAGCGACAGCAGTTCCTGATGGTCTGGTCCCTCCCTCCCAACAATCCCTTCAATCGGAAAATGAAAACGTTTTCACGTGTATCACCGCATAATAATTAGTGCGATAGAAGAGCGAGTTTATTTCCGTTTAAGCAATAAACACATGCTACGCTGTTGTAATTAAGATAAAACCTTTATTTAGAATTAAATTTGTTTACGTATAGTTTTTATGGTAAATACTGTGACTATAAAATATTTATAAAAATAGCGATGTGGGCATTAAGTTACTTTTTCCGATTTGATGGTGTAACGGTTATTTCTATTGATACTTTCATTAATTATTTTCAATTGAAATAATTGCGCCAAAAAAATCGGACACATTTTTTTGGAATATTTTCAATTTTCAATTCCGGTCAGAAAAATAGGACACATTTTATTTGAATTATTTTTCTTTTCAATATTTTAAATGTACAAATGCGGCCAAAAACATCAGAAATCTTTTTAGATTATTTTTAATTCAAATATTTTAAATGAACAATTGCGTCCAAAAAATGGATTAAGGATGCATTATCCGTTTTTCTTTATCTATTATAGTCATCGAGATCCTCCTTAGAATTTTGCCCACCCTGTACATTTAAAATATTTAAATTAAAAATAATCCAAAAAAAATGTGTAATATTTTCTTAGACGTAATTTCTTGGACGCAATTGCAAAAAAAAAATTTGAAAAAAAAATCATGATCACAATACTTTCATTTAAAAAAAATATGGATGGTGTCATTGCTCAAAAACATGGTTGAAAATCGACTTTCATGCAATCACTAGGTATAAAAAAATCGACCTGTTCGAGGATTTTTTCACAAAATATTTTATTTCGATTTTACTGAATTTATTCCATACCATAGGCGCGCACTGTATTTACCATAGGTTGTGCTCTTGGTACATAAAATATTTTTATCTACAACCGAGTTAAGAATTTGTTTTATTTACTAACAAATAAAAGTGTGACACTAGATGTCAGACAATTAGCTTATTGAATAGAAAATATTAAACATATGTTTAATTAGCTGCAGTTTATTAAAATATAATAAAATTAAGCTTATTAATTAGCTTATTGTCTCTTTTACGTTTGAAGATTATTAATTACACACCATTCTGAATATACGTTTAAAGATTAACTTTTGTTGACAGCAGTTACTCCGGGTTAAGCATTTTAATTTAATTTCAAAATCCGCTGATATTCTTAGTGCACGTTTATCCAGTTTGCTGCATTCCTTTATTAAACATATAAATTTCTCATCTCTGCAGTACGTGTTCGGAGTCAGACTTTTGGATAAAACAGGGGCGAACGTATAACATGCATAACAAGAATCATAAGCAGCCCCTGCACAGATGCTGCGTTAAATTAAATTTACCATTTGAAGGTATCATACCAAAGTTTAGTTTCAACAGGATACGTTTAATTATAATAGCTATGTAAAGTTACTAGTGTAATATTTACATAACACTTTCCGAAGATCAACATACATGTTTTACATTGTGTAATTTTATTAGTTAAATTATACAGTGTGTTAATGAAACAAAACGGAACATGGGATTTTTAATATCAATTTTTTTATATTGGAATATTATCTTCCCTGACCATTTTAGAGGATTGGAACGCCCGGCGCATTCACCATAATTTGATTGTACTATAAAATTAATTGTTTTCTAGCTGTAGATGTCCTTGTTTATATTAAAAGTGTAGTAGAATTACTAATGAAGCAAGTAAATGCCACAACTTACTAATTATTAACACTAATTATAGTTAATTACAAATTTTCACGCACCATCGCCATTCGGAAACCGTCCCTATGTATCCTTATTTCCATCATCTAATCGATTTTTAAGTATGTCACGGCGCAGTTTTACGACTCGTTTGCACACTTGATACGACATTTATGTGAGTTATGTCAACGTAATTACAACGTTGAACGGGCCATTGTCAAATATTTACTGCGAGAGGGCTGTTAGCGGTCGGAAATGTGGGTTACTAATGAAGCGAGTCATCATCTGGGCCTTTTACAGTTTGCATGCGTCCATCCTCGGTGATTAGGTCATGAGGCCCGTTTCCGCTGGTATACTTAACGAGTTTTTTTTTCTGCCGAGGAGAACAAGATTGCTTCCACATTTAGAACTTTAGGACGGAATGAGGATTCAATTTTCTCGTAGGAATTTCGCAGTGCACACTTGATAAAATTTAATGGTTTTGTACGTTATGTCTGCGAATGTAATTTATGTTTATATTTCTGTGGAATTACGTGGAATTTTTTTATAATTCATACTATAATTGAATGAGTTTCAACTTGGTTTTCGGCCCACTGACCATGGAAACCTTATTTTTACACTACAAAATACTCTCTTATCGCGCAAATTCAAAAATCTAGGGATAGGGGCATTTTAACTATCTTAACCATTGGTACCCTTTAGTTTAAAATTTACTTCAAATTTATTGCACTTTGCGATTCAGTACAAATAAAAAAAAACATTTCTTCGCTAGATCTCGTACTCGAACCTTTTTCAAATTTTGAACAAGTGTTTTCTTTAGAAGTAAACAAATATGAAAATCAGGGCTACAATTTTTCTTCTAAGATTTAAAGATTCATAGAAAATCTTCTAAGATTGATGTTTCTAAGTTTCGAAAATTCGAAGACTCGAAATCTGGAAGCTTCGAATTTTTAAGTTTCGAATTGTTGCGAAATGAAAAAGTTAATTTATTTCAAATTATTTAAAACTCATAAAAACAATTTATTTTTGCAAGATTTGTTATCGTTTTTTACTTTGCCAATACATTCGTTTGTTGTTAATTCATTATTACGGCAACTCCGCATGCGCATCTTTAGTTTCGTCGTGGGTTTTCGAGAAATGTTTTTTTGAAATTACATAAAAGTTTAAACTGTTGGGGGTTTTAGGATTGAAAATTTCGAAAATTCCAATCTTCACAATTCTTCTCTTCATTTCCGCTTCGAAGTTACGAATTTCAAATGCGAAGAAATTTGAATGTGTCTTTGCTTTCTTTGTGCCAAGTAGAGGAGAAGGTATTGTTTCCTGGAAACGTTTAAAATTCGAAAAATCAACCGAAATATTCATTTCAATTCAAAATTACACAGTTAGTATTGAAGCTATACAATTTAACATATTCAAAAGTTGTAATGTCGATTTTTTTTTATGCAATTTCAAAATTTCCAGAATGCCAAACATATAAATGGATGATAATATTCGCCGAAATTTATTTTATATATTCCCTCTGAACCGACAATGTTACATACTAACAGATTCTAAATAGGGCTGGAATTTTTCTTCAAAGACTTAAAATTTCGTGATTTGCAGCTTCGAAGATGGAAGTTTGGAAGATACGAAGTTGCGAAGATTTATAGAAAATCTTCAAATATTCTTACAAGATTCGAATTTTTTGAGTTTCGAAGTCTTATTTAGCGAATGTTGACAAATAAAGTTTCAAAGATTCGAAGACACGGAGTCTGGAAGCTCCCTTTGAACCAAAAAAAATGCTAACAGATTCTAAATAGGGCTGGAATTTTTCTTCAAAGACTTCAAATTTCGAGATTTGAAGCTTCAAAGATTGAAGTTTGGAAGATACGAAGTTTCGAAGATTTATAGAAAATCTTCAAATATTCTTACAAGATTCGATTTTTTTTAGTTTCGAAGTCTCATTTACCGAATATTGACAAATATCGAAGACACGGAGTCTCAAAGCTTCAAATTTTTAAGTTTCGAATTTTCGCGGATACTGACAAATGAAAAAGTTCATTTATACCAAATTATTTTAAAACTAATAAAAACAATTCATATCTTGCAATTCACTAGTTCGATGTTAATTCATTGTTACTGTAACTCAACATGCGCATCTTAAGTTTCGTCTTGGGTTTTCGAAGTAAAAATTTTGAAATTACATAGAAGTTTAAATTCCTAACTATTTAGGGTTCTGGGATTGAAAAAAAAATCGAAACACAACTTCGATTCTTCGTAAACTTCGAAAACTTCGAGACTTAGATACTTTGAATCTTCGACAATTCATGAAACTTCGACATTCGAAGTTTTCTTAGTTTTTTTGGATTCTTCGAAGCTTCAAAGTTGCAAAGCTTCGAATTATTTGGACCTGTAATTCTAAATCCACAGTTCTTACTTTCTCCGTTATGAAGTACGAGACAGTATTTTGATCGTGAACTGTTTTTAGCGGAAGTACCCGTTTTGAGGTCCCTAGAGACGATTTTAACAATTTTTGGAAAAATAAAATTGTGTCTGTGTGTCGGTGTATCTATGCGTCTTGTGCCTTTGTGCCTTTGTTTCTGTGCATTTGTGTGTCTGTGTCCTGTGTGTCTGTGTGTATATGTGTCTGTGTGTCTGTGTGTCTGTGTGTCTGTGTGTCTGTGTCTGTGTGTCTGTGTGTATGTGTGTCTGTGTGTCTGTGTGTCTGTGTGTTTGTATGGCTGTGTGTCTGTATGGCTGTGGGTCTGTGTGTCTCTGTGATTTTTGATCTGTGTCTCTGTGTGTGTGTGCGCGTGTGTCTGTATGACTGTGCACGCTGCATTTCAAAAAATAATACAGGTACAGATATGAAACTTTGAACTTAAGACCTTAATCCGAAATTTTTGTCTTTCTCCAATAACTTTTTAAATATGCAAAATAATAGAAACAGATTTAAACAAATATTGAAGACTGTGGAAAAATGAACATCTGTTGTTTAAAAATATTTTCTATGAAATTATTATTATTTTTATTTTTGGTCTATAATTCTTAAATGATAACTGTTACATCAAATTTGTATTAATAATAATTATGAAGAATGCTGAAATAAACAACTTATAGAGAATACGTTTTGTTTCGAAATTTTATCAGATTTTGAGTAAACTGACGATAAAGATTATTTGAGTTTGAAGTAAAATTTGTCATTTTCAACTTTCATTATTTTGACGTTTCAAAGATCAGTGATATCTTGCTCTGCAATATAAATATAAATAACTAATATACCATCAAATCGGAGAAAGTAACATGATGGCTACATCAACATTTCTTACACGTAATATATAAAAAAACACAAAACAATTTCAGAGACGGGGTTTTAGTTAGTTAATTTTTTTAATTCTTAACATTTTTGAATTATTTAAGGTTTATAAAGAAGAACATATCTTGGCGAGTATTTTACATTATGAATGAATGATAAAATCTTTTAAATTACTTGCGTTTTCGACTTCGCACTCATGAGCTCCTTTGATGGCATGTTGTGTCAATTTTTTAGTATTTTATCTAGACAATAAACTCTCTTGTAATAAAACTAAACTAACAAAAACAAATCAATAAATATTTATTTCTTTTAAGGCAACTCTCCAAAGGTTTTTTTTTAAACATTAATGTTCTGGTTCGCGTTCGTGAACTACTTCAAACAGCCTCAAGAAATTTGGATGAAGATGATTTCGTATATAACTTGGGATTTTGCACAGGAAGCTTTTCATGGTGGCCATTATGATGAGGCAAATACAAACACAGGAGAAGGCCCATACGGAGGGGCTCTCAAAAGTTGTTTCCTTTGAAAGTTTTAGAGCATGTCATTTCTTACTAATGTGATAGAATCGTATGGCTACGAAATAATCCTCTGAAGACACTCTTCTGGGGCAAATCAGGTTTTCTCAGCCATTAGATTTTATCTACAACTTGACTGACGTTTGTAGAGACTGTTTAAAAAAATCAATGCGCTAATTCTATTCTCCTTAAAAAGGGTGGGCCATCTAACGATTTTAATTTGAATCTGCTATAAAAAAAAACTAGTGAATATTTTTCAAAATTATGAGTTTATTAGAAAGTTTGAATATTTTCATTTTAGAATGAAACACAAAATCATTCAAATGACTGCCACGTCTGGCTTGACAGTACTCTATTTGATCAACCCAATTTTTCTGTACATTTTCGATAGTTTGGGCTCCAATCGCATACTTTGATTTCGTGTTTCAAGGCATTAACTGTCTCTGGATGGTTCACGTAACACTTAATCCTTAAGGGATCCACACAAAAAGAAGCCAACGGGGTTAAATTACAACTCCTAGTGACATCAGCACTTCGACTGATTATTCGATTTCCAAAGACAGTGCGCAAAATATCGATGGTTACGTCGGCTGTGTGGCAAGTGGCCCCGTCCTGTTGAAACCAAATGTCATCCATGTCATACTATTAAATTTTTGGAAACAAAAATTCATTTAGCATGGCTCGGCAACGTTCGTTATTGACGGTGACGGCGGCTTCCTGCTCATTTTCAAAGAAAAATTTGGGCCATTTTTCTTCGAAATGCCGCCAGACCAAAAACTACACCAAACAGTTACTCGTTGTGGATGAATAGGCTGCTCAATAGTCACGTGTGGATTCTCTGATCCCCAAATGCGACATTTTGCTTATTGACATAACTTCATCTTCAGCTTCATCGGAAAACAGGATTTTTCGATAAAAATGCTCATCTTTCGCCAAACGATATTTAGCCCATTGGGCGAACTAAAAACTCATCAGATGGTCACGAGGCTTCATTTCTTGGACTAATTGAACTTTGTAGGCCTTGAAACCGAGGTCTTTATGCTCCTCAGAGAATTGCGAGAAATGTTCAGTTCCAGAGAATGATGACGAGTTGATGTTGATGCATGTTCACGCACACTCTGATCGACAGCATTAATGTTCTCGGCTGAGCGCACTGGACGAGAACGTGAACGTGTTGTTTTATCCACTAAGGATCCGGTTTCGCAAACTCGCTCCACAAATTGACCCACAAACTGCGTTGAAGGCACTTCTCCTTCTATCGAATTCGTTTCGTAAATTCCTTACCGTTTCAGTAGAAGACTCACCACGTGGGAAGTAAGTTTTTAATAGTTCCCAACTTTGTTCAAGTGTAAAGCGTCCCATTTGGTAAATGTCAAACATAAACCTAAATTTCTGTTAGATCATGAATGTCATTATACCTTTCAAAATTAAAATAAACGGTAGTTCAAATTCCAAACGTTAGATGGCCCACCCTTTACATAATGGGTTCATGGAAATAGTGACCAATGTGTAAAAAAACACAGATTTGGTCGAACAAGAATTTTACTTAATAATAATAATAATAATGGTTTATTGTGCTAAACAAAAGTTACACTCGTCAATAAAATAAATAAAAATACGATATCGGAAATGTCTTTATCCCTGGAGCTGAATCGATAATTAAAGAGCTTTCGCGCAACACAATAGAAATTACAACCTGATCCTGATTATCTCACATTGTCCAACCATCCGTTCCTTATCTCGCCTAACGAGGACCAATTAAAAATGCAAGACTGACAAACAGTAAGGGAAAGATCGAGATCCGTTTGAAGCGGGACGTTGCCCTTTTTAATCAGAAACCGATTCGGGGTGCCGTTTGTGCAAATTACAAGCACTTCATTAAACCGGCCTTTTCTCCTTCAGAATTGGGTGGATTTGTATTTATTTTAAGGTAAATAATTCGGAAGCGATGGCGAACGACGAGGGTGCCGCACAGCGCCGCTTTTGCATTAACCCAATTAAATTTCATCGATATTCATGATCGGATACAGATCCGATATTTAGGTAAACGTTGGATTGAAATTTTTATTACGGAGTGTGAATATGTGTGCCGGTGGATACGATTAGCCGTTATCGATTCCGGACGGTTTTAATTTTGGATAGCCGATGTGGCTTTAATAGATTGGTTTTTAATTGTTGCCATGGCGACTGTAATTTAACTATTTATACATGTACTGTTATCACCACAGATTTCCGTTATGCGATGCCGTGTAGAACAATTATTTCCTGTTATTTGTATATTTATGCGTGAATTGACACAAAATAAATATTGTTATTGTTAATTAAAGTTTCTATTCAAAATCATGAGATAGTTTGGAGATATATCGCGTATATCGAGCGTACAACAAAAATTGACGACGAAGTTGGCGTTGGAAATCTCGTCATCACACGCGTGAAATACTGGATGCGGTTAAACGGTGACATTGGGCGCGTTCGTCAGATTAAACAGTTGGGTGTTTACTGCCAACCGTTGGGGTATTTTCTGATTAACGTGAGCAAGTTCGTCTAGCGGTCGCCATTTTACCAATCGTACAAATTAGACTGATTGTTGTTTGAATCAAGTGTAAAAGGTGCCGCCGAAATGGAGGTTACAAAAGTAGCGTTCATCAAATACAATAAACATGTTGACAGTTGAAAATTCTGACGAACGTCCCCATTGTCAGATATTATAATTGACTCGTATAGTTCCAAAACCGGCCATCTCCTAAACCATCAAAATAACAAAAACATGCTGAAATTTAATGTCAAATATGTTGTGCGTATAATACATAACAGCAAGTTCCAAAAGCAGCCTTGTTTAATAAGATTTTTCTGTTTGTATTAAATTATAACGAATAATTTTTCTATTTGGAAATTGCGGCAGTTCGCTGACAAAAAAACCAATCGTAACCATAGTAATAACTGTTGGGCAATGAAACCGCTATCATTTGATTGGACGTCACCTGTTGGGCAATGAAATTGCTATCATTTGATTGGACGTCACCTGTGGAGAAAATGATTCGGCCGAATAATGGACAACTTTCTCAATCAAAAACGATTTAACAACGTTTATATTATTTAATAAGATGCGAAAACCGTTTTTATTTATCATTGGAATGAAAGTAACTTTCATAAAGGTTCGAATGAAATTGCTTCTGCACTCTATCATAGACTTAATAATACAAATTTTGAAAATATTGAAGTTCTGAGGTTAGTTACCGATGGATGCGGTGGTCAGAACAAAAATTGTATTATGATGACAATGCTTTCAACATGGATGCTTACAAAAGCTCATGAGGAAATAGAAATGGTATAGAAAAAGTTATTCGTCGCATTGATGTAATTAGTAGTCCAGAAAGATATGAGGAAATCTTTTCAGATCATAAAACTGTGATTTGCCTTGGTACTAGACTGGAAATCAGTTTCGCAACAGGTACTTAAGCCCCTCGACCATTGGCATTTTAAATTTGCCTCAGCTACAGTGGCGGCTCGTCAACTTTTGGTTTAGTGAGGCACAGATTTAATATTATCTACACATCTTTTTAAAATATCCATATTTTCCTTCGCGTTATTGTTAAACGTTTCGATTTCAATTTTCCGACCCGTACTTAAAACATTAAGTATATTTTATTTACACAACTAATAACTAATTTCTGGTAACGGGAACGACAAGCTAGGTACATTTTCGTTCCCGTTCCCGTTCTCGTTGCCGTTCCTGGGTTGATGTGAAGCTGCCTTAACCTACGTTGCTATCTGATCACATAAAATGTCTGCCAGATAACCAACCTAATTCCACTAGAATTCCACCAGAAAATATGAAAATATAAAGTACGAAATAAATATATCTTATATTTTAACAGTTGAATTTAACGTTTTGCGTACGAATGAGGGTTGAGTATTAGGTAGAACAATGAAATATTCCGACGAAAAATAAATACATTTAAATTTGAATGAATCTTTGAAAATTAATATTTTTAGTAGTAGAAGACTAACAAAAAAATCTAAAAAAACAAAACAAATAATGCTATAACAGAATTCCACAAAAATTTTAAAATCTTTACGAAACACCTACCTTTAAAACTGACTTAAAGTTTTGAAAATTTGCGAATTTTTGAAAATTAATGTTTTAAGTTAAGAACTATTAAACAAATCTAATTTTTAATTTTTAATTTATTCACCTTTAATATAAACTTTAGTTTTTGAAAATGTGTAAAGGAGTAAAAGAGCAGTTTTTGATGGGAAATGGCTTTCAGTCAATTTCCTTGAAATCAACTGAAAAATGTCGCAACAGCCGAAGATCTCAAGATCTCGCGCAAAAAGCAGTTCTGTGCCTGATACTACAATAATCAAATATGCATAGGCATGATGAATGTATATTTATTATCTCGAAATTTTGGGGTTAGAGGTCTACAATTTTTTACGGAATATTAATTCTGAATAAATTTGTGAAATTTCAAGTCAATGGCAATTTCTTTTTATATTTTTATATATAAGGCGCCAGAATTATCGTTCTTTTCTAGCACGAAATTAAGAGTTTTGGTAAATTTAAATGGCAACACCGTAAATTTTGCAGCGTTGCTGAAAAGCTGCAGATTTTCAGACGAACTTGTGTGTGTTGCAAATACTTTTCACCATCGAACCAATAGGTTTTCTAAATGTAAACTTAAATTATCTGCTCTAAAAACTTGTCAAGCCATCGGACATCCATAGACGCGTTTCAAGATTTATCTCTCACGAGTTCAGTTTTGATTTATGTTAGTAAAACAGGGCGCTACACTAAACTTCATGCATACAAATATGAATTTGATTATTGTTTTTTTCTTTCCCATTACACGATGGAAAAGAAGTCACATTTTCTCATGTGTTACAAATATATAGTTCACGAGAAAGTAACAGGTTTTCTATGATACATTTAAACTAAAAATATCTGATCCAAAATTTTGTCAAGTCGTTAGCTATCCATAAACGCGTTTCGAGATTTATCTCGCACCAGTTCAGCTGTGCTTTATATTATTTATTGTTTTTTTAACAATCAAGATTTATATATCTATTTTTTCGATTATTGCAATATCAGGCATAGAACTGCTTTTTGCGCAAAATCTTGAGATCTTCGGCTGTTGCGACCATGGAGACTTTTGATCTTGGTGAATATTTTTCAGTTGGTTTCAAGGAGATTGACCTAAAGCCATTTCCCTATCAAAAACTGCGGGGTTCTTTCTGCGAAAGTTATATATATATATATATATATATATATAGATGCTGGAGGGAAGTAACGGCCGTACGTCGCGAACACGAGCATAACCTCATTTCATTAACTTATAAAAAATTTTCTCTCTTGTAAATTATTTTGTAGCGTTATCCCTGAAGAAGCTAATAAACATTGGCGAAAGCTCGGTTTTATGATAAATAGATGATTTATTAACCACCCTTTTTTGGTCGGATTCCCTGATACGAGGATTTTTTCTTCGACATTTTTACTATATATATATATATATATATATATATATATATATATATATAAAATAATTTTTTTAATTATGGTGATGGTTGCGACCGTTACTACGTGGTAATTCATTATAAAATCACTGAATAAAACATTTACTATGTTTTTTACCATGTATATGAAATATTTGTACATACATCAAATAAATTGTTGTAAAAAACATAGTAAATGTTTTATTCAGTGATTTTATGATTTTTTTAAGTGGTCGAATATTTGAACAAGGAAATACTAAAAAAAATCATATCGATATGATTGCATTCCTTAAAAACTCTGATGCAATCATAATACATTTACCTTTAAAATTAATCTTGACTTTTGAAACTGAGTGAATTTTTACATGAGTTATGAATTTTTGAAAATTAATGTTTTAAGTTGTTAAACACTTAAACAAAACAAAACCCGAAAAGAAAATAAGTATTGATATGAGAAGAGTTCTTCAAATATTTCAGAATATTCACATAACATCCATCTTTGAAACGCTTTAATTTTTGAAAATGTGAGTTATGAATGTTTTAAGTTTCTGCTTTTTCTCTTGTAAAATAGATGTTTTAAAAATAAAGTTTAAATTTAAATGGAATTACTCAAGTTTTTTCAATGATTCAACATAATTCCGGTAGAAAATTATTCCGCAATTCGGATTAATTCCGCTGACTTGGCAACACTGGCCTTAATACAGCTGACAATGGCGAGCACTGCGACTGTTCTCTCTCTCTCTATCACGTGGGTGACCAATGAGAAGCCTCTGAGGCTCGCCTACAATATCGAAATAAATCTGCACACTACAACGAATGCGATATATGTAAACTGTATGGAGGGATATTAAGTTGCATAAATTTCGATCGCGCTGGTTTATATTTGCCTCAAGTCCGGCCTGGGTGGGCGCACTAATTCTAGTCATTAAAAATCGGGATCATTCCGTTTATACAATTTATAATTAATGTATACTTATTAATTGTCAATATTAAAGCCAAAACGGAAGACATTTATTGAATACAATTCTATATTTTTTTTATAATATAGAAAATTAATGGCGAGGCAATGCCTCAATTTTTTTCTTTAAGGAAATACAAGGAAAGTTCCATATTATTTAAGGGGGAACCTAATTATAGAGTTGCTTTTGGAAGTTACAAAAGTGTAGACAAATCATTAAGATATCCAGAAGACACTGAAGAAGGGGTTAACATAAATCCTCTTAAACTAAATGACGTTCATAAGCTTCTAGCCAAACATTTTGGCACAGACTGGAAAACAATAGAGGACCTAAAATACTTTTAAAATGTCTTACAACGACCACCAGATGTTGAGGATGTTGCAGAAGAGCAACTTAATGATGTTTGCCAAGTAAATGATCAAATCTCCAAATATAATTATAATTTATTATGTATTTCAGAAATAAATAGTAAACTAATTTTGTCTATAAAACATGCTAAATTTATTAACATGCCTAAAATTTCCATAACCGGCCATGTACAAGGGTTAATTTCAAAACCGGCCATCTATAAAATTCTAAAATCTATAAATAATAACATAATGAATTTTTCATTCTAGCAGTATTGCTATTATTTTTCACTAACAGATATCTACTGAATGCACTAAAAGTATATTTCAATATTTTCATGCAAGAATGTGTACAACGTTTTTCAATTTTCTGGAAAATCGTTTATGTTGGAGATGGCCGGTTTTGGAACTATACGACTCAATTAGTGGTTATTAACATCTGACATTTCAATGTGACAACCAGTGATTTACGCTTGCAAAGACATGATTTTACATTTCCAGCACCAACTTCGTCGTCGATTTTTGTTGTACGCTCGTTAGATGGACACAGAGACATTTTGCAGAAATCGGCGGAATAGTCACGAACGACCATAAAATCGATATTTAGAAATTTAAAACAAACATTTTCAACCAGGCAACTTTAAGTTTTTAAAGTTTGAAGTTATCTGAAAATGGACTAGCAGTTAGTAACAGTCGCAAACATAGTCTTCTTACAGTTTAAAGTTTCACATTTCATTTTAGAATAATTTTCTAAGTTAGTCTTGTATGTAGAAATAAACGATCTTAAACCAATGTTATTATCTAGTAGTACTAGTAATAACATGCAAATTTCTTTTGTATCATTCAATATCCGTGCCGAGTGGCACTAGCCAGGGAAGTAGTTGTTTCAATAAGTTATTTGTTTATAGTCTTAGTAAGACTTAATTTTTGCTTGCAGATTAACGAACAGGTTGTATATTCATATATTCAGGCTACATTTCGTTTTATTGTATTTATATAATCTTCTTTTCCAACTACCTTTCCAAATATAGTTTTCTTATGACATATCTCAAAACATCTAACTAAAACTTTGGCAAAAAAAAATGCGAAATCTCCCCTTGCACATTCAATCGTGTAAACACGCGTAAACAAACGTCCTTTGTTGCCATCGACGTCGGCGCGATGGGCGGACGCGAACGCAATTTCCCGCCGAACTAGTTTTTTTTTTCGCAATTTCCCGTCGAAAATGCAATCGCCGGTCCATTATTATTCGGCCGCGGAGGGGGCGAGAGAAAATCGCGGAATTTAGCGCCAACTTTACGCACGCCGCCGTAAACAAGAGGTCCGATCGGCGGCGATGAAAATGGGAAAATGCCGGCGACGAGGCCCCGCGTGAGCGGAAAATGGTTTTACGATGATTGAAATTCTGATTTATGGCAGAAAGGTGGATCCACTCGTATGTTATATAGGCTAATATCTGGTGTAAGTTGATATAGAAAAAATTATAGCCACGTTCGACGTGGAAAATGGAATGTAATTCGATCGATGATTGATTAAAATAAATTTCGAGAGCCATAATAAAAAAAAAACATACTTATGCATAATATTTATATTCATATCATGCATATTCTCAATAAATATTAGCTATGGGCTATATTTCGTTTTTATTAAATTTATTTAATGTATGTGAAACAAGTTGGGATTTCGTATTTTAAATATTTAATTTTAAATCGAAAATCTTAAGTAAATAACTAAGACCGGATATATTTTTAGAAACGTCGCCGAGCTTAAATGGACGGTTGCCTTTTTTTACAGCGTTGACTACTAGGTTACCTGTATTGCTTTTTATAAAAATTGAAAAACCTATAAATAGCTGACCTAACTTGATCAAAATTTCATAAAATACTTAGGCCCACTTGCACCATTTTTTCGTTAAGTCTAACTTTGTAAAGTAGGACTTATATTTTAAGTCATGCTTAAATAGAAGCGTCATGCACCATATTTATGTCATTATTAGCCAGTATTTTGAGTCAGGCCAAATAATTTTAATAAAGTTTATTTGCGAAAACGAAAACACCGAAAGAACGACAATTCGTCCAAATCATGAGAATGATCAGCTCTCTTCCAAAGTAGTGGATACATGAAATTAATAATATCCATGAGGTCTAAATCGTCTTCAAAAATATAGTCCACTCCAAAGTTTAATTCTGCAAGTATACTAGGAGTTTTGTTATTTAAAATAATTTATTGTGCTTAAATATCTGTTACTAGGGACCACTGACAGAACGAATTGAAGGTTATGTATGCAGACTTAAATTTTAAGCGGTTCATGACGACGGCTTATTTAAAGTCTTCCTTAAGCTGTGCTTAAAGTATGGTGCAAGCAAAATACATACTTAAATGTTGCTTAAATTTTAAGAATGCTGTAAGCATAGCTTTAATACAATGGTGCAAGTGGGCCTTAAGTATGTATTATGTTAAATCCTTATAATGCGGTTTTTAATTTTGTAATTATAGGACTTTAGGTTTTTAAAATACTGACAGTATTTAAATTATCATTAAGAGGTTAATTTCAATGTGTACACTCTAGTATATAATTCTATCTCTATCAATTTGTGCTTATTTTATATTATATTTTAATCTATACATGCATATACATACTTTTAAATGCTATTGTATTCAAATTTTGTTGACGAATGTAAGGCTTGCGCTAATAACATGAATAAAAGTATTAGTAGTATTAGTAATAACACAAATAGCAAGTCCTATAAATACCCAACTTGATGCATTTGAGGGCGAAAAAATCGTGAGTAGTTACCTATTAGACTTAAGCAAAGCTTTTGATTGCGTTACACAGTCAATTCTCTTGAGAAAGTTATACTTTTACCATTTCTATCCAGAGAGCTGTCATTAATAATGTCTTATATGAAAAATGGGAGGCAAAAAATCAGCTTAAACAATACTACACCAGAGGAAGAAAAAATAGTTCATCGGGTACCTCAAGGGTCAATCTTGGGACCATTGCTTTTCCTAATATACATAAACGATCTAAGCAAAATCCAAATAGTTTAACAGTGCTATATGCTGACGACACATCCATCTCAGTAAAAGGTGACAGTGCGTAGGTCAGAGTGCAGCCACAATCAATAATGAAACAAATGTTCAGATGGTTCGAATGTAATAAACTCAAGCTAAACACAGATAAGACGACGGAACTAACTTTCTCGCCAAAATAATCAAATTCTAAAGAAATTTGTACTACTATATTTTTAGGAGTTGTTATAGACTTACATCTAACATGGGAGGCTCATGGGGCTAACTAGAACCTGAAAAAATTTTGTTTTTGTTAAAAAAAATCTAACAAGGTCAATAAATTCCCAAATATTAAATATTGTTCCCCCATCAGAACACCTACAGACCATTTTCGACCTTTCAGGTCTCATCAGTGTAGTTAGGTGCTGATGGGGAAACGGAGATTACTATTGGAATATAAGTATCCCAAACACCGTTAAAGGTAGAAACACCAAAGTGGCGGAATCTATTGCCTGAATGCTGTACTGTTATATTTGCCGCCGCTGGCAATGTCCATATCTTGTCGGTGTTAAAGCCACCCGGATTTGATTCAGTACAGCATTCAGGCAATAGATTCCGCCACTTTGGCGTTTCTACCTAAATTTCCAAATATTAATCAGGGTTTATCATTCGTTCACACAATCACGTATTAATTATGGGGACACTACTATAATGAACACAGACGATATTGAAAGAGCATAATTAAGGGCTTCCCTCCAAACATTTTCTATCACTCGTGTTGTAGAAATTCTCGAAAGTCTTCGATTATTGCGAGCTCCAGTAGTCTTGGGAGGACATACCGTTCCTTCTTCACACCACAAACACCAACAGTGCCACAGTTGATACAACCCATACAATTCGCGATTTGACGAAATGAAAATCCATCTTCTTTCAAGCTTTTTTAATCAAAAACAATTGCAGCAAACTTTAAATCTTGGAAATTTAATCGAAACTGATCTTGCTTATGTAATAATTGTAGTAAAAAGCAGTGGATTTGTTTCACAATTTATATTATTACTTTACAACTTAAAACTCATATTTGCTTAACGATTCTGTACAAATTATAAAATACTGCTTGCCAAGATTTTGAAATTGTCACATTTAAATAGAATGTTTTAGTTTTTAATATTGACATGTTTCAAGTTGATTAAAAAATACAAATTAGCAATTTTCGAAATTTAATCAAAATTAATTTTGCGTTTTGATTCCGTAAAAATTAAAATCACTAACAATATTTACACTTGAATAGAACTTGTTGGGATTTATATCTTCTGCAATTTGCCGATGACACCATCTTTATCACCCACAAGCCAACCTTATACAAAGCTTAAAAACTCAAACACTCTTCGTGAATAAAAACTTCCTTTTCAACATAAACTTGTATTGGCAATCCGAGTGTATTTTAACATTTTTTTTTCGAAATTTTTTTGAATATGAAAAATATCAGAAAACTTTTAAACAAATGTTGAACATAACAAAAAAATTAACAACTTTTTTCTTTAAAATATTCTTCATAAAAAAATTGTTTTCGGAAAAATAAATTAATTGATGTTTGTGATTTTTGTCTAATTATGAAATGATAATAGTTACGTCAAATTTGCACAATTTTTAATACTTTATATAACAGAAAGTATACTCAATAATGTGTAACATTAGGCACTAATACTATTAGATGCTCAACAGAGATTAAATACAGTCTTTGTTCTTCTAATGTTCGCTTCTGGTATTAATCAGCATTTATTAATTTATTACAGGCATTTTTATGAAATACTACAATTTCAATTGTATGCTAATACAATTATCGATTTTTCTAACCTATTTGCACATTCTTTTCAGTAAAAAAAGTAACAAAAATTGTCTAAGAAAATTTCAAACAAATAAGGAAACGCCATCCGTACGTGAAATTTATATTCAGTGAGTTAACTCAATCGTTGAAACAATTCGCATGGATGGCAGTGTTCCGAAACTTAAAGTTGAGCTGTGAGTTGGATAATAACGGGATGTGTAAGTCTCGAGTTTGCCGGACGAATGCGACAATCATAAAATTGAAACACATTTCATATCCGACCGGTTTATTTTATGGCCGCAAACTGCCCCGTTTTCGCATAAAACATAGTCCATTGTCACATCTAGTATTTAAGCGTAACACGTGTATACAGTAATTAATTAATTTTATTATCTATTGTTTCACCACGGAAACAATCATTTGTAAATTTATAAAATGTATTTTATCCAGGGTCATGTTTAAGTTCATAAAATGAAAAAAAAAATCCAAAATAAAACAATAGTTGAAGTAACAAAAATTGATCTTGACCTCGCACAAAAGGTTGCCAACCTAAAAAAATCTGGGAGAATTTAGTAGCGGAACATTTAAACCTGAGGGAATTTAAATTCAAAATGTCTGCCAACCTACAAAATCTATTAGAATTTAGTGGCAGGAAATTCAAATCTGGCGGAATTTGAACTCAAAATGGCGGCCAATATAAATAATCTGGGGGAATTTAGTGGCGGGAAATTTAAATCTGGGGGAATTTAAACTCAAAATGGCGGCCAATATAAATAATCTGGGGGAATTTAGTGGCGGAAAATTAATATCTGGGAAAATTAAAACGCATGTAACCGTGAAAGAGAAGGAAGGGTTGATTAAAAAAATCAACCTAAAAATGACAAACGTGGGAATTTAAATAATTTTTGTTTAAACGTGAACTAAGAGTATTTTTTTCAACTAATCAAATTTTAATGGATTTGGAAAATTTCAAGTTTGTTACAAACTTTAAAAGTGTCGAACTTGAACAAAAACAAGTTCTGTTTATGTCTGATTATTTCGAAATCTAGGCTACAAGTATTGTTCAGTTTTTACGAAATCGCAAACAGGAATCAATTTTGAGTAAATTTGGAAAATTTGAAGTATAGTGCAATTGGTTTTATCAACTTGGGAAATGTCAAACTTCAAGTTGTGTTCCAGTGTGTTTGTTTTAGAATTTAGACAAATTTTTTACAAAATCATAAACTAGAATCAATTCTTAGTATATTTAGAACATTTCAAGATTGTTGCAATTGTTTTTCAACTTTTTAAAATTAATTTTCAAAATACCGAACTAGAAAATTGAAACAAACTCTGTTCAAGTGTTATTATTTCTAAATCTGGGCAAAGAGTTATATCTATTTGTAAGGAATCATCAAGCAGAATTAATTTTGAGTAAATTAGAAGATTTTTAAACTCTTTGCAATTGCTTTTCATTTTTTTAAAATCAATTTGAAAATATCGAACTACAAAATTGAAACAAACTCTGTTCAAGTGTTATTATTTCTAAATCTAGGCAAGGAGTAGAATCTGCTTGTAATGAATCATCAAGCAGAATAAATTTTGACTAAATTTAAAGATTTCTAGCATGTTGCAATTGTTTCTCATTTTTTTTTCAATTTTCAAAATATCGATCAAGAAAATTGAAACAAACTTTGTTCAAGTGTTATTATTTCTGAATATAGGCAAGGAGTAATATCTTTTTGTAAGGATTTATGAAGCAGAATTAATTTTGGGTAAATTTGGAAAATTTCAAGCTTGTTGCAATTGTTTTTAATTTTTTTTTTTAACAATTTTAACATATTGAACTAGAAAATTGAAACAAACTTTGTTCGAGTGTTATTATTTATAAATCTAGGCAAAGATTAATATATATTTGTAAGAAATCATTAAGCAGAATTTATTTTAAGTCTATTTGAAAAATTTACAGCTTCTTGCAATTGTTTTTTATTTTTTTAAATCAATTTTCCAAATATCGAACCACAAAATTAAAACAAACTTTGTTCAAGTGTTATTTATTCTAAAACTAGGTAAACAGTAATGTCTATATGTAAGGAATCATAAAGCACAATCAATTTGAGTAAATTTAGAAAATTTCAAGTTTGTTGCAATTGTTTTTAAATTTTCTTAGGCTTCAAAATATCGAACGTGAAAATTGAAACAAGTTCTGTTGAAGTGTCATAATTTTGAAAATAGGCAAGGCCATTTTTTTACGGAATCGCAAAGCAGGGTTAATTTAGAATATATTTGAAAAAAAACGTGCTGCAATTGTTTTTCATAACTTTTAATTAACTTGGAAAACTTTAAAGTTGTAAATTGAATTAAAATTTGTCTAAGTGTGATTATTTCAAAATCTAGACAGAGAGTATTTATTTATTTTTTAAAATCGTAAAGCAAAATAATTTTTTTAGAAAATTTCAAGATTTTTTTAAAAAAAATTTTTATCAATTTTATAAATATAGAAATTTAAAATTCTGTTAAACTGTGATTATTTCTAAATTCAGGCAAGAAGCAATAACTATTTGCAAGGAATCATAAAGCGGAATAAAGTTTGACTAAATTTGGAAAATTTAAATTTTTAAATTTTTTTAAATCAATTTTCAAAATATCGAACCAGAAAATTGAAACAAGCTCTATTCAAGTGTGATTATTTCTAAAACTAGGCAAAGAGTAATATGAATTTGTCGAGAATCATGATGCAGAATCAATTTTGAGGATATTTAAAAAATTTCAAAATTTTTGCAATTGGTTTTATTTTTTTAATCAATTTTAAAATAACTTGAAAATTCAAAACAAGTTCTGTAAAACTGTATTTATTTCTAAATTGACGTAAGGAGTAATATTTTTTGCATGGAATCATAAATCAGAATAAAAGGCTGAAAGACCTCTGGTCAATTGCCTGTTGAGGTCGTTTGTAAAAGTGTCTCAATAAATGTATTGTCTCTCTCTCAGAATAAATTTTGACTAAATTTGGAAAATTTCAAATATGTTGCAATTGTTTTTCAATTTTTTTAAATACTAGAAAATTGAAACAAACTCTGTACAAGCGTTATCATTTCTGAGTCTAGGCAAGGAGTGATATCTATTTGTAGGTCCCTTACTTACTTATGAAGCAGAATCAATTTTGAGTAAATTTGGAAAAATATAAGCTCGTTGCTATTGTTTTTCAATTTATTCAACAATTTTCAAAATATGGGACTGTAAAGTTGAAACAAACTTTGTTTAAGTGTTATTATTTCTAAATCTAGGCAAGGAGTAATATCTAATTGTAAAAGATCTTAAAGCACAACCAATTTTGAGTAAATTTGGAAAATTTCAAGCATGTTGCAATTGTTTTTCAATTGTTTCAAATCCATTTTCAAAATATCGTACTGGAAAATTGAAAGAAACTGTTATTATTTTTAAATATAGGTAAGGAGTAATATCTAATTGTTAAGAATCTTGAAGCGAAATCAATTTTGAGTATATTTAGAAAATTTCGAAAATTTTGCAATTGGTTTTATTTCTTTTTTCATTAATTTTAAAATAACTTGTAAATCGAAAACAAGTTCTGTAAAACTGTAATTATTTCTAAATTTAGGCAAGAAGCTATCTCTTTTGCATGTAATCATAAATTAGAATAAATTTTGACTAAATTTGGAAAATTTCAACCATGTTGCAATTGTTTTTCACTTTTTTTTTAAATTAATTTTCAAAATATGTTATTAGATAATTGAAACAAACTCTGTTCAAGTGTTATTATTTCTAAATGTAGGCAAGGACTAAAAACTATTTGTAAGGAATAACAAGAAAAAATCAATTTTAAGTAAATTTGAAAATTTTTAAGCTCTTTGACATTGTTTTTCAATTTTTTAAAATCAATTTTCAATATATTGAACTTTAAAATTGAAACAAGCCCTGCTCAAGTTTTACTATTTCTAAATCTATTCAAGGAGTAATATCTATTTATAGGGAATCTTGAAGCAGAATAAATTTTGCGTAAATTTGGAAAATTTCAATCTCGTTGACATTGTTTTTCAATTTTTTTAAATCAATTTTCAATATATCGAACTCTAAAATTGAAACAAGCTCTGTGCAAATGTTACTATTTCTAAATCTAGACAAGGAGTAATATCTTTTTGTAGAGAATTTAGAAGCAGAATCAATTTTGAGTAAATTGGGAAAATTTCAAGATCGTTTCAATTTTTCACTGTTTAAAAATCCATTTTCAAAATATCGGACTCCAAAAATTTAAGTGTGATTATTTCTAAAAATAGGCAAAGAGTACTCTTAATTTATAAGCACAATTAAGGTTGAGTAAATTTGAAAAATTTAAAGCTCGTTTCAATTGTTTTTTATTTTTTTTTTTTTAGTTTAAAAATATCGAACTTGAAAATGGAAAGAAATTCTGTTCAACTGTGATAGTTTTGAAAATAGGCAAAGCCAATTTTTATGGAATCGCAAAGCGGAGTTCATTTTGAATATATTTAAAAAAAATAATTCTTTTCATTAACATGGAAAATTTCGAACTTGTGAATTGAATCAAGTTCTGTTTATGTTGTGATTATTTCCAAATGTACACAATGATTTTTTTTTATTTTTATGGATTCTTAACGCAGAATCAATTTTAAGTAAATTTGAAAAATTTCAAGATTGTTGAAAATGTTCTTGAACTTTTTGAATCAACTTGGAAAATGAGAATTGAGAAATACGGTACAAGTATAGATGTGGATGCAATATAATTAGCAATTGACCAAGGTTTTCCAGCCCGAAATTTTTAGATTATTTTGAAAAACTTTTTTTTTGACAAATGTAGAATTCATTTCTTTACAGTCCAATTCAAAGATAGATTTTAAAATTGTTAAATAAATAAACATGTAACTATTGGCGAGTGAAATGCACAATTTTTGATAGTTGAAAAGTAATACTACTATTATTTATCTACGTTCAAGTAAGGGAATTTTACTTTAATATTTACGTGGGTCTGAAGTTTCCATGTGGAAAACAAAATCAGAATTACTATTAAACAAATGTGCAATGGCATTAAAGTTAATTCACCTGGCAAATAGCGGACATTTCGAAATACCACAGAATCTTACGCATTTCCGGGTATCGGGGCGGCTCCCGTACTTAAAACCCACCGGATCCCACTGGAAATCCGGGCGCGACAAGTCCCGTTACGTTAATAAAAGCCCCCAAAGCAGCTTTTAAGCTCGGACGGGAGGCTAAGGGAAATACTCCACATAGAAAAAAATAAACTAAATGCACTTTTCTTTAGAGAACATTCTGTTATGGTTATTCGCTTGAAGTCTATAATGGTATTTTTAACTACATTATGGACTATTTTATGCCTGCAGAAAATGAGGTTTAAAGGCAACCGGAAACAGTTTGTAATTGCTGTATCGTTCGCCTTTTTAATTTTTTATTAATCCAAAATAATTACATACTGACTCTTGTGTCATCAATAAAACATACGGTGATTTGCAGTTGTAATATAATTCCTAAAATAAAAAATGGTGATCTAGTCATCCGATTTGATGGTATATCGCGCCGAATATTGAAACATAATTGATATACGCACATAAATCCCACAGTATAATACTTTTAAGTACTTAATTAAAACTGTTCATAACGCAACAAATAGTTTCTCCTGAGGGGTAACGGCAATGGGCGGACTTGACAAAACGTACACCCATCTCTTAAAAATCCTATTGCTACGCCGTTCTCGCTGAAAAATAATTATTTTCTACAGATAGCGCCAACTAAAATATCTCGCCGAAGGGTCTAGCGTCCTAATTTTTCAGGTAAAACTAATTTGGCTTAATGAATTTGAATACTAAATAATCAATCCGTATTTCTATAGAAACACATTTCAGATTTCCAGCGTTTATCTAAATTTTATTTAATGTTGAAAATACCAATTTTTAACAATAAATTACACACTAGTAGAAATACATAGATTTTTCTGTTTATATTAAATTATAACGAATAATTTTTCTATTTGGAAATTGCGGCAGTTCGCTGACAAAAAACGAATCGCAACAATAGTAATAACTAAACTGTTGTGCAATAAAACCGCTATCATTTGATTGGACGTCACGTGTGGAAAAAATTATTCGGCCGAATAATGGACAACGATTTAACAACGTTTATATTATTTAATAAGATGCGAAAAATATTATTACATACTTTTCATCGATCACGACACAATCGTGTGTCAAAAACACTTAATTTTTCTAACGGGTCGAACTTACATGGATTGAACAATTACCATTTAATATTTGTAACATAATTATAAATATTTAAATAACGTAATTGTGCTACTATAAATCAGCAGAATTTAATGAAACGTAAGCAATAATAATCAAAGCTATACAAAATCCATCAACTATTAATAAATAGAAAAAGCGTAATTGCATTAAAATCCGCATGTATCACGTAATAATGATTTATATTATAAACAGCAACGTCGAATGAAAATTATACCACCCGATACTTCATATAGTGGCAATAATTTTCGCCGGGTGGCGTTAATGGTGAATGCGCCGGGCAACCCAGCCGCAGCTATTTCCCGCCCATGAGCTTTTTCCCCATTTTTGTGCTAAAGCGGCAATTAAATTAAACGCAAATTTTCCCCTATTATAAAACGCCGCTGCTGAACGCCACTTTTGGATTTGTTTTATGCTGTACGATATACAGAGGGAATTACGAGGCGTCTCTCTCCTGACCCTTTTGCGTGTTATTTTTAATTTAATGTTCCACAAACGCAAACGTTTTCTATTACACACGACAATATATTGTGTTACTTCTAATAGCGAAGCTAATTACTGTATTACTTTTTACAGCGAAACATTATATTAAATATGTAAATTGTAAATTTCAGTGAATTTAATAAAACATAAATGATAATATGAAATATACAGGGTGGTTCAGATTGTTTTTGGGAATCTTAAACATTATACTAAACTCATCAAAAGGAAAAAAAAACCTATAAACATGTATCTTTAAATGCTTCCCAACCAAAATATCGCATGGTATAGTTTTAAAATTGAAAGTCCAGCTAACAGAATTTATAGTATTATTTCAATATTATCACTAGAGTTAGCAAATTAATTATCTTTCCTTCTATCTGTATGTAATGTATGTAATACCTTAGATTTTTATACTTGAAGTTGTTAACCACAGAAGCCGTCACAAAATCCATAAATAAAATGAATGCAGATTTTTCTTTAGTGAACTTTCTTAGTATGACTATGATACATATGTGCATTGTTAAGAGATGCGCTACTCATTTATTTTTCCACACCTTACTTTACCAGACGACATTTTTTTATTTAATTGATAATTAATTTACCAACTCTAGTGATAATAATAAAATAATACTATAAATTGGACTTCAGTTTTAAAACTTTATGCGATAACTTCGTTAGAAAGCATTTAAAGATACATGTTTATGGGAACTTTTTTGTTCCTTTTGATGATGAGTTTAATGCACTGTTTAAGTTTCCCCAAAACAATATATTAATTATATCAAAAAACTGGTTTCGCATTATTATAACATCTTCAAAAGAAAAAAATTGAAACTAATAAAGCCTGAATTTTAAATATTCAGAATCTAAACCGAGTTTTTATTTCGTAGAATTGGTATCTTTTTACTTTCTCCGTTACGAAGTACGAGAAAGTATTGTGATCGTGATTTTTTTTTCAAAATTTTTTTTTTACGGAAGTATCCGTTTTGGGGTCCCTAGATGCCATTTCGACAAATTCTGGAAAAAAAAAGTTGTGTGTGTGTGTGTGTGTGTGTGTGTGTGTGCGTGTGTGTGTGTGCGTGTGTGTGTGCGTGTGTGTGTGTGTGTGTGTGTGTCTGCTGTGTGCGCTGTATCTCAAAAACTAATAGAGCAATTGATATGAAACTTTGAACATACGTCTTATTTGATAATCTAAAGAACTGAAAAGTTTTTGGTAAAATTTCGTACACCGGAAGTGAGTTACCTTAACTGTTTTTTGTTTTTTGCCAATATTTCCTTAAATATGTAAGATATCACAAAAACATTTAAACAAACATTGAAGACAACAAAGAGATAAACATCTTTTGCTTGAAAATATTTTCCATAAAATCATTGCTTTTTGAGAAAAAAAATTATTATTTTTTTTTAATTTTTGGTTTATAATTATGAAACGATAATAGTTACAGCAAATTTATGTGAATAATAATTGCAGAAAATGCCAAAATGAACAACTTCTAAAGAATAAGTTTTTTTTGAAATCTCGTTAGTTTTTGAGTAAACCGAGTTTTTGAATTTAAAGTATAATTTTTCCATGTTTCATAATTTTCTTCTTCAGAGTTTACCCAACGCTTGATATACATTTAAAATATGATTTCAATTGAAAATAAACCATGAAAACGTAAATATAAATGGCTATGATACCATCAAGTCGGAGAAAGTAATATGATGGCCACATCACCATTTTTTATACAGGATGTTCCCCCGAGATGGTACATTAAAAGTATATGGACTTGTAATTATTTTATTGCAGTGAGATTTTCAGCGTTTACGTAACCGAGGGTGCCCTTTTCAATGAAAATATTTTCAAGATTAGTTGACATTCGGTTATACCGGAAGTCAACACCAACTTCCTTATTTTAAATTGAATGCTATATTTTTATTGCAAATTTGGATTACTCATAAAATTCTGTGAAAAAAATCATTAAGCAACATAACCTCAAAATTTAAGCGTTTTCGAAATATTCGACATTTTTAAAAATGTTGTGCTTTTTCACAATTCACTTTAAAAATACATATCTCCGAACAATATGAAATTAAACGGATATAATGTTGGCTATAAAAGGTCAATACCCGAGGTATCCAGTGGTGATTTATTTTTGGAAAAATAAAATTTAGAGTGTTCAAAATTTCATATCACATTTAGTCAACTTTAAAGCATTAAATCTCGATTTTTATAAATAGATCACCTTGTATATTTTAACATATTCCAGCGCAGAATTCAATTCTGCATTGATCTCTACAAACATTTCCTATGCCTATCTTCTTTCATTTCTAAAATATTAACATATTTGTAAAAATACGTCAATTTTCTGTGCAAAAGTTTGAAAGTTGTGTTTCTCAAGTATTCATTCGGTTTCAATTGCTAAAAGGATGTCCTGTGATTTTTTTGGATTGTTAAAATAATTTCTTGTGATCTCGGATGACCTCAAAGTTTAAAAAAAAATAGGAAAGTCATCTTTTTTGTTTTGCATTAAAAATAGTTTTCAGAGGTTTAAGTAAATAAAAACACCTATTTTCTACTATTCTACAAATTGTAAGTTTTATTTTATCGATTTATTGTTCCCTATTAATAATGGGGAAATTAACAACAGTTTATGCTATTTTCGATAAATTTATTTAAATTTTTTGTTTGTAAAAACTAAACGTCAAATTAGTAAGATACTAGAAAATTGACGTGTTCTATTTATCTAACCCTTAACAAACTACTTCCAATGCATACGAATAAAAAATTATCACTTTCTGTATTTAAAAACTCAATCCGCTACCTCTAAACATTATTTTAAAAATATAAATAAAAATCAAAGGGCGTTATTTTAGCAATTGAAACCGAATTAACACATAAGACATAAGACATAAAACTTGTGTGTTCTCTGAATAACCCTGTACACATCTTAGATTTTTTTGGCCTAAGCATCTTTTAAATAACCCCTGTTTTCCATTTCACAAATTCGAGCTTTTTCAATGGCACTCTCTATAACTGCTGGTAGAGTTACTCTTTGTATCATTCGAATTCCTGACCAACATTTTTTTTACTCTTTGGCTTATTACCACTAGTCGTTTCAAATATGAAATGTGTGGCCCTCAGATCATCGCAAAGAAACTCGGCATTTCTGGAAATTATTCTTTCTTCAACAATTTGACGCATGGACTCCCAGGCTAGTGCGTAGTTGCCCTATCTTGCTGCCACCACATACCAGGTGAGTTTTCAATAGCAGGAAACATAAAATTTGGCGACATATTTTGCTCGTAATCGTGACGGTATTCTCATCAGGCGCGCACCCATGCAAATTTTTGTGAGAGAATAATAAGGTAAGACTTATTTAACATTAGATGAATAATAAGAAAGAGAATAAAATCTAGAATACTAAATAAAGATATCAAGAAACTGAACATATGATGAAACGGCGATTTTAACAGTAACGGACCTCGACGTGGGAATAAAAAAAGAAGATTTTATTTGCCTTAAGGTAAGCCTTGGGACAGAAAACTTCACCATAGAAAGAGATCTGGGCAATCTATTTCATTAATTTGTGAATAAATTATGCACTGTTCAAATCTCTACGATTAGAAAGGGAGTACAGAAGATGACACTAGAGTAGCTGGTTATATTCGAGTCCTCTTTAAAACTCAGAAATTTATATTTCTTCTATATTTTTTTTCAAAAAATCGATTTTTTTAATTGCATTAATCGAATGCTGTGTCTATAATATGTGGGTAAAATGATTTTGCGATCCGTGAATTAGTTTCGTCGCTACACGGCTTTGAACGGGGACCGGTGTCCCGAGCGCTGAGGGGCGCTAAGGCAGCAAGTAAGCCTCGCGCTCCGGAACGAGTCACTGTATCCACAGATGGTAATTCTGGTAGTCCACATTCTTCCTATAGACGGCAGTAGTGTTTACTGCTGTTTTCAATTAAGATTAATTAATATTAATTAATTTATTATTAATTAAAATCACCTTTGGCCGCCATATTAGATCCGCCATTTTGAATTTTTCAAATCTGATCCCAAATTTGTGTTCAGCGACCCTAAGTTTTAATACAATTGATAAATTTTTCACTTTTTTGATTCGCCATATTGGATACGCCATTTTTAATTCTTAAAATCTGACCTCAAATTCGCGTTCAGCGACCCCAGTAACTCATAGATTCACTTCTTCTTGGAAAAATTGATCGAGTAACTCAAATTCTACGAGCAAAAACCGTTACCAAAACTTTAAACGCGTTTTTCTCGAAACAAGATTTCTGAAATCTGCGGAACTTGTAACTCTTTAACCGTTCAACTAATCAGCTTCGAGTTTGGCAAACCTTAAAGGAAACTAAATTCTCCATGGAATAGACCTATCAAATCATAAAATTGCGATCATTCGCGTTTTCTTTTTTAGAGCAGACCAAATTCGATACTTTGTTTTCAAGTCGCCGCCATTTTGTTTTCTTAACGAATTATTTTTTCGTTATATTGGTCTATTCTATTCTTTAGGATGTAAGCTTTAAGGTCGTTTTGGTTTCATGCTTCTAGGTAACGAATTGCGACCTCCAGGGTTCCCGCAGAAGAGCTATTTTTTATACAACGTTTGCTGGAGCCGCCATTTGAGACCCCATTTAGGAAAAACCACAACTCAATATTTTTTATTTTGTAGACCAAAGGTTAATAAACATCTTGTAAAAAAGCGCAGATGTCTAAGTCATTTCAGTTCCTCAAAAAAAAAGTCAAACACCAGTTTCGTTTGACACAATTATAAAAGAACCTCCCCTTAAGGAAGCGACTTTGTACCCTTTCAATTTGTAGTATTGAATACGCATGGTGAGGGTATCAAATTGAAAAAGCATATTCTAAACGATTTTGTACAAAAGCCGAATAGAGACATTTAATTACTATTATTAAAGTACTTACAAGTACGCTTAATCAAACCCAACATTTTGGAAGCATATGAACATAAAACATTTATGTGTTTAACAAAATACATCTGACAGTAAAAGAGTAGAGCCGTTCCGAAATGCCGTGATACCTGGGGGTAAAGTTTGCGCAGTCAGAAAGTATTTGGAGAGAACGCAATAACAAATATACGCGTGGCCGCATCACCGAATTGAAGATGAATCATTACTTTTCTTCCGATTTTGTGGCTGTGTTTACATTATGTTCACATGGCGCTTACTGAATAATTTTGTGTTTGCGTGGCCGCATCACCGAATTGAAGATTAATCATTACTTTGCTTCCGATTCTGTGGCTGTGTTTATATTATGTCCACGCGGCGCGGCGCTCACTGAATAATTTTGAGTTTCTGCCGTCCCTTCTCTTGAAATTTAAAATGTTTACTGCACAATGTGTGACGACATTTTAGGATGGATATACTCCCAAATTTCTGATCTCTGTAGGCCTATGTACGCGACAACCACTGATATTATAGCTGTAACTTTGGCACAAGACACGTGGAAATGTGACACTTGTGCATTTAATAATTTTCAAGTCCAATGCATTATTGTTACACCATCTAGAAATCAAATCAAGATTATTTGGCAGCTTCAGTTAGCCTTGCAGAGTTTCAAGTCATCCGCATATGCTAATACGTAGCAAGACAAAGAGAAAATTACATCATTAATAAACATGAAGAATAATAGCGGACCATAGAGCCCTGAGGCACACCAGAAGTAGAAATAAATATACAAGACATATTCATTATATTGTACATATTTAGATGGATCATATAAAAAATAAAGTATTAATAAAATCATAGATAAGACCACATTCTGCAAGTTTATTCAGCAAAATAGTGTGGTCGGTATAGATTACATCCACTTGAGTTCGATTTTCAATGGAATGAAGGTCGGTAACTGTAGACCTACCCTTCAGTAAACCATGTTGTAATGGTGAAATTAAAGTTATTATATGCCCATACAAGGAAGTGTACAACTTTTGTTCGAAGGCTTTAACAAAGTTTGAGGGAGACTAGCAATTGTTTGGTAAATGCTGATATTGGTTATCACCCTTGGGCCCAGACCCGCACATTTCGAAATTGATAATGGATAATAAAAGTTTAACCAATATGTAATTATAATCTTGAATGAAAAAAAGTGGGTAATTGATCATCACTATAAGTGCTGTTAGTTTTAAGCTTATTAATACTATTAATAATGTCGGATTCATTAAAGATATACATATCAAAGGAAATATTATATGCAAACGGTTCTTTCATTGACCAACCATCCTCTAGTTTCGTCACAATACTTTTGTCACTTCAGATACTTGACATTAATTGATAAAATAACACAATTAGTTGGAAGTGACTGGTTTACAAGTTTTATTTACAATGTAAACCAATAAGTGTACGGTTTTTTTATTGAATAGAACAGAACATGCAAAGAGGACATAATCTCTTGTGACGACCAATGGGGCGTGTTCCAGCCGCGCGGCGGAATATTCAGATGCAGAAATGCCGGGCCATCGCCATAAATTGACCACCTCTTCAGCTTCATCAGCTGCGGCTTAGATGTTCATCTAATCATCGGATCAGCTACAATGAAACGTTACGACGATTTGCTAAAATTTGCCTTGAAACGTCAGCTATGATAAAACGTTTAGGCATTCCGCCAACACCAACAACGCCAACATCCGAAGTCAAGGTCGCCGTCTTGTCACTTTTTTTTTATTTTGACTTTGCCCCGTGTATATATTTCTCTTTATCTCTAACATGTTTATTATTATCTGCCACTCATCCCTCTTCCTTGTGTTCTCTGGCCAATTTCATCATGATTTTGAATCCGTGCGCTAGCCGGAGGGGTCAACGAGGCAGAGCTTGCCCACCCTCAGTTTGTTCCATTTTAAATCCAAAATAATAATAATAATAATTTATTGTCTATGCATGATACATTATGTCAATAACAACATTTTAGACTCGTCAAAATATATATAGTGTTTGTATGTGGTACATAAGACAACTAATGAATACAATACAATTATGCAAGAAAATCACGTAAATTAAAGTATAATTTTTCTAACAAAAAAATCTTAAGTCTATTCTTAAATAAATCATAATGGAAATATCCATTTCAGGTCCTCCGAGACGATTACGAATATTTATTCAAAATATCTGAGTGTGTGTTTGTTTTAATCTTAATCCGGGAAATATGTATTCTTTGATGATGACATCAAGGTCATCTGCCACAACTCGTTTCTAATCCTTACCTGTTGAGTAGACTTACCTGATCAAATGCCATTTTGGCAAACGATAAATAGATATTTATTCAACAAGTGAGTAAAATAATACTTTTTCCAGGAGTAGGAAAAAAAGTTGCTTTACTCTCGAGTTTCATATATTTTTTTTGTACGTCCGTAACTTTTAATTCTTAATTTTTAAATTTTGTTTTGCAAGTTTTAACTTTTAATTTTTAATGTTTAATTTTTAATTTTGGATTTTGGATTTAGGATTTAAGATTTTATGTTGTGTTGTCGTATTAGGGTTTTTAATAGGGTTATTGAAATTTTGTACTTCCTTAATATTATTTTATTTATATTGCGACTAGTTTTGGCCTAAGGCCATCATCAGGCAAAATTGTCCGAGTTTGGTATTGTCGTGTGTGTGTAGGTGGTTGTTTATATTTTCCACGTTTTGTTCGTTTTTAAGTGGTTTTCCGCTTAGCATGTGTACAATACCAAACTCGGACAATTTTGCCTGATGATGGCCTTAGGCCGAAACTAGTCGCAATATAAATAAAATAATATTAAGGAAGTACAAAATATCAATAACCCTATTTAAGATTTTAGATTCTGAATTTTAAATTTTACGTTTTAGATTTTAAAGTTCAGGTTATAAGTTTTAAATTTCAAATTTGAAGTTTTAAGTCATAAGTTTTAAATTTAAAAAAAAAAATTTATTTTTTTTTATTTTTATTTTAAAGGAAGGATGGTTGATGGGATTTCGGGTTAAGGAGAGTGAATGATATTAGGGAAATTGGCGTAAGCTACTTGGCTATTCTGCCACAACCGATTCTTTGTAATAAATTCATATATTGATATGAAAGGACAACCACTAGACATCCATGGACCCGTTCGGCCATTTTTCATTCAGAAAACGTGACCGCCCGGATGGGATTCGAACCCACGACCACGAGGCCCAGAAGCAGGAGCGCTACCCACTAGGCCACCGCGGCCCATTTTAAATTTGAATTTTTAATTTTTAGTTTTTGAATTTTAATTTTTAATGTTTAATTTTTACTTCATACGTATGTTGCGCCATCACTGTTTATCAAATTAAGTTTAGAGACATTTCATGACCTGTGAAATTCTCAGTTAAATAGCACCAATAAATTATTATTATTATTATTTAAATAAATTCGATTTTGATTTAAAAATGCGTTCAATTTAAGGTTAGAAAACTCTGAATCAATTTAACTGGAGAAAAATCGATGATTAACTTACGCGTCAATATAGTGTTATTTGACGTTAGTTTATGGAAAATTGTCAATTTTCTTCGATGAATAAATTTAATCGGGGGTAATACCACAAGAGGTTTAATTTGGCCGGATAAATTTTATTTGTTTGCACGAGCCATTGAATCGGCACAATTTTTTCGAGAATGAATTGAGATGAAAAAACTCGCGGCCGAAGTACGAAATGTCATCGCCGGCTTTAATTGCAAAAGGTGAAATACTTACTGATACATGGATCGGAAAGAAAATCGTGACAAAAATTTCAAGTGGAAGCGTGTCTGAAACGGATTTCAATTATATTTCACCGCACAGGTATTCAGAACTGACACGAACTGCCTTTGTCCAACTGAAGTCAGCTGTTTACTAAAATTGTAAATATAGAGATCGTTGTCATGGTGAAGGTAAATAAATTTTTAACCATTTGCAAATGTTTTGTCCGCCGTTTTAAATGCACCTTTTTATACATGAGTTGAATTATCGTTGAATAATGTTTAACTGACGTTGGTGAAACCTGCCCTAACATGAGCAAACAATTTTATAATTGCGTTAAAAAATTTACCACTACGGGACTTTTTTCATGCTTTTTGAAGTTTTCGGGAATTACATATTTTAGAAACGCAAATTAATGATAAAAACAGTGAATTTTTTAACGGACGTAAAAAAAATATCTGTTTTATTATGTGTCTATATAAATGAGAACCTGATGAAGACGTAATACAAATTTTACACACAATATCTTGAAAACCATATGTTATGTGTATATTTCAAATAGTAATAAACGCGAACCTCTGCCGCAGATATGAAATTCCGCAACACAATAATCTTATCGGCCGTGCTCGTGCGACAAAGCTGACGTCAGGTCATCGCGTCGCAATGAATCATACCGATTGTAACCACCGGGGGCCATTGTTGGCCCTCCGGACGTTTCCTCCAGGAATCCCACGATGATAATGACCTGTCAAAAACTGTTAACCGTAATGGATTGGTCACTGTCATGAGTGCGCGTAACGTGTCCGCACACTCTAAATAATTGAAGGAGAGCGCGCGTTTATGGCGAAGGCGCCGGGAAACCCACCGGACTTCCGCACTTATTCGCATCGGCGCTTCTGATTTTCGCCCGCATTCCCTACCTATTGACACGGAAGGGTATGGCTCGCCAATAATTTCGGGCAGCGATGCGGAAGTGTGCGGTCCGCGGTGGGCGGTAATTTTGAACTGGGGCGGGCGCGCCCCTTAAAAATGGCGCGACGATAAATTGTTTCTGTTTTAAAGCCGCACAGTGGGTTATTTCATCCCGTGGTCGACAGCACATAAATTCCGGCTCTTAATGTCGCTGCGCGACACTCGTAAATTTTTATACTTTATTATATTATATTACGTTTCCACTCGAATTACTTTTTATTATATTTAAAGAATCTATTAATAATATATTACTGCGTGGTATAAAATATTACGTAGATACTTTTTGAAGAAACTCTCGTTCCATATTGTCGCGTGGGGGTCGTCGCGACTTTGAGGTCACAGAGTTTTTAGGGGCAACATGGACAACTTCTGCATTTGAAAAGATAGAGAGATGGTCAAATTTGCAAAAAGGTGCAGGTTCGAGGGCTCGTTGAGAATCCACCCCCAAATCCCACTTGTCATGGCTCAAAATAAAAATTAAAACAAAATCTCCCAATTTCTTCAATTTCAGTTTTTCTTTTAATTTTTATTGTGGAGGTCATGACAAGCGTGACTCGATCTATTTACATGAGTAACAAGCGTGGAGGAAATTCAATGGACCAAAAGGCCGCAGTGTGTAGGGGAGGGGCACATTGGTATGAAAAAGTAAAAGTAATCAAAAAGTATTTTTTTCATATAAAAATTGTGAATTGAAATAATCCAGTTGATATCCTAAGGCGAGAACGCTGATTTAACATTCCATCAACGATCACGCCAAGTGGCCTAATAATGCTCATTCCGAACTGGAGTAGTTTCACCTGTAGACCCATACACTTCTAACTTTATGGCCACTTGTAAGCCGGAAGCAATTAAACCACGAAAATAAAGCGTCGCATACGGCTCCTCCACACATGCACGAGGAATACTAAAGAAAATAAATCACGTTCCGGACCGGTAAGGAAATCTTTGCCTTTGCGGCCTTTGGCGCGATTACATTTTATTTATTGCGGCCCTTAAGAACTCCCCGCGGGCACTAAATTCGGTTATCGCAATTTGTAACGATTCCGGTTGTAAAAATAGCTAAATAGGACGTCGCGTTCCGCGGCTTAATTAACTTGAAAAACTGCGCAGAATATGTTAATAAAGTTTAGCCGCCTTATCTTAACGGCCCATCTAAGCCGCAGAGGTACTCTTTGTGCGACTTCAGGTCAATCCCGCAATAAATATAGGAATTGCTTTCTCACGGGTCGGTGATTTTATCTGTTTTTATTAGTTCTTTTTGCCAAAATTATAACCAAAATTGTGAACTCTAAAAAAATGTTTTTTTTCTACGTCCGTTATAAAATGTGTAGTTTTTTTCATTAATTTGGGTTCATAAAATATGTGATTCCTAAACCCTACAAACAGAGTGAAAAAAGTGCATAACAGTTCATTTCTTCACTCTTTTGCGTGAAAAAAGTACCGTAACGGTTAATTTTTTAACCGACTGGAAGTTAGCCATAAATTTCAGTCACGAATCCGGCGCATCCACCATTTTTGACTTTAGTAAATTTCTAAGTTTTCTCTACTAATTTACAGACAATGGATTAAAATTCATAATTAATCAAATTTCTGTAGTGCCATAGTAATAACAATAAGCTTTTCACTTATCCTGATTTTTCGATGAGACATCTATCGAAACATGGTTAATTTTCAAAAAATCAAAAGTCATCGGTAGGCGTAGTTTAGGTTCGATATTTTCGGCCACAAATGTTCCATGGGCCTTTGTGTACAATATTTAAGCTAAAAAAATGACACATGTTCTTCATTTTTGCTTAAATAATTATTTACCCAGACACTTTTACGAAATTTCGTCTATTTTCAAAAAATCAAAAGTTATCGTTAGGCGTAGTTGAGGTTCGATATTTTCGGCCACAAATGTTCCATATGGCTTTGTTAACAATATTTAAGCTAAAAAAAATGACACATGCTCTTCATTTTTGTTTAAATAATTATTTACCCAGACACTTTTACGAAATTTCGTCAATTTTCAAAAAATCAAAAGTCATCGTTAGGCGTAGTTGAGGTTCGATATTTTCGGCCACAAATGTTCCATGGGCCTTTGTGTACAATATTTAAGCTAAAAAAATGACACATGTTCTTCATTTTTGCTTAAATAATTATTTACCCAGACACTTTTACGAAATTTCGTCTATTTTCAAAAAATCAAAAGTTATCGTTAGGCGTAGTTGAGGTTCGATATTTTCGGCCACAAATGTACCATAGGGCTTTATTAACAATATTTAAGCTAAAAAAAATGACACATGCTCTTCATTTTTGTTTAAATAATTATTTACCCAGACACTTTTACGAAATTTCGTCAATTTTCAAAAAATCAAAAGTCATCGTTAGGCGTAGTTGAGGTTCGATATTTTCGGCCACAAATGTTCCATATGGCTTTGTTAACAATATTTAAGCTAAAAAGAGTGACACATGTTCTTCATTTTTGTTTAAATAATTATTTACCCTGACACTTTTACGAAATTTCGACTATTTTCAAAAAATCAAAAGTCATCGTCAGGCGTAGTTTAGGTTCGATATTTTCGGCCACAAATGTTCCATGGGCCTTTGTGTACAATATTTAAGCTTAAAAAATGACACATGTTTTTCATTTTTGCTTAAATAAATATTTACCCAGACACTTTTACAAAATTTCGTCTATTTTCAAAAAAACAAAAGTCATCGTTAGGCGTAGTTTAGGTTCGATATTTTCGGCCACAAATGTTCCATGGGCCTTTGTTTACAATATTGAAGCTAAGAAAAATTACACATATTCTTCATTTTTGCTTAAATAATTATTTACCCAGACACTTTTACGAAATTTCCTTAATTTTCAAAAAATCAAAAGTCATCGTTAGGCGTAGTTTAGGTTCAATATTTTCGGCCACAAATGTTCCATAGGGCTTTATTAACAATATTTAAGCTAAAAAAAATGACACCTATTCTTCATTTTTGTTTAAATAATTATTTACCCAGACACTTTTACGAAATTTCGTCTATTTTCAAAAAATCAAAAGTCATCGTTAGGCGTAGTTTAGGTTCGATATTTTCGACCACAATTGTTCCATGGGCCTTTGTGTGCAATATTTAAGCTAAAAAAATGACACATATTCTTCATTTTTGTTTAAATAATTATTTAACCAGACACTTTTACGAAATTTCGTCAATTTTCAAAAAAACAAAAGTCATCGTTAGGCGTAGTTGAGGTTCGATATTTTCGGCCACAAAGGTTCCATATGGCTTTGTTAACAATATTTAAGCTAAAAAGAATGACATATATTCTTCATTTGTGTTTAAATAATTATTTACCCAGACACTTTTACGAAATTTCGTCAATTTTCAAAAAATCAAAAGTCATCGTTAGGCGTAGTTTGGGTTTTCTGCCACAAATATTCCATAGGGCTTTGTTAATAATATTTAAGCTAAAAAAATGACACACATTCTTTATTTTTGTTGAAATAATTATTTACCCAGACACTTTTACGAAATTTCCTTAATTTTCAAAAAATCAAAAGTCATCGTTAGGCGTAGTTTAGGTTCGATATTTTCTGCCAAAAATGTTCCATGGGGCTTTGTGTACAATATTTAAGCTAAAAAAATGACACATATTCTTCATTTTTGCTTAAATATTTATTAACCCAGACACTTTTGCGAAATTTCGTCTATTTTCAAAAAATCAAGTCATCGTTAGGCTTAGTTTAGGTTCGATATTTTCGGCCACAAATATTCCATGGGGCTTCATTAATAATATTAAGTCATAAAAATGGTGATTTGGCCGATTTGATGGTATAGTTATTTATATTTACACTTGGTTTAGTTTCAATTGAAATCATATTTTAAAGGTACATCGAGCGCTCCGATCGGATGAAACTGACTTTTTAAACGTCAGAATTATGAAAGATGCAATTGATACAATATACTTCAAATTCTAATCATCAGTTTCTCCAGAACTAAAGAGATTTCGAAAAAAAAATGTATTCTTGATAAGTTGTTCATATTAGCATTCTCTGCAGTTGTTATTCATATAATTAATTTGATGTAACTATTACCGTTATATAATTTTAAAGCAAAAATGAAAAAAAAATCAATACTTTTTTCTCAAATAACAATGATTTTACGAAAAATATTTTCAAACATAAGATATTTATTTCTATATTTTCTTCAATATTTGTTCAAAAGGTTTTGTAATATTTTTCAAATTAGAAAAATTAGCGAAAATCTATAAACATCTATTTCCGGTACAAGAAATTTCACCAAAAGGTTTTAAATTCTTCGGATAAAGAAATATAAGACTTATGTTCAAAGTTTGACGTTAATTGTTATATTAGTTTCTGTGATACAGCACGCACAGACAGACACACATACACACACACATTTTTTTTTCCAAAAATTGTTGAAATCGCTTAAAGGGAACTCAAAATAAAAAATTTTGTATAATTTTTTTTTTTTAATTGGACACATTTTCGTTTAAATACCTAAAGGTACGAACTTTTACCAACAGGCTTAATACACGAGACAATGTACTACGAACAGCAACATAAACGTAAAAACTCCGCTCCTGGCATCGACTTAATCCCACGAATGATCCCTGAAGAAACTTATACAAAATATCAACTATATTTTATCCATCGTGAATTAATAAATATTTAAACAAAAATGAAGAATATGTGTCATTTTTTTTAGCTTAAATATTGTACACAAAGGCCCATGGAACATTTGTGTCCGAAAATATCGAACCTTAACTACGCCTAACGATGACTTTTGATTTTTTGAAAATTGACCATGTTTCGAAAAATCGAGGTAAATCCTAAGTTAAAAGCTTATCGTTATTACTATGGCACTACAGCAATTTGATTAATTATGAATTTTAATCCATTGTCTGTAAATTAGTAGAGAAAACTTGGAAATTTACTAAAGGCAAAAATGGTGGAGGGGCCGGATTCTTGGCTGAAATTTATGGCGGTAATTTTTTAACGCTCAAGAAAACTTGATTATTATTTTCTTCATTAAAAAAAAGTATTATTACTTATAAAAAAATAATTAAGGTTTTACCGAATTTATTTAAAGTTACGGACGTAGAAAAAATTTTGTATGAATCTTACCTACTCGTGAAAAAAAGTACTACTTTACTCACTTGTTGCATAAATAACTATTTTTAAGCAGATAAATTGTGATAGATTTATTAAATACTCATTTTTCCATTGCTGTACACAACTTTATAACCAGTAAAATTTTCAGCGGATAGAGTTGAATGCTTTCCTTACCACAACATTTTCTTAAATATCTCACATTAAGTAATAATAGACATGTTGCGATTTAAAAAAAGCTCCTCATATACGTTGTAGCATTAAGAGCATTGGATTTCATATACACCAGATTTTTCAACGAGATTAATTTTAATTTAAGCAATAAATATTGTTATTAAATAATCAGTTGTTGTTAAATTCAGTTTCAATTCAGCTTTTTTATTCTCGTTACAAAATAAAGCATTAATATTTTATTGAAGAGCATCGAAGGATAAATTTTATAGTGCAACAGTAAATAGAAATGATCGAATGATTGTGACATTATGAGTGGAATTTCTGTATACTCAGAAATATATGAGAGATATAAATTCAAGGAGGTCTCCGGAGTATTCAGCAACGGCACTCGCTTCGAAACTAGTTGCATTTCACAACCTACAACAGGGATCGGAACTCGGCGCCCCCATCTTCACAAAACTCGAAACGATTTGTCGCCTGCGGAAAGGAAGCGCAACAATGAGTTACAAAGTGCTGAGCTACTGGCACCAAATAGTTATGTAGTTTGTTCACGGTATTGGAAATAAGTTTGTAAAGCATTTAGTGAATTGCAACGAGGAGACGCTTCATTTTATGTCTGCAGACGTTTGCGAGGAAAATCTCCCAGAGAGAAAAGTACATTTCGTTTCAGTGGTAATTCCTACAAACTTTTATAAGCGAAAATTTGTTTAGTTTATTAAGACAATGTTTTTCCTATGGTTTTTATGGAATGACCATGACTCGCCGTTGCTTTGTGTTGAGACTATACAGGAACCGAAGGTATAATTTTATTATGCAATTTAGTGATAAAAACGAATTGAATTTTTTTAGCAAAAATACTACCTTCCATAGGCGACCTGTTCTGAAGGTAGACAGCACGGAACGAGTGTTTTGATAACTGAACAGTTGTGGAATAGAAAATAATTGAAGATATCATCTAATATACATACCGTGTGCTTGGTAATACATCTGAACATAGGGAAATAGCATGGGGCAAAATTTGTATTCGTAAAAATAAATGTAGGCAATTTGAATACTATTTTATCCTCAAAAAATGGTGATGTGGCCATCATGTTACTTTCTCCGATGGTATCATCATTTATATTTACACTTTCATGGTGTATTTTCCATTGAAATCATATTTTAAATGTACATCGAGCGGTTTGTAGACTCGCATAAAACTGACGTTTAAAACGTCAAAAATATAAAAGAATATACTTCAAATTTAAAAACTCAGTTTACTCAAAAACTAAAGGGATTTCGAAAAAAACTTATTCTTTATAAGTTGTTCATTTTAGCATTCTCTACAATTATTATTAACATAAATTTGCTGTAACTATTATCGTTTTATAATTATAAACCAAAAATTAAAAAAATAATAATACATTTTTTTCTCGAATAAAAATGATTTTATGAAAAATGTCTTCTAGCAAAAGAGGTTCATTTCTTCGTTGTCTTTAAAATTTGTTCAAATGATTTTGTGATATTTTTCATATTTAAGAAAATATTGGCAAAAAACAAAAAACAGTTAAGGTAAACGCCCACTTCCGGTGTACGAAATTTTACCAAAAGCTTTTCAGTTCTTCGGATGATCAAATAAGATGTAAGTTTCATATCAATTGCTCTATTAGTTTTTGAGATACAGCGCGCACAGACACACACACACACACACACACAGCACAAAAAAAAATTCCAGAAATTGTCGAAATAGCATCTAGGGACCCCAAAACGGATATTTTGAAAAAAAAAATCACGATCACAATACTTTCTCGTACTTCGTAACGGAGAAAGTAAAAAGGTGATGTGGCTATCATGTTACTTTCTCCGATTATTTGATGGTATAATAATTATTTATAGATTTATTCATTATTTTCAATATAAATCATATTTTAAATCCAGAGTTTCACATGATCGTCAAAATTATGAAAGGTAAGAATGACGAATTATTTATCAAATTATAATAATATTTACCGTAAGTTTACTGAAAAACTAAAAAAAGTCCTGAAAAAGATTTATAAAAATAGTGCTGATTAATAGTCATAAAAAAATATAATAAAAATCATGAACAAGAAAGTCTTGAAAATGATTTCTAAAGATAGTCCTGATTCAAAAGTCATAAAAAACCTAATGAAAGTCCTGAACAAGTCTTGAAAAATTTCTCGATAAAAAAGTCCTCATAAAAAGTCCTGAATAAAGAGTCCTGACAAAAAAAGGCTTGAAAAACAGACCAGAAGTAAAGTCCGAAAAGTAAGACCTGAAATAAGGGTTCTGATACAAAATGGTACTGAAAAAAAGTCTTGGAGTAACCGTTTTGGAAATAAAGTCTTGAAAAAGAGTACTGTTAAAAAGTTGTGAAAGGAGTTGTGAAAAAAGTACTGCAAAAAGAGTCCTGAAAAATTAAGTCTTCATATAAAACACCAGAAATAAATCTCGAAAGAAATCCGAGAAAGAGTCCCAAAGGAGAGTCCTAAAATAAGTCCTGAAAAAACTCCTGAAAAAAGTCTTGAAAAAAGCCCCGAAAGAGAGTGCTGTTAAAATATCCTGTAATAACAGTATTGAAACAAAGTTATGAGAATAACATCGTAAAAAACTTTTCTGAAAACAAAACCCTGTAAAAGGATAATTACATGAGACCTGAAAAACTTCTGAAGAAATAGTCCTTAAAAATATTATTACTTTCAAAAATGTCCTGAAATATATTACTGAAAAAAGTAGGGAAAAAAGGAAAAGGAAAAAATATCCCGAAAAAATAATTCTGAAAAAGGCAACGAAGAAAATTTTGAAAAGAATCCTAAAAAGAAGTCCCGAACAAGGGGTTCCTAAGAAAGTCTCAAAAAAGTCCCGAAGAAATGTCCTGGAAGAACAGTCCTGAAAATAAAATCGCGAGAAAGAGTAATAACAAAAGCTGTGAAAAAAAGTCTGAAAAATATTCTTCATACAAAATACCAGAAATAAATGTTCCAAAAAAGAGTCCTAAAAAGTCCTGAAGAGTGTTCAGACAAAGTGTCCTGATGAAATATCACAAAAAATTGTCCTGTAAAAAAATTACCCTGAAATAAACAAAATAAACAAAAAAAAATGGTGATGTGGCCATCATGTTACTTTCTCCGAGTTTATATTTACGTTTTCATGGGTTTATTTTCAATTGAAATCATATTTTAAATGTACATCGAGCGTTGTGTAAACTCGGATAAAACTGACGTTTAAAACGTCAAAATCATGAAAGATGGAAAAATTATACTTCAAATTCAAAAACTCGGTTTACTCAAAAACTAACGAGATTTCGAAAAAACTTATTCTGAAGAAGTTGTTCATTTTGGCATTCTCTACAATTATTATTCACATAAATTTGCTGTAACTATTATCGCTTCATAATTATAAATCAAAAATTAAAAAAATTATAATAATTTTTTTTCTCGAATAGCAATGATTTTATGAAAAATATTTTTAAGCAAAAGATGTTAATTTCTTGATTGTCTTCGATGTTTGTTTAAATATTTTTGTGATATTTTTCATATTTAAGAAAATATTGGCAAAAAACAAAAAACAGTTAAGGTAAACACCCACTTCCGGTGTACGAAATTTTACCAAAAGCTTTTCAGTTCTTCGGATTACCAAATAAGACGTATATTCAAAGTTTCAAATCAATTGCTCTATTAGTTTTTGAGATACAGCGCACACAGACAGCCAGACACACACACACACACACAGACACAAATTTTTTTTTTCCAGAAATTGTTGAAATGGCATCTAGGGACCCCAAAACGGATATTTCCGTAAAAAAAATTTTTGAAAAAAAAATCACGATCACAATACTTTCTCGTACTTCGTAACGGAGAAAGTAAAAAAAATTTGAAAAAAGCATTGTATAAAGTCCTTAAAATGATCCTTAGAAAGATCTGAAGAAATTGTCTTCAAAAATCATGTAATAAAAAGTTTTAAAAATAGTCTTGAAAAAAAATGCTAAAAATAAAATAAAAAATGTCATGAAGGAAATTAAAAAAAAAAATTCTGAAAAAAACCCAAAAATTAATCCTGAACAAAGGGTTCTTAAAAGAGTCCCGAAAACGTCTGGAGAAAAAATTCCTGAAAAAAAAATCCCGTTAATAAAATTTTGAAAATAATGGTCCTCAAAGAGAAAGTTCTAAAAATGAGTCTTGAAAAAAGTTTTTTAAAAAGTCCTGAAAAAGAATCCTCAAAGAAAAAAAGTCCTTAAAATGGTCCTTAAAATGATCTGAAGAAATTGTCCCGAAAAAGAAATCCCAGAGTGTTGAAAAAAGGCCTAAAATAAATACTTAACAAAAATCCTGAAATAAAAAGTTTTGAAAACAGTCTTAAAAAAAATACTAAAAATGAAATAAAAAATGTCATGAAGAAAATAAAAAAAAATTCTGAAAAAAATCCAAAGAATTAATCCTGAACAAAGGGTTCTTAAGAGAGAAAAAAATCCTGAAAAAAAATCCTGTTAATAAAATTTTGAAAATAAAGATCCTGAAAGAAAAAGTCCTAAAAATAAGTCTTGAAAAAGATTTCTTAACAAGTTCTGAAAAAGAATCCTCAAAGAAAAAAATAAGTTATTAAAAAAGACCTAAAAAAGGTCTGAAAACATTGTCCTGAAGTCCCAAAAAGGCAAAAAGGAACAAAAAACTGTTAAGGTAAATATTCAGAAATACGAAATTTTAGCAAAAGCTTTCCAGTTCTTCGGATTCTGAAATAACACTTATGTTCAAAGTTTCATATCAATTGCTCTATTAGTTTTTGACATACAGCGCGGACAGACAGTTGTGTAGAGAAAAAATGGTCATGTTACTTTCTCCGACTTGATGGTATCATTTATATTTACGCTTTCATGGTTTATTTTTAATTGTACATCGAGCATTGCGCAAATTTGGATTACACTGACGTTTAAAACGTCAAAATTATGAAAGATGGAAAAATTATACATAAAAATTTAAACACTCAATTTACTCAAAAACTAAAACGATTTCGAAAAAAACTTATTGTTTATAAGTTGTTCATTTTGGCATTCTCTTCAGATTATCAAATAAGACGTATTTTCAAAGTTTCATATCAATTGCTCTTTTAGTTGTTTTTTTAGAAACATCGCGCACAGACACACACACAGAGACACACACAGCCACATATACAGACACACAAACAGACACACACACACACTATTTTTTTTCCAGAAATTGTTGAAATGGTATCCAGGGACCCCAAAACGGATATTTCCGTAAAAAATGTTTTTTTGTCAACTTTGTTTATCTCTATAAAAATAATAACTACAATACTTTATTGTGGTTATAAACAACTGCAATTGTTTTACTTTCATCTTTTTCATATTTTTTTTTTATTTATAATAAAACTTTTTTTTTGGCCTCGGGATCGAAGCCCATATGGCCAGCTCAAGGCGGCTACTATTTATGTACAATTTTTGGATGAATAAATGAGCAAAAGAATAATGTCAGACGTATACAACAACCATGGACCGGAGCGAATACTTCTCGATCCCCGAAAAATCTTTCGCCCGGGCTGGGATTCGAACCCACGCGGCACGCGGTGCAATAATCAAACTTGAAAATGACTGTAACTCACATATTTTTAGAAATAACTATGTCATTGGTGATATCGGATTAAAGAGAAAAAAATAGTCTTTCGAATGAGGTCATAGCCAACTATGGTTTCGATTAAAAAAAAAGTTGCATCATATCTCGGAAAATAATGGCGTTAACATTTTTCTGAATTTATCTTATTAAACGACGTAAAATGATCTGCAACTTTGTCCTTTACAGTTTTTTTTTCTGTCATAATAACCGAGATATATTTATTTGAAAAAGTTAACATTTACATTTTTCTAAATATCTACCCTTCACTTTTTTTAAAACTTTAAAAGTGTTATTTTATTGGACTCGTAAAACTACACTTCTTTGCCGATTTAACCGTTTCTCTATCTCTTATAGTTTTCGAGATCCCCATAGAGAACATCGAAAAAAACTCACCCTTTATATTATTATTATTATTATTAAAAATCAATGTTAATGTATTATAATTGCATTAAAGTTTTTTTTAAGGAATTCAATCATATCAGTATTTTTTTTCTGTTTTTCTTAAAAATAATATATCAAAAATTCACAACGCAAAAATTGATACATTTTTAAAAATCGTAGTTAATTCTAAAAGCAGATGTTTCGTATCATATCAGTATATTTTTTAACATTAATTTTCAAAAATTATAGTTAATTTTAAAAGCAGTCGTACTGTGGATGTATCAAAATTTTGTTTACAATTTTTAAGTGTTTAACAAAAATTGACTCGTTTTCAAAAATCAAATTTAATTTTCAAGTTAAATATATTATTATTGCATTAGAGGATTTTTTTAAGGAATTCAATCGTATCAGTATTTTTTTTCTATTTTTGTTTGTTTAAATATTAGATAACTTAAAAAAAATATTAAAAATTCATCTCACGCAAAAATTTATACATTTTCAAAAATCATAGTTAATTCTAAACGTAGATGTTTTGTATCATATCAGTATTTTTTTAAACAATAATTTTAAAAAAGTTATTACATCAAAAAATAAACACATTTTCAAAAATTACAGTAAAAACACAGTATATTATTACTTTCTCCGTTACGAAGTACGAGAAAGTATTGTGATCGTGATTTTTTTTTCAAAAATTTTTTTTACGGAAATATCCGTTTTGGGGTTCCTAGATGCCATTTCAACAATTTCTGGAAAAAAAAAATTGTGTCTGTGTGTGTGCGTCTGTCTGTGCGCGCTGTATCTCAAAAACTAATAGAGAAATTGATATGAAACTTTTAATATCCGTCTTATTTGATAATCTGAAGAACTGAAAAGCTTTTGGTAAAATTTCGTACACCGGAAGTGGGCGTTTACCTTAACTGTTTTTTGTTTTTTGCCAATATTTTCTTAAATATGAAAAAAATCACAAAAACATTTAAACAAACTTTGAAGACAACAAAGAAATGAACATCTTTTGCTTGAAAACATTTTTCATAAAATCATTTTTATTCGAAAAAAAAAATTATTATTTTTTTTAAATTTTTGGTTTATAATTATAAAACGATAATAGTTACAGAGAATTTATTTGAATAATAATTGTAGAGAATGCTAAAATGAATAACTTATAAAGAATAAGTTTTTTTCGAAATCCCTTTAGTTTTTGAGTAAACTGAGTTTTTGAATTCAAAGTATAATTTTTCCATCTTTCATAATTTTGACGTTTAAAACGTGAGTTTCATCCGCTCGATGTACATTTAAAATATGATTTTAATTGAAAATAAACCATGAAAACGTAAATATAAATGGCTATGATACCATCAAGTCGGAGAAATTAACATGATGGCCACATCACCATTTTTGCTTTTAAATTAATGTGAAATATAATAATTAGAGCAAAAATATTTGTTGTGCGCACCCTGTGAGGATTGATAAAAGTGAGTAATTTTCCGTGTGAGCATTTTTCATTGTGAGCAATTTTCGTGTGCGCAATTATCACTGTGCGTTATTTTCTGTGTGCGGAGTTTTCCGTGTATTCCGTATGAGGAGTTTTCTTGTGCGGAGTTTTCACTGTGCGCACATTTTTGTGCGCAGTTTTCGCGTGAGCAGTCTTCCTGTGCGGATATGTCTGGTCACGGATTATCCGAACGACCGTTCAACCGAACTACTACGCCCGCACGTGACACGCGCATGCCTACCACCTCCTGAGCTACAATCCTCTTGCACTTCCAAGTTGCCACTACTCGATTAACGCCATTCGGTTTGTGTTAACACAATTTAAAAAAAAAACTGTACGGGGTTTATGTGACCCGTACCGCCTATTATTAAGTCATGCAAAAATTGTAGCCGTCGTGAATGCGTTAAAGTAAGAAGATAATAAAAATATGTTTAAAATGATGTTTTTAGTCTTCTATAATCTAAGAGTCTTAAAAAGACGATAATAAAAAAAGTACCTAAGTTTAAATTAGGATAGAATGTATTAAATAAAGACTGAAAATAAATTCAGCTGCATTGCTTTTGCTGCTAATTCGTTAGCAATTATAATTAAATTATTATAATACCTTTTAAACCTTAAGCTTTTATAATAAAATGAAGATTATTATTTGTTAACAAATAATGGTTAAAATCCTTCATATAATACTGAATTAAAACCTTTTAAATAAATTAAAGAAAATGGTTACGTAGGCCGAACAAACGAAAACTCGGCATAATCAATTTTTTCCGTTTATTAAATTTGCTCACGTCTCAAAAATATATCTCCATGATATCCAGGGGTTGTAAAAGCGGAGCGTCCTCGGGGGCCCTTTTAAATTCGAGATTGAGACGTCCGCCTGTAAACTGTAAACTCACGACGCAACCGCCGCAATAAAACTCGAAAATTATATCGACTCGTCGTTTTTAAATCCGCGTGCGGCCATAAAGATTGCCGCGAAATTTGTGTGCAGTCCCGTTTATGGCCGTTAATTTTCCCTAATGTGCCATATAGCAATTAATCCTTGTTGACCGTTTATTAAGGGCTGGGATCAATATAATCCAATGAACCGATTGCCGTTTGCAAACTGCACGTATGTGTATTAAATTAATAACTTCGAAAATTGTTGAAATATTTTTGGATTGCGAGCAAAATTCTATGTGGTATTTATTGAGTAAGGAAGTGTAACGCGTTGCGCGGAATGTAAAAATCGTAGAGGGTTGAAATTTGTACACCGTATAGATGGCGCCAAATGAGGAAGACTATTAGATTGTGGTTAGCAACCCCCAACCCCAGGGGGCGAGGTTAAAAGTATGCTCGATTTTTACTTTCTCCGTTACGAAGTACGAGAAAGTATTGTGATCGTGATTTTTTTTTCAAAAATTTTTTTTACGGAAATATCCATTTTGGGGTCCCTAGATGCCATTTCAACAATTTCTGGAAATTTTTTTTTGTGTCTGTGTGTGTGTGTGTGTGTGTGTCTGTGTGTGTGTGAGTGTGTGTGTGTGTGTGTGTGTCTGTGCGCGCTGTATCTCAAAAACTAATAAACCAATCGATATGAAACTGTGAACATACGTCTTATTTGATAATCCGGAGAACTGAAAAGCTTTTGGTAAAATTTCGTACACCGGAAGTGGGTGTTTACCTTAACTGTTTTTTGTTTTTTGCCAATATTTTCTTAAATATGAAAAATATCACAAAAACATTTAAACAAACATTGAAGACAACAAAGAAATGAACATCTTTTACTTGAAAATATTTTTCATAAAATCATTGCTATTCGAGAAAAAAATGTATTATTATTTTTTTAATTTTTGGTTTATAATTATGAAACGATAATAGTTACAACAAATTTATTTGAATAATAATTGTAGAGAATGCCAAAATGAACAACTTCTAAAGAATAAGTTTTTTTCTAAATCTCGTTAGTTTTTGAGTAAACCGAGTTTTTGAATTTGAAGTATAATTTTTCCATGTTTCATAATTTTGACGTTTTAAACGTCAGTTTCATCTGAGTTTACGCAACGCTCGATGTACATTTAAAATATGATTTCAATAAACAATGAAAACGTAAATATAAATGATACTATCAAGTCGGAGAAAGTAACATGATGGCCACATCACCATTTTTTTTGTCTCAGTTCCCGACCACTCCCGTCCTTCTAAAACCAGCACAACCCCCGGTGAAAAATTTTAAACGACGAAAAAAACGTGCCGGAAGAGAAGTCGGTTGGCGCCGGAGGGGGAGGGCGGTGAAAACTTTTTTTAGACCTTAAAAAATATTTCAAAGAGACTCTCGGACTTATTTTTTTAAATTTTTGAGTTTAACCCATAAATTTTTACCACCCCCTCGGTCAAAAATTGTTAATTTCGACAAATGAAGGCCGATCGTTTTGATTTTTTCAACAAAGATTCTCTTCCTGCGGATTCCCACCAAATTTAACCGCCGTACGTTGACCGGTTTCGGAGTAATTGAGAGTACCGTGACGTAACGTAAAAATCACCCCCGGGGGGCGGAGGCAAATTTTTTGAAAATTTTTCCGGCACGGTCCGATGCATCCCTAAAATATCTATCGATCCCTCCCGGTGCCGCTCCTCTGACTCTAGACCACCGCCCCCGGCAATTAAAAAAACTAAAAAAAAAGAAAGTGTCAAAACTCGTAAACGCTCTGCACGATTTTTTTCTAATTTTTTCCAAATACTCCCCTCGGCGAGCGGAACATCCCTGTCAATTTTCACAAAAATCGTTAGAGCCGTTTTGGAGCAAAGGCCTCATATATGAAATTTCAGGGGTTCGCCGAAACGCCGCCACTGACTTTATTTTTACTCTTGAAGGATCCGTCGGTAGCGGGATCTCTTCACAAAGCATCCGCGCACATTATTTATATCAGCGCGCTTTTTGATTTGTTGCCCCCTTAACGAGATATGATTTTTCAAAAAAGTGACCATACATTTTTTCCAAAATTTCCACTCTCTCTGAGGTTTCTTTCGCGGACGTATTTTTTTCTATTTAAATCCAAGAGCTCAAACTTCTAGGATGAGAAGAGGGTATAACGTGCTTTGATTTGTTATTTTTTTTCAAAATTTTTAAAACACCCCCTACCCTTACAGAGCCGTCATTTGGCCCGGTCCCCGGGTTCGTTTCACTTCCATCAAGGACGTATTTTTTTCTATTCAAATCGAAGAGTTGAAACTTTTAAAAGGTTTTTCAAGTTTCAGTGTTAACTGGTGATGGTTTTTGGTTGTTCTTGCGATTTTTAAAATGTAGTTTGTCATCATGGCATCACGGCATTATGATATTTTGGCGGCTGCTGCATCTAGCTACGCAGCTCCGGCCTCAAGGCGGAAAAAGAATTGTATTTTATTCGAAATTCCGGAGAATGCACTGTCTTGCCTCTCAAGTTGCTTCAAGGTCTGGACTGCTTAGTCTAATCCTCAAGGATGTTCTGTACGTGTATGGCTACCTTTATAAAGGCAATTGATTGGACGAATCTTCGTTATTTCCATAGCACGAGGCAGTGGCGGCTCGTGGAACAAGTTGAGAGCCACTTATGCAATATACCCCCCCCCCCCTTCTTTTTTAAAGAAAGAAAGAAAGTTGTATCATCTTCCTAGACCGAAGTAACTGGCGAAAAAGTGTTTTAAGAATTAATTAAAAATTCTTGCTGAGCTTGAAAGTACATGGCTTCTTGACTCTATATAACGAGCCGCCCCTGCTTAATTTAATAAAATGATGATTTGCGAACCAAATTTAATTTTTAAAATTTAGTAGACACGTTTTATATATATATATATATATATATATATATTTTTTTTTGCAAGAGTATTATACAATTCGAAAACTAAAATTTTCAAAAATTCACAACTCCAGAAATAATCGGTGGATTTTCAAAAACTGCACTTAATTTAATAAAACGATGATTTGCAATTCTTATTTAATTTTTGTAGAATTTAGTCGACACGTTTTACCCTAAAAAAAAATGTTTTTTTGCTCCAGTATTACACAATTCGAAAACTAAAGTTTTCAAAAATTTACAACTCGCGAAATAATCGATGGATTTTCAAAAACTGCACTTAATTTAATAAAACGATGATTTGCGAATCTTATTTAATTTTTTTAGAATGTAGTCGACACGTTTTATATTTTTTTGCTCAAGTATTTCAAAATTAAAATTTTCAAAAATTCACAACTTGTGGATTTTCAAAAACTGTACTGAATTTCAGTGGCGGCTCGTGGAACATGTTGATGGTAAAGCCATTTATACAATATGCACCCCCCCCCCCCCCTTCCTTTTTTGAAGAAAGAACAATTTATCTTCCTAGACCAAAGTAACTGGCGAGAAAGTGTTTTAAGAATTAATTACAAATTCTTGCTGAGCATGAAACTTCAGGTAGTGGCATGGCTCCTTGGCTCTGTATAACGAGACGCCGCTGGCACGAGGTACCACGCATAAAAAAACTTTGTTTTTAAATTTTATTTTTCGACTTTTGGCCAGCCTCGAAAAACCTCGGACCACTGTGAGCCGTGAAAAATGATGATGGGCCGGTGACATGTATCCCCACCACCTGCCTACAAGCTCTCCAATCTTCTCCAAAAATGTATACATTTCAATGGAAGATATTTGACGGACGTAGTATTCAGAAATCCATTTTTACTTTCTCCGTTACGAAGTACGAGAAAGTATTGTGATCATGATTTTTTTTTCAAAAATTTTTTTACGGAAATATCCGTTTTGGGGTCCCTAGATGCCATTTTAACAATTTCTGGAAAAAAAAATTGTGTCTGTGTGTGTGTGTGTGTGTGTGTGTCTGTCTGTGTGTGTGTGTGTGTCTGCCTGTGTGCGCTGTATCTCAAAAACTAATAGAGCAATTGATATGAAACTTTGAACATACGTCTTATTTCATAATCCGAAGAACTGAAAAGCTTTTGGTAAAATTTCGTGCACCGGAAGTGGGTGTTTACCTTGACTGTTTTTTGTTTTTTGTCAATATTTTCTTAAATATGAAAAATATCGAAAAACTTTTAAACAAACATCGAAGACAACAAAGAAATGAACATCTTTTCTTTGAAAATATTTTTCATAAAATCATTTTTATTCGAGAAAAAAAATTATTAATTGTTTTTAATTTTTGGTTTATAATTATGAAAGGATAGTAGTTACAGCAAATTTATGTGAATAATAATTGTAGAAAATACCAAAATGAACAACTTCTAAAGAATAAGTTTTTTTCGAAATCTCGTTAGTTTTTGAGTAAACCGAGTTTTTAAATTTGAAGTATAATTTTTCCATCTTTTATGATTTTGACGTTTTAAACGTGCGTTTCATCCGAGTTTACGCAACGCTCGATGTACATTTAAAATATGATTTCAATTGAAAATAAATACCTGAAAACGTTAATATAAAGTCGGAGAAAGTAACATGATGGCCACATCACCATTTTTTTTTGTATTTTATACCAAATGGCTACTCTTGTCCTTTTTATGTATAGCTGATAATTTATTTAAAAAAAAAACTATTTCTTCGAATATTAATTCATTTTTCAAATTTTCCAGTTTCAATACCACAGATAAATATTAAATAAAGAAATAAAATTATTTATGACTGATTTGAGCTTTAATCTGTGTGTAAATATGGATTAGCATATCGCAGCCAAAGTTGTGGCTAAAGTAATCGTTGAATATCTAAAAATGGTGATGTGGCCATCATGTTACTTTCTCCGATTATTTGATGGTATAATAGTTATTTATATTTATAGATTCATTCATTATTTTTAATTTAAAATCGAGAGTTTCACATGATCGAATGGTAATGACGTTTGAAACGTAAAAATTATGAAAGGTAAAAATGATCAATTATTTTTTAAATCTTTACCGTAGGTTTACTGAAAAACTAAAAAGAAATGCTAAAAAAGTACTGACAAAGATTTCTAAAAATAGTTCTGATTCAAAAGTCCTAAGAAAATCTAATAAAGATCCTGAACAAGTAAGTCTCGAAAATGATCTCTGAAAATAGTCCTCATTAACAAGTCCTAAAAAAACTAATAAAAGCCCTGAACAAGGAAGTCGTGAATAAGATTTCTAAAAATAGTACTAATTAAAAAGTCATAAAAAAACCTAATAAAAGTCCTGAACAGGTCTTGGAAAAAGTCCTAAAAAATAGTCCTGACAAAAAAATGTCTTGAAAAACAGGTCCTTCAAAAAGACAAGAAATAAAGTCCTAAAAAATGAGTTGTGGCACAAAAAGGTCCTGAGAAGAAGTCCTGGAGAAACAGTTTTGGAAATAAAGTCTTGAAAAAGAGTAAGAGAAGTCCGAAACAGAGTCCCAAAAAAGTCCCGAAGGAAAGTCCTAAAATAAGTCCTGAAAAAACTTCTGAAGAAAGTCTTGAAAAAAGACCCAAAAGAGAGTCCTAATATATTATCCTGAAAAAATGTCCTGTAATAGCAGTCTTGAGAAAAAGTTATGAAAATAACATCGTAAAAAATCCTAAAAAAACATTTCTAAAAAAAAAACCTGTAAAGAACTGAAAAAGTTCTGAAGAAATTACCCTGAAAAAAATTGTTACTTTCAAAAATGTCCTGAAATATAGTACTGAAAAAGTCTTGAAATATAGTACTGAAAAACTCCTGTGACAAAAGAAAAAAAAATCCCGAAAAAATAATTCTGAAAAAAAGCAATGAAGAAAATTTTGAAAAGAATCCTGAAAAGAAGTCCTGAACAAGATTAGGAACCTCTTGTTCAAAAAAGTCCCGTAAAAATTGTCCTGGAGGAACCGTCCTGGAAATAAAGTCGTGAGAAAGAGTATTGACAAAAGCCGTGAAAAAAGTCCATAAAAATAGTCTTCATACAAAATACCAGAAATAAATGTCCCGAAAAAGAGTCCCTGAAGGACAAAGAGTCCTGATGAAATATCTCAAAAAATTGTCCTGTAAAAATAGTCTTGAAAAATTGCTCTAAAAATAACAAAATAAACAAAAAAATTCTGAAAAAAAGCATTGTAAAAAGTCCTTAAAATGGTCCTTAAAAAGATCTAAACAAATTTTTTTGAAAAATAAATCCCAAAGAGTCTTGAAAAAAGTCATGCAAAAAGGCCTAAAATAAATCCTTAAGAAAAATCCTGAAATAAAAAGTTTTGAAAATAGTCTTAAGGTCATGAAAAGAAAAATTGTAAAAAATGTCTTAAAAAAAATTTTGAAAATTTTTTTCTGAAAAAAATCCCAAAAATTAATCCCGAACAAACAGTTCTTAAGAAAGTCCCGAAAACGTCCGGAAAAAAAATTCCTGAAAAAATATCCTGTTGATAAAATTTTGAAAAGAAAACCTGAAAAAAAAGGTCCTGAAAGAAAAAGTCCTAAAAATTGTTAAAAGTTCTGAAAAAGAATCCTAAAAGAAAAAAAAAGTCCTTAAAAAAGACCTGAAAAAAGTTCTGAAAACATTGTCCTGAAGTTTCAAAAACGCTAAAAGAACAAAAAACTGTTAAGGTAAATATTCGGAAATTCCAGTTCTTCGGATTCTGAAATAACACTTATGTTTCATGGTCATTTCTGTATTAGTTTTTGAGATAGAGCGCGCGCACAAACAGACTGTTATGTAGAGAAAAAATGGTGATGTGGCCATCATGTTACTTTCTCCGACTTTACATTTACGTTTTCATGGGTTTATTTTCAATTGAAATCATATTTTAAATGTAAATGGAGCGTTTCGTAAACTCGGATGGAACTGACGTTTAAAACGTCAAAATCATGAAAGATGGAAAAATTTTACTTCAAATTCAAAACTGGGTTTACTCGAAAACTAACGAGATTTCGAAAAAAACTTATTCTTTATAAGTTGTTCATTTAGGCATTCTCTACAATTATTATTAATCTAAATTTGCTGTAACTATTATCGTTTCATAATTATAAACCAAAAATAAAAAAATAATTTTTTTTTTCTCGAATAGCAATGATTTTATGAAAAATATTTTCAAGCAAAAGATGTTTATTTCTTTGTTGTCTTCGATGTTTGTTTAAATGTTTTTGTGATATTTTTTATATTTAAGAAAATATTGGCAAAAAACAAAAAACAGTTAATGTAAACACCCACTTCCGGTGTACGAAATTTTACCAAAAGCTTTTCAGTTCTTCGGATTATCAAATAAGACGTATGTTCAAAGTTTCATATCAATTGCTCTATTGGTTTTTGAGATACAGCGCACACAGACAGACACACACACACACACACACACACACACACACAGACACACACACACACAGACACACACATACACGTCCCTACATATTTGTGGCACCGCATGATATATCCCCATTTGTGGCGCTTTTGTTAAGATACTGTCGTTCCGCTGCGCTTCTTTCCATTATTTCTGAATATGTGGTTAATTTTACGATACCCTCCATATAACAAAAGTTATTGCAAAAAAATCAAATGTGCCACAAATATTATGAAACGTGAAAAGTTAACACATGGTGTCACAAATATGACTGGTATCAATTTATGGTGCCACTAATATTGCATGCCATGAAAATGTGTGTAAGTGTGTGAAAAGCAATGTTGCCGTGGAGATGTGACCGTCTTATAATTTGCAAAGAAAGTCCTTGTCACGCATTTTCTTGCCCGCGCAACGCTTCCAATAGATAATAAAATAAAAATGTAATACCAAATAAATAAATAAATAAAATATAAGTAATTAAATGAATTAAAATAAAACATAAAGATTCAGATTCAAGATTTTTAACATTAAGCACAATATTGCAATTTGTATCTTATATACCGGGTGTAACTGAATTCTGGTAGACCCCAAATATCATTTGCATGTTTATATATATAAATATATATATATGTATATATATATATATATATATACAGGGTGTGGCACTTAAGACGCCTCGGATCATAGCTCCTTTACGATAAAAGCTATCGAAAAAAATCTAAGAACAAAGTGGTGCATAGTTACCGTCGCTATGTTTCAAAAATATTTCTAATCATCAGTGGCGTGCCGTACTCCAGTGGCGTACCAAACTTATGTTTTTTTAAATAGAATGCCCTATTTTTTATTGCAGATTTGGAAAGTGCTCGACGAGTACTTATTTTTTTATCTAACATGTTATACCCTTCACTTTAGCGGTTTCGCTGTTATAACCCTTTCTTTCAAAATTGCGCCCCATTTTTGAGATTTTTTTGTAGAGAAACTAATTGACGCCGGCGCCTATATTTTGAATTGAGGTACAGGTTAAGACCTCGTGTACCTTCACATAATTTTTTTTCGGGTAATTTATGGAAAAAAAATAATTTTTTATTGATCTTCGCATGTTGTCATTTTTTCCGAAAATTTCAAATGGCACCCCCCTAAAAAAATTACGGCGTTGTACAGCCAAAACTCTAAATTTTTCATTGGTGTAAAAAAAATTACACATTGCATAACAAAATTTCGGAGAAAAAAGGAATTTCATCGCAAATGTCGGGAAACGTTTTCCATATGAAGTATTTTAAAATCAAAGTCAACTTGATAATTTTTTTATTAAATAAAGATCTATACTATAGATATGCATTACCATTAAATATAGTGTAAACTCTACTTATTTCACTCATTTGTATTATTGTAACAATTAAAAATAAGATGTTTCTCTTAATTATCTACAACGAATGATTTTCTTTTATCACTTACAAAATTTCGATATATTGAAAAACTTCTGTTTACTTAAAAAAATATACTTCTATGAATTATAGTATTAACATAAATGGTTCATTTATTAAGGATTATAAGTTATTTAAAAGATTCATGAATGTATTTATAATTTATCAGGTTACTTTTAAAAGTTATATGTTTTGTGTATAAAATTTACTATGTAGCGGCAAGTATCGCTACAAACGACTATAAAAACCACAACTATAGAGATAATGAGAAATACTATTTAGAATTTGAATATACTCGAAGGATAAATAAAATATGAATTATGTTGTATAATATGTTTCGCTAACAACGCCTACCATTTTCAAACATGAAAATAAAACAAGCATTTCTCATCCGGTTCAATTTGAATATATTACCATGTTATACAAAACAAAGTGAAAAGTGTTTTATTATATTATTCAACATGTATAAAGAAGTGGAAGTCTCCAGAATAAACAATATGAATGATATTGGTTTGAACCGGATTTTGAAATGAGTCGTCTGTCCTCTTTTCTAGGAATTCCTTTTAAAAATTTAAAGGGACGCTTGGTACCTGCTTTCGACTGCTGAGACGAACAATGCCGACATCTGGATATTATAAATGTTTGAAAATACAACTTTCCTAGTACTATAAACACTAAAAATGCAGTTTCAATATAAAGATTTAACGTGAATAATATTTAAATCTAGAATTATTTTATCTTGAATATAATCCTCATTTATAAATCGTGAAGTATCTTCGTGAGGAAAAATTTCCGTTTTCAGTTGTTTTAAGCTCTTGTAGTTTTTTAAACCTTTTTTCCCTTTTAATTTAAAAGGTAGACAAATATTATTTTTCTTACAGTTTTTTACAATTAAACGTTTAAAAGTCACGTGAATTTTCAATTTAAAATAGTATCAAATTCAAGATAAATTAAATTTATAATTTTCATATTCAATGCCGAAAACGAAACACTGGTAATGTCATGAAATCAATTTGTCAGTGTCAATTTTATCATAAGGGCTAACGTATGTTTGTAATTTCCTTACCATGTTCAAAAATTGAATTTGAACATCCCATCATTTTTTCAAAATATTAATAACCCCCAAAATGTTTCCACATGTAAAGTTTATTGCCTTTGGCAAATCAATTTCATTACGCTAATGAGAGTTTTGTTTTTGAAAATAAATATGAAAATGTCTGTATTAACTTTCAAATTAAGGAAATAAAAATAATATCCACAAATTGAAGCAATGACTTTTTTTGTTAATACAATTTGAAAGATAAACCACTCAAAGCTACGCTATGAACTAGATTTAGACTCCTTATTTATATGTTTTTTTAAATTTATAACCATCACAAAGTTTCGGCTCAGAACGAAATCGAAGTCAAAAAATGGTAGTTGAAGAGGCCAAAAACGGAAATAATCACGTTAATATTACATAATTATGCATATTAGCAAACTCTTGTCTGTTATCCTTTTAAAATACTTTTGTATGTAACCACAGAAAACAATAATTTATAAATATTGGTTACTGGATAATAAAGGAACTTAGCACAGGAGAAAAACGAGAATGATTTCTTATGTACTTACCCTTCGGATTTAAATAATTATAAACAGCGGAGCATGACAATACAATTTTTCCGAAATTATCTCTCCAATAACCTAAATAGGCCCCCATAAATATTTTTGGATCCCACACGACAAGGATTTGTACGATGAAACCATAAATTTATATAATATCTATAAAAAAACGAGTATTAAACCATACCCTTTGAACTAATAATTTAACCTAATTTTATTGTACAAACATTTTAAGTTTGGGTTTATGATCAAAATGTGCCTTATAAACTAATTGAAAAATGGTAAAATAAATATTTTAGAATAAGCATAGCTTTAGAATATGCATGGCTTAATTAAATAACCTTGACAAAAAGTGATTTTTTATGTTTGTGCTTGACATGCTCCAAGATTTCTGTTGGGACAATAAAAATAGTCTCTTGATGTTTTAAATGTATGAAAGCTCACAACTTTTACAGCAAACTTTTGTAATAGGATTAAAATTATTGGCCTTTTTGAAACTATTGTTACATCCAGTTATTTTAGGTAGGTTGATAATACTAATTATGTTACAACCGTCTTTAGTGAGGTTTATACATTTAAAACTTTTCTGGTATAAAAAATATAACAGAATATGCGAAAATGTTTTAAAGCTATATTTTGAGTAATTGTACTTGAATTGCCTCGTCAGCTATCGGGTGAAATATAAAGGGTGATTGAAATTCGAGGGCGAGTATGGGGATATAGCTTATTATAGGAAATAGAGGGTAGGTTTAAATTCGACACTTTTGCAGAATTTTATGTTGATTAATAATCTGCTTTAACATTTAAATTATTTTAACGGTTTCTCTGCAGTTTGGAAAGAAGTGTAAATCGTAATTTCGTAAAAACGTTCCTACGGCATCTTTTTACGTCTTATCAAATGGCGAACGATTTTTATCTACAGGGTTAGTTTTTGTTTTTTTACACTTAGCTTTCGTTTTCATTGTGGGCACAATTTATGATATATACATATTTAAATCAGATTTTTTTAGCTGATTTCAGTGATGTGACACACGGGCATATCCGTTGCAATTTTATTTCAGTATTATGATTATTACAAGTATCATCTAGTACGAATCGAGCTAAGAGTCAATTGCCCATTGAATTTATGTGATTTGAATTCAATAACTGGCACAAAACGGTAAATAATTTTAATTGTATCAAATATTTTAATTAAATACAATTTCAATTTGTTTTTCTAAATTTACATATTTTGCTAATAAATGTCTTTCGAACATTGTAATTTAGTCAAATTATAGGTTTAGATGATATATTATTAATAGATTATGCTTTTAGGGGGTATGTTATAATATGCCGTGTATTTTATTACCACGGCCGTTAAGATTTTGCAAATTAACTTTTGGACCATATTTTAACATATGAAAATATTTGCTTAAAATCCATATTAAAATTTTATCTTTTTACAGCGAACTGATTGTTCTTATAATTAGAACATTTTTATAACAGACAATAGATTGTAATTCATAGGTTTTTGCTTAATTTTTAGGAAAATGACATTGACATGAATTACATTTTCTCGTATTTCGGTTATCAAAGTTAACATATCAACAGTTAAATAATTAAATTTTAATATAGTACCACTTAAAACTTAATATGAAAACTTTAAAAGTTCACAGTAAAAAATACACTACATATCAATTCATCTTATAAGTTGTGCTTATGTTGGTATCAATATATTTAATTTTTTTTTTGCATTGTAATAAATGATGTTAGTTTGCAGCTTCTCAACCATCCCATTTGAAAATTAATTTTAGGAAAAAAGTTATTCTTTATAAAAAGTTCTGCATGGTCCAAAACCTAAAATGCAACCATCAGCTGTCAAATTTTTTTGGTCATATACGGAGTTTGTGTGAAAATATGAATTTTGTTCCAGAATAAAGTACCTTTATTTTTGACAATATCAAGAACTGTTATAAAGAAAAGTTATTTAGAATTGAAAACTGGGTTCAATCATACAGTCATGTATACCTGTTGCTAAAAATAAGATTTTGTAATTTTTCTTTTTCTCTACAGTGATACATGCACATTGATATTTCAAATGTTGAAATGACAGTGACAGGTCTGTCATTAAACATCAGATATTATTTAAACATTATAAATGAATAGTAATTCCGGTGACATTGAGTTTGGAGAAAAAATAGAAATTGTATTAATTGTGATTGAAAATTATAAAACGTATCGGGAAGCAGCTGAAATATATTATAACAAACATCCAGATAAAAATGTACACAATACTACAGTAATGAATATTTATTTCGTTAGTTAGTTAGGGTTGAAGGTCATTCCATCATCGACAATTTTGGGAACTCACTGTACCATTTGAATTAAATGAAGCTTCATCTTCAAACATGATTATTCTAACCCAAAATGGATGCTCTTCTAACTCTCCTTGGATAAGAGAACAAAAATTGAAACCACTAACATAATCTCTAGGTTTTAATGTGGTTTATATGGGTGGAATTTGTGTGCTTTCAAAATATTTGCCATCATATCTTTACCCTTTTGCGCAGCTAATATTTAATATATTCTATTGTAGATAACATTACATTTAAAGTCCTCACTTTAAAGTCCTCAGTTATCGACGTTTGTTATTTAATTTATTTTTAACATATCCATATGTTTTAATTATTTTCATTTCAAAATATTAATTATTGTATGTACATTTGTGTCTGGATGTTTCTTATTAAATATTTCAGCTGCTTCCCGATACGTTTTATAATTTTAACTCACAATTAACACAATTTATATTTTTTTTACTTCGCAAATTTAGCATATCTTACTATGTTTATAATATTAGGCAAATTATTCTAAAATTTATGAATTCAAATTAAATTTTAAAATGAAAAAAAAAAGATTTGTCATTATGTTGTTCTGTCTAACTTTTCTCTATTACACACACAATTTACGGCACAAAAGGATTATCAAATACAGGTTTAATACCGTAAATTATGCATTATTCATTATTCGAAGAAAAATCAGTTTACTTTTGAAAATCAAAACCAATACATTTTTTATTAAATATTATATTGGTATTCATTATTTATTTCCGGCGATTTAGCTGAAAAAATATCTCAGATTTATAGCTCAGGCAAATATAAGTTTATAAAATCATCGAACGTTACTTGAAATAGTATAATTTAGGCTATTATTTAACCACCAATTTTTAATTTAGTAAATGTTATATACAATTTAAAATTGTTCGAAAAACTCTAAACTAGTAAAGTCATGAGTAAACAAACGGTAGAAACACTTACGATTCCGCCATATTAGTAACGTCAAGCCCTGATTTACAAAATTTTTGCTTTGAAAAACTTATTTTAGGATACACTCGTCATTTGAAAGTTTCGGTTCTCATTTAAAAAATAATTATGTCCGAAACTGACACACTTATTTGTCGAAACTATGTAGTCAGAAAAAAGTCGATAGAGTTATTCGAAATAAGGATTTGAATGTAGATGTAAGTCATATTTTTTTTAGATTTACAATATCTCCTTACTTTAGTAAGTTTTGAATTTATAAACGTCACATAAATGGACATTTCGGGTATTTCACACGTTCAAATATTCGCAAATTATGTATCTAATGTTCATTTCATGGTTTATTTTATCCATTCGCTGTTTTGGGCAGCAAAAAATAATGAATTCCTTAATAGCATAAAAATTAAAAGATAATAGTTTGATTTTTACCAACATTATTTTTTGTAGTAAGTTATTATTATTGATTGGTATTTATTTCTATATTAAAATCTATAAGAAATGTATGAATAAAGTTTTATTGAGAAAATGGACGTAATAAAAAAATCGAAGATTTATTTCTCTAGCGTGCATTACAATAGCCATTGAAATTCAGTTTGAAAGAGCAAGAAATTTACAGAAAGTTATTAATTTAAATAGCAATAATAAAAGTCTATTTTTAAATATGTATAGAAGTAGGAGCCAGGCCTCAAATATTTATCTTTCGCAGATGTTAGCATTCGTCACCCCCAAGTGTTCTACCTGTTTTGGACCGTCCCTTTAAATTTTAAAAGGAATTCGTCGAATGAATGCGTCACATCCCAATATCCGGTCCAAACTAACACACAATAGCAATTAACACATAACAACATTTACACATTTACAGTAAAATGAGAATGGATCAAATAAACCAAGAAATTAATATTAGACACATAATTGGAGCTTATTTGACAGTGCAGCATATACAAAATATCCATTTATGTGAGTTTTATGAACGTAATTTAATTAAAAAATCACTGAACTAATTGTAAGGAAGGAATGTAAATCTGGTATGAGAAAATGTTATTTTCATCAATTAAATGTGGTTGCAAATACAATAACATTTTCAAAAAAAAATCGACTAAATAAGCGGTCAGGGTTTTGCGTAATGACTTTACTTTTATTTTATTTACCGAATCCGAAAATGATTTGTATACAAGTTCTTTGGAATTTAATAATGCGTTTAGTGATGATGTTGGATATTCGTTGGAACTTATCGTTTTGTTGCTAGGACAACGCACTGTTGCTTTTATTTTCAAAACGAAATTACTCAAAAAATTTCTAATAATGCAACTTAAAAAAAATTACTAGAGAAAAATCTCCATAAAGAATAAAAAAGTGTATTGTTATAGCAACAAAATAATCAACTTTAGTTTGATGCAATACTGAATTTGGTAAATAATTTAAAAAAAAATGTTATTATGCGACAAATTTTAGACACGCAGCGCTTATTTTAGTCAAATTAACTTGAAAAATGCCTTAGGCGAGGGTATAATAGTATACTCTGTAACAAGGTTAAAATGGAAATTCGATGCGAGTGGACTAGCATCAGAATTTCCATTCTTACCTAGTAGTAGACTATACTTTCTCCTCGACCAGATAAAATAGACTAATACAATAATTATTGTATTAGTATATTAATTATAATTAACACAAAGAACTTACGTTTTATTATCGCGTTTGTGGTTATGTTTATAGTATTTTGACAATTGTGATATCCAAGGCTAATTGTTTTATTCGAAACGGTGTGAGAATATTCATTCCATTAGTTATTATGGAATGAATTACATGCAAAACGCATAAGTGCATTTTATTTTGATCCATAACAAGAGTGAGAATGTGTACGTTCTATGATCAAAATTGATTTCAGAATGCTTAAATTCTACAGTGGTCGTGGAGAAAAAATAGTATTGTATTGTAGTTAAAAATGCTCTATCTAAAAAGTAAACAACAAGGTAGGTTGTTATTTGAAAATAACAATATTTTTGCCATTCAAATGAAAAAATGAAATGAAATATGTCTCTCCTATAAACTTTATAAATTTACTAAAAATTAATTATAATTATTAATCCATAGAAACCTGCAAACACCCCATCCGCAAGTTGTGGGATAAATCCATGAGAATAAAGTATAAGTTCTTGAAAATCTGTAATAATTTAAGTGAAAAAATGTAATAATAATTACCATCGATTTGAAAATTTACTCAAAATTCATTCCGGATTGTATTTTAAGAAAATTATTAACAATCTATTTATAGATTTTCAATTGATGACAAGCGCGGTAACTCGTGTGAAATCCCAAATATTTTAATTTTATTTTTTCACTCTTGAGTAACAAGTTACAATACACGTTTTTTGTTATGCTATTGCCTTTTTTTGCCATCTGTATGGGAAGCAGGAGTTTGCATAAACATATAAATACAATGTAAATCGCCAATGTACATTGCTGAATTTTCTATTCGATACAGAAACCAAATTAGAATGAGTTACATTTTAATTGTTGTCAGAATAAAGACAGCACTCTCATACTATTCAAAGCAATTATGGTGAAAAATCTAATCGCTCATATTTTCTTTGGTTTTTATCAACTTTTCCTAATATTTTGCAAACAAACATGTAAGTATATGAACCAACCTAAATATTCCAGCGTTCATGAACATATATTTAGGGAGATGCATTTCAAACGAACTTCTTACTTATTGTTAGACAATTTTGAAACAATAAATATTATTTTTAAGAAGTAAACATATTTTTAAAACAGTTTGTTTGATTATTGTCTTTAGATTGTCACTAAAAATTCTTAGGGGTCAATCAAATCAACCAATTTAATTTGAAAAGGTCTCTGACAAAATTTATCTATTTTCGTTTTTTTACCTATGTTGTAGTATATTCAGAGAGTTGAAAACAGCTATGCATTAATTTTTCAGATGTTCAGTTTTTTTTGTGAACAGCCATTTTGTATTGGTGGGTCAGCCTATTTTGCATTTTGTAGAGATTTACGTTAAACTCTGTAGCTCCTCGGTTTTTGGAGATATTTGGTTCAAAAAGAAACCATGTTAAAGAACATAAAATGTACAATTTTTTCTGTTAAGTATATATATATATATATATATATATATATATATATATATATATAGGCCTATACTAAATTGTAAATTAGCAGAAAATAGGTAAATGTTAACGTTTCCAAAATAAAAAGCTTCTCTTTAAAAATTAAAAGTGTTAAAGATAAAACGAAGACTCAAATTAATTTTTTGTGGATATAGTGTCTATAGTATACTACTTCCCTAAAAAGTATCAGGCCAGAGAGTTACATCCTTTTTTAAAGGGTCTTCAAATATTGCAATTTTCCTAAAATCAGGTATTTTCGATCTGAAATATCTCGGAAGGGACACACTTTAAAAACCCAATATTTTCACAAAACGTTCTTTAATGGTGTTATACTAAGTGGTTAAAATTTCATCACTGAGACTTTATTAGCTTTTTGGTTAGAAATTTAAAAAATAGCTAAAACTTCTGGAAAATAAAAAAAAATTAGCGACTATCATTGGTTGATTTGACATGGATTGACCGTTAGATATACAGCATGTTTTTTATCGTGGGCCATAGGATTTTACATGCTAAAACTTTTACCTTGTGTTAATGTATATTTTATCATATAATTTTGAAGCAAATTTTTGTTAGTAATATAAATCAATTATTTTTCTATATGATGGGATTAATTAGAATTATTTAAACATGTTTTATTCCATTAAAAAAATATTTTTTTTAATATAAGTGTCGACTCAAGTACCTGTTCCCCGTACATGTTCAGGTAATGATATTTATTAATATTGTTTAGTGCTATTTCAAAATTAATCATAAACTATTTGTATCCTTAATATGATGTATAATGCTCTAGTGCAGAGAAAGGAGCAGTGTTGAAGTTTTTTGCAACGCACATAAAAAGAAATACTGTACCAGGAAAAGTAAACTGCATACAATGTATGAATAGCAATTCTATATTATCTTCACGCGGTTGGACTGACATTAAATTTTGTGTTAAAAATCATATAGATAAAATTAAAAATTCAAAGAAAGTGGGAAAATTTTGTTAATTGAATACGAAATAAATTATATTACATGCACTTTTTATATACATATAAAGATTGTAATAATATTTGTATCATTTTATCATCCCGAACCCGTTTAAACTTTAAAACAGAATCCAATAAATTAATATAAATAAATGCTATTTAATTTGGTGAATTTGCATAATTTATGCATAATTTTAACTGTAATTCAAGTAAAGTGGGAACAAAAAAATCAATTTAAGTTGGGTATTAATTGTCAAGAACAATAATAATTTAGACAATTACAAGAAATTCCGTGCATTTTTAACATTTAATTGTACATTTTATTTCTCTGTTTGCAATTTTGTTTCATAAATAATTCAATTTTTATTTATTTATTAATAATTACTGTTATTAATTTAATTAATTTCTCTACTCACAATTTCTTATTTCATTAATATTTTAATATTTCAATATTTATTTATTAATAATTTATGTTATTTATTTAATTGAAATATTTATGAATGGACACTGCAAGTCCTAACGCCAACTGTAAATCTATTTCCAACCCGAGAATTGAGCAAACAATGCGATCCCCTCGGTAGGTATGTGGGATAGGTCGGCAACGCAGCATATTTTGTTCCAGGTGGCGCTACCAACAAGGGTTGTCACAATTTGGTGTGTAGCACACATGATCGGTACCCATGATGTGGCGTCATACACACAAATATTTTTAAGGTATCATAACTTTCGTGAGAATGATTTTAGAGAATTTTCGTATAGATAACTGAAATAATCTGATCTTCTTTAACATTGGTACTAAATGTCGTAAGTGTGACATATGAAGCAATGGAGAAATAGCCGAATGTACTTGTGGCACGGAGGGTAAGGTGCCACAAGAACGCGCCTCCGCCACAATTCAGGATGTAGCACACACAAAGTGCCACAAATATGTGGGGACATACACACACACACACACAGGCACACACACAGACACAAAAAATGTTTTTCCAGAAATTGTTGAAATGGCATCTAGGGGCCCCAAAACGGATATTTCCGTAAAAAAAAATTTTCAAAAAAAAATCACGATCACAATACTTTCTCGTACTTCGTAACGGAGAAAGTAAAAAAGTGTGTATGCATGGGTAACTGCAGGATTAAAAATTTAAAGAAATGTGGCGAAACACTACAAATATAAATTTAAATTATTTCCTTATTTGTAACGTACAAACTTGTACGCCGATAAAATTTAAAATTTACACAAGGAAGCGACAAATCGTCTCCATTTCCACAAAAGCATGCCCGTGTACGAATAGACAAATTCCCGAATAGTTCTCCGCCACTTGGAAAACTGAAACGCACGCCGAACACATTTCACGTCTGCATCCCACATTCAACATTTTACGACCGCCGCATAGAATTTTAAATGCGGAAAATGTATAAATAACGACATCCGAATTTCCCTTATTTACTTTCAGGATGCCGATGTGGTGTTTGCCGAACTTATTGCATAATACAGGAACGGAGGCAAATCCCGGGCCACCGTAAACAAGGCGGTTATCGATCCCTTCTTTTCGAATCCCCCCATTCACCTTTTTCACATTGTGTAAATTCACTGCTTGAAAAATTGCCCCTTCAAAGTGCACACCTGTATTATAGTAATATCGCGCGGCTTGATTTAATACTGTTTGTGACACGTTAACTAAAGCTTTGTGTGCAGCGTTTTCTAACTCAATTTAATATCGCTGGCGTCAGGTGCATGCATGCATGCATGTTATTTTGCTTTTGGACTTTTAGGGGTGTGAGTTTTAATATTTTTAACAGCGTGCCTGTTGCCAGTATTAATGGAAATTCAGATGTAAAGTCAAGTTTACGATAAGTTGGCATGTCGAGCTCATTGGTGTAGCTAAGCTCCTTCGTCTCATCTGTCTTTGATCTCATTCTTTTATTACCAGACATGCCATTTTTTGATAAACTGGACTGTATAGATCAAGGGTGGCCAAACTTTTGATAACTAGGGGCGAACTGTTTTAAAAATTATACCCGGCGGTCTACCAACATTGTATGTGTTAAAGGATCATAAGAAAAGTGACAGTTAAAGCCAAAAATAACTATTTTGAGAAAATAAAAATAACTGTGACTATGATCACGTTAGTAAACATCGTAACGGGTACAATGCTAGAAATTGTTTTATATTTATTCTTACCGAGTGTTATATAAACGTAATATAATTCTAATAATTTCTAAAGTGACGAAGACTATAATAAAATTTTAAACATATTTTAAGTATAATAATTTACAATGTTTAATAACATATTTTTATAAAGTCTATTTAAAAATGAAAAAAAAATTAAAATGGTTTATTCAACATACTATGTATACTTATTAGTAAAAAAGTGAACGTAATATCTACGTTTTTAGAAAGGAACAAACTAATAAATATAACTGTTTAATTTTAATTAAAAAATATTAGCATTTGTTGGGCGTTTTTTTCGAACAACCGGTATATGAACAATGGGCATAATTATTGATTATGCCCTTGGTACATTAAATAGTATTACCGCAATTAATTGTGATTAAAACTTGATCAGTAACGAATATTTGAAAAAATCTGAGAAAGCAAATATTATTAAAATGATAAATTGCAGAAGAAAGAGTTAAATTATAAAAGAAATTGTGATCATTTTCATGTTTATTATAGAATTTCAAACCCTCTTTTTAGAATTTTACCAATTAAAATAATACCAAAATAATGTACCGATGTGAAGATAGCCACGGATTTCCCGGCGCATCCACCACCAAATAAAAATGTCTTCAATTTTAATGATTTATAACAAATCAAACGCGGAGAATGTAATTAACATTAGCCTATAGATGTACAGTCAATTCAAAATTTTAATTATTTTTTCTCGAGTCCGCGGGAACTCTCTTCTTAAAATGACAAGAATTCAAAGTCCAAAATGGCACTGTTTGACCCGTTTTAAATTTAATTTTTTAACAACAACGTGTAGATAAGAGTTTATTTAAACGATTTACCGCATGAAATTTAGGGTAAAATTGTTTATAACATTTTTATGATTTTTTTTTCTCAGGTCCACCCAAACTATATAGATAATATAGCAAACTTTCAAAGTCCAAAATGACACTGTTTGACGCGTTTCAAATTTAATTTCTTAACAACAACGTGTAGATAACAGTCTACTTAAACGATTTAACGGACGAAATTCAGGGTAAAATTGTTTATAACTTTTTTATGAATTTTTTTTCTCGGGTCCACCCGAACTGTACATATAATATAGCAAACTTTTAAAGTCCAAAATGGCACTGTTTGACGCGTTTCAAATTTAATTTCTTAACAACATCGTGTAGATAAGAGTCTACTTAAACGATTTAACGGATGAAATTTTGGGTAAAATTGTTTATAACCTTTTTATGAATTTTTTTTCTCGGGTCCACCCGAACTGTACATATAATATAGCAAACTTTCAAAGTCCAAAATGGCACTGTTTGACGCGTTTCAAATTTAATTTCTTAACAACAACGTGTAGATAAGAGTCTACTTAAACGATTTAACGCATGAAATTTTGGGTAAAATTGTTTATAACTTTTTTATGAATTTTTTTCTCAGGTCCACCCAAACTATATATATAATATAGCAAACTTTCAAATTCCAAAATGGCACTGTTTGACGCGTTTCAAAATTAATTTTAAATTGATTCTTGTCATTTTAAAAAGAGAGTTCCCGTGGACTCGAGAAAAAATAAACGTTTTAATTGGAAATTTGAATTCGTTTTTTAAACTGATATTGTAGTTTCGGTTTTGAGGTTATCGACATTTAAATCGCTGCTTGCGCGGAACTTGTTTTACATTAAAAATCATAATTCGCTCAAAATTTTAACATAATGCTAAAAAAAAAATGCGTAAAATATAATGTTACGACGCCTACCTTTCGATGTAAATACCTTCAACAATTTACTTTACCGATTCAGGCATAGTCAACAGAGTAATAATAATAATAATAATAATAATAATAATAATCTATTTACAGGTTACAAAAATAATCACAAAATACAGTAGAAAAACCAAAAAACTGAATATAAATTTACAAATTTAAGAAAAATCTTTCAGATACAAAATTAAATAAATACAAATGAACCTAAACTAAAATGTAACAAAAAAAAATAAATTACAAAATTAACAAAAAATAATAATTCAATTCCAATGAAAATTTACTTAAGCTTATATGACGCAAAGAAGGAATCAAACAAATAGTCTCTTATTTAAATTACTACATACTCCTAAATTTTCACGAAAAATCACAAATAATTCAAGAACAATACTATTCAAATTTAAACCCCTCCAACCACACCTTCAAAAAATGGTGACGTGGCCATCATGTTACTTTCTCTGACTTTATATTTACGTTCTCATGGGTTTATTTTCAATTGAAATCATATTTTAAATGTACATCGAGCGTTGCGTAAACTCGGATGAAACTGACGTTTAAAACGTCAAAATCATGAAAGATGGAAAAATTATACTTCAAATTCAAAAACTAGGTTTACTCGAAAACTAACGAGAATTCGAAGAAAACTTATTCTTTAGAAGTTGTTCATTTTGGCATTCTCTACAATTATTGTTCACATAAATTTGCTGTAACTATTATCGTTTCATAATTATAAATCAAAAATTAAAAAATAATAATAATTTTTTTTCTCGAATACCAATGATTTTATGAAAAATATTTTCAAGCAAAAGATGTTCATTTCTTTGTTGTCTTCGATGTTTCTTTAAATGTTTTTGTGATATTTTTTATATTCAAGAAAATATTGGCAAAAAACAAAAAACAGTTAAGGTAAACACCCACTTCCGGTGTACGAAATTTTACCAAAAGCTTTTCAGTTCTTCAGATTATCAAATAAGACGGATGTTCAAAGTTTCATATCAATTGCTCTATTAGTTTTTGAGATACAGCGCACACAGACAGACACACACACAGCCACACACACACACACAGACACAAACATTTTTTTTCCAGAAATTGTTGAAATGGCATCTAGGGACCCCAAAACGGATATTTCCGTAAAAAAAATTTTTGAAAAAAAAATCACGATCACAATACTTCGTAACGGAGAAAGTAAAAAAGGGTGGCCAACCTCTCAATTTTTTTTTTCTAATTTTTTTTTCTTTTTCTGAAAGCCGCAAAGGTCCTCTAGGGGTCCATGAAATCCGCGATTTTCCAGGTTACCTAAGTACTACAGGGTGATTTTTTGAGTTTCGATTTTTGACGATGCAGAGGTTCACGCCAAAACTATCTCCTTCCTGGAATTTTGAGTTGGAAAACCGGGACTAGGCTCAAAAAATTCCCAATGCATTCGGACACAAAGGTTATTATAGGAAATTGGGGTGCTACCTGTGGTTGCAAACCCTCAGCCATTTTTCTAAAAAATCATTACTACTTCCTCCTACGCAAGAGACTTAAAGTGCGAGATCTCAAAAACTGTAATAGCTAAAGGGTTGAAATTATTACGAAAAATCACAAATCATTCTAGAATAAGACTATTAAAATTTCAACCCCCTCCAACAACCCCTTCAAAAAAGGGTGGCCAACCCCTTAAAAAAAAATTCTAGTTTTTATTTTTTTTCCGAAAGCCGCAAACGTCCTCTAGGTGTCCGTGGAATCCGCGATTTTCTAAGTTACCCAATTACTACAGGGTGATTTTTTGAACGATGCAGAGATTCACGCCAAAACTATCTCCTCCCTGGATTTTTGAGCTGGAAAACCGGGACTAGGCTCAAAAAATCCCCAATACGTTGGGACACAAAGGTTATTACAGGAAATTGGGGTGCGACCAGCGGTTGCAACCCCTCGGCTATTTTTATAAAAAATCACATTTCGGACGCTTTCGGAAAAAAGAGCGCGCTTGCCCTTACGATTACGACTTTAATTTTCATATAGTTTTGTAGAACTAGCCCCTCTCTAGATTTTATGTCTCTTACGAATTATTGATATCTCTAACCCTCGAGCAGCTATTCAAAGGAAACCACCCCCGATTTCAATAAAAAAATTCTGCAGAGGCCATTTTTAATCCGACGTGAGAAAAAACAACATGCCATTCGGAATTGCATTCTGCGTCGAAAAGTTAAGGGTTAGATTTTTTGTAGGGCGCACCGTTTACGATCTACGGCCAATTTTCGATTGTTTTTCGGGGATTTTTTTTTCAATTTTTTCAATTTTTTTTTTCGAAATTTAAAAATCCGATGACGGCATATCAGTCGTCTATTTAATCCGTATCAAACATCCCCATAAAGTTTTTCCATTAGATTTTTACTTTTCAAGATATGACGTTGAAGGGGGAAGCGAAATTTAGCAACGGGCACAATTTTTTTTTGTCTGATCGGAAATCTGATTACAGCACCGGAAAGCCCGTCTTGAGCCCAAAAGAAAATCCAAATAACATTTCTTAACCCGACTCCTCCTTCTAATTTTAAAAATTAATTAAACTTTTACTTATTTTGCCGGTAAATATTTTCACTAAATTTTTTTAATTCTTTTTAAATCACGAATCTAATGACGGATTATTATTGCGGTATCGTGTGCACTTAAAAAAACATTTGTATTTTATAAATCGTCCCGTTATTAACCGAGAAATGAATTATTGTTGTTTTGGAACGTTGAAAATCTTTCCCCAAAAATAAATTTCGAAAAAAAAAATACTTCTGTGAGGGTTAGAACAATGAAAATTCATTAGGCATCTAATTTTAAGAGGATCACTAAAGTTTGGTAACATTTTGAACACCCCGTCAGCCGCAACGGGGTGTCAAAAACAAAAATAACGTTCGTTTTCCTTCTGTCAAGGACGTATTTTTTTTCTGTTTAAATCAAAGAGTTGAAATTTTTAGGGTAGGTAGGGGGTAGAACGAGCCCTAATCTGCAATTTTTTCAAATATTTTAAAACACCCCTTACCCTTCCAGAGCGCGTTATTGGGCTTGACCTCTGGGTTAGTTTTGTTTTCATCAAGGATCAACATGTTTTATTTTTTTGCACCCCCTTCTGTACTGCCGATGGATATGTCCTGTTTAGGCAATGTGGCATGGTTTGAGCAAATTTGATTGTCCCAATTATCCTCCCTGTGGTCTTTAGGGCCTTCTTTAGAAATTAGAGGAAACAAATCGCACAGCCTTCCCTGTATAATTTAAACGTTTTTCATCCTCTTCATAAGAGACAGCTCTATAATATTTATTCTTTTAATTTTCTCGATTTTTTTAATCGTTTGCGAATTTTTTTATGTGTACCTTATTTTTTCAGGAATTTGAGTGAAAATCGCATGATTTTTTCAAATTTTTTGGAATAATCAAAATCCAATTTTTCGACCGTCAAATCTTAAAAATTGCTTAATTTTAATGGGCAACGCACGAACGACGGCGCAGCGCAGCGGAGCTAGGCCATACCACCCAGGACGATTGCCGCGAGAATTATTCACCTAGGCATTAGCATCGTAATCAGAGCTTAATTATGTGATTTCATTCGTTAAAAAGCAAATGAGGTCAATTGTCAATATAATAGTCATCTCTCTTCACACACAAACAAACACCCACACAGAAAGAGACACACATACGTACACACACATACACACAAAACAATAACTTTAACTCAAATGAACGTCAATTAGTAAAAATTGTATTATCCTTTTGATTACCGGAGCTAATGAATATCGCCCGTGGGATGTATTTGTTTTAATATTACCGTCGCGCTGAAGATCCCCCCACAGGATTCGCGGATAATGAAACTCGTGATTTATCTAATGGACCATTCGCTGCGAGAATGAAATTATACTAAAAAAAAAAAGTACAGAAAAATAATGAATAATAACCGACCGCAAACCTTTAGAGCTCGCACGATTTATCGCCTGCCGCGTTAAAAGTTTATATTTCGCGGCTTCCGATAAATTCCCGGAATTACCTGAGTAATTGTGAGTTATTGCGCTTAATGAAGTGTGCTCTGAAACGTGTAATGGCTTTTAAATTAAGTTAAACAATTTTTCGTGAAATACTGAATTGAATTCGGCCATAATCGCACCTTTTAATTATATTTTATGTTTATGACCCTCGCGATAAATTGTGCGTTTTAATTTATTCGAATTATTTTGTGTTATGAATTTTTATGCCCATTTAATATTAATTTAAGGGTTACGTGTACCACAGTTTCTAACGAGTTGAATGAGGCAAATTGTTATTTATCATTTTAAAGTTTATCCTCTTTTTAGTTTAACTATAAATAAATTGTCCTTCAAGAGTAGTGTTTCTTAACGTGGGTGATATCGCCCCCTGGTGGGCGATCGACGTCTAAATTGGGCGTTTATCTGACAATCCGTATTTGGGGGGCGATGGTCATTTTGTAATTGCGAATTCATTTTTAATACCAGCCTGCAGAAATGTCTCAAATCGTCTAAAAAATTGATCAAGATTATGTCTTCGAAATTACAGCCAAATAAACTTTGCTAAAATAAAAAAAAAACTTGTATATTTGCCAAGTTGCGTTGAATTTGCATGGATTTTTAATATTAAAAAAAAAAACACTAAATTCGCCAATTTTTTTAAATTAAACAATCAAAATTACAAAATTTATCACAAAATCAAAAAAATTATTTTGTTGATTTTGAACCATCAAAATTACATTCATTATCACAAAATCAAAAAATTAATTTTGTTGATTTTGAACTCGGATTTTGGCAATTTCTATTGTCTCATCGTGAATATTTTTGGTATCATTTAAAATACACTGGATGCTCTACTTTTTAACATACAAGATATCATAATCCAAAAATGAGTGATGGCGCAAACCACCTAAAAATTAGATCAAGATTATATCTTTCGAAATTAAAACCAAACGTTATTAAACTTTGCTAAAATGCATATTTGCCGTGTTGTGTTGAATTTGCATGAAAGTTTTTAATATTAAAAAAAAAACACAAGCAAAATTCGTTACATTATGGAAATTAAATAATTTATCACAAAATCAAAAAATTAATTTTGTTGATTTTGAACTTGAAAAATTAGGGATTTTGGCAATTTCCATTGTCTCGACATGAAAACTTGTAGTACCATTCGAAACACACTGAATGCTCTGCTTTTTAACATATAAAAATCATAATGCAAAAATCCGTTTACACCACGGCAATTTTTAAAAATTAAAAACGAGTGTTTGTTGACTTTGAACTTGGAAATCATTAACCCGACATGATTATCTCCTGAAAATATTTTAAACACATTAAATTGGCTACCTCTTGACATTTAAATCATCAAAATAAAATACCGCGTTTTAAAATTAAACAATTCTTCTAAATTAAAAACTTGATTTTGTTGAATGGAAAATTTTGTATTTTAGCAATTTTCATTGTCCCTACATGAATATATTTAATATCACCTAAAACATTCTGAAATTCTCTACTTTTTAACATACAAAATATTATAATCAAAACATGCGGCAATTTAAAAAAAATTCAAAACGCAATTTTTTTGCATTCAACTTTGAAAAACCGAATTTTAGCAATTTTCATTGATTGAACATAAATATTTCCTAATTCTTTTTCAAGCACACTAAATTCGTTATATTTTGACATTTAAATTTTGAAAATCAAATAACGCGTTCGGAAGTTAAGCAATTTTTCAAAATCAAAAACGCGATTTTGTTGATGTAATATTTTTTTATACTTTCTTAAATTGACAAATTTCGGATTTTGGCAATTTCCATTGTCTCGGCATGAAAATTTGTAGTACCATTCAAACTGAATGTTCTGCTTTTTGACATATAAAATATCATAATCCAAAAATGCGTTTAACACCTCGGCAATTTTTAAAAATTAAAAACGAGTGTTTGTTGACTTTGAACTTGAAAATCACTGACCCGACATGATTACCTCTTGATATTTTTTTAAACACACGAAATTCGCTACATTTTGGCATTTAAATCATCAAAATTAAATACGGCGTTTGCAAATTAAACAATTTTTCTAAATTAAAAACTTGATTTTATTGAATGGAAAATTTTGTATTTTAACAATTTTCATTGTCTCTACGTGAATATATTTAATACCACTTAAAACACTCTAAAATTCTCTACTTTTTAACATACAAAATATCATAATCAAAACATGCGGCAATTAAAAAAAAAAAGAAAAAACACAATTTTTTTCATTCAACTTTGAATTCAACATTGATTGGACATGAATATTTCCTAATTCTTTTAGAAGCACACTAAATTCGTTATATTTTGATATTTAAATTTTCAAAATCAAATAACGCGTTCGGAAGTTAAGCAATTTTTCAAAATCAAAAACGCGATTTTGTTGATGTTGGTCTGTGCGCGCTGTATCTCAAAAACTAATAAACCAATTGATATGAAACTTTAAACATAAGTTTTATTTGATAATCCGAAGAACTGAGAAGCTTTTGGTAAAATTTCGTACACCGGAAGTGGGTGTTTACCTTAACTGTTTTTTTGTTTTTTTCCAATATTTTCTTATATATGAAAAATATCACAAAAATACTTAAGCAAATATTGAAGACAACAAAGAAATGAACATCTTTGGTTTGAAAATATTTTTCATAAAATCATTGTTATTCGAGAAAAAAATTTATTAATTTTTTTTTCAGTTTTGGTATACTATTATGAAACGCTAATAGTTACAGCAAATTTATGTTAATAATAATTGTAGAGCATGCCAAAATGAAAAATTTATGAAGAAAAGAATAATTTTTTTTCGAAATCTCTTTAGTTTTTGAGTAAACTGAGTTTTTGAATTTGAAGTACATTTTCCATCTTCCATAATTTTGACGTTTTAAACGTCAGTTTTATCCGAGTCTACGAAACGTTCGATGCATACTTAAAATATGATTTAAATTGAAAATAAACCATGGAAGCGTAAATATAAATGATACCATCAAATCGGAGAAAGTAACATGATGGACACATCACCATTTTTTTATACTTTCTTAAAACACTCTCAATTTTACACATTTTAGAAGTTATATTAATCAAGAAATGCTTTTAACGTCTCGGCAATTTTTAAAAATTGAAAACGCGAATTTGAAAGATTTTGGCAACTTTATGAATATTTTTTAATAGCTTTAAAAATAAAATTAATTATTTACATTTCAGCAAATAAATCATCATAATCAAAAACAAGTTCAATACCTCAGCATTTTTTTTTATCAAAACCGCGTTTTTTTTTACTATGAACTTGGAAAATTTTAGATTTAATTAATTCTCATTGATTTGATATGAATATGGTAGTAGCGCCTTAATAGCTAAACTTCCCCCAATACTATGAGTAAATAAAGACTTTTATTATTATCATTATTAATATTTCTGAATATTTTTTTAAACACATTATTAATCAATTTAAAGCACACCAAATTCTCTGAATTTTGGCATTCAAATCATCGATAGCCGTTTAGCAGAAATAATTTTGTAAATTTTAAATGTATTATATTTGTTTAATATTGTACTGTCTGCAAATAAAGATATTGTATTATTATTAAATTTTTTTTTTGAAGAGAGGAGAGAAGATCTTTTATAGACACCCCTATAGTGGGGTAGTGTTGGAGTCCTCCCCTGAAGGGCACGAGTATACCAACTAAAAACTCTCCTCAGAGTAGAGCGGAAAGAGACCGAACCTTGACCTTGGTCAACCGCCGGGGATTATTATTAAATAAAGTTTGGATTGGCCCTATAAACCAATCAAGTAACCGTTAGGATAGAAAAACAATTAGGGCGACATCTATCGTTGAAAATGTTACAACATTATGAAATTATTTATGAATATCGGCGATAGATGTCGCTCTAATTGTTTTTCCATCCCAACGGTTACTTGGTTGGTTTATAACGGCATAGTTAAATTCCGTTTTAATCACCGGTGACCGTACTGTGCTGATGTGAGACTAATGTAGGTCTAAACCGGTCCCCCCCCGATCAGAAAGAGAATTTTGTTGCTCTTTGTAACTTCCTATTTTGACAATTGTATTTGACTCGTCATGAATATTTTTTAAACACACTAAATTTATTACATTTTTGGACGTGGAAAACTTGTCAATTTGCGCATATTTAAGATACATTTTTTTATTACTTTTATTAAATATCTAAAAGTCTCATTAAAACTTTAAATTTCGTTTATCTTCAAATAATATATACTGAATGTTAAAAATGTCTTTACGGACGTACTTGATCGAAAAAAATCGAAAACCAATACAAAACACGGAAATAAATAAATTTAATCAAATTATATAATTATGTTTCACCACGGGTTAAGTGAGAAATTAATTAACCATAAAATAAAATTATACAAAGATTGAAAACGGTAAAAAATATCTGCTTAAAAAATAGTTTAATTTTTCAAAACACGCTAATTTTCAAAGAAGTTATGAATCTTAAAAACTATTTATTCGAGTCGTGAAACATTTGAGTTAAAAAAATATAAAATGAAGAGATAAAATTATACAAAAATTTAAAACGATTGAGAAATAGTTATTTCTTAAATATAAATTTGATTTTTTAAATATACCATTTTTTTCAGGCAGTGAAAGATTTTTGAAAATATTTTGATGAAAAAACCGAAAATAAGTATAAAATGCAAAAATTGGAAACAGTCTGTTTCTTAAAAAATAGTTAACTACAAATCTAAATAGTTAATTTATAAATCTTGAAAACTTTTTTCTTTACAGTGAAGCATTCGGCATTGGGACCAATTACAGAGAAAAGTACAATAATTTAATATACTTATAACTAAAAATAGCAAATAATAATATCAATTTATTAATATTATACAGTGTGGAAACTGTAACTGGAACAAATTCGGTAATAATGAAATGAGAAGTTCCAGAAAAAAATCCTCGGACACGTCGATTTTTGTTTTTATTGCGCACTTTTTAGCCTCTTTAGAAATAGTATGACGTCACTAGTCTTTTACGTATGACGTCATAGACATTTTTTTTAATGGAAACCATTTTTTCGTTTCACTAAATTTGTAGCCCTTTTTGTTCTCTTTGCGACTGTGTAAAAATATTTTGTTTTTGAGAGATACCACATGCACCAATAACTGTATACAGAACTTAACTTGTCATTTGAAATAAAGTCGAAACTTGTTTTATTTCAAATTACCAGAAAAGTTATGCTGTAAAATCGACTATTTCCACTTTATTGAACGAATCTTACAGGTAGACGGTCGTGAAATTACAAGCCTATGCAAAACCACCTTCAATTAAGAAATTAATGCCCTGAACAAACATAACTTTAATGAAATCTCCGAAGATCGCTACTCCATTAAAATTATTACCGGCGTTAAATTTTTATAATCCGCGTAAAGTACGAAATAATGGGAGAAACGGTAACATATGCACGCGACGTGTACTTCCGTGCACTTTTATTGAGATTTTACGAGGGCGCGACATCAATTTACAGCGTTCGCAGATGTCGCTGCAGTCGGGAGCTTAAAAAATAATGTGCGCAAAGCCCGGATGATATACGTAAGTCCATTATGCATTCTTAATATCGAGAGATTTCATTGTTACACGTCTGGAACAAGTTGAGACCGCATAACGACGACCTACATCGTTAACGGACATTTGAATGTAATTTTGCAATTACACATGAGAGCACATTCCGACCGGGTATTACAGAAAGCGTCTAATAATTTTCATGTTCATGTTCACACTTTGGACAATTAATTATCTACATATAATTGCGTGAATACTTGGGATGGTCGGGATAATCTACACCACACCTTGTAGGGGTGTTAAGTGGTTTAGCTTAATACAATGATTTTTTAAGCAAATTATAGTAATGGACGTTTTAGTTAAAGGGATTATATAAACTATTTGAACATGTGTTCAGTCTCTGCCATCAATAGCATTCAGTAGAGTATTGGTCAATGTTCAAGAATCGACTATTTTCATTCGACTAACTAAAAAGAGTCATTCGCGCATCTCTAGTTGAAAGTAACATTCTTATTTATTTCACAACGATGCTCTGCGTGCAAACACAATAATGCAGTGTTGTATTTATGGGGAGCACCAGTGCCGGAGTAGCATAATTATCGATTTAAAAAATGTCATTCTCTATAATTTTTGTTTATATAGACGAGCAAACCATTATAATTTCATAATTATAAATAAAAAACTTCAACTTCAAGGATTTGTAGTTCTTCATTATCTTCATTTGTACAAAGATTTTTGTAATATTTGAAATTCAAAATTTTCTGGAGACGGTGAAGGTTTCAAAATTTACACCAAAATGCTCTTAAATTGTTCAGATTATCAAATAAAGCTTCATTTGAATGTTTTATCTGAAAATGTCTACTTGCGATACAGCGTCTACAGCCAGACACACACACAGACATTTTTCTTCAACATTTATATAAAACTTTTTGTAATGTTTTGAAATTCAAATTTTTTTTGGAGGAAAACAAAAAACGTTTAAGGTTGCAAAATTTACACCTTCAAGACGACCTTGATTGGTACTTCTATACTTTACGAGATTTCATAATCGACCGACCAGAGGAGTGCAGCGATACCGAAGAATGTAATTGTTTGCGAGAAGAAATGGAATTACAAGTTTAAAGAAACTTTTTAAAATGTGTGCAACATCTACCAAAGTTCATTCCTTAAGAAAGTCTATTTTTGTTCTTTTTTCAATTGTTAATTACGTTTTCTGTATTGTTAGAAAGGAATAAAGCATTTTTTAAAGCAAACCTTAAACACATTGTGCGCCTTTTGTTTTGAAAATGAAACATGTCTATTGCATATATATTTTTTTCTACGAAAAAAGTGTTTTCAGTGAATTACAGGCACATTTTTTCATGAATAATAATTATTATTCATCTACTTGTAAGAAAAAAAAGTGACTGCGGTATCAATTTGTAACAAACGTTTGTTTCCATTAAATTCAATCAACCCATAATTGTTCGAAATATTCTTGAAAATAAGTAAACTGATTTGAATTGAATTTACTGTAACTTTGTTTTAGCGATAGCTACTTCATTCACATTAACATTTAACATATATTTCGATTGAATGTAATTTAACATTCTCTAAAAAGGAACGCAGATGTATGTTTATATATTTTAACCAACATTTTTTTTAAATATATTTTCAAGCAAAACACAATTTTACGAATAAATAAATATCAAATGAATTTATATTTTGAATGCGCCGTAAATATTTCGAACAAATAAAAATTTACGAGCACCAAGAGAGGTGCATTTCAATTTGTGATTGATGTTGCTTTTAGTGCTTAAGGATCCGCAGTGGATGGGAACGTTTTATTGCCGAGCAAAAAAAAAACGTGAAACAAATCGGCAACGGTAAAAACTTGTATATAAGAGCTCTCGACCCTTCGTACACACCCTTACATTGTGTCCCGCCAAATATCCCGGAATAAGTTATTCCGGCCGTACTGAACAACATTTTTACGGTCGGGGAATTTCTTGAGGTGTTAGTTTGATGAGGGTCGTATATTTTCCAACATTTTTAAAATACACGAACACGAGCTCGGTTGCAGGAGAGAAAGGGAGATAGAGAGAGAGAAAGGTGACTATATTTAATGTAGTTGAAACTAATCAATTCATAGCATTCTCATGTTTTCATGTAATCTACATCAATTGGTCTTGCAGAGAGAGAGGGGCGGGGGGGGGAGACAGAGAGAGAGTGAGAGAGAGAGGGGGGGGGGAGACAGAGAGCGAGAGTGAGAGAGAGAGGGGGGAGACACATAGAGAGAGAGAGAGAGAGAGAGAGAGAGAGAGAAGTTTTATTTTAAATAAAAAAGCTGGATAACAAGTAATTTTTATTATGTAATTGCGTTTTTCAAAGGCAAGGGAATATGTGTTTCGGAGAGAAAATGATATAGGGAAATCTGCGTAAGTAACTAGACTAATCTGCATGAACAACAATCATTTTTCAACCCGGATGATTTTCAAATATTCTCATGTTTTGTTTTTTGAGATATTAAAGTTTTTCAATATTTTGACAATTTTGAACATGGGCAATTATAAAATGGAAACGCAGCGAATGTAGGCATATTTTTGGAAACCTCGGTAGGAGATGTGTTTGGTTTTTGTAGAATCTTAAATCAGAATCTATTCTGAGTAAATTTGCCACGTTTACAGTTTGTGGTAATTTATTTTTATATTTTTTAAAGTAATTTTGAAAGTGTGCAATTTTTAAATGAAAACGCAGCGAGTTTAAGCGTGATTTTTTGGAAATCTGAGTAGCGGATGTTTCCGATTTTTGTAGAATCTTAGAGCAAATCGATTTTAAGTAAACTTGCAAAATTTGCAATCTGGAGCAAATGTTATTATAATTATTTAGAGTAACTTTGTAAACGCCAATTTCCAATTTCCAAATTCAAATAAAATGTAATATTTTGGAAATCTGCGGTGCGGGTGTTTTTAGTTTATGCAGTATCTTGAAGCTGAATCGATTCTGAGAAAATTTGAAAAAATTCAGTTTGTAGTAATTGTTTCTTAATTTTTTAAAGCAATTTTGAAGATATGCAATTTTAAAATTGCAACGCGTTGAGTTGAAATATGATTTTATTGGAATCTAGAATGGGGATGTATCTAGTTTATGCAGAATACTAAAGCAGGATTAATTTTGAGTAAATTAGCAAAGTTGACAGTTTACAGAAATTGTTTTTACATTTTTAAAGCAATTTTGAAATGGAAACGCTGCGATTGCAGACGTATTTTTTGGAAACCTGGGTAGGGGATGTTTTCGGTTTTTGTAGAATCTTAAAGCACAATTAAATCTGAGTAAATTTTAATTTGCTACCAAGGTTTTGGACCATTGAGGGCAGGCTGATGGGATTTTTTTGGATCTTTTTAAAAGCATTTGACAGCATCAATCATAATATTGCGATTCAGAATCTTTCAAAGTTTGGGTTTTCCTCGATGTTTGATTTTTATTGCGCACTTTTTAGCGTCTTTAAAAATAGTATGACGTCACTACTCTTTCACGTATGACGCCATAGACATTTTTTTAAATGGAAACCATTTTTTTTTACTTCACTAAATTTGTAGCCCTTTTTATTCTCTTTACGACTGTGTAAAAATATTTTGTTTTTTTGTTTTTTTTTGTTTCAGAAATTGATATTTTTTTAAAACAAATGTTCAAATGTTCAAATTCCACCTGAAACGTTTCAAAATGTAAGGGATGTGTTTTATCACCGATCGGCTTTTTGTCAAGAGAGGAACGGTGCTCATTTTGATACATTAAATAAGTTTATTAAAAGAAAACATTTTTTGAATTTATTAAATAAAAAAACACAAAAAAAATATTTTTATACAGTCGTAAAGAGAATAAAAAAGGGCTACAAATTTAGTGAAATAAAAGAAAATGGTTTCCATTTGAAAAAATGTCTATGACGTCATACGTGAAATACTATTTTTATAAGACGCTAAAAAGTGCACAATAAAAAACAAAAATCGACGTGTCCGAGGTTTTTTTTTCTGGAACTTTTCATTTCAAAATACCTAATTTGTTCCAGTTAAAGTTTCTACCCTGTATATATCAATATTTTCTGCCAGCGGGTGGAAGCTTTTTAAAAAAACGGACGTTTTGGTTTTTATTTCATCTTTGTCACTTTATGAATATGCAGATTTTTACGGGGTAAAAATGTTGCGAATTTCAAAAACCGGGTACATCGGGTTCCTGTAGGGTAAAAATAGATTTAAAAACTTTTAGAATTTGTTTAGGGTCTAGATGACCTTGAAAATGTGGTCAGACAGGTAATTTGGATAAATTTGCGAAGTTTCAAGTCAACGGCAATTGTTTCTATATTTTTTTCCAAGTCACCAAAATTATTACATTTTTTCAAAATTTAACGCTCTGTTCACATTAAATTATTCCTAAATTTAGGAATGAAGTGTTGAAAGTTTTTACGGAAACATAATTTGGAGTTAATTTTAAGCAAACTGAGAAATTTCAAATCGATGGCAATTATTCTTATATTTTTTCCAAGTCTCTAAAATTATTACATTTTTACTTTATCCGTTACGAAGTACGAGAAAGTATTGTGATCGTGATTTTTTTTCCAAAATTTTTTTTTACGGAAATATCCGTTTTGGGGTCCCTAGATGCCATTTCAACAATTTCTGGAAAAAAAAAAGTGTGTCTGTGTGTGTGTGTGTATGTGTGTCTGGCTGGCTGTGTGTGTGTGTGTCTGTGTGCGCTGTATCTCAAAAACTAATAGAGCAATTGATATGAAACTTTGAACATACATCTTATTTGATAATCTGAAGAACTGAAAAGCTTTTGGTAAAATTTCGTACACCGGAAGTGGGTGTTTACCTTAATTGTTTTTTGTTTTTTGCCAATATTTTAAATATGAAAAAATCACAAAAACATTTAAACAAACATTAAAGAAAACAAAGAAATGAACATCTTTTGCTTGAAAATATTTTTCATAAAATCATTGTTATTCGAGAAAAAAATGTATTTATGTTTCTTTAATTTTTGGTTTATAATTATGAAACGATAATAGTTACAGCGAATTTATGTGAATAATAATCGTAGAGAATGCCAAAATGAACAACTTCTTAAGAATAGGTTTTTTTCGAAATCTCGTTAGTTTTTGAGTAAACTGAGTTTTTGAATTTGAAGTATAATTTTTCCAACTTTCATAATTTTGACGTTTTCAACGTCAGTTTCATCCGAGTTTACGCAACGCTCGATGTACATTTAAAATATGATTTCAATTGAAGAAAAAAAAAACATGAAACCGTAAATATAAATGATATTATCTTGTCGGAGAAAGTAACATGATGGCCACATCATCATTTTTTTCAAAATTAAACGCTCTGTTCTCATTAAATTATTCCAAAATTTAGGGATGAAGGGTTAAAACTTTTTACGGAAACGTAATTTGGCATTCATTCTAAGCAAATTTGGGAAGTTTCAAATCGATGGCAATTGTTTTTATATTTTTTCAAAGTCTCTAAAATTATTACATTTTTTTCAAAATTTACCGCTCTGTTCACATTAAATTATTCCAAAATTTAGTGATGAAGGGTTAAAAGTTTTTACGGAAACGTAATTTGACATTCATTCTAAGCAAACTTGGGAAGTTTCAAATCGATGTCAATTGTTTTTATATTTTTTCAAAGTCTCTAAAATTATTACATTCTTTTCAAAATTTAACGCTCTGTTCACTTTAAATTATTCCAAAATTTAGGAATGAAGTGTTGAAAGTTTTTACAGAAACATAATTTGTAGTTCATTTTAAGCAAATTTGAGAAATTTCAAATCGATGGCAATTATTCTTATATTTTTTCCAAGTCTCTAAAATTATTACATTTTTTACAAAATTAAACGCTCTGTTTTCATTAAATTATTTCAAAATTTAGTGATGAAGGGTTAAAAGTTTTTACGGAAACGTAATTTGGCATTAATTCTAAGCAAATTTGGGAAGTTTCAAATCGATGGCAATTGTTTTCATATTTTTTCAAAGTCTCTAAAATTATTAAATTTTTTTTCAAAATTTAATGCTCTGTTCACATTATATTATTCCAAAATTTAGGAATGAAGTGGTAAAAGTTTTTACGGAAACGTAATTTGGAATTTATTCTACGCAAATTTGGGAAGTTTCAAATCGATGGAAATTGTTCTTATATTTTTTCCAAGTCTCTAAACTTTGTACATTTTTTCAAAATTTAACACTCTGTTTTCATTAAATTATTCCAAAATTTAGTGATGAAGTGTTAGAAGTTTTTACGGAAACGTAATTTGGCATTTATTCTAAGCAAATTTGAGAAAGTTTAAGTCGATGGCAAGTGTTTTTATATTTAAGTCTAATTTTAGAAATTATTACATTTTTTCAAATTAAATTTGGGGATGAAGTGTTAATAGTTTTTTTCTACGTCCGTTATAAAATGTACAGTTTTTTTTCATTAATTTCGGTTCATAAAATATGTGATTCCTGAACCATACAAACAGCGTGAAAAAAAGTTCCATAACCGTTCATCTTTTCACTCTTTTGCGTGAAAAAAAGTGCCGTAGCGGTTCATTTTTTAAAGCTACTATAAAATTGTTTGCGCAAAGTGTGTCATGAACGCTTCGCAACACGCCGCGAGTTCCGCCGATAAATGTCAAACATTCGTTTCCGATCAAGAAAACTTGATGATTATTATTTTTTTCATTTAAAAAAAGTATTATTACTTATAAAAATGGATCAAGGTTTTATCGAATTTATTTAAAGTTAAGGACGTAGAAAAAATTTTGTATGAAACTCGAGAGTAGAGCAACTTTACTCACTTGTTGCATAAATAACTATTACGAAACCATAATTCGGCATTCATCATAAGCAAATGTGAGAAGTATCAAGTCGACGGAAATTGTTTTTATATGTTTTCCAAGTCACTAAAATTATTACATTTTTTCAAAATTTAACGCTTTTTTTATCGAAAAATCTTTAAGATTATTTATCTCGATAACGGTAAGAAATTGGACACGTGTTTATTTGAATTTTCTGTTCAGAATAACATTATCTACTTCATGTTTTCGTTTGGCACACTCGAAACGAGACACCCTGTATATTTAAAAAAAATTCAAGTCAACTGTTTTCATGATTTTTTTGAGAATTTTTTCGTTCATCAGAAAAAAAAATAACTCCCAGAGATGGCGGAGGGGGTTCTCGGTCCACTGACCATGGCGACCTTAAAACACCCTCTTATTGGATAAATTCAAAAATCTAGGGATAGGGGCAGTTTGATTATCTTAACCCTTTACTAAGGCGAAAGTCTTGAATAAGTCAGCAAAAATTGCGTTCCCTGCGTAATTAAAAGGGTTTACTATAATTAATTTAATATTAATGTGATGATACGGTTTATTAATATTTTGGGCAATTCAGGAATTATAACTCTTCTCTCACACTTGTTTGTTTGCTCAGGTGTTTATTTTTCAGGTAATAAAGAAATGGAATAATTAAAAATAAAGAATGAATTCAAATAATTATATTAGAAATTTCCGCGTTCAGGAGAAAAAAAAGATAATTAAACCCCTCTCTTTGACATCGCCGAGCCCTCATCCACTCCTAATCCGGAATCTCGTTAATTAAAAAGAAAACCTACGTAACGGCAAAGAACTGCGCAGCCCTTAAAGATAACGACCCGCAATCCTCTGGATGCAGCCCTATCCCCCCATCTCGCATTATAATAATCCCGGCCCTTCTGCTTCTGGCGCGATCCATCCCGCACCCTCGGCCCTTTCGCATGTTAACGCCGCCGCTCCGGAAAATTTGCACGCGGTCCGCTCGTTTTTTTCACGCTCGCGTTTTTTCCCTCCTTAGGTGTGCACATCCGGTTTCCGCTCGTTTTTCACTCGCAAATTTTCGAGTATCTCGTGGGTTACGTGCCGCGCCGTTGGGAGAGACGTACGAATTCAAATGCGTTCGATTGTGAAAGCAAGAAAAAAGTTGCTCTGAATTTTAAATAAACCGTGCGCGCCTTTTCCTCCAGAAATTGTCAGGATTTAGTTCGTATATCCTGGTTTATGAAGGAAGTAGATACCGGCAAGGATTTATATTTTTACATAAGACACACTTTGAATAACGAAGCGTTTATTTTTATTAAGTTCTCGACACGGGGCGAGGGTGTAGTAATTCAAAATAAGAGTTGAATTTCGTGAAACAAAGCACGTACTCGTTCTAGAATTACTAAATGAAGTGTGTGTGTGTTTTATAGACTTCGAGATGAAGTATATTGGTGTAAAAGTAAAAGTATCTTACTTTGATCTTAGCCATGGGCCGAGAATGATTTTTACATATTTATAAATTGGTAAAGTAGAGCGTCGATTATCCGAACTAATTGGGGGACGTGGGTGTTTGGAAAACCGTTTTTTTCGGATAATCGAACTGTACTAATTCGCAAATACATATTTATGTACAGGTGAATAAATACATATTTATTTATAATTTATCTTTAATAACAACAGAGAGTCGTTGACTTTCAGTCGGCAAAATTTAGTTAATTGATAATAATCTCTGATTCATACCAAACAATTTCGTCAAAGTACGATGAAGTTACAACCTCCGTAGTTCTATAGAATTCTATGCTGCCAAATACGGATGTCCACGACGGGACATATATGCCCCGTACCGCCGTGAACGTGTTAAAGAAGGATTTCACTCTTTCCAACCATATTTCTTTTAAAATTTCAACAAACAATCGATTTAACGTACTTCAATTCAAGGTTATTTATTATCACAAAGCCCTTTCTTTGATCTATTTTTTAACCAAAATTCACTTTGCCGATATTTTAATAGAAACGCGTACATAACTCGAACAACGCAAAGCAAATCACAAAAGAGATTTAATATCGACGTCGCCGCTTTGATCAGCGTTTAAATCTCGCATCAAAAGTACTCGAATAATGAAGTGTTTTAATTAACCCGAAAAAGCAAAAACATTTGTAATTCAGACAAATATTTATTCCACTCGTCCGAGTAATTTAATACTTGAGACGACAATCCCGCAGATAATTAGAGTTCGCGTTTCTTCTCTTTTTTTTCCTAATAAAGCTCGTCCTTTCAGAAGGGACGACAATAAGGAAAGGATTTAAGCGAGGCTAATGCTTTCCGCTTTTTTTTCTTTTTCATTGCAGAAGACGAATAGCAACGAGAAACAGATCCAGCTCTCCAATTTGGACTTCGCCGCCTCCGGGTCGTACTCCTGCGTCGTGTCGATGGAGACGCCCATCTTCAGCAAGGATTCCGAGAGTCACGTGCTTACTGTCATAGGTGAGGTGGAATTTATGTTACTCGTAAAATCTAGTCTTTTTTTCTCTTTATTTTACCTGCGAGTGCTTTCTTAATCGAATGAAGTTCGTAGAGATCAATACCGGGCCCATGCTTTGGATTGTTAATGCAATTGTACGAATTTTATTGGGTAAAATTGAAGTAAAATTAAATTATTATTTGTTTTGTTATGGCAGGTTATTATATCTGTGTACTGAAAAATTGGGGCGCTCAGTGGCGGAGCGTGCGGTCGCATTCGGTCGATTTTCAATTTACATCCACCTAATAAAAAATTTGCTTCACTTGGAAGCACTGTTAAAATGTTTTCCGGTTTGATGATTATTATTTATCTTTACGATAAATGTAATATTGAAAAGGTTGCTGAAGACATTTCTTCAGCTTTTCTTCAACACCCCACAAACATTATATCTCATTTTAACCCTTTGGCCTACTTTCCTTACGTCCAAATGCAGCAGCAGAAACCAGTCCGACTGAGGCAAATATATGGATTTCAAAAAATTATGTTTCGCAATAAAATGCATTCATTGTGCAGCACTACTAACGCAAGCGCTGCGCCAGGAGTTGAGCTCGTACTCGATTTGATTGGCTCAAGCGGCTCGCCACGAGTTGAGCTCGTGCTCGATGTGATTGGCCCAAGCGGCGCGCCACGAGTTGAGCTCGTGCTCGATTTGATTGGCCCAAGCGGCTTGCCACGAGTTGAGCTCGTGCGTGATTGGCCCAAGCGGCGCGCCACGAGATATGCTCGTGGTCGTTGTGTTTGGCCCGAACATTTAAACACGAGGAGTACTCGTGGTTGTAGGTCAAAGGGTTCAAACCAGACTCGCTAAATCCATTCAACTTCATGCTCCTAAAGTTAAATTTTTTTTTTATAAATATCCACTACCTAAATATATTAGTGGCGGCTCGTAGAACATTTTGATGGTAGAACCACTTAGCTTACAATACATTTTTTTACAGAATTACGAACAGCTTAATTATTTATATATTATATATAAATAAATTAAATAAAGACGAAAAATAGCCTGCATATATAAATATTCAATCTCTCCGTAATTCTGCAAAATTACGTTTTACAAAGTTAATTCAACTTGTATGTATAAAAATGTGTATTTAAAACGGCGGACAAAAAAATTTGCAAGTGGATAAAAATTTATTTACCTTCACCATGACAACGATCTTTATATTAACAATTTTCGTAAACAGCTTCAGTTGAACAGTGACAGTTCGTGTCAGTTCTGCATATCTCTGTTGAGAAACATAATTGAAAACCGTTGGATTTTTCCATCTCATTTCATTCTCGAAATTTGTGTCGACTCAAAAAAATTAAATTTATCCGGTCAAATTATAACCTCTTGTGGTATTACCACCGACTAAAAACAAATACCTTATTGTAATTTAATTTGTTTGGTCTTATCTGCATCTATTCGATGAGTAGATCACTTTGCTGAAAGAATTTAACGAATTTGGTGATCCGTTTATCCTCTAAAAACCAAGAAACGTACATCTTTCGGATGAATGCAAGACTTTGCAGAAGGAATTTTATAAATAAGGTCATCAGTTCAAGAGTTATCCTCAAAAAAAAAATACAATTGAAGACGAATTAATTTTTTGGTCCTACATTTATCCGACGAGTACAACACATTTCTGGACGCATTTTTTTAATCTGCTGTTTTGTTCAAAAGTTATCTTCTCAAATTGAACAACGAATTTAATTTTTCTCTCTTTTATACATTTACTCGGTGAGTGCGATGCTTTTCTGGATGAATTTTCAATATCCATTTTCAGGAGTTATCCTCAAAAACTAGAGAACATTTGAACGACAATTATTTTTTTTGTCTTATCAACATCTATTCGATGAGCTGGAAGAATTTGACAAATTTGGTCATCCGTTCAATCCTCTAAAAACCAAAAAAAAATAATTTTTTGATCATGTCTACATCTTTCGGATGAATGCAATACTTCGAAAGAATTTTCAAAATCTGCCTTTTCGTTCAAGAATTATCCTCAAAAAACAGAAAACAATTGAACTACAAATTAAACGTTTTTGGTCGTATCCAGTGGCGTATGGACACCACCGCGGGCCTTGGTTCCAAGTACTCTAATTTTTAACTGTCCGGAAATAGTCACTTGGAAATATCAAAAATAGTTATTTCCAATGGTTAGCATAGTGATTTTTAATTGCCCAAAATAGTAATTTTCAACCGTAAAAAAATGATGATTTTTAGCTGTAGAAAATTGTGATGTTCAACTGTCCAAAAAGATGGTCTAGACCATAGGTCTCCAAACTTTTTCCATCGCGGGCCATATATACAATTCTTCATAACCTACTAGGCCGAGATATGATCAATTTGATAACTCATTTTTTCAAAATCTATAACAAAAAATCGTTGTAGAATTTTAAAATGTGACATTTGCGGAAAATGTAACGCTTGCCGCGGGCCGAAATCGATGAGGTCGCGGGCCGTATCTGGCCCGCGGGCCGTAGTTTGGAGTCCAGACTGTCAAAATGGTGATCTTCACCTGTCAAAAATAGTGATTTTCAACTGTCTAAAATGGCGGCTTTCAACTCTCAAAATGGAGGGTTTGTAACTGTCAAAAACGAGTGATTTTCGACTGTCAAAAAATGTGATTTTTAACTGTCAAATGTAGTGAGTTGTAACTGCCAATGTAGTGATTTTTCCACTGCCTGAAATAAAGACATTCAGCTATCTAAAATGACGCCTTTCAACACCCAGAATGGGGATTTATAACTGTCAAAAACTAATAATTTTCAACTGTCAAAAAAATGTGATTTTCTACTGTCAAATGTAGTGATTTTTCCACTGCCTGAAATAAAGACATTCAGCTGTCTAAACTGACGCCTTTCAACTCCCAAAATGGGGATGTATAACTTTCAAAAACGAATGATTTCCAACTGTCAAAAAAATGTGGTTTTCTACTGTCAAATGTAGTGATTTGTAACTGCCAATGTAGTGATTTTTTCACTGCCTGAAATAAAGACATTCAACTGCCATAAATGGTGAACTTTCAGTGTCAAATGTAGTGACTTTCAACTGAAAAATAGTGATTTTTCAACTGTTTTTCAATAGTGATTGTAATATAGTAATTTTCAACTTTGTAAAATAGAGATGTTCAACTATCAAAAATAGTTCTTTTTAAATATCAAACAAAGTAATTTCAACCGCCAAAAATAGTGCTTTTTAACTAATAAAAATAGCGATCTTTTACTCTCTACTGAAGTGACTTTCAACTCAAAAATAGTTATTTTCAACTGTCGAATATAGCGATTTTCAACGGTCAAATATAGTAATTTTTACTGTCAAATATAGTGATTTTTAACTGTCAAATATAGTAATTTGCAACCGTCAAATATAATCACTTCCTGAAATATAGACGTTCAACTATTAAAAATATGTGTTTTCAACTATCAAAATACCGATTTGGACCGTCAAAAATAGTGCTTTTTAGCTGCTAAAAATAGTGACATTGAACTGTCAAAATGTTGATTTTCAACTGACAAACAGTAGAAATTCACTATTGTTGAAATCTCCAGAGAGTGAAAATCGTATTTTTTGAGTGCTGAAAGTCACTACTTTCGACTGTTGAAAATCGCTATTTTTGACCGTTGAAAATCGCTATTTTAGATAGTTTTCAACCGTAAAAAATGATGATTTTTAGCTGTAGAAAATTGTGATGTTCAATTGTCCAAAAAGATGGTTTAGACTGTCAAAATGGTGATCTTCACCTGTCAAAAATAGTGATTTTTAACTATCAAAAATAGTGATTTTCAACTGTCTAAAATGGCGGCTTTCAACTCTCAAAATAGGGGGTTTGTAACTATCAAAAACGAGTGATTTTCAACTTTCAAAAAATGTGATTTTCAACTGTTAAATGTAGTGATTTGTAACTGCCAATGTAGAGATTTTTCCATTGCCTGAAATAAAGACAGCTGTCTAAAATGGCGCCTTTCAACTCCCAAAATTGAGATTTATTACTGTCAAAAAATAATGATTTTCAACTGTCAAAAAAATGTGATTTTCTACTGTCAAATGTAGTGATTTCTAACTGCCAGTGTAGTAATTTGTAACTGCCTGAAATAAAGACATTCAACTGCTATAAATGGTGATCTTTCACTGTCAAATGTAGTGACTTTCAACTGAAAAATAGTGATTTTTCAACTGTTTTTCAATAGTGATTGTAATATATTAATTTTCAACTTTGTGAAATGGAGATGTTTAACTATCAAAAATAGTTCTTTTTAACTGTCAAACAAAGTGATTTCAACCGCCAAAAATAGTGCTTTTTAACTGACAAAAATAGCGATTTTTCACTGTCTACTAAAGTGACTTTCAACTCAAAAATAGTGATTTTTCAACTGTTTTTCAATAGTGATTGTAATATATAAATTTTCAACTTTGTGAAATAGAGATGTTTAACTATCAAAAATAGTTCTTTTTAACTGTCAAACAAAGTGATTTCAACCGCCAAAAATAGTGTTTTTAACTGACAAAAATAGCGATTTTTTACTGTCTACTAAAGTGACTTTCAACTCAAAAATTGTTATTTTCAACTGTCGAATATAGCGATTTTCAACGGTCAAATATAGTGATTTTCAACGGTCAAATATAGTAATTTTTACTGTCAAATATAGTGATTTTTAACTTTTAAATATAGTAATTTGCAACCGTCAAATATAATCACTTCCTGAAATATAGACGTTCAACTATTAAAACTATTAAAAATATGTCTTTTCAACTGTCAAAAATACCGATTTCGACCGTCAAAAATAGTGCTTTTTAGCTGTCAAAAATAGTGCTTTTTAGCTGTCAAAAATAGTGACATTATATTGTCCAAATGTTGATTTTCAACTGACAAACAGTAGAAATTCACTATTGTTGAAATCTCCAGAGAGTGAAAATCGTATTTTTTGAGTGCTGAAAGTCACTACTTTCGACTATTGAAAATCGCTATTTTTGACCGTTAAAAATCGCTGTTTTAGATAGTTCAAAATTACCGTTTTTGGCAGTTGAAAATTACTATTTTTTATAGTTGGAAATCTCCATTTTTCACATCGGAAATTCACTTTACTTGCTTTTTTGCGTAGAATAAGCCAGACCTTATTCCATGGTGGATCTATTAAACAATTTTTTGACCTAGGCATATAGTTCTCAAATAGATTATACCATGTTGTAGTGACAGAAATTAATGAAAACGACAATAATTCACTTGGCTACTGCTAACACTTATATCTACCAGTAAAAAAATATAATTTACCTGGAAGTTATGTAAAATACTTTCTCTGTGAAAATAAAACCGACACGAGTGGGTATAAAATGTATGCGACATCTATGGACAAACAAATTATTTAAAGTGGAACATTAGACCCTGATTAAACATATTCTTATAATAATAGCAGCACTTTATGTAGCAAAAATTTATATGTTCCCATTTGAGAACAGTATGCAATAGAAAAAAAATTAAAGCTAAATTAAATCGCCTTGATTCATATTATTCCGTAAGTTGGTCAAAAAGAGAAAACATTTTTCTTCATCTGAAATAATGTGATGACTTCTTCTTTCACCGAAAAACAATTTTGGCTTAATTTGTCTCTTTTTTTTAATTTGTAGACGTATTCCACGATTTTTCCAGTTCTATGGCCTAGGTTTTGACCACGTTTGCAATTAAAAACGCATTCATCACTTTGTTTTCTGAAAGAAAAAATTATTTTCATAAGTTTTTGAATTTTTTCAGCGGCATCTTTTTTTGTTTTGCTTGTAACTACTATATTAAAATTAATTGTAACACAATGTACAACTGATGTTAAAATTAAACTTTCGCAGGCACCGTTTAAAATGGGCAATCGGTATTTTTAGAATTGATAAAAATTTCTTGCTTAGCTTCTAATTGGAGGTGGTGTCATGGCTTCTTGGCTCTAGGCAACGAGCCGCCCCTGAAATATATACTTAGACTTCTAAGACAAATATAGAGGGACAGTAACCAAATCATGCAGCTGGAATTTACGTCCAGTTGTAAATCGCAATGTGACAGCAACTGTCACATTTTAGAACAAAATTAAATATCCGCCATTATGATTTCATGGCAAACCTTTGTTTTAAATTCAAAATAATTGTAAAGTTTTTTGCAAACATCTAGGTAAATACTCTTCGGCAGAAACTATTAAGTAAGGTACCGAATCATTAATCATAAAAAAACTTTAAAAATAATATAAAAAGACCGATACAGTCAAATAATTAGTGGAGCCAATATTAACCCATTTAAAATTTTACATGTAAATCCCTATGGCCCGCTTTGCAATTCAACACCCTGTGTAGGCAAAAAAGTTACTTTGTGTTATCTCATTTTACATTGTAACCTTTTCGATCGCAAAGAATTACAAATGTCTCATTTAACCCCTGCACATCCTCTCGAATCCCTTAAGTTTATTAGGCGGCATCTGTGCCTTGTTCGGGCATCACGCGAGCTTTAGCAAGCGGGACGAGATGCGGGGTTGAAATGGGGTCGCCGGGCGGCGGCGGCTTTAAATCGAAGACACGTCGAAACACGGGGTAGCGCCGCCTTGGAAGTCTTGTTTACTGGAAATTAGTATTAGGGGCGTCTTGTAATCGCAGCCCTAAGTAGCATGAGGGGTGGGGTGTAAATTACCGTACGAAAGCAAAAAATCCCGGAGATAATTAACTCGGCGATATTGCCGTGTGCTAATTAAGTAGCACCTAATTCCAACTAGTTAAGTGTTCGTCATGTATATTGATTAGATAATGATCGCACAAATTGGGAATTAAGTACGATCAAGTTTGCCTAGACAACACATCGCGACGCCGACGGTTCGTGTTAACATAAAAATGTAATAAATATTTTCTTACAATTCTCTAAGAAATTGCTGAAGGCAAAAAAAAGTTTCCACATTTTTGCGCCAAATTTGGCGGTAAATTTGAAATCTGAAAACAGTGAGGCTGTCAATTTAGTATTACAAGTTTAAAAACATCATGAAAATTTCTTCTATACCATCAAATCGGAGGTCATGATGGTTACATTATATTTTTCTTTTGCGTAAAACTTTTTAAAATATTGACGGTGGTTATGGTTTTAAGGTTCGGCGCGACAGTCTGAATTGAAACAAAAGACCTATTTTTAGCCGGCGATAAAAGCGTCGTTTAAAGGCGCGACCTCTTGGGGCCCAATAAAAATTTTATGTATTCAAATAAAACCATAAAACCCGACTCTCCCCGTGCTTATGTCAGCATATTTTTTCTTGCATATATTTCTATGCGTATACAGTTGAATTATAAACTCGGCCCTTCCGCAATATCATTATTTTTACTCTGTACATACGAGGTAGTGATTTTTTGCGAATTCGAAATTTCGACGAAAATATTAATTTCGATATCAGAAATACCGCTGGTCGATAGCCTCTTTAAATAAAATTAATGCTATATGTATAATGTTGTGTATAAAAATAACGAAAAATAAAGATCATGCAGTAGAATTAATTTTGATGCATAAATAACTAATATTGCATACCAATCTACTATCAAAACATTAGGAAATCACCAGAAAAGTTTTGTATACTATTTGGTTCACAACCGTACGTTTACTTTTTATGATAAAAATTCAAGTAAATTTTGTCGTTGTTCCAATTTAATTCATCTATTTCGCTTTTTTTACTTTCTCTGTTACGAAGTACGAGAAAGTATTGTGATCGTGATTTTTTTTTCAAAAAATTTTTTTACGGAAATATGCGTTTTGGGGTCCCTAGATGTCATTTCAACAATTTCTGGAAAAAAAAATAGTGATGTGGCCATCATGTTACTTTCTCCGACTTGATGGAATCATTTATATTTACGTTTTCATCGTTTATTTTCAATTTAAATCATATTTTAAATGGACATCGAGAGGACGAAACTGACGTTTAAAACGTCAAAATTATGAAAGATGGAAAAATTATACTTCAAATTCAAAAACTCGGTTTACTCAAAAACTAAAGGGATTTCGAAAAAAAACTTATTCTTTATAAGTTGTTCATTTTAGCATTCTCTACGATTATTATTAACATAAATTTACTGTAACTATTATGGTTTTATAATTAAAAAACAAAAATTAAAAAAAAATAATAAATTTTTTTCTCGGATAAAAATGATTTTATGAAAAATGTTTTCAAGCAAAAGATGTTCATTTCTTTGTTGTCTTCAAAGTTTGTTTAAATGTTTTTGTGATATTTTTCATATTTAAGAAAATATTGGCAAAAAACAAAAAACAGTGAAGGTAAACGCCCACTTCCGGTGTACGAAATTTTACCAAAAGCTTTTTAGTTCTTCATCATATCAAATAAGACGGATGTATAAAGTTTCATATCAATTTCTCTATTAGTTTTTGAGATACAGCGCATTATTTTCATTTTTGGTTTATAATTATGAAACGATAATTGTTACAGCAAATTTATAATAATTGAAGAAAATTCCAAAATGAACAACTTATAAAGAATAAGTTTTTTTCTAAATCTCGAGTCTACAAAACGCTCGATGAACATTTAAAATATGATTTAAATATAAAATAAACCATGGAAGTGTAAATATAAAAGATGATACCATCGGAGAAAGTAACATGATGGCCACACCACCATTTTTATTTTTAACTTATATATTCTTTATTTTGGATTTGTTTGTGGATTTTTTTTTTATTTTTTGGCTTGCGTTTTGTTTTATGTTCAGGTCAGAGTTTTCGATTTCTGGTCAAATTTTTCGATTTTTTGCACTTATATTTTAGTTTTTTGGTCTTTTATTTATTGATTCTTGAGCGAATTTTTGGTAAAAAATATAATATTGGCAAAAAACAAAAAACAGTGAAGGTAAACGCCCACTTCCGGTGTACGAAATTTTACCAAAAGCTTTTCAGTTCTTCAGATTATCAAATAAGACGGATGTATAAAGTTTCATATCAATTTCTCTATTAGTTTTTGAGATACAGCGCATTATTTTCATTTTTAATCAATGTACATTTATGTTAAAATGGTTAAACCGTTTAATAAACATTATTATTATTATTATTATTATTATTATTTTTGGTTTATAATTATGAAACGATAATTGTTACAGCAAATTTATAATAATTGAAGAAAATTCCAAAATGAACAACTTATAAAGAATAATAAATAAAATAGAAACAACCTTACTTACTTATAAAGAATAAGTTTTTTTCGAAATCTCGAGTCTACAAAACGCTCGATGAACATTTAAAATATGATTTAAATATAAAATAAACCATGGAAGTGTAAATATAAATGATGATACCATCGGAGAAAGTAACATGATGGCCACACCACCATTTTTATTTTTAACTTATATATTCTTTATTTTGGATTTGTTTGTGGTTTTTTTTTATTTTTTAGTTTGCGTTTTGTTTTATGTTCAGGTCAGAGTTTTCGATTTCTGGTCAAATTTTTCGATTTTTTGCACTTATATTTTAGTTTTTTGGTCTTTTATTTATTGATTCTTGAGCGAATTTTTGATTGGCGGATATTTTAGATTTTTAACTAGTGATAGTGATTTTTTCGTATTTTTACGTTTTTTGTCCAGGTCAGAGTTTTTAATTTTTTGTTGAAATTTTTCGATTTTTTTGCACCTATATTTTAGTATTTTCTCCTTTATTATTGATTTTTATAAACGAATTTTTGATTGTCGTATATTCAAGTTTTTTGACTTTTTTTTTGTTCTTTATTTTAGATTTTATATTTGATTAAAGTTTTTGAATAAATTTTCCGTTATTTCTTTAATTATTTTTGTTTTGTTTTATATGGTTTTAATTTGAATATAGGCCTTATTTTAAGATGAATTGTAGAAAATATAGTCTGCGGGATTTATGTTTAAGGAATGACTTCATTTTCAAATAGTTGAATTGATTCGATTTTTAATTTAAAAAAAAAATTAAATCAAAAGATTGATTTTTGTAAGCAATTTTGGTTTTGGTAAAATTTCGAACACCGTTTTTTTTTTGTTTTTCCGATAAGCTTTTTATACAGGAAAGATATTATAAAAACATTAAAAAAACATACAAGATAGCAAAAAGGGAAATATTTTGTTTAAAAATATTTTTCATAAAATTGGCACTGTGGTTTATAATTATGAAATGCTGATAGTTATATCAAATTTATATCAATAATACTTGTAAAGAATGCCGAAGTGAACAACTTATAAAGAATACGTTTTGATTTTCGAAATCTGATTAGTTCTTGAGTAAGGATTATTAGAATTTGAAGTATAATTTGTCATCTTTCGAAACTCATCTCATCTTTTATAATTTTGACGTTTTAAACGTTTGTAATTTCCTGACCATTGGATTTTTAATTTTTTTTTAAACTTCCTACATTTTTTTAAATCAAAAGATTGATTTTTCGTTAAGAAGCATTAACCAGTGTCCTGAACGAATAAGGTCCTTTTTCTAAAAGGTTTCAACAGGAAGGCGCTCGTACCAATTACAGCTTGGCAGTTAGATGAACCATTTTCTGAGCATTGGATTTTTTATTTTATTTTAAACTTCTTACTTTTTTGAAATGTTCAAGAAGAATTTCTACATGTTCGAAAAAAACGTACCTAGTGCGGGGATGCGCCGTCTTGCTCAAACCATTTTGTATTATATGGAAGGACAAGATCATTGTTGTTTGGAAAAATTGCTACAAGCTCTGGAACAAGGTGGTTTTGCAAAAACTCCAAATATCGGTTTCTCACTTTCAATTGTCATTTACTCGAAAAATTTCTTATGTAAGATGGCAACACTTTTACACTTCCAGTTCGACAATGAAAATATATCTCTAAATCAAGAACAAAAATAGGGGGTTGCCATTTAAAAACAAAATGGATGACGTCATTACTAAAAAAAATCGAGTTTCATGCAAAAATGTGTATTTTTATAAAAGAAAATCGAAGATTTTTCGGGGATCGAGAGTATTCGCTCGGGTCCATGGTAGTTGTATGTGTCTTACATTATTCATTTCTTCATTTATTCCCATTATTCATACAAATATATAATACAAAAATAATACCCGTGTGTGACTGAATGGCTCAGCCTGTCAAAAAGAAAAAGTGCACTTCTCAGGAAGCTGAGGCAGACTGTTTGTTTTCCACACAAATCACGGCAGCTAGAAGCACACGCCACTGGACTAAGCAAACAAACTTTTTATATTTATACACCTGCTCTTGGGTTAACGTATAATAAAATAAACATCAGTTGATAATATGAGGGCAGAAAATGAGGGTGGGAAGTAGCGGCCAGTAATGAGACGAAGTGCGGGCGGAAAATAACGGTAGAAAATAGCGGTCAGTAATGTGACACATGCTTCCCAACTTTATGTCAATATTCATGTACGGTTGTGAATAAACAATTATTATTTTTGAATAAGCTGCAGATACATGACATATTAATTATTATTTTCTATGTATTGATGATGGCACTATATTAAGAAACAATCTGTGTACAACAAGATTGTAACTGTGTTCTGATATATAAAGTTTATAATGAACTTTCATCGAGTAACAACTTCGTCGATCCAATATTCAAAACATACTATACCCTTGGGCGTTGTTTATTAAACTTCAATCCCACTGTACATTTAATTAGTTTAATACTGGGGAGTTATTTGATAATTTTGCAAACCGTTGAGATTAGTTATTAAATACCAGTATCGGTTATTATTAATTAATGGTATTCATTTTAGATTCAGACTGTTTATAATTCTCGACTTGTTTTACCTTGAAAATGTTATAAATATCAAAATCACTAATTATATTAATTTCAATGAATTTAGTCCCCGACATCGTGATTTAGACGTTTCGATCTCATGTCAGGGAAACGCCACGAATGCACTCGGAATACGAGATGTGCATTTATATGTTTTGAAATTTATATTTAAAATATAAGAAGAAGAATTTTGTAAGGTGAACCTACGTCTTCTCTTCGTCATTTATCACAGCATATTAATTTATCGTTAGGAACATGCCGCAAGTAACATAACCTCAATATATGTTACCAACTTAAATTTTTAAAAATAAAAAATTATGGCACACTTGAGGTTTTTAATGAACATATTTTTGTAACAACATGCACATTGCTTTTGCATATTCAATATCCAATGTGGCACTAGCCAGGGAAGTACTTGTTTCAATAATTTATTTATTTATAGCCTTACAATTACTAAGACTTAATTTTGCAGAGTCACGAACAGGTTGAATATTCATATATTCAGGCTATATTTCATCTCTATTACATTTATTTATTGTATCTGCAACAAGTGAGGTCTCAACGTCAGCATGTTTAATTATGGATTACCAGATAGTAATGGTCACAACCATCCTCTTCACTTTAAAGTTACAATCATTTAAGAGAAATGATGATGATGATGAAGCCACTTTATGGTGAAACAATTGTTCTACAACAATAAACACAGTTTAAAACGTTACACTGCGCCAGTGCGTTCCATTGTGTGATGAAGCTTTGTACATTGGGCTTGATGGACTTATAGATTACAATAATTAAATTAGAAAACCACAATTGGAGAGATTTCCCTTTTTGTTCGTTCCCAAGTCGTATAGTATTATGTAATATGTATAAATGTATCAGCGGTCCCTTTGTGCGATCTGAACAAAAGGAACAGTTTCTTGTGTTCCCGGTGGACGACCTATATTTCACTCCAATTTCCGTAATAACGCGTCATTATGAGCTGAAAATATTGAAAGTATCAGAAGGATTGGTAGTAAATTACGACCTTTGGGGAAACACGCAACATATTTCGGTCAACGATACTGTATACTGTACACTGTGCAGTGTGCCCAGAATTGAATAAGTAAGGAGCTCTCTCTCTCTCTCTGGATGTGGATGGCATGAATTTTTCAGCAGAAAGGTTGCACGTGACCGGAAATTTGAGATATTTCATGGTTTTTTTTATTGGATACACATCCGGTGCTATTATATTTCCACTGCAGGGTTACTCTGAAGCTTTTACCGTTTAATTAATTTAATTAAGGATGTATGCAGCCGCTGGCATTATTTATATCACATTGTTTTCCTTATTAAATATTAAGGACAACATTGCATATTTAAAGTAAACATTTCCTTTTTAAAAAATTAATAACTCGACTGAAAATTGATCTATCTTTAAAATCAAGCTAATTTCTGATGGAATATAGTTTCTATAATTAAATTAATTATTAATAGAATTTAATCGTCGTATTTCAATGTTTTTCGATTTGTTTTCTGCAACTTCACTCACGCGTACATTTCCATTTAAAAAAATTAATCACTTGACTGAAGATCGGTCTGATTTTAAAATCGCACTTAATTTTAATGAAATGCAGTTTTTTGAGTTGATTTAAATTTTATTAAAATTTTATCTCCGTATTTCATTTAAAAAAAAAACTCCAATTTATTCATGCGTTTGACATTTCCATTTTCAAAAATTAATAACTCAACTGAAGATCGGTCTGGTCCGGTTTTAAAATCGCTGCTAATTTTGATTAAGTATAGTTTAAATTTAAAGGAATACAGTTTTCAGAATTAAATGTAATTTCCGTTAACAAAAAAAATCTTAGAGTTTTTTTTAATTATCACTCATGGATATTCAATTTTGAAAAATCATTAACTCGACTAAAAAATCGATCTGTTTTTAAAATCGATCTTAAATTTGATGAGATATAGTTTTCAAAATTGAATCAAATTTTAATGGAATTTAATTGCTGTTTCATAATTTTTCGATTTTTTTTTCAACTTTACTCACGCGTGCTTTTCCATTTTCAAACATTAATAACTCGACTGAATTTTGATGAAGTATAGTTTTCTGAATTGGACTAAATTCTAATAGAATTTTATCTCCGTATTTCACTTACAAAAAAAATGTTTTTTTGTCCAACTTTATTCACGCGTTTGACATTTTTTTTTCTACAACTTTACTCACGCCGTCATTTCCATTTAAAAAAATTAATAACTCGACTGAAGATCGGTGTAGTTTTAAATCCGCTCTTAATTTTGATAAAATATAGTTTTCTGAATTGAATGAAATTTTAATAGAATTTTATCTCGGTATTTCACATTGTTTTCATTTATTTTTCTCCAACTTTACTCACGCGTACATTTCCATTTTTAAAAATTAATAACTCAATTAAAAATCAATCTGTTTTTAAAATCAAACCTAATTTTGATGAAATATAGTTTTCAGAATTGAACAAAATTTTGATCGAATTTTATCACCGTTTTTTCACATTTTTTTTCAATTTTTTTCTTTCCACTTTACTCACGTGTTCGACATTTCCATTTTCAAAAAAATAATAACTTGACTGAAGATCGGTCTGGTTTTAAAATCGCGCTTAATTTTGATGAAATATTGTTTTCGGTACTAAATAAAATTTTGATCGAAATTTATTGACGCGTTTCACTTTTTTTTTTCTACCAACTTTGCACACTTGAACGACATTTACATTTTCAAAAATTAATAACTCGACTGAAAATCAGTTTATTTTCAAAACAAATCCAAATTTTGATGCAATATAGTTTTCAGAACTGAATGAAATTTTGATCGAAATTCCCGCCGTGTTTCACTTTTTTTTTCAATTTTTTTCCTCCCACTTTACTCACGCGTTCGATATTTCCATTTTCAAAAAATAATAACTCAACTGAAAATCGGCTTCGTTTTAAAATCGTGCTTGATAAAATATAGTTTTCAGAACTGACTAACATTTTAATAGAATCTTATCTCCGTATTTCACATTTTTTTCCATTTTTTTCCTCCCACTTTACTGACGCGTTCGACATTTCCATTTTCAAAAATTAACTCGACTAATCGGTATAGTTTTAAAATCGCGCTTAATTTTGATAAAACATAGTTTTCTGAATTGAATGAAATTTTAATAGAATTTTATCTCTGTATTTCACATTTTTTTTAAATTTTTTCTTTGCTCCAATTTTATTCACGCGTTTACATTCCCATTTTCAAAAATTAATAGCTTTACTGAAAGTCGGTTTATTTTTAAAATTAAGTTTAATATTGATGATAGTATTCTGAATTAAATGTATTCTTTGTAGAATTTTACTTCCGCCTTTCACATTATTTCGATTTTTTTTTGTAACCGACTTGATTCACGTGTCCCACAACTCAATTAATTATCAAAAATTATTACTTCCAGCAAAAATCGGTATATGTTTAACAGCAAGCATACATTTGAAGGAATGCAGTTTTCAGAATTAAATGTAATTTCTATTTAAAAAAATTTTTTTTTTATTTTTCACTCATGGATACTCCATTTTCAAAAATTTTGAACTCGACTAAAAAATCGATCTTAAATTTGATAAAATATAGTTTTCTAATTTTTAAAATTAATTAAAATTTTAATAGAATTTAATCGCCGTGTTTCAGATTTTTTCGATTTTTTTTCTTCACGCGTGCATTTCCATTTTCAAAAATTAATAACTCGACTGAAGATCGGTCTGGGTTTAAAATCGCGCTTAATTTTGATGAAATATAGTTTTCAGAATTGAATAAAATTTTAATAGAATTTTATCTCCGTATTTCACATTTTTTTGAATTTTTTTTCTCCAACTTTACTCACGCATACATTTCAATTTTCAAAAATTAATAATTCAACTAAAAATCAGTCTGTTTTTAAAATCAATCCTAATTTTGATGAAATATAGTTTTCAGAATTGAATAACATTTTAATAGAATTTTATCTCCGCATTTTACATTTTCTTGAAATTTTTTCTTCCCACTTTACTCACGCGTTCGACATTTCCATTTTCAAAAATTAATAACTCGACTGAAAATCGGTCTGGTTTTAAAATCGCACTAAATTTTGATGAAATATAGTTTTCAGAACTGAATAACATTTTATTAGAATTTTATCACCGTTTTTCACATTTTTTTCAATTTTTTTTTACTCCCAGTTTACTCGCGCGTTTGATATTTCCATTTTCAAAAAATAATAATGACAAAATCGGTCTGGTTTCAAAATCGCGCTTAAGTTTGATGAAATATAGCTTTCAGAATTGAATGAAATTTGGATCGAATTTTATTTCCGTATTTCACTTTTTTTTTCTCCAACATTGCGCACGCGAACGATATTTACATTTAAAAAAAATAATAACTAGACTGGAAATCAGTCTGTTTTCAAAATCAATCCTAATTTTGATGAAATATAGTTTTCAGAATTGAACAAAATGTTGATCGAATTTTATCACCGTTTTTCACATTTTTTTCATTTTTTTTTTCTTCCACTTTACTCGCGCGTTCGATATTTCCATTTTCAAAAAATAATAACTCGACTGAAAATCGGTCTGGTTTCAAAATCGCGCTTAATTTTGATAAAATATAGTTTTCAGAACTGAATGAAATTTGGATCGAATTTTATTTTCTATTTCACAATTTTTAATTTTTACTCACGCATACATTTACATTTTCAAAAAATAATAACTCAACTAAAAAACAGTCTGTTTTTAAAATCAAACCTAATTTTGATAAAATATAGTTTTCAGAATTGAATAAAATTTTATTAGAATTTTATCTCCGTATTTCACATTTTTTTCAATTTTTTTCCTCCCAGTTTACTCACGCGTTTGACATTTCCATTTTCAAAAAATAATAACTCGACTGAAAATCGGTCTGGTTTCTAAATCGCGCTAAATTTTGATGAAATGTAGTTTTCAGAACTGAATGAAATTTTGATGGGATTTCATCTCCGTATTTCACATTTTTTTTCAATTTTCTTCCTCTCACTTTACTCACGCGTTCGACATTTCCATTTTCAAAAATTAATAACTCAACTAAAAATCAGTCTGTTTTTAAAATCAAACCTAATTTTGATAAAATATAGTTTTCAGAATTGAATAAAATTTTATTAGAATTTTGTCCAAGTATTCACATTTTTTTCAATTTTTTTCGTCCCACTTTACTCACGCGATCGACATTACATCTTCAAAAATCGTAAAAATGAACGTGAAAACTATAAAATAATAATAATTTCACATTATTTATAAACCTAGCAAACTAGGTATTTTTAGAAATTTAAAATTAAAAATATTCTGGGTGTTCCGTTAAAAAAAAGTTTCTTTACATTTAGCGAAGGTCTTTTTACTTCATAAAAATAGCTTTTAATTATTTAAACAAACCTAATTATCTAAAAATGTAACATTTCTATTGTTAAAAACGCTTCGATAAATCACTATTTTTCTGTGACTGTTCAAATGTGACTTGTTTTTGCCCTAAAAAAATACTCAGAAACGGTTAAACTTATCCCAATAAAAGTTATTGTCTGTTTAATTAGTATTAAAAACTACGCATAAAAATACAAAAATATACCTAGAGTTCCATTTACATAAACATAAGTTTGTTTGTTATGGGACATTCTGTTTACATAAAAAATGTTTCTATTATAGAGTCGATAATTATCTACAACTTTTATATAAATCGTATTTTGCTATCTTTATCTATTAAAGTCCAAAAAGTTAAATCTACAACTTTTTATCTATCTCTAATATTTAAATCCAACCAGTCCTTTAACGCTTCAGTGAGACACGGTATAGTAATTTTAATACACCATGTAATTACACGAAGTTAATATTTTACACTCAACATCAACTTTGCGCCCCCTTTGCATTCACGTGGTTTTCAAAAACCGTCTTCACACCAAGTACACGATTATGCAAATCGCATCCCCTTTGTGCAATTAACGGAGTCGTCACCTTTTCTTGAGAGACGCGAATGGAATAATTAAACCACACCGCCGGAGTCTCAAATTGTATTTAATTGTCCGTTTTGCATAATTGAAGGGCTCCGTTTCGGCCCATCCGTAATTTTTTTAAATTGACTAAATAGGTCTATTGTTAATCCGGTGAAACGGATTACACATACCACATATAGCGGAGGCTGATCGCCGGAATTTGCTTTAGAATAATTAATTCCGGTATTCAATGTCGGTGACGGTTGCTATTCGCCTTGGGGGTGCGTGGGGATTGTTCAGGTGGAATTTTTGCATAATGCCCTGTTTACACAAAGCGACGGAATTATTCGCGGCACGCACATGTAATATTTCCTGAAAATATTTTTTGGAACATTAATTCCTTCGGAAATAAAAATGATTCATCTTGGATTTAAAAAAAAAATTATAATGGCAATAATTTATGTTAACATTTTGCATATAGACAAAAACCGGTATTACCAACAACTGGTGAACCTTTTATCGTTATCTACGTGCTCCTTAATTATTATTGAAATCGGTTCAGTGATATCAGCAAACAAATAAAAACTAGAAAAAAGTCAGATTTGCACCATTCGCTTACAAAAATAATCAAACATTAAAATAGTGCCTCGTTAATTACATTATATAGGGTAGGTATTAAATAAGGTCTGATAGTTCTGTAAACCAAGTTTGATTGATATGAAATATACAGGGTGTCAAAATTTTAGTATCAAACTTTTGAAACTTTAAATAACTTTATTTTTCTTTTACTTTACAAAGTTCTAAACGCTTCATGTTTCTCATTTTTAATTAAAGCCTGTGTATATTTTTATATCGTCCATCGTCCCAAGCGGAATTAAAAAAACAAACATTTCTCCTTCAATTCCTAACACATTAAAAGTTATTTGCAGAAAACTCATTTTAACAATTATTCCAATAGCCATTTTAATGAATAAAAATCAAAGGTGACTGTGACCAAAAAAAAAATATGGTTGACATAACGTATTTTGTAATTACAGTTATTATTGTTATGGAAATAGTTATTAAATGATCATATGTTACCCGGCGCATTCACCAGAATCGCTATGTAGGGTCCTGCATTTCACATCCCGCCTTCTGTAACTCAGTTATTAATTAAGTTAGGATTTTGATATTTTGCAGAATTTATCTGTATCCTAGAACTTATTTTAGGAAAATATTTCTGGTTCTACAGGGTGCCCCAAACAAGTGTGGCACCATGATGATATGTCTTTTCAGATTACATGCTGCATATTTTATTGTTTATTTTGGTGCCTTTTATCATTACCCACATGCCTCTGAAATTTTATTGAAATCGGGTCAGTGATATCCGCGTAAAAAAATAAAAACTAGAAGAAATCAATTTTGCACCATTGCCTTAAAAAATTAAACAAAAATAAAAATAGTGCCTTGGTATTAAAATTATACAGGGTACTTATTAAATAAGGTCTAAACGTTCCGTTAACCGAGTTTCATTGATATGAATTATACAGGGAGTACAAAATTTAGTGTCAAACTTTTCACATTGCGGCCATTCCATAAATAAACGCACACTTTTGTGGGTACATCAGGGATTTTAGCGAATTTCAGATATATTATAAAGTCTATCGAGACATGACTTTTGGTCTTTACTAGAGGTTCAGGAAATCATTGTGTCAAAAGTTATAATAATATAAACTTTTAGTACACTTTTATTTTGATCTCAATAATATCGTAAACCGTTACGCGTACGAAGAAAGTTACTCTGTACTTTTTTATGCTTAAATGTTTAAAGTTTGCAATAAAAATTTTTCCAAAACGCAGAAACTTTATTTAGATAGTTTATTTTTAATAAATAAAATACATCTCAAAAAATAATCAATTACTCATATTTTAATTTTCTTAAAAATAATATATGTTATACTCTGATCCCTGCTGAGAATTTTTCTTTTTTCAAAAGTATGGGCACTTTAAAACTTTTTGAGATATGATTTTTTTTACCCGAGCACTGCGTTGCCGTGAGGAGATCCAATGGCCCGAGAGCGCAATGTGCGCCGCTTAATAAACAGAGAGAACTTTATTTATTCATTATTATTGTTATAACCGTTACCATGTGTTGCCCGGCGCATGCACCAGAATTGCCATACATGATTTTGTCAAAAACCTTTCTATGAAAATGTTCTTCGGCATACGTTTGATCTTTTATTCTACGATTTATTTCAAATTATGTAATGATTTTATTTTCGATTGCATTTTTTTACACTGAATGAGCACCGATTCCCCTGTATTCTTAAGTTGCTTTATATCCTCAACTAGGCTCTCAATATTATTTATTTCTAAATCCAGTGTTGCTTTGCGAACTTCAATAACGAGATTGGTTAAAATTTGTAATCAAATAGTTACCTATTATGACGCATTATTTAGATAAATATTCGTCAAATGCAGACTGCAGAAATCTGTGTTTGTGCATCTATTGGAAGGCTTCTTAAATCAATTTCAATTAAAGCAGAGAGTAAAGACTTCTGTCTTCTGTCCACATCTATCCTTGCTGACCATCTGGTCTTGTGTGCAAAGAGAAGATTTCAAATTTTTTTTAACACCTGATATTTTTGGGCTTCCACTAAAAAAAATATAGATTTGCTTACCAAAGAAAACTTTAGCTTCTGCTGAATTTACTCCGAGAAGACTTAAAGTATGATTTCCACATCCACAGAACGTGCAGTTATTTGGCCAAAATAATTGCTTGTATGTTCCCGCCATTTTTGCTCCATTGTCGTAACCTTGCTCTACACAATTGGTAAAATTTAATTTTAATTCGTTGAAGTTTTAAAAGCCGACCAGCAATTTCCTGACCTGATTTATCCGAAAAACTATCAAAACTTGAAACGTTCTTCAATTGAAATATGTTGAATTGCTAGCTGGAATAAGCGACATCTGCGTGTAGCGTTTCCAGTAATAAAAAAATATATAGGGTGGTTCAAAAGTTTGAAAACGGCGAATTTATTTCGCGCACGGTTGGAAAATCGAAATTTTGATACTGGGGGCTCAACGCCGGACTGAATCCTTGGAGGGTTCGCCTCGACGACCCCAGAAGATATTCAGTGCGGAGACAATATCGCCGCTCACAAAAGGGACGACCCTCGCCCTGTTTTTTTGAATAGCAAATTATTTCTAAATATTTGATGAAAAACTGAAAATCGGGCAATATAATGTTCATATTTTTCTCTTTGTCTTTTATTTTAATTTAAAATTTCTCATGCGAAAATGGTAAAGTGCGGACGAATTACAAATAGCTCGGCATTATATTAACCGAAAACAAACCTACGGGCCTTAGGATTTCCTTCCGGCTTCGATCTGTTCCATCGTAATTATACTCTTGAAATTAACTAATTTGCATACAAATACCGGTCGCTTGGGACTTGTTGATTATATATACATATATATATATATATATATATATATATATATATTTGTTGGATGTGGACTAATAGGGCACGACGCACCCCGAATCCGCCCTGTCGCATTAACTCATCTTCGTCTAACGTCTCTTGCGGGCTGATTGATGGTAGGACACCTCCGATGAATAGAAAGGGTGGACTCGTTGAACTTGTTGCATTCGGTGATTTGATCACTCAATGGTGGGGCGGTGGTAATATTTGTGCGCCGGGGGATGGGAAATTAATTTATTTTGATAGGAATCAATTTGAGGGGCAGATTAAGTGAAAATCGATTTGCCGCAAAGGTAATTAACTTCTGATGTAGGTCATTGTGGGTGTAATAAGAGTTCGGTCATTCGAAACCTGTTACTACGAGTAATCTAATACAAATTGAATAACCATTGTTATGCTTGCTAAATGATACAAATAAATAAATTATATTTATTCTTACATAATCTTTTAATTATAGAATAATACTCGCTTTGTCATAAAGTATACTTGTTAGAATTTGATAGAGGGCGCCTTAAAAAAACTGGATTCAGCAAAAACCCAAATAGTTGGGGTACTACTGCGATATAGCAATGTGTGGACCATATTATGACTAACCTTCGTATGAATTTTAAGTTCTGCAAACCCCTTTTATTTCTATTTGTAAACATACTCCGAGAGCAAATGTATTTCTTTACACTTTTTTTATTGTTAATGTGTATTTTCTGATTGCATAAAAATATTATAGCAGTTTAATTTACAGCGTATCGTCAAAGCGCTTCAAAAACCGGACTCACTATTGAGTGAGTTGAAACTTTAGTATGTTAAAAATATTTTTCCAATATATTTTTCTGGCCCCGCACTTTCTTTCTTACTCCCTGCTAAACACAGGAGCCAGAGTTTTCGAAAAAAATAATAAACAGATTTTATATTACAAAATGATTGTAAAAATTCGTTATCATTAATATTTATGTGAATGCTTTTATAGACTGGTATTACACCCGTTTTATCTCGCATTAACGTGTATTATAAAATAGCAGCCAGATGAGCTTACTGAAAAAGAATGTGCAATCTCTTGCGAGCTTTGAAGTCAAGTCGTCCGGTCGAGTGCAATTAGTAACTTTACACAGTTCGTCAAAAGCTGCTCAGTTTTTTATTTATTAAAATGAGTGGCAGTAATTAATACATGCGACATGCTCTTAACAACTTGATGTTATTTAACTTTCGCCACTTTAATATTGAATAAATTGGCATACAGCTAAATAAAGTTTTACGTAAATATTATCGTCAACGAAAATGTAAACGTCGACTCATTTCACACAGTGACTAACTTTGGAAAATTTAATTAGAATTTATTATTTACGCTTTTATTTTATTTACAATAAATTCAAATTTAATTACCATTCATTTTATAATCTTAACTGACTATCGACAAAAGATGGTATTGCCTAGTTACTTCTAGACTGAAAGACGTATACAGGGCTTTTACATACTATGTTCAATAGTAAAATAATCACATCAACGCATGGCATTTAATTAAAATTGTAGGCAACCAAATACACAAAAGGTGCTAGTGGCACAGTTTAACGCATTACAAATAAAGTTATGTTAATGAAACATGTTTGTGAACAATGATAAATCATAAGGAATTATAATATTCTAAATGACCACCACGTTCCAGGCAGCAGCCAAGTCGATTATAAAATGCTTGAATGGCATGTGTTTGTTTCCTTCTCAATCACGCAACCAGTATTGTCAAAATTAGCAATCATATGTTCAGAATTAAAATAAAAGCCCTGTATGTAAAAGTAAAGTAATGTTCAATAATCAACTGTTGGCATTATTACTCCACACCATACAAGCCATTGCGCGGTACACAATGGAGAGAATTGAGAGATAAACTTTGAAAATGAGGTCATTTTCCCCCAAGGAAAGATAAAATTGAAATGTTTACTATTACGGCAAAATAATGGCCGAGTCTTACGGAGAATGGGGCAATTTTTTTTAGCGGACAGGCGAGGATTGATGGCTTTATTTATTAGACATAACTTCACCTTTATAATTCCGATACAAATGTACAGGGTGAACCATTCAAATTGATAAAGGGAAATATATTTTTAGGAAATTATTCTTCACATGACAGTTTGACTTGAAAGGTAAACGCAAATTTTGTTATTCTTTTTAATTTTTGAACGTGTAAAGGGATTTTTAAAGATCATTGCTCATTTTAAAAATACTATATTTTTTATTATTACAGTTTGTGAAAAAATGATTCTACAGACATGATTTTTTTTCTGCAATATATCAGATTACCGTCTTGATCTTATTCCTTGCAGATATATTTTATATACGGCTGTTACCAAGACATTCGCGGCGAGCATTTTGAGCATCTTTGACGTTAAAGTTTTTTTTATTTTCTCCGTTATGAAGTACGAGAAAGTATTGTTATCGTGATGTTTTTTTCAAAATTTTTTTTTACGGAAATATCCGTTTTGGGGTCCCTAGATGCCATTTCAACAATTTCTGAAAAAATGTATCTCAAAAAGTCATAGATCAATTGATATGAAACTTTATACATCCGTCTTATTTGATAATCCAAAGAACTGAAAAGCTTTTGGTAAAATTTCGTATACCGGAAGTGGGCGTTTACTGTTTTTTGTTTTCAGCCAATATTTTCTTAAATATGAAAAATATCACAAAAATATTTAAACAAACTTTGAAGACAACAAAGAAATGAACATCTTTTGCTTAAAAACATTTTTCATAAAATCATTTTTATTCGAGAAAAAAATTTATTATTATTTTTTTAATTTTTGGTTTATAATTATAAAACGATAATAGTTACAGCAAATTTATGTTAATAATAATTGTAGAGAATGCTAAAATAAACTTATGAAGAATAAGTTTTTTTCGAAATCCCTTTAGTTTTTGAGTAAACTGAGTTTTTGAATTTGAAGTATAATTTTTCCACTTTTTATAATTTTGACGTTTTAAACGTCAGTTTTATCTAGAGTCTACGAAACATTCGATGTACATTTAAAATATGATTTAAATTGAAAATAAACTATGAAAGCGTAAATATAAATGAATAATATACCATCAAGTCGTAGAAAGTAACATGATGGCCACATCACCATTTTTTTGTATACGCCCTTATTTATTTATTATCGAATTTATTTTATTTGGCTGATACACACTGTATACAAATATATTTTTTTATTTACTAATAGTAGGTTACATATTTTTAAGATACAGTACATTAAAAAAAATTGTCATATCACAATTATTAATTGGCTATCGACTCGATTATATACCGGGTGTAATTGAATTCCGGTAGACCCCGAATATCATTTTTATTATTACATATATCTTTTTGAAATTTAGTATGATATTTTAAGAGAATAATGTGGGTCAGCAAGTGGAATTTTAATAAAAATTATATTTCCGGTTTAACCGGGAATGACTTTAACTTTTTTATTTCAAATGGAACATACTGTATATTTTTACACAATTTAATTCCTCTCTAAATTCTGAGTTTATCGATGTATCAAAAGTGACCTTTTGATTGTTTGGTTTTTGTTTTAATTTAATTTAAATTTGTTATTTTTTGTAAATTTAATTTAAATTTAAAAAAAAAGGTAACTTATGATGTATCTATAAACTCAGAATTTAAAAATGAATTAAATTATGTAAATATATATAGGGTGTTCCATTTAAAATTGGAAAGTTAAGGTCATTTCCGGTTAAACCGGAAGTGGATTTTTTAATTAAAAATCCACAATTTATTTCCTAAATTTCATAACAATATATGTAAAAATAGGCCCCAAATGTCATTTGCATTTTTGCATATATCTTTATGAAATGTATTATAGTGTTTTAAAAAAATAAAATATGTCAATTTGTAAACTTTTAATAAAAATTTCATGACCTTAACTTTTCTATTTCAGATAGAACTCCCTGTATATTTTTACACAATTTAATTCCTCTCTCATCGTTGTATCATATGTGACCCTTTGGTTGTTTGGTTTTTGTTTTAATTTAATTTAAATTTGTTTTTAAATTTAATTTAAATTAAAATAAGAAACTGACTACTTAAAGGTAACTTATGATACATCTTTAAACTCAAAATTTAGACACGAATTAAATTACGTAAAAATATACAGGGCCTTCCATTTGAAATAGAAAAGTTAAGGTAATTTCCGGTTAAACCGGAAATGGAATTTTTATTAAAAGTACACATATTGATAAACTTTATTCTATAAAAACACTGTACTACATTTTATAAAGATATATGTAAAAAATCAAATAATATTTGGAGTCTACTAGAATTCAGTTACACCCGGTATATGTAAAAATTAAAATAATATTTGGAGTCTTCCAGAATTCAGTTACACCCGGTATGTTCAGGCTCTATTTCAAAACTATTTTTTAGAACTTTCTTCTGGACTTTTTTTCAAATTTTTTTTCAGGACAATTTTTTTCAGAATTTTTTTCGGGTCTTTTTTAAGACCTTTGTATAGATTTTTTTTAGGATTTTTTCAATTAAATTTTTTCAGGACATTCCTTAAGATTCTATTTTCGTGATTATGTTTATAAGACTTCTTCCCTCAGGACTCTTTTAAAGTCTCTTTCAGGACTTTTTTCAGGACATTCTTTAAGACTCTATTTTCGTGACTATTTTTTTAAGACGTCTTCCCTCAGGACTTTTTTAAAGTGTCTTTCAGGACTTTTTTTAGGACATTCTTTAAGACTCTATTTTCGTGATTATTTTTTAAGATTTCTTTCCTCAGGACTCTTTTAAAGTCTCTTTCAGGACTTTTTTCAGGACATTCTTTAAGACTCTATTTTCGTGACTATTTTTTTAAGAGTTCTTCCCTCAGGACTCTTTTAAAGTCTCTTTCAGGACTTTCTTACGGACTTCTTTAAAGATTTTTTAAAACTTTAGTTCGTGAACTTTTATAAGACTCTTTCAGGAATTTGTTCTCAAAACTTTTTCGGGGCTTTTTCAAGAATTTTTTTCTGCACTTCCCTTTCAAGGACAATTTTTGCAGATTTTTTTTCAGTAGTTTTTCAAGTATTTTTAAAGGATCTTCTTGAAGAATTTTTTCAATACTTTGTTTAGAGGACTCTTCACAATTTTTTTGAAGACTTTTTTCGAGAATTTTCTTTTGACTTTTTCGGGACATTTTTCTTTTTTGTAATTTTTTTCGGGTCTTTTTTTAAGACCTTTGTATGGTTTTTTTTTAGGATTTTTTTAATTACATTTTTTCAGGACATTCTTAAGACTCTATTTTCGTGACTATTTTTTAAGACTTCTTCCCTCAGGACTCTTTTTAAAGTCTCTTTCAGGACTTTTTTCAGGACATTCTTTAAGATTTTCGTGACTATTTTTTAAAGACTTCTTCCCTCTGGACTCTTTTAAAGTCTCTTTCAGGACTTTCTTACGGACTTCTTTAAAGATTTTTAAAACTTTAGTTCGTGACCTTTTATAAGACTCTTTCAGGATTTTGTTTTCAAAACTTTTTCTGGGCTTTTTAAAGAATTTTTTTCTGGACTTACCTTTCAAGGACAATTTTTGCAGATTTTTTTTCAGCTGTTTTTCAGGTATTTTTAAAGGATCTTCTTGATGAATTTTTTCAATACTTTGTTTTGAGGATTCTTCAGAATTTTTCTTAAGACTTTTTTTGAGAAGTTTCTTTTAACTTTTTCGGGACATTTTTCTTTTTTTAAGACCTTTGTACGGAATTTTTGTTGGGTCTTTTTTTAAGACCTTTGTATGGATTTTTTTTAGGATTATTTTAATTACATTTTTTCAGAATGTTCTTTAAGACACTATTTTCGTGACTATTTTTTAAAGACTTCTTCCCTCAGGACTCTTTTAAAGTCTCTTTCAGGACATTTTTAAGGACTTCTTTTCCAAGATTTTCTTTAAAGATTTTTTAAAACTTTAGTTAGTGACCTTTTATAAGACTCTTTCAGGATTTTGTTCTCAAAACTTTTTCGGGGCTTTTTCAAGAATTTTTGCAGATTTTTTTCAGTAGTTTTTCAGGTATTTTTAAAGGATCTTTTTAAAGAATTTTTTCAATACTTTGTTTTGAGGACTCTTCAGAATTTTTTAACACTTTTTGTCAGAACGTTTTTTCGAGAAATTTCTTTTGACTTTTTCGAGACATTTTTCCGGTTTTTTTGAGGATAATTTTCGAGGCCCTGTTCTGGACTTTTTTTTTGAACTTTTTTAAAGAATTTTTTCAGTACTTTTTCTCATGATATTTTTATCAGGATTTTTTTGGGACAATTTTTGTCGTTTCTTCGTGACATTTTTTCGGGACTTTTATTCAGGACTTTTTTCCAGGACTGTTTTTTAGCACTTATTTTTCAGTACTGGTTTTTTCAAAACTTGCTAAAAGGACTTTTGTTCAGAAGTATTTATTTGGGGCCTTTTTCGTGATTTTCATGATTTTTTTTATTTATTTCTTTCAGGACTATTTTTTCAGGCCATTTTTAGGCTTATTTTTAGAATTTTTTTAACCTTTTGCAGGTCTTTTCAAAGACCTCTTTTTCCGGTTTAATCAAAGACCTTTTTTCAGGACTTTTCTTTTCCTTTTTGTGTTTCAAGTCAATTTCATATAATTTATGTATAATTGTTTCAATAAGCTATTTATTTTTAATTTTGCAGAGTTAAATATTTATATTTTCAGGCTACTTTTCGTCTTTATTTATTTTATTTATTAGTTTTCTAGGACGAGTGTATTAAATATATTAACATTAAAAATGATTAACACAGCAATTTTTATCTCATTTTAACATTGGCAGAATTCTAGACTTCGTATAGTCTATCAATATCCTTAATCTATCTATTCAATTATTGCTTAAAATTATTAATTTCCTTGTACGAGGGTATTGAATGTATTAACATTAGAAAAAAATACTCAGCGATTGTTTTACCATTGTAACCTAGGCGCTATTATAGACTCCATATTGTCCATCAATACCCTTAATCTGTTCGTTCAATTAGTGCGAAACCATTAACTCCTATTGTCTGCCCGGCGCATGCATCATTTCTCCTCGCAATTTCGCCCGAACGTAATAATTAATTGCTCGTCGCGAACGCTAAGGTGGGCCGGAAAAATTCTAATTAGGCGGATGTAGTCAAAGAAAATTCATCCGTTTATTTATTGCCAGGGCACGCAAAGGGCCGTCGGACAAATTACGGAGGGATGAAGCCACCCCGAATTTATTTGGAACATTTTAATCCGCCGAGGTAATAACCGGCGCGGACGCCTTTATGCGAAAAGTTTTGCGGACGGTGCGCCTTTTAATAATTTACCAAGGGCCTAAGAAGGATGCTTATGCGGGTTTCAGGGTTTAAATTATGATTTGATGTGTCTTTATTTAGATTCGGCCGGCCGATAAGGCCTGGAATAATTTAAAATTCAAGATACATTTAGTCCTTTCTCGGAAGGAAATTTACCTTTATCAACGAAACTTATTTGTGAACTCTGGATATATTTATGAACAGAATCCTGTAAAAAAAATCAGCCACTTAAATTTCAACCGGTAAGTTTAATTGAACTAGTAAGTAGTTGTTTCAATAAGTTATTTGTTTATAATTTTAGTAAGATTTAATTTTGCAGTCACATATTCAGGCTATTTTTCGTCTTTATTAAATTTAAATATAAATTATTAATATAAAGTTTAAATAGTGCATATTAATATGCAATATGCAACTTCAAAAGGCCCGCGGACCGAATGGTGAATTTGAAATATATCCAAGGGCCGCACTGTGATCCGAAAAGGCAATTAAAAGTCTAAATTATAAAGTATTTTTAAAGCTAAAATTATTGCCACTAATATATTGACGAATGTTTATATTGTGAATATTCACCAATAAAAGTGATTGCTTTTTTAGCCAAAAACATAAACCAAAGTCGGAGATCGCGCGAACGCACTAATTAATCGCCCAACTAAGATCACTTTAGGAGAGGACACGTCAAAAATATTAATAAAATGATTAACATAAGAATATCGTTAAATTCTCCAATTCTAACTAAAAAAAGGCTATAATAGCAAATTAGTTTAGTTGCACACCCTTTTGAAGATATAATAATTTTTTCTTATGGCTTTGACAAACATTTAGAGATTTGAAGGTCATCCGAGTCGACCCATGTTTTGTAGCTTGATTTTTGCAGATTCAAGTTTCTCATTACGTTAAAACATTTAATTTCTTCATAACGTTGCTATAAAGGTAGTGTTACGGAGAGATACGCAAAATGACTTTTTTCGTTAATAGTTCTTAAATCGATTGGAAACGCCTAAAAAACGATTGAATTAATTTTTTTTCAGACATTTTTTTTGTTATTTTTTAATTCGAAGAGCTCATTCTGAACACTATTTGTTAATAAAAAAAGTGTGGGACTTCCAAAAACCGAAATACCTAAAATTACTTTTTCGAAAATAATGCTTCAATCGACTGGAAACGCCTAAAAAGGATTGAATTAAATTTTTCTTCAGAAATTTGTTTCTATTTTTTTCTTAATGTTAGAGCTCATTCTAAACGTTATTTATCTAAAAAAATGTTATGTCTAAGAGCTCAATCTGAACACTGTTTGTCTATAAAAAAATATATGGAACTTCCAGGGACCGAGATTCGCAAACTGGCGTTTTTTGTAAATATTGCTTAAATCGACTGAAAACGCCCAAAAAACGATTACATTAAATTTTTCTTTCAAATTTTTTTTTGTTATTTTTCAAGTCCAAGAGTTCATTCTGAACACTATTTGTCTATAAAAAAAAATGTGGACGTTCCAGGAACCGAAATACCCTAAATGACTTTTTTCATAAATGGTGAAATCGACTGGAAACGCCGAAAAAACGATTAAATTAAATTTTTTTTCAGAAATTTGTTTCCATTTTTTCTCAATTGTAAAAGCTCATTCTGAACATTATTTGTCTACAAACATGTTTTGTAGGACTTCCAGGAACGGAGATACGGAATTTTTCTTCAAAAAAATGTTTTCCATTTTTTCATGTCCAAGAGCTCATTCATTTATCATGAAAGTGGTATTTATAATACTTATTTATTATTTTAGAAAACCCAACAGACTTGCAGTGCTCCATTGAAATGTTTAAAAATAAAAGTACAAATATAAAATTATAAATTACACAACAAAAGGATCGATATGAACTGATTTTTTTTTAAATATTAACGACAAATTATGAATCTTAAAGAAAAGTCTGGAAAATGGCCTAAAGAAATATTTCTGAAAACATGCCCTGACAAAATCCTGAAAAAAGTCCTGAGAAAAGTCGTGAACAAAAATATTCCCTGTGAATACAGAAGTACCTCATGGGTCCATATTAGGGCCTCTGTTATTTATTGCCTATATTAACGAATTACTAGCTAGAGTTGTCTACTATAATTATAATTTAATTTTAGTTGATTTTTTTTGTACAATTTGATGTTTTGTAAATACGAGGAATAAACAATAAATACATGCATACATACATATGTATGCAGTTGATACTTTCCCATTTTGTAAACACGAAGGAAGTAAACAGGGTTCAGGTTAAAAAAGTATCCGAGTGGTGTCAACAGAATAGACTTGTTTTAAACGATTCAAAATAAATGAAATTCTCCTGATTGAAAAATCCTGAACAAAAAAAAAACATGAAAAGGGAGTCTTGAAAAGTCTCAAAAATGGCTTGAAAAAAGTACAGAAAGAAGTTCTTGAAAAAAAGGCGTGAAAATAATCCTGAAAATAAAGTCTTAAAAAAAGTCCTTAAAAAATACTGCAGAAAAACACTTAAAGAAGGTCCATAAAAAGGCCTGAAAAAGTCCAGAAAAAATTTTCGGATAAAATTGTCTCGAAAAAAGAACCAAAAGGAGCCTTGAAACAAGGCCTTTAAGTTTAAGTTCTCAAAAAGAGGCCTTTAACAAGGCCTTAAATAAAGCCTGAAAAAATTCTGAAAAAGTTCTGAAAATATCTCCGAAAAAAATCCCGAAAGAAATCCTGAAAAAGCAGTCCTTAATAATGACCCGAAAAAAGTCCTGAAAGTAATCCTGAAAATAAGTCCTGAAAAAGATCCCTTAACAATGTCCCGAAGAAAAGTTCAATAAATCGACCTGAGAAAAGAATCTTGAGAATCCTGAATAAAAGTCCTGAGAAAGTATGAAAAAGAGACCTGAAAATAAAGTCTTGAAAAATAAGCCCTGGAGAAATTGCCCGGAAAAAAAGTAAAAAAAGTCCTCACATAAAATACCTAAAAAAGATTCTGAAAAAAAGTTTTGAAAAAATTGTCTCGGAAAAAAAATGCTGAAAATAACTTCTAAAAATGTCCTGGAAAAAGTTTCGGAAAACCGTCCTGTAAAAGAAAGTCTTAAAAATATAGTCGCGGAAGAGTATCCTAAAAAAGTCCTTTAAAGAGTCCCAGGAAAAAAGGCCTAAAGAAACAAATCCTCAAAAAGGGTTCTGAAAAAGACCTGAAAAAAGTTTTGAAAAAATTTTCCCGGAAAAAATCTCGAAAATAACTTTTAAAAAGTCATGGATTTTTTTTTTTTAAATGTCCGCGAAAAAACCTTAGAAGAAACCAGAAAAAAAGGCTGGACAAAAAGTCTTAAAAATTGAGAATCCTGAATAAAAGCCCTGGGAAAGTACTGAAAAAGAGACCTGAAAATAAGTCCTGAAAATATTGTCCGAAAAAAAAGTAAAGAAAGTGCTGACATAAAAAAAAAGATGTTTGGAAAAAGACTGGAAACAAAGTTTCGAAAAAAATTGTCCCGGACAAAAATGCGGAAAATAACTCCTAAAAAAGTCCTGGAAAAAGTTTTGAAAGAACGTCCTGTAAAAGACCTTAGAAAAGTCCATAAAAAAGGGCTGAGAAAACTCCTGAAAAAAAGTCTTAAAAATATAGTCGCGAAAGAGTATCGAGTCCCAGGTAAAAAAGCCAAAAGAAACAAAACCTCAAAAAAGGTTCTGAAAAAGACTTGAAAAAAAGTTTTGAAAAAATTCTCCTGGAAAAAATCTCGAAAATAACTCCTGGGAAAAGTTTTAAAAAGGTCCGTAAAAAACGACCTTAGATAAGTCCAGAAAGAAAGAAAAGAAAAGAAGAAAAAAGTCTTAAAAATTGAGAATCTTGAATAAAAGTCCTGAGAAAGTATTGAAAAAGAGACCTGAAAATAAAGTTTTGAAAAATAAGTCTTGCAGAAATTGCCCCGGAAAAAAATAAAAAAACTCCTGACATAAAATCGCTAAAAAAAGGTTCTGAAAAAGACCTGACATAAAGTTTGAAAAAAATTGTCCCGGAGAAAATCCCAAAAATAACTTCTAAAAAAGTCCAGGGAAAAGTTTTGAAAAAACGTACTGAAAAAGACTTTAGAAAAGTCCAAAAAAAAGATCTGAGAAAAAAAGTTCTGAAAGACGTCTTAAAATAGTCGCGAAAGAGTATCCTGAAAATCATTAAAAGAGTCCCAGGAAAAAAAGGCCTTAAGAAACAAATCCTGAAAAAAAGTTTTGGAAAAATTTTCCCGGAAAAATGTCGAAAATAACTTCTAAAAAGTCCTGGGAAAAGTTCTAAAAACGTCCGTAAAAACAGACCTTAGATAAATCCAGGAAAAAGGCCGGACAAAAAAGTCTTAAAAATTGAGCATCCTAAATAAAAGTACTGAGAAAGTACTGAAAAAGAGACCCGAAAATAAAGTCTTAAAAAAATAAGTCCTATAGAAATTGACCGGAACAAAAAGTAAAAAAAGTCCTGACATAAAATCCCTAAAAAAGACCAGAAAAAAGTTTTGAAAAAATTGTCCCGGAAAAAATATCGAAAATAACTTCTAAAAAAGTTCTGGAAAAAATTTTGAAAAAACATCCAGAAAAAAGACCTTAAACAAGTCCAGAAAAAAGGTCTGAAAAAAAGTCCTAAAAAAGTCTTTAAAATATAGTCGCAAAAGAGTATCCTGAAAATTTTTTTAAAAGAGTCCGTGGAAAAAGGCTTGAAGAAACAAATTCTGAAAAAAAGGTTCTCAAAGAGACAAAAGTTTTGGAAAAATTGTCTCGGAAATAAATCTCGAAAAGTCCTGGGAAAATTTTTGAAAAAGCGTCGGGAAAAAAGACCTTAGATGAGTCCACAAAAAAGGCCTGAGAAAAGTCCTGAAATGAAAGTCTTAAAAATACAATCGCGAACGAGTATCCTGAAAAAGTCCTTAAAAGGCCTAAAGGAATAAATCCTAAAAAAAGAACATTGAAATGCCTTGAGTCTTTGAAAACTTGGGTCGTGTTGGTTTTAAATGAAAATATCTTATTTTTTTTTCTGCGCAGACCTTCACGTTACATTTTGACATTGAAATAATCAAAATTGTTGCCTTGAGACCAAGTCCAGAAAAAAGGCCTGAGAAAACTCCTGAAATAAAAGTCTTATAAATATAGTCGCGAAAGGGTATTCTGAAAAAGTCCTTAAAAGGCCTAAAGAAATAAATGCCGTTGACAGAAAACCGATTAAAAAAAAAAAAAAAACGCGATTCTGTTGCCTTAATACTTGAAAACCTTAGGTTTTTGGCAATTCGTGTTGGTTTCAAATGAAAATAACTTAATTTTTTCTGCGCAGACCTAAACGCAACATTTTGACATTGAAATAATCAAAATTGTTGCCTTAAGACCTTAGAAACGTCCAGAAAAAAGGCCCGTGAAAAGTCCTAAGGAAAAATCTTAAAAAATATAGTCGCGAAACAGTATCCTGAAAAAGTTTTTAAAAGAGTACCAGGAAAAAAGCCTTAAGAAATAAATCGTGAAAAAATTACCTGAAAAAAGAACATTAAAATTCAAAACCGCGGTCGACAGAAAACCGAGTTAAAAAAATAAAAAAACGCGATTTTGTTGCTGCAAGACTTGGAAAACTTGGGTTTTTGGCAATTCGTGTTGATTTCGAATGAAAACAACTTAACTTTTTTCTGCGCAGACCTAAACGCTACATTTTGATATTGAAATAATCAAAATTTGTTGCCTTAAGACCTTAGAAAAGTCCGGAAAAAGCCCTGAGAAAAGTCCCGAAATAAAAGTCTTAAAAATATATTCGCTAAAGAGTATCCTGAAAAAGTCATTGAAAGAGTCCCAGGCAAAAGGCCTGAAGAAACAAAACCTGGAAAAGGGTTCTGAAAAAGACCTGAAAAAAAGTTTTGAAAAAATTGTCTCGGAGAAAATAACGAAAATAACTTCTAAAATAATAATAATAATAATAATAGTTTATTACGGGACATGCCCATTAGTACAAATACATGAAAAAAAAATCATCAAAACAGTACAGTGAGCAGAAATTAATTGAAAATGTAAATTAAAAAAAAAAATCAGGAATTGACATATATACAAATTTTTTTGTATAAAATAGTCATGGGAAAAGTTTGGAAAAAACGTTCGGAAAAAAGAACTTACAAGGGGAGGATCAGATGTGTGACTCACCGATTTGATTCATCTTTGGTACACTTGTAGGTCATAACTAGGAGTGTAACACGTGCAAGTAATAGGGCGCACTACTCAGCCGTTTTCGAAAAAAACATGATTTATTTATTTCTAGTGTATTTATGTATGTTTTATGTTAATAAAACGTCATTAAGAGTTATCGACCCCATGGCGTGTTGGTAAAATCTTTGCTTCGCAACCACAGGGTCCGCGGATCGAGCCCGGCTGATGAAAGTTGGTTAATTTTCCTTTTCGTAGTTATTATAAATCCATGCGTATTTAAATATGTCAATTTCAGAATCAATTATATTAATTTCATTTTTAGGTATAAAACAAAACAAATAAATTTAAAAAATCAATATTTGTATTTCCAGTCTTTTTTTATAAGAAAAGTTCTATAGTTCTATATAAAAATATGTCAATTTTAGAATCAATTATATTAATTTCATTTTTAGGTGTAAAACAAAACAAATAAATTTAAAAAAACAATATTTGTATTTCCAGTCTTTTTTTATAAGAAAAGTTCTATACGCTATTGTGCTATTCGGGTATATGGGCGAGCTCATGCTGTAAGTTCTTAATTGTTGAACTATGTAAACTGTTTTGGTAATGGCATCAATAAATTATTATTATTATTATAAAAAAGATTTTAAAAAAATACCGAAATAAAAATATAGATTTTTTAATTTCCTGTTTAATTTGTTTAATACTTCTCCTAAAAATAAAATGAATATAATGTATTCTAAAATTAACATTTTTATTTACTCACGGATTTATAACAATTATAAAAAAACAAGTTTTACAAACGTTCATCATCAACGGGGCTCGATCCACGGACCTTGCGATTGCGAACCAGACATTTTACCGATGCGCCACGAAGGTCGGTGTTGTTTCGTTAACATAAATGGTACATAAATATACAGCAAATAAAGAAACCTTTTTTCTCGAAAACGACTGAATAGTGCACCTGTTACACTCCTAGTTATGACCTACACGTGTGCCAAAGATGGATCAAATCGGTGAGTCACACATCTGATCCTCCCCTTGTTAGATAAGTCCAGAAAAACGGCCTGACAAAAAAGTCTTGAAAATATAGTCGCGAAAAAGTATCCTGAAAAACAAGTAATAAAGACGAAAAATAGCCTGAATATATGAATATTCAGCCTATTCGTGACTTCAAAATCTGCTGAATATTCATAAATTCAGGCTATTTTTCGTCTTTATTACTTTTATTTAATAAATCTGGAATAAGTGAGGTTGTCTCAAGGTAATTTATCCTGAAAAAGTCTTTAAAATAATCGCAGGAAAATAGGCCTAATGAAATAAATCCTATAAAAATTACCTGAAAAAAGAACATTGAAATTCAATAACGCGGTCGACAGAAAACTGAGTTAAAAAAAAATCAAAAACACGATTTTGGAAAACAATTCGTGTTGGTTTCAAATAAAAATAACTTAATTTTTCTAATGCGCAGACTTAATACGCTACATTTTGACATTGAAATAAAGAAAATCCTATTACGCGCCCGACAGTAAAGAAGTTTAAAACCAGTCAAAAACTCGATTTTATTGTCCTAGGACTTGGAAAATATGGGTTTTTGGCAATTTTGGTTGGTTTTAAAAGGAAATTTTTTGTTATGTTTTCTACCCTTACCTGATTCCCTACACTTTGACATTGCAATCATTGAAATTCAATAACGCGTTTGGCAGTTGAGCAATAAAGAAAAAAATACCAAGCGATTTTGTTGCCTTATTGCCTTAGGACTTGGAAAACTTGTGTTTTTGGCAATTCGTGTTGTGTTCAAATAAAAATAACTTAATTTTTCTAATGTGCAGACTTAATACGTTACATTTTGACATTGAAATGATGAAAATCCAATAACGCGCCCGACAGTAATGAAATTTAAAAACAGTCAAAAACTCGATTGTGTTGTCCTAGGACTTGAAAAATATGGGCTTTTGGCAATTTGGGTTAATTTTAGATCGAAATATTTTGTTATGTTTTCTACCCTGACCTAATTTCCTACAATTTGACATTGGAATCAATTAAATTCAATGACATGTTCGACAGTTGAGCAATTAAAAAATAAAATAAAACGTGATTTTGTTACCTTAGGACTTGGGAAACATCTGTTTTTGGAAGTTTGGATTAGTTTAGATACAAATATATTGTCATTTTTTTAAGCAGACCTAATTTGGCACAATTTGGCCGTAAAAAATCAAAATCCAATAACGCGTTCGACAGTAAAGCAATTTAATAATATTAAAAAAAAACATTTTGTTGCCTTAGGACTTGGAAGACATGGATTTTTGCAATTCGGATTGGTTTCAGATGAAAATTTTCTGCTATTTTTTCTAAGCAGACCTCATTCACTACATTTTGGCATTGCTATCATTAAAATACAATAACGCGTTTGATGGTAATGCAATTTAAGAAAAGAAACAAAAAAGCGATTTTTTTGCCTAGGGACTTGGAAAACTTGGGTTTTTGGCAATGTGGGTTGGTTTCAGATAAAAATGACCTTTCATTTTTTCCACGCAGACCTGATTCGCAACATTTTGATATTGCGATCATTAAAATTTGATGAGGCGCTCGAAAGATGAGCAGTTAAAAAAATCAAAAACGCGATTTTGTTGCCTTCGACCTTAAATGTTTTTTTGGCAATTTGGGTTGGCTCCAGACGGAGATGTCCTGTTTTCTTTATTGTCTTTTATGTTGTTTAAAGATGGCGGTTCCAGTTTTTCCATAATAATTTGCAAGTCAAAATTTATATTTTTTCTCAACGGAATCTTTTAAGCACAACTTTGCCGATTTAACCAAATCTCAATAATTAATAATAAGAAAGTTAGCTCTACTGTTTTGCTTAATTTGGGACACCCTGTACATATGCGTTTGTTCTATACTCGGCGCACCGAATCGTGGTATATTGGATGTGCGTGATTTTCGCGTGATGTTCGCTGATTGGTCAGCGCAAACGCATGTGAAGTGCGTGTTACTCAGCCGAAATGTAGTGATTACGTTATATCCATAAATCAGCCTTTTTTCAATTACAATAAAATAGGAAGTGGTAAATAGTTAAAAGAAAAAAATTATTTGTATATTCTTGTTTTGTGTTTAAAGTGTCTGTTATATTTCCGGCACAGAACTAAAATGTGGCAAGGCAGTGTACAGGCTTTTCATATCGTCTCGACGAACTATCACGAGGACGCGGGGTGAACGCAACGTGAGCATGCCACCAATTCGGTGCGCCGAGTATAGTGCGAATATTAAGTATTAAGCAAGTCAGCACACTCTGATAAATAATTAGCAGTTTTATATTTTTGATCATATTAAATTTTTATTATTTAAACTCGTTTTCAGCAAAAAAATGCTTAAAAATTTGTCTGCATAATAAATACCAGTACATATTTGCAAATTATTTAAAATTATTTATTTAGTTGTCTCTCATTATGTAAATTCTTCTTCATGATTTATACCGTGTGTCTCACGCAAAAGGATCCAAGCTCTAGCAACTTTATTTTTGACTTAATTTGAAAAAGAAACAAATATAATAGCGGCCATCTTGCCGTCATAACGTCATCGGCCATTTTTTAAATGGCACCAAAAAAAATTATTGAAACTATTTTATAGAGAAATTTCTGTGTTATTCAACGATGTAATCATTTTATTTTATTTTTTTTGAGTTGACCATGGATATTTTTGTGATTTTTGCTGCAATTTATATTAATAATTAGTAAATTACCCGGTTTTTAGTTTAGTTTTCAGTTTTGCATTTCGTGATACACCATTTCTTGTAATTGACTTTCTTCTTAATAATCAATTAAAAACAATCCTTGGCCAACTTGGTTTTGCGTTTTTCTCAAAGAAAATGTAATAACGATTACATCGTTGAATGACACAAAAAATTCTCTATAAAAAAGTTTTAATAAATTTTCTTATAGCCATTTAAAAAAAATGGCCGATGACGTCATGACGCAAGATGGCCGCTCTCTAAAAAAAATCTGTTACAAGCAGATTGTAACAATCAATTATATTTATTTTTTTCAATTTAACAATAAGTAAAAAATAAAGTCGCTAGAGCTTGGGCCGTATTCGTGAGACACACGGTTAATCTAATTTGAAAGACTATAATTATTTTAAATTATTTATTACTCTAATTAAATGTTTTGAAAGGCTTGTAATTGACATGTCTAAAACCGAATTGTTTATAGCGCCAATAAAGGATGATGATGATGATTATTATTATTATTGTTAATATTACTGACAATTGCCCTCATTTACTTACTAACCAATAAAATCGAATAACGTTAATGAGATGATCCAATAAAATTCTAATTACGATGCGTAACAGAGGACGCTGCATATTATGCATGGCAATTCACCGTGGGTGGTATCTAATCAGATAATCCCTCATGATGGTATTGCCTAGCAACGCGTTAGTACATGTTCTATAACATATAAAACGTCAGTTATTGCCGGACTTTTAAGCAGTTTGCTCCTGAATTCGATCGGTTTATATTTTCGGGTGAAGTGTTAGTGCTTTCATCAGTAATAGTATTCATAGGCATTTCTCAAAATTGTGGTAAGCTAATTTTTACTACAATTATTGTGGCGCAGAATAATACACGTCTGACACTTGGTGTCACTAAATTTAACTTTTCAAATTATGAAGTGTGAACTTTCTATTCGGCCAATTGTCTTCTCGAATCTAACTCGTGACTGATTTTTCCTAGGCAATTATTAGCGTCTGGATCACTCTTGCTTGTTGCTTCTAGAAAATCGGCACTCCTGCTTCGCAGTCGTGCCGATTTTCATCGCAACAAGCAATCGTGATCCTGCCGCTAATAATTGCCGGCAAAATCATAGGCACTCGTTATATTACTGTTGATTATATAATACCTTCCAGGTTATAGTTTATATAAGTATTTTACATGTTATTTTTAGTTAGTTGATGGGATTACAAAAATTATATTTGAACTGAATTAATAATATATACTGGCAAAATTAAAGTTATTTTATTTATTGTTTTACATTAAATCAAACCTTTGTCATGAATAATCTTGAAACCATCTTAGAACCCCATTAACGCAACGCAAATTACTGAATAAATAATTAATTCCTTTCTAAACTTCGCTAAGTGGCGCATTTTCCGAAATTTCCTCCACACCACATCACCCCTCCCCCCATCCCCCGCCCGCATCATGTAGTCGTCTCCCCGAAACTTCCATATCTCGGTCATTCTTGCACGAAGTTTTCCCAGCTGCACGAAATTCCGAATGTAAATTTCCCAAATACGAATTTTCCAGCCTTTGTCTCCCCCATCCCCCCGATTTTATTTTATTCACCGTATCAATTCTAATGGCCTCGGGAAAACTTTTCCTCTACACTCCGAAACACTTATGTGTTTTACGCCCCCTGCCCCGCCGACGATATGTTCCAATCATTTATTCAACCGGCGGAAACAGAAAGTTAACAATCTCTGCCTGCCGCCGCCCGGAATTCAATTTTTATTTTCACGATGGATTTATGAAGGATGGAATTTCCAATTAGATGATGGACGGTAAGCGATGCACAGCAAATTGCAAAAAGTGCATCGGAAACAAACGCGACGGCACCTTATTGTTGTGATGTGGAAAAGTGCATGAAGGGATAGGATGAGACCTTTTGTTGCGTTGACACGCCTGTAGTAGTAAGGGGAGATCTTTGGAATTGTCTGCTTTTATGGAAATTTCTTGCAATCGCGTTGTTTTGATTGTTTGTTGCGTCAATGTTTTAGCATATTGCTTCCTCTATTGTTTAATGACTGTAATCGGTATTCTCTATTTGAGGAATTGTAAAATTTAAAGTTACTAAAATGTAACTAATATATAATAATTTAATTTATCATTAGTGACAAACTTCAGACCGGTTTCGGACTATTAGGCCTCATCAACGCAATTTATGTCAGTTTATGGCCAATCGGAATTCATAGGAGTGTCCGACGAGACAAGACAATTTTTTTGCACTTTCGAAATCAATGATTCGTCACTTAATGAATCGTTTCGCTAACTTACCTTCCACGTACTCGAAGACTACAAACAGCTAAGACACACCGATTTTTTTTTTCGAAAATGACTGTGGTATAGTTATCGTAAATGGAGAACGAAATCGGGGCATGCTTAACAATTTTGCAAGACCTGCAGTGAAAAGTATACCTTAAATGTAGTTTCAACAAGATGGTGCAGCTTTATTTCTTAACCTTAATAATATGAATACGTAAATAATAAAACGAGAGAGAGAGACAATACATTTATTGAGACACTTTTACAAATAACCTCAACAAGCAATTGGCAATAAAACAATTAATTATATTTTTGCTGTTTTGTTGTATAATTTCAGAACCACAAGAAAGCGATCCAGTGGTGACGTATAACAAAGCTAGCTATGAAGTTGGTGAAACACTCAGTGCCAATTGCACCACCGCACCAGCCCGTCCTCCACCACACATCACCTGGCTCATTAATAATGAAAAGGTAATTATTTTTTTTCGTTGTAGTAGTATTTGTTAAATAGTTTACCTAACTGACAATCGATCGCGAGATTTGTATATTTGTATGCGTATGTCGAACTTCAAAACTGCGCCAACATTTCTTTATTCCAGGGGTGTCAAACTGGAGGCCCCAGAGATAAATGAAAGTCCGGTTCTTTTTAATTGCGATTGATGAAAGCACGGATATGAGAGACGGTGTGTAAAACGCTGCTTTTTCATGGTTGCGATAATAATGTCGCGTGGGGGTCGTCGCGACAATAAGGTCTGTGATAATAGGTAACAACTCTATAAAATTTAGGGTACTTATCTAAGCTAAACGAGCCGATGCATCAATTAAAAACAACAATTTAAAACTTCAAACTATGAATTATATTTTTAACTTGCCTGATCGTAGCGGAATTAAATTAAATTAAATTAAATTAAATTTTACGATCAGGATCACAGAAACGAAAAGAGAAATTTTGGTCTTCATTTTCTCTGCCAAATTCTTAAAAAATTTTCAACAAATTTTACGATTTGGTATCAGGATCACAGCAACGAAAAGAGGAATTTTGGTCTTCATATTCTCTGCCAAATTCTTTAAAAATTTTCAACAAATTTTCCGATTCAGTATCAGGATCACAGAAACGAAAAGAGGAATTTTGGTCTTCATATTCTCTGCCAAATTCTTTAAAAATTTTCAACAAATTTTCCGATTCAGTATCAGGATCACAGAAACGAAAAGAGGAATTTTGGTCTTCATATTCTCTGCCAAATTCTTAAAAAAATTTCAACAAATTTTACGATTTGGTATCAGGATCACAGAAACGAAAAGAGGAATTTTGGTCTTCATATTCTCTGCCAAATTCTTAAAAAATTTTCAACAAATTTTCCGATTCAGTATCAGGATCACAGAAACGAAAAGAGGAATTTTGGTCTTCATATTCTCTGCCAAATTCTTAAAAAATTTTCAACAAATTTTACGATTTGGTATCAGGATCACAGGAACGAAAAGAGGAATTTTGGTCTTCATATTCTCTGCCAAATTCTTTCAAAATTTTCAACAAATTTTCCGATTCAGTATCAGGATCACAGAAACGAAAAGAGGAATTTTGGTCTTCATATTCTCTGCCAAATTCTTAAAAAAATTTCAACAAATTTTACGATTTGGTATCAGGATCACAGAAACGAAAAGAGGAATTTTGGTCTTCATATTCTCTGCCAAATTCTTAAAAAATTTTCAACAAATTTTCCGATTCAGTATCAGGATCACAGAAACGAAAAGAGGAATTTTGGTCTTCATATTCTCTGCCAAATTCTTAAAAAATTTTCAACAAATTTTACGATTTGGTATCAGGATCACAGAAACGAAAAAGAGGCATTTTGGTCTTAATATTCTCTGCCAAATTCTATCAAAATTTTCAACAAATTTTACGATTCAGTATCAGGATCACAGAAACGAAAAGAGGAATTTTGGTCTTCGTATTCTCTGCCAAATTCTATCAAAATTTTCAACAAATTTTACGATTTGGTATCAGGATCACAGAAACGAAAAGAGGAATCTTGGTCTTCGTATTCTCTGCCAAACTCTATCAAAATTTTCAACAAATTTTACGATTTGGTATCAGGATCACAGAAACGAAAAGAGGAATTTTGGTCTTCGTATTCTCTGCCAAATTCTATCAAAATTTTCAACAAATTTTACGATTTGGTATCAGGATCACAGAAACGAAAAGAGGAATTTTGGTCTTCATATTCTCTGCCAAATTCTATCAAAATTTTCAACAAATTTTACGATTCAGTATCAGGATCACAGAAACGAAAAGAGGAATTTTGGTCTTCATATTCTCTGCCAAATTCTTTAAAAATTTTCAACAAATTTTACGATTCAGTATCAGGATCACAGAATCGAAAAGAGGAATTTTGGTCTTAATATTCTCTGCCAAATTCTTTCAAAATTTTCAAAAAATTTTCCGATTCAGTATCAGGATCACAGAAACGAAAAGAGGAATTTTGGTCTTCATATTCTCTGCCAAATTCTTTAAAAATTTTCAACAAATTTTACGATTCAGTATCAGGATCACAGAAACGAAAAGAGGAATTTTGGTCTTCATATTCTCTGCCAAATTCTTTAAAAATTTTCAACAAATTTTACGATTCAGTATCAGGATCACAGAAACGAAAAGAGGAATTTTGGTCTTAATATTCTCTGCCAAATTCTTTCAAAATTTTCAAAAAATTTTCCGATTCAGTATCAGGATCACAGAAACGAAAAGAGGAATTTTGGTCTTCATATTCTCTGCCAAATTCTTTAAAAATTTTCATCAAATTTTACGATTCAGTATCAGGATCACAGAAACGAAAAGAGGAATTTTGGTCTTCATATTCTCTGCCAAATTCTTTAAAAATTTTCAACAAATTTTACGATTCAGTATCAGGATCACAGAAACGAAAAGAGGAATTTTGGTCTTAATATTCTCTGCCAAATTCTTTCAAAATTTTCAACAAATTTTCCGATTCAGTATCAGGATCACAGAAACGAAAAGAGGAATTTTGGTCTTTATAATCTCTGCCAAATTCTTTCAAAATTTTCAACAAATTTTACGATTTGGTATCAGGATCGCAGAAACGAAAAGAGGAATTTTGGTCTTCATTTTCTCTGCCAAATTCTTTGAAAATTTCCAACAAATTTTTCGATTTGGTATCAGGATCACAGAAACGAAAAGAGGAATTTTGGTCTTCATATTCTCTGCCAAATTCTTAAAAAATTTTGAACAAATTTTACGATTTAGTATCAGGATCGCAGAAACGAAAAGAGGAATTTTGGTCTTCATATTCTCTGCCAAATTCTTTAAAAATTTTGAACAAATTTTACGATTTAGTATCAGGATCACAGAAACGAAAAGAGGAATTTTGGTCTTCATATTCTCTGCCAAATTCTTTAAAAATTTTCAACAAATTTTCCGATTCAGTATCAGGATCACAGAAACGAAAAGAGGAATTTTGGTCTTTATAATCTCTGCCAAATTCTTTCAAAATTTTCAACAAATTTTACGATTTGGTATCAGGATCACAGAAACGAAAAGAGGAATTTTGGTCTTCATTTTCTCTGCCAAATTCTTTGAAAATTTCCAACAAATTTTTCGATTTGGTATCAGGATCACAGAAACGAAAAGAGGAATTTTGGTCTTCATATTCTCTGCCAAATTCTTAAAAAATTTTGAACAAATTTTACGATTTAGTATCAGGATCGCAGAAACGAAAAGAGGAATTTTGGTCTTCATATTCTCTGCCAAATTCTTAAAAAATTTTGAACAAATTTTACGATTTAGTATCAGGATCGCAGAAACGAAAAGAGGAATTTTGGTCTTCATATTCTCTGCCAAATTCTTTAAAAATTTTGAACAAATTTTACGATTTAGTATCAGGATCACAGAAACGAAAAGAGGAATTTTGGTCTTCATATTCTCTGCCAAATTCTTTAAAAATTTTGAACAAATTTTACGATTTAGTATCAGGATCACAGAAACGAAAAGAGGAATTTTGGTCTTCATTTTCTCTGCCAAATTCTTTGAAAATTTCCAACAAATTTTTCGATTTGGTATCAGGATCGCAGAAACGAAAAGAGGAATTTTGGTCTTCATTTTCTCTGCCAAATTCTTTGAAAATTTCCAACAAATTTTTCGATTTGGTATCAGGATCACAGAAACGAAAAGAGGAATTTTGGTCTTCATATTCTCTGCCAAATTCTTAAAAAATTTTGAACAAATTTTACGATTTAGTATCAGGATCGCAGAAACGAAAAGAGGAATTTTGGTCTTCATATTCTCTGCCAAATTCTTTAAAAATTTTCAACAAATTTTCCGATTCAGTATCAGGATCACAGAAACGAAAAGAGGAATTTTGGTCTTTATAATCTCTGCCAAATTCTTTCAAAATTTTCAACAAATTTTACGATTTGGTATCAGGATCGCAGAAACGAAAAGAGGAATTTTGGTCTTCATATTCTCTGCCAAATTCTTTAAAAATTTTCAACAAATTTTACGATTCAGTATCAGGATCACAGAAACGAAAAGAGGAATTTTGGTCTTCGTATTCTCTGCCAAATTCTTAAAAAATTTTGAACAAATTTTACGATTTAGTATCAGGATCACAGAAACGAAAAGAGGAATTTTGGTCTTCGTATTCTCTGCCAAATTCTTAAAAAATTTTGAACAAATTTTACGATTTAGTATCAGGATCACAGAAACGAAAAGAGGAATTTTGGTCTTCATATTCTCTGCCAAATTCTTTAAAAATTTTCAACAAATTTTCCGATTCAGTATCAGGATCACAGAAACGAAAAGAGGAATTTTGGTCTTTATAATCTCTGCCAAATTCTTTCAAAATTTTCAACAAATTTTACGATTTGGTATCAGGATCGCAGAAACGAAAAGAGGAATTTTGGTCTTCATATTCTCTGCCAAATTCTTTAAAAATTTTCAACAAATTTTACGATTCAGTATCAGGATCACAGAAACGAAAAGAGGAATTTTGGTCTTCGTATTCTCTGCCAAATTCTTAAAAAATTTTGAACAAATTTTACGATTTAGTATCAGGATCACAGAAACGAAAAGAGGAATTTTGGTCTTCATATTCTCTGCCAAATTCTTTAAAAATTTTCAACAAATTTTCCGATTCAGTATCAGGATCACAGAAACGAAAAGAGGAATTTTGGTCTTTATAATCTCTGCCAAATTCTTTCAAAATTTTCAACAAATTTTACGATTTGGTATCAGGATCGCAGAAACGAAAAGAGGAATTTTGGTCTTCATATTCTCTGCCAAATTCTTTAAAAATTTTCAACAAATTTTACGATTCAGTATCAGGATCACAGAAACGAAAAGAGGAATTTTGGTCTTCGTATTCTCTGCCAAATTCTTAAAAAATTTTGAACAAATTTTACGATTTAGTATCAGGATCACAGAAACGAAAAGAGGAATTTTGGTCTTCATATTCTCTGCCAAATTCTTTAAAAATTTTCAACAAATTTTACGATTCAGTATCAGGATCACAGAATCGAAAAGAGGAATTTTGGTCTTCATATTCTCTGCCAAATTCTTAAAAAATTTTGAACAAATTTTACGATTTAGTATCAGGATCACAGAAACGAAAAGAGGAATTTTGGTCTTCATATTCTCTGCCAAATTCTTAGAAAATTTTGAACAAATTTTACGATTTAGTATCAGGATCACAGAAACGAAAAGAGGAATTTTGGTCTTCATATTCTCTGCCAAATTCTTTAAAAATTTTCAACAAATTTTACGATTCAGTATCAGGATCACAGAATCGAAAAGAGGAATTTTGGTCTTCATATTCTCTCCCAAATTCTATCAAAATTTTCAACAAATTTTACGATTTGATATCAGGATCGCAGAAACGAAAAGAGGAATTTTGGTCTTCATATTCTCTGCCAAATTCTTTAAAAATTTTCAACAAATTTTACGATTCAGTATCAGGATCACAGAATCGAAAAGAGGAATTTTGGTCTTCATATTCTCTGCCAAATTCTTAAAAAATTTTGAACAAATTTTACGATTTAGTATCAGGATCACAGAAACGAAAAGAGGAATTTTGGTCTTCATATTCTCTGCCAAATTCTTAAAAAATTTTGAACAAATTTTACGATTTAGTATCAGGATCACAGAAACGAAAAGAGGAATTTTGGTCTTCATATTCTCTGCCAAATTCTTTAAAAATTTTCAACAAATTTTACGATTCAGTATCAGGATCACAGAATCGAAAAGAGGAATTTTGGTCTTCATATTCTCTCCCAAATTCTATCAAAATTTTCAACAAATTTTACGATTTGATATCAGGATCGCAGAAACGAAAAGAGGAATTTTGGTCTTCATATTCTCTGCCAAATTCTTTAAAAATTTTCAACAAATTTTACGATTCAGTATCAGGATCACAGAAACGAAAAGAGGAATTTTGGTCTTCATATTCTCTGCCAAATTCTTAAAAAAATTTGAACAAATTTTACGATTTAGTATCAGGATCACAGAAACGAAAAGAGGAATTTTGGTCTTCATATTCTCTGCCAAATTCTTAAAAAATTTTGAACAAATTTTACGATTTAGTATCAGGATCACAGAAACGAAAAGAGGAATTTTTGTCTTCATATTCTCTGCCAAATTCTTTAAAAATTTTCAACAAATTTTACGATTCAGTATCAGGATCACAGAATCGAAAAGAGGAATTTTGGTCTTAATATTCTCTGCCAAATTCTTTCAAAATTTTCAAAAAATTTTCCGATTCAGTATCAGGATCACAGAAACGAAAAGAGGAATTTTGGTCTTCATATTCTCTGCCAAATTCTTTGAAAATTTTCAACAAATTTTACGATTCAGTATCAGGATCACAGAAACGAAAAGAGGAATTTTGGTCTTCATATTCTCTGCCAAATTCTTAAAAAATTTTCAACAAATTTTACGATTTGATATCAGGATCGCAGAAACGAAAAGAGGAATTTTGGTCTTCATATTCTCTGCCAAATTCTTTAAAAATTTTCAACAAATTTTACGATTCAGTATCAGGATCACAGAAACGAAAAGAGGAATTTTGGTCTTCATATTCTCTGCCAAATTCTTAAAAAAATTTGAACAAATTTTACGATTTAGTATCAGGATCACAGAAACGAAAAGAGGAATTTTTGTCTTCATATTCTCTGCCAAATTCTTAAAAAATTTTCAACAAATTTTACGATTCAGTATCAGGATCACAGAATCGAAAAGAGGAATTTTGGTCTTAATATTCTCTGCCAAATTCTTTGAAAATTTTCAACAAATTTTACGATTCAGTATCAGGATCACAGAATCGAAAAGAGGAATTTTGGTCTTAATATTCTCTGCCAAATTCTTTCAAAATTTTCAAAAAATTTTCCGATTCAGTATCAGGATCACAGAAACGAAAAGAGGAATTTTGGTCTTCATATTCTCTGCCAAATTCTTTGAAAATTTTCAACAAATTTTACGATTCAGTATCAGGATCACAGAAACGAAAAGAGGAATTTTGGTCTTAATATTCTCTGCCAAATTCTTTCAAAATTTTCAAAAAATTTTCCGATTCAGTATCAGGATCACAGAAACGAAAAGAGGAATTTTGGTCTTCATATTCTCTGCCAAATTCTTAAAAAATTTTCAACAAATTTTACGATTTGATATCAGGATCGCAGAAACGAAAAGAGGAATTTTGGTCTTCATATTCTCTGCCAAATTCTTAAAAAATTTTCAACAAATTTTACGATTTGATATCAGGATCGCAGAAACGAAAAGAGGAATTTTGGTCTTCATATTCTCTGCCAAATTCTTAAAAAATTTTCAACAAATTTTACGATTCAGTATCAGGATCACAGAATCGAAAAGAGGAATTTTGGTCTTAATATTCTCTGCCAAATTCTTAAAAAATTTTCAACAAATTTTACGATTCAGTATCAGGATCACAGAATCGAAAAGAGGAATTTTGGTCTTAATATTCTCTGCCAAATTCTTAAAAAATTTTCAACAAATTTTACGATTTGATATCAGGATCGCAGAAACGAAAAGAGGAATTTTGGTCTTCATATTCTCTGCCAAATTCTTAAAAAATTTTCAACAAATTTTACGATTTGATATCAGGATCGCAGAAACGAAAAGAGGAATTTTTGTCTTCATATTCTCTGCCAAATTCTTAAAAAATTTTCAACAAATTTTACGATTCAGTATCAGGATCACAGAATCGAAAAGAGGAATTTTGGTCTTAATATTCTCTGCCAAATTCTTTGAAAATTTTCAACAAATTTTACGATTCAGTATCAGGATCACAGAAACGAAAAGAGGAATTTTGGTCTTCATATTCTCTGCCAAATTCTTAAAAAATTTTCAACAAATTTTACGATTTGATATCAGGATCGCAGAAACGAAAAGAGGAATTTTGGTCTTCATATTCTCTGCCAAATTCTTAAAAAATTTTGAACAAATTTTACGATTTAGTATCAGGATCACAGAAACGAAAAGAGGAATTTTTGTCTTCATATTCTCTGCCAAATTCTTTAAAAATTTTCAACAAATTTTACGATTCAGTATCAGGATCACAGAATCGAAAAGAGGAATTTTGGTCTTAATATTCTCTGCCAAATTCTTTCAAAATTTTCAAAAAATTTTCCGATTCAGTATCAGGATCACAGAAACGAAAAGAGGAATTTTGGTCTTCATATTCTCTGCCAAATTCTTTGAAAATTTTCAACAAATTTTACGATTCAGTATCAGGATCACAGAAACGAAAAGAGGAATTTTGGTCTTCATATTCTCTGCCAAATTCTTAAAAAATTTTCAACAAATTTTACGATTTGATATCAGGATCGCAGAAACGAAAAGAGGAATTTTGGTCTTCATATTCTCTGCCAAATTCTTTAAAAATTTTCAACAAATTTTACGATTCAGTATCAGGATCACAGAAACGAAAAGAGGAATTTTGGTCTTCATATTCTCTGCCAAATTCTTAAAAAAATTTGAACAAATTTTACGATTTAGTATCAGGATCACAGAAACGAAAAGAGGAATTTTTGTCTTCATATTCTCTGCCAAATTCTTTAAAAATTTTCAACAAATTTTACGATTCAGTATCAGGATCACAGAATCGAAAAGAGGAATTTTGGTCTTAATATTCTCTGCCAAATTCTTTCAAAATTTTCAAAAAATTTTCCGATTCAGTATCAGGATCACAGAAACGAAAAGAGGAATTTTGGTCTTCATATTCTCTGCCAAATTCTTTGAAAATTTTCAACAAATTTTACGATTCAGTATCAGGATCACAGAATCGAAAAGAGGAATTTTGGTCTTCATATTCTCTCCCAAATTCTATCAAAATTTTCAACAAATTTTACGATTTGATATCAGGATCGCAGAAACGAAAAGAGGAATTTTGGTCTTCATATTCTCTGCCAAATTCTTTAAAAATTTTCAACAAATTTTACGATTCAGTATCAGGATCACAGAATCGAAAAGAGGAATTTTGGTCTTCATATTCTCTGCCAAATTCTTAAAAAATTTTGAACAAATTTTACGATTTAGTATCAGGATCACAGAAACGAAAAGAGGAATTTTGGTCTTCATATTCTCTGCCAAATTCTTAAAAAATTTTGAACAAATTTTACGATTTAGTATCAGGATCACAGAAACGAAAAGAGGAATTTTGGTCTTCATATTCTCTGCCAAATTCTTTAAAAATTTTCAACAAATTTTACGATTCAGTATCAGGATCACAGAATCGAAAAGAGGAATTTTGGTCTTAATATTCTCTGCCAAATTCTTTCAAAATTTTCAAAAAATTTTCCGATTCAGTATCAGGATCACAGAAACGAAAAGAGGAATTTTGGTCTTCATATTCTCTGCCAAATTCTTTGAAAATTTTCAACAAATTTTACGATTCAGTATCAGGATCACAGAATCGAAAAGAGGAATTTTGGTCTTCATATTCTCTCCCAAATTCTATCAAAATTTTCAACAAATTTTACGATTTGATATCAGGATCGCAGAAACGAAAAGAGGAATTTTGGTCTTCATATTCTCTGCCAAATTCTTTAAAAATTTTCAACAAATTTTACGATTCAGTATCAGGATCACAGAATCGAAAAGAGGAATTTTGGTCTTCATATTCTCTGCCAAATTCTTAAAAAATTTTGAACAAATTTTACGATTTACTATCAGGATCACAGAAACGAAAAGAGGAATTTTGGTCTTCATATTCTCTGCCAAATTCTTAAAAAATTTTGAACAAATTTTACGATTTAGTATCAGGATCACAGAAACGAAAAGAGGAATTTTGGTCTTCATATTCTCTGCCAAATTCTTTAAAAATTTTCAACAAATTTTACGATTCAGTATCAGGATCACAGAATCGAAAAGAGGAATTTTGGTCTTCATATTCTCTCCCAAATTCTATCAAAATTTTCAACAAATTTTACGATTTGATATCAGGATCGCAGAAACGAAAAGAGGAATTTTGGTCTTCATATTCTCTGCCAAATTCTTTAAAAATTTTCAACAAATTTTACGATTCAGTATCAGGATCACAGAATCGAAAAGAGGAATTTTGGTCTTCATATTCTCTCCCAAATTCTATCAAAATTTTCAACAAATTTTACGATTTGATATCAGGATCACAGAAACGAAAAGAGGAATTTTGGTCTTCATATTCTCTGCCAAATTCTTAAAAAAATTTGAACAAATTTTACGATTTAGTATCAGGATCACAGAAACGAAAAGAGGAATTTTGGTCTTCATATTCTCTGCCAAATTCTTAAAAAATTTTGAACAAATTTTACGATTTAGTATCAGGATCACAAAAACGAAAAGAGGAATTTTTGTCTTCATATTCTCTGCCAAATTCTTTAAAAATTTTCAACAAATTTTACGATTCAGTATCAGGATCACAGAATCGAAAAGAGGAATTTTGGTCTTAATATTCTCTGCCAAATTCTTTCAAAATTTTCAACAAATTTTACGATTCAGTATCAGGATCACAGAAACGAAAAGAGGAATTTTGGTCTTCATATTCTCTGCCAAATTCTTAAAAAAATTTGAACAAATTTTACGATTTAGTATCAGGATCACAGAAACGAAAAGAGGAATTTTGGTCTTCATATTCTCTGCCAAATTCTTAAAAAATTTTGAACAAATTTTACGATTTAGTATCAGGATCACAGAAACGAAAAGAGGAATTTTGGTCTTCATATTCTCTGCCAAATTCTTTAAAAATTTTCAACAAATTTTACGATTCAGTATCAGGATCACAGAATCGAAAAGAGGAATTTTGGTCTTCATATTCTCTGCCAAATTCTTAAAAAATTTTGAACAAATTTTACGATTTAGTATCAGGATCGCAGAAACGAAAAGAGGAATTTTGGTCTTCATATTCTCTGCCAAATTCTTTAAAAATTTTCAACAAATTTTACGATTCAGTATCAGGATCACAGAAACGAAAAGAGGAATTTTGGTCTTCATATTCTCTGCCAAATTCTATCAAAATTTTCAACAAATTTTACGATTCAGTATCAGGATCACAGAAACGAAAAGAGGAATTTTGGTCTTCATATTCTCTGCCAAATTCTTTAAAAATTTTCAACAAATTTTACGATTCAGTATCAGGATCACAGAATCGAAAAGAGGAATTTTGGTCTTAATATTCTCTGCCAAATTCTTTCAAAAGTTTCAAAAAATTTTCCGATTCAGTATCAGGATCACAGAAACGAAAAGAGGAATTTTGGTCTTCATATTCTCTGCCAAATTCTTTAAAAATTTTCAACAAATTTTACGATTCAGTATCAGGATCACAGAAACGAAAAGAGGAATTTTGGTCTTCATATTCTCTGCCAAATTCTTTAAAAATTTTCAACAAATTTTACGATTTGGTATCAGGATCACAGAAACGAAAAGAGGAATTTTGGTCTTAATATTCTCTGCCAAATTCTTTCAAAATTTTCAACAAATTTTACGCTTTGGTATCAGGATCACAGAAACGAAAAGAGGAATTTTGGTCTTCATATTCTCTGCCAAATTCTTTAAAAATTTTCAACAAATTTTACGATTTGGTATCAGGATCACAGAAACGAAAAGAGGAATTTTGGTCTTCATATTCTCTGCCAAATTCTTTAAAAATTTTCAACAAATTTTACGATTTGGTATCAGGATCACAGAAACGAAAAGAGGAATTTTGGTCTTCATATTCTCTGCCAAATTCTTTAAAAATTTTCAACAAATTTTACGATTTGGTATCAGGATCACAGAAACGAAAAGAGGAATTTTGGTCTTCATATTCTCTGCCAAATTCTTTAAAAATTTTCAACAAATTTTACGATTCAGTATCAGGATCACAGAAACGAAAAGAGGAATTTTGGTCTTCATATTCTCTCCCAAATTCTATCAAAATTTTCAACAAATTTTACGATTTGATATCAGGATCGCAGAAACGAAAAGAGGAATTTTGGTCTTCATATTCTCTGCCAAATTCTTTAAAAATTTTCAACAAATTTTACGATTCAGTATCAGGATCACAGAAACGAAAAGAGGAATTTTGGTCTTCATATTCTCTGCCAAATTCTATCAAAATTTTCAACAAATTTTACGATTCAGTATCAGGATCACAGAAACGAAAAGAGGAATTTTGGTCTTCATATTCTCTGCCAAATTCTTTAAAAATTTTCAACAAATTTTACGATTCAGTATCAGGATCACAGAATCGAAAAGAGGAATTTTGGTCTTAATATTCTCTGCCAAATTCTTTCAAAAGTTTCAAAAAATTTTCCGATTCAGTATCAGGATCACAGAAACGAAAAGAGGAATTTTGGTCTTCATATTCTCTGCCAAATTCTTTAAAAATTTTCAACAAATTTTACGATTCAGTATCAGGATCACAGAAACGAAAAGAGGAATTTTGGTCTTCATATTCTCTGCCAAATTCTTTAAAAATTTTCAACAAATTTTACGATTTGGTATCAGGATCACAGAAACGAAAAGAGGAATTTTGGTCTTCATATTCTCTGCCAAATTCTTTAAAAATTTTCAACAAATTTTACGATTTGGTATCAGGATCACAGAAACGAAAAGAGGAATTTTGGTCTTAATATTCTCTGCCAAATTCTTTCAAAATTTTCAACAAATTTTACGCTTTGGTATCAGGATCACAGAAACGAAAAGAGGAATTTTGGTCTTCATATTCTCTGCCAAATTCTTTAAAAATTTTCAACAAATTTTACGATTTGGTATCAGGATCACAGAAACGAAAAGAGGAATTTTGGTCTTCATATTCTCTGCCAAATTCTTTAAAAATTTTCAACAAATTTTACGATTTGGTATCAGGATCACAGAAACGAAAAGAGGAATTTTGGTCTTCATATTCTCTGCCAAATTCTTTAAAAATTTTCAACAAATTTTACGATTTGGTATCAGGATCACAGAAACGAAAAGAGGAATTTTGGTCTTCATATTCTCTGCCAAATTCTTTAAAAATTTTCAACAAATTTTACGATTTGGTATCAGGATCACAGAAACGAAAAGAGGAATTTTGGTCTTCATATTCTCTGCCAAATTCTTTAAAAATTTTCAACAAATTTTACGATTTGGTATCAGGATCACAGAAACGAAAAGAGGAATTTTGGTCTTCATATTCTCTGCCAAATTCTTTAAAAATTTTCAACAAATTTTACGATTTGGTATCAGGATCACAGAAACGAAAAGAGGAATTTTGCTCTTAATATTCTCTGCCAAATTCTTTCAAAATTTTCAACAAATTTTACGATTTGGTAACAGGATCACAGAAACGAAAAGAGGAATTTTGGTCTTAATATTCTCTGCCAAATTCTTTCAAAATTTTCAACAAATTTTACGATTTGGTATCAGGATCACAGAAACGAAAAGAGGAATTTTGGTCTTCATATTCTCTGCCAAATTCTTAAAAAATTTTCAACAAATTTTACAATTTGGTATCAGGATCACAGAAATGAAAAGAGGAATTTTGGTCTTCATATTCTCTGCCAAATTCTTTAAAAATTTTCAACAAATTTTACGATTCAGTATCAGGATCACAGAAACGAAAAGAGGAATTTTGGTCTTCATATTCTCTGCCAAATTCTTTCAAAATTTTCAACAAATTTTACGCTTTGGTATCAGGATCACAGAAACGAAAAGAGGAATTTTGGTCTTCATATTCTCTGCCAAATTCTTTAAAAATTTTCAACAAATTTTACGATTTGGTATCAGGATCACAGAAACGAAAAGAGGAATTTTGGTCTTCATATTCTCTGCCAAATTCTTTAAAAATTTTCAACAAATTTTACGATTCAGTATCAGGATCACAGAAACGAAAAGAGGAATTTTGGTCTTAATATTCTCTGCCAAATTCTTTCAAAATTTTCAACAAATTTTACGCTTTGGTATCAGGATCACAGAAACGAAAAGAGGAATTTTGGTCTTCATATTCTCTGCCAAATTCTTTAAAAATTTTCAACAAATTTTACGCTTTGGTATCAGGATCACAGAAACGAAAAGAGGAATTTTGGTCTTCATATTCTCTGCCAAATTCTTTAAAAATTTTCAACAAATTTTACGATTTGGTATCAGGATCACAGAAACGAAAAGAGGAATTTTGGTCTTCATATTCTCTGCCAAATTCTTTAAAAATTTTCAACAAATTTTACGATTTGGTATCAGGATCACAGAAACGAAAAGAGGAATTTTGGTCTTCATATTCTCTGCCAAATTCTTTAAAAATTTTCAACAAATTTTACGATTCAGTATCAGGATCACAGAAACGAAAAGAGGAATTTTGGTCTTCATATTCTCTGCCAAATTCTTTAAAAATTTTCAACAAATTTTACGATTTGGTATCAGGATCACAGAAACGAAAAGAGGAATTTTGGTCTTAATATTCTCTGCCAAATTCTATCAAAATTTTCAACAAATTTTACGATTTGGTATCAGGATCACAGAAACGAAAAGAGGAATTTTGGTCTTAATATTCTCTGCCAAATTCTTTCAAAATTTTCAACAAATTTTACGATTTGGTATCAGGATCACAGAAACGAAAAGAGGAATTTTGCTCTTAATATTCTCTGCCAAATTCTTTCAAAATTTTCAACAAATTTTACGATTTGGTATCAGGATCACAGAAACGAAAAGAGGAATTTTGGTCTTAATATTCTCTGCCAAATTCTTTCAAAATTTTCAACAAATTTTACGATTTGGTATCAGGATCACAGAAACGAAAAGAGGAATTTTGGTCTTCATATTCTCTGCCAAATTCTTAAAAAATTTTCAACAAATTTTACAATTTGGTATCAGGATCACAGAAACGAAAAGAGGAATTTTGGTCTTCATATTCTCCGCCAAATTCTTTAAAAAATTTCAACAAATTTTACTATTTGATATCAGTATCACAGGAAGGTACACAGGTACAATTGTACCTTTTACGAAAATATTATATTTGTTAGTTAACTTTAAAATAAATTCCTTTTCAAAGATGCATACTCAAATTTATGGTAAATATATGGATATAGTATTATAATTTTGAACTGAAGTGAAATTAGATTAATCACATTTCATAACCGCCACTGAAACGTTAATTAAGTCGTCGACAATTTCGTGATTTATAAAAATGCAAATTCGTGCACTTGTTGCAAACCGCTGAAACCGTACACTTTTTGCGATCGTGTCGACGCCTCGAAAATTATGTCTTAATTGGATTCTGTGCGGCAGGACTAAACCCACACGTCAGGACTCACAGCGCCCGGCGTTAATATTAATGGCCCTTAGGACTTTCATTTCAAAATTGCTGCAAAAAGAAAAAAGACGTACACGCTACACTCGTATTTAAACGAATTGCATCCATGAATAATAATCCAATATGTATCTACAGTTTCAGTTCGATTTAGTATACAATATTTATAATTATGTTTTTTTGAAGTGAAACTTCTTTGCGCCCGTTACACACGTTTGGCATGGGGTGTCGGTCGAGAAACCGCGTCACGGCTGATGAGAAATGCGAAGACAAAGGCCGTGTGGGTTAACGAACTGAAATTTGGTGAGCCCCTAAAAAATAAAAATCCAAGATCAAAGTTGTCGAGAGGTATTTTTTTTTAAATACCCTTCACCCCCTGTCAACCCCCCAAGGCCGAAAATTTCTAAAAAAAATTAATAATTTCGAGGGCAGATAAATTGCCCCCGCCAAGGAGCTTTTGAAAAAAAATATCGGTAATCTGGTGTCTCAAATTTCAAATATGTACAGTGCCACCTGATGTTTAAGTCTAACAAGGGGAGGATCAGATGTGTGACTCATCAGTTTGATCCATCTTTGGTACACGTGTAGGTCATGACTAGGAGTGTAACAGGTGCAAGTAATAGGGCGCACTATTTAGCCGTTTTCGAGAAAAAAAGAGTTTTTTTGTATACTGTATGTTTATGTACCATTTATGTTAATAGTATTGTTGTAATTGAAGGATCACGTCGTGTGAACTAGCTGTTGTGGTTGATGATTCTCGTTGGTCCAACAATTCAACACTTGTAGATCAGTCGTTATCGACTTGATACAATAAAATTTAACTTCAAAAAGAGAGGCAGGTCGACGAATAAGGTGATTACTTTATTTTTGGTAGGAATTACAAAAATGAGTGTGTTTTCTGTATTCCAGCAAAATTCTTCTTTTTTTTTTATTATTTGTTTTTCTCGCCTCCCTGGTAACCGCGTTTTTCCGGGCTACCCGTGATCCTCGTTTCCATTTCTCCGTTCCATGACCCAGGCGGTCACCACAGTATGATACGTCCTGCGTGGGGCATCGCTAAAGTCTCTGGTTCGCAATCGCAAGGTCCGCGGATCGAGCCCCGTTGAATGAATGACGTTAGTAAATTTTCTCTTTTTATAATTTTTATAAATCCATGAGTAATTAAAAATGTTAATTTTAGAATACATTATATTAATTTTATTTTTAGGAGAAGTATTAAACAAATTAAACAGGAAATTGAAAAATCAATATTTTTATTTCCTTAATCACAATGCAAGATGTCGAAATAACTACTGTTTCACTTGATTCTATGACCAATTGTAACATCATCAAGTTCGTGCAATCCTTCATCGCCCGAATACCCGAATAGCGCAATAGCGTATAGAACTTTTTTTATAAAAAAAAAAGACTGGAAATACAAATATTGATTTTTCAAATTTATTTATATTGTTTTGCACCTAAAAATGAAATTAATATAATTGATTCTGAAATTAACATATTTAAATACACATGAATTTATAAAAACTCTAAAAAATAAAATTAACGATAGAAAACATTCATCCGGCGGGGCTCGAACCGCGGACCCTGCGGTTGCGGAGCAAAGATTTTACCAAAACGCCACGGAGTCGGTAATTTTTATTGACGTTTAATTAACATAAAACGTACAGAAATACACTGGAAATAAAAAAATCATGTTTTTTCGAAAACGACTGAATAGTGCGCCCTGTTACTTGCACCTATTACACTCCTAGTCATGACCTACAAGTATGCCAAAGATTAATCAAATCGGTGAGTCACACATCTGATCGCCCCCTTGTAAGTGCCACCTGGTGTTTAAAAGTTCATTTACGAAACAGTGCCTCCTGATCGTAAAATTATTACATTATAAACAGTGTTATCTGATGGTAAAAAGTTGAATTACAAACAGATCCACTTGATTTAAAAGTTGAATTATAAAGTGCCACCTAGTCACCATAAGTTTAGTTATAAACAGTGCACCCTGGAGTTTAAAAGTTTAATTACGAAACAGTGCTACCTAGTGGTAAAAAAATTAATTATAAACCACCTGGTGTTTAAAGTCTAATTATAGACAGTGCTTGGTGTTTAAAAGTTCAATTACGAAACAGCATCGCCTAGTGGTAAAAATTTTGGACATTGCCATATAGTGATAAAAAGTTTAATTACGAATAGTGCCATCTGGCGGTAAAAAACTAATATATAATAATTATAAAAAAGCCACCTAAAAAAAAGTTCAATTATGAACAATACCACCTGGTGTTTAAAGTCTAATCGTAAACAGTGCCACTTGGTATTTAAAAGATAATTTACAAAACAGTGCCACCTTGTCGTAAAAATGTTAATTATAAACAGTGTCATCTGGTGTTCGAAAGTTCAATTACGAACAGTGCTACCTGGTGGTAAAAAGTGTAATTATAAACAGAGCCACTTGTTTAAAAGTTCATTTACGAAGTGCTACCTAGTCCTCAGAAGTTAAGCTATGAACAGTGCCACCTGGAGTTTAAATGTTCAATTACGAAACATTATAAAAGTGCTACCTAGTGGTAAAAAGTTTATTTATTAACAGTGCCACCTGGTGGTTAAAAGTTTACTCACGAAACAGTGCCACCTGGTGTTTAAAAGTTTACTCACGAAACAGTGCCACCTGGTGGTAAAAAGTTGAATCAAAAAGAGTGCCACCTAGTGTTTAAAAGTTCAATTTTGAATATTTCCACCTGGTGTTAAAAAAGTTAAATTACGAACAGTGCTATCTGCTGGTAAAAACGTTAATTGTCATCAGTGCCACCCCGCCTCAAAAAACGTTTTCTTGAGTGCCAGCTGGTGTGAAAAAGTTGAATTATAAACACTGCCACCTGGTATTAAAAACTTCAATATTAGTATCAGTGCCAGCTCGTGTTTAAAAGTTCAATTACGAAACTGCGTCGCATAGTGGTGAAAAGTTTAATTAAAGTGTTAAAAAGTTAAATTTTTCAGTTTAATTACAAACAGTGCCACCTGGAATTTAAAATTTCAGTGCGACCTGGTGGTGAAAGGTTTAATTATGAAGAGTGCCTCTAGTGTTAAAAAGTTCAATTTTTCAGTTTAATTATAAACAGTGCCACCTGGTATCTAAAATTTCAGTTACGAAACAGTGCGACCTGGTGGTGAAAAGTTTAATTATGAAGAGTGCCCTTGGTGTTAAAAAGTTCAATTTTAAACATTGCCACCTGGATTTAAAAAGTTTAATTACGAACAGTGTCAACTGTTGGTAAAAAAAATTCACTGTCAGAGGTGCCACCCCGCACTCAAAACATGTTTTTTCAGTGCCAGCTGGTGTGAAAAGTAAAATTATAAACACTGCCACCTGGTGGTAAAAACTTTAATATTGGTATCAATGCCACCTCGTGTTTAAAAATTTAATTACGAAACAACGCCCCATAGTGGTGAAAAGTTTAATTATAAACAGTGACACCTAGTGTTTAAGAGTTCAATTTTGAACATTGACACATAAGTATTAAAAAGTTCATTTACGAAACAGTTCCACCGTAAAAAGCTCAATTATGATCAGTGCCACCTTGTTCTCAAAAGTTCAATTATGAAACAGCGTCCCCTAGCGGTGAAAAGTTTAATTATAAACAGTGTCACCTAGTGTTGAAGAGTTCAATTTTGAACATTGCTACATAGTGTTGAAAAGTTCAATTACGGACAGTGCCATCTAGTGGTATTTAGTTATAAAGAAGAGCCACCTGGTGTCTAAAAGTTCTATTATGAACAATGCCATCTGGTGTTGGAAAGTTCAATTACGAACAGTGCCACCTGGTAGTAAAAAGTTTAATTATAAACGGTGCTAGTTGTGTCCTAGTATTTAAAAGTTCACTTACGAAACAGTGCCACCTAGTGGCAAAAAGTTTAATTATAAAGAGTGTCAGCTGGTGTTGTATAGTTCAATTACCAACAGTGCCATCTGGTGATAAAAACTTAATTATCAGCAGTGCCACTCCGCACTCAAAAAACGTTTTCCCGAGTGCCAGCTGGTATGAAAAAGTTAAATTATTAACACTGCCACCTGATGTTAAAAATTTCAATTGTGGTATCAGCGCCACCCGATGTTAAAAAGTTCAATTACAAACAGTGCCATCTGGTGGTTCAGTTCAATTTTGAACATCACCACCTGGTATTAAAAAGTTTAATTACGAACAGTGCCAACTGGTGGTAAAAAAAATCATTGTCAGCGGTGCCACCCCGCACTCAAAACATCTTTTCTCAGTGTCAGCTGGTGTGAAAAAGTAAAATTATAAACACTGCCACCTAAAAACTTCAATATTGGTATCAATGCCACTTCGTGTTTAAAAATTTAATAACGAAACAACGCCCCCTAGTGGTGAAAAGTTTAATTATAAACAGTGACACCTAGTGTTTAAGAGTTCAATTTTGAACATTGACACATAAGTATTATAAAGTTCATTTACGAAACAGTTCCACCTGTTGATAAAAAGCTCAATTATGATCAGAGCCACCTTGTTCTTAAAAGTTCAATTATGATCAGTGCCACCTTGTTCCTAAAAGTTCAATTATGAAACAGCGTCCCCTAGTGGTGAAAAGTTTAATTATAAACAGTGTCACCTAGTGTTGAAGAGTTCAATTTTAAACATTGATACATAGTGTTAAAAAGTTTAATTACGGAGAGTGCCATCTGGTGGTATTTAGTTTTAAAGAAGAGCCACCTGGTGTCTAAAAGTTCAATTATAAACAGTGCCACCTGACATTTAACGTCTAGTGCCACCTGGTGTTTAAAAGTTAACTTACGAAACAGTGCCACCGGGTGGTAGAAAGTTTATTTATAAACAATTCTATCTGGTGTTAGAAAATTCAATTACTAACAGTGACACCTGGTAGTAAAAAGTTTAATTATAAACGGTGCTAGTAGTGTCCTAGTATTTAAAAGTTCACTTACGAAACAGTGCCACCTAGTGGTAAAAAGTTTAATTATAAAGTGTCACCTGGTGTTATATAGTTCAATTACGAACAGTGTCATCTGGTGATAAAAGCTTAATTGTCAGCAGTGCCACTCCGCACTCAAAAAACGTTTTCCCCAGTGCCAGCTGGTATGAAAAAGTTAAATTATTAACACCGCCACCTGATGTTAAAAATTTAAATTGTGGTATCAGCGCCACCCGATGTTAAAAAGTTCAACTACAAACATTGCCATCTGGTGAACCTGTGGTGTCCTTCGCTGCGAAAGCTCTTCAGGTAAACTCGAAAACTGTACCCATTTTTCTTTTTAACAAGATGGCCGAATGCGCCGGCCACCCCGATCGGCGACCTTCAAAAATGGTTTCCGTGGGTGCACCCCAATCCGCGGCGGCGGGGGTGACTTTTTCGAAAAAAAAAAGTTTTGCCAATAAATTTAACGTTTATAATACCGGCCTAAACGCCTGGTATTATCAACACATTTTAAAGGACAGTTAAGCCTAAACAATATTTAAGAGTGAATATGCAGTATTACCAATCTACACTCATTTGAAAATACATAAAAGATTATCTAGTATCTAAACATAAAAAAAACATAACGATAAAAACCAATTATAGTTTATAATTACATATTAATTACTTTAGTATCCATAAATGCAAATCAGTCAATCTTTGTAGCCGCCGTAACGTTTTTGCAATTATGGCGAATGCGCCGGGCAAACTGTTTTAATACAATTTCTGGTGATAGTGACGTGTGCCCACCGTAATATAAGAGATAATCCAATAACGAACGTACTGGTAATTATAAAAATTGTCTTCGTAATTTGTACGCTCATTAGTTTTTCCCTTTTTTCGCACCCGAGCTTCCGACTAGCTTAATTGGAAGCAGTTGTCCAATCAGGCGCTATTTAACTCCGTCACTTACCGCCGCGCACGGATGTGAGACATTTAATTGGCACAGTTTCAAAGTTGCCGTAAACTTAACTTTCCGCCTCTAAATTACGGGATTTTTCAATAAATCGTCGCGAGAATGCAAACGACGGCGACGGCTTCTTTATTCCGGCACGTGAAACCTTAATGAGGCTCCTCGACGACGACGACGACGGATGGCTTCTCATCGATAAATGCGATGAACGAGGTAAGAGGAATCTTCGGCGTAAATAAAGCGGATCAGACGTATCCGATAAAAGTTGGGTATAAATGGTGGAAATATGGGCTGACCTACATTATTGCTCCGGGGACCCCTTGTATACATCATGAGCTTGGGGATCATTTTGTATGTGTATGCGTGTGTTGGCATCTTCCTGCTGCCCCAGAACTTCCTGCCATCACATATAAAGAACACTTGTTTTCTTTGTCCTATATATACCGTCGGAGAAATTTATGCTGATATTCCTGCAGAGCGCCAGTATCATTCGATCGATGCTTGTCCCACGAGCGAGGAGATACAATATCTCTGGGCATGGCCGAAGGAAATGTTGTTTTCGATATAATTTCCGGGGTATTATATCAAGATGATTTGAGAGATATTACTATTCCTAGACAAATACTGCTATTGTTTTTGTAGTATTTTTTAACAAATTTCTTTATTTCACTTATTTTAAGTTTATATTATTTTTGATAAATAAAATATAACAACCTTCGTGAGTGAGTAAGAATCATCTTCTATAATGAACGCCGTTCATTATTCTTATTCAATTATATAATTGTTATCTTTAGTTGTGGTTAAATCCTATTAATTTTTTTTAATTTAGTTGTGGCTGGTAGCCAATATAACAATCCTTTTCATATTATTTTAGCAAGAACAATTAATGTTATTAGGGTCTATAAATTATCTCTATTCGAAAATAAAATGTTCTTTTAAAAGGGTATTATTCCCCGAATGCGATTAATTCGCGTAAATGGAAACATAGTAAAATAAACAATTTAAAATTCGCCGTATATCACGTTGTGTCAGGGGTATTTATTTACACCGGCATTCATCCCTTAATAGAAATAATAAATACCAAATTGGAAAATGTTTTCCTGCCCCCATCCGCGGGGAGCTTTAAATAGAACCAGAATCAATTACGGGCCCCGGACAGGAGAATTATTGTCCGTTATTTTTTATCCTGGCGATTTATCTGCGTCGTCGGCGGCAACGGATGCCCGAATTTTCCGGCCCCACGAAAATCAAACAATACCCCCACTGCAATTTATACATCCTACTGAGCACGATTTTTTTTTTGAAAATGGAACGTTATTTATATACGGAGGACGTTCGAACGTTAGGGGGGGAGGGGGGCACAATGGTTTCTTGAGGCGGATAATAAAACCTCTTTCTGGCGGAGAGCGGGAAATTATTTCAGGCACGGGGGATAGAGGGTGGCTTTTAAGTCGTCCCGCCCACCTGCGACGGTATGTTTTTGACATGTTAAATTCACCCGCAAATAAGGATTTCTCTTTTACGGGGTAATTAAAGCCCCTCGAAATTATTATGGACTTTATTTAAGAAATATTAATATTCTTTAATCAACTTGTGGTGCACGATTTTGTATGAGATATTGCTTTAATCATTTTAATTCCATTAATATCATATTCAATCAAATTTATTAATTTGTCGCCATGTTTTATCGCCGTGTCAATAACCATTTGCTTAGACTGTTAACTTAACGACGGGAGCTTATCGCATCCTGACAGCGAGAGCTTATTGCCTCCTGACGACGGGAGTTTATCGCATCTGGGCGATGGGAGCTTATCGAATCCTGACGACACTTTATTTAAGAAATATTAATATTCTTTAATCAACATAAATTACATAGGAAGTTGTTTAGTACACGATTTTGTGTGAGATATTGCTATGATAATTTCAATTTTAATAATATCATATTCAATCAAATTTGTTAATTTCTCGCCATGTCAATCACCATTTGCTTAGACTGTTTACTTACCAACGGGAGCTTATCGCATCCTGACAGCGGGAGCTTATTCCATCCCGACAACGGGAGCTTATGCCATCCGGACAACGGGAGCTTACCGCATCCTGACGACACACTGGTTCCGATTTGAAAAAATATTCTGATTAGAAGTTCTATAAGTTAATGTTTATTTTTCAATGATCCTTTTAATCTAAAGAAATATTGATCTTGACATCATGTAACTTTCTCCGATGTGATGTATTAAAACGGATTTTTGTAACTTCTGTCATATTTATCGATTTTTTTAAATACTACGGGGTTTCATTCATTAACTTTTTCTGCAATAAGTGTGAAAAATGATATTGGTCAAGTGTCCACTGTTTTATCGCTCGCGTCGGCTCTCTGCATTTTGCATTACTTGTTGCAGTGTGGCAGTTATAATTTGCGCAATTTTCGCTCTAATTTTGTCTTTCAACTCTTACAATAATAATAATAATAATAATAATAATAAGAGTCTTTATTCCTCCATCAATATTTACAACATAAATACAATAATGGTGGTCCAGCGTCAAAATAAAATATTAATTAAATTTACAAAATTAATTCAAAATTAGGTTGGAAATAAGTAGCGTATTCATTTAAATTATACAAAGTTTAAATTATACAAAGTCTGTGGTTTGTTGATGTAGAACTTGATCAAGTACTTCCACAGAAAAAAAGTCTGGAGACGTTAGATAGGTCGCTGCAGCCATCTCAAGTCACCATTTTTTGAGATGACACGATTCGGAAATGTCCACACAAGTTATACAGGCTATAGCACCATCTTGCTGAAACCAGTTTGTTGTCCGCTCGCAAGAAGTGCTGAAGCATTATTTATATCGATCTCCATTGCACGTGACCCTTGCACCTGCAGCATTTTCGAATACACACGATCCATAAATTTTGCGTGAATTGATGCCACAGGCATTTTTCAAAAAGGCCCGGAATCTTATCTGGGACCTCAAAATAGAATTTCTGTTGAAATTTTGAATTCGAAAATCATGATCGCAATACTTTCTTGTGGGTCGTACAGAGAACTGTTATGATCATGATACAAATTTCAACGAAAATATCTGTTATGGTGTCATTATTTTTGGAAAATGTTTGCGCATGCTCTATCTCAAAACCAATACAGATTTTGAAATGAAATTTAAAATATAACACTTATTTGACAGCGTGAAGAAATTAAAAGATTTTGATGAAACCCGAACGGATGTGTTTTTTCCCGACATTTTTTTTTAAATATGAAAAATATTAGAAAAACATTTTAACAAATTTTAAAGATACGAAGAATTGGATATCTTTTGTTAGTTTTTCATAAATTCCTTGATTATCGAAAACAAACAATTTAAAAATAAAAATTTATAATTTTTGGTGTATAAGTAATAATAATAATAATAATAATAATAAAGTAATAGTAAAAAAATACAAATTTATATTAACGATACCTGTAGAGAATAATAATAATGTTTTAGATTTCTTTTTAATAACGAGGTACACATTTCAATCACTCAAATTCCTGTTCAGAGTGCTGCCATTTTATTTACAAGCAAGATGCACCAATTATTATTTCGTATGTATTTCTTTTTTATTTATAATTCTCTAAATGAATTTGAAAATTTTGAAGCAAATTCCGCGGACGATATTTTTTTAGAATTTTTCTAATCTGGTGGTGCTCATTTCACTCACTCAAATTCAAGTTCATAGTGCCGCCATTTTGTTCACAAGTAAGGTGCGTTAATTATCTTTTGGTATATCAAAAATATGTTATTTCTAAGCAAATTTGGAAATTTTCAAGCAAATTCCGCGGGCGTTAATTTTTTCAGAGTTTTTTATCAGGTGGTGCACATTTCACTCATTCAAATTTGAATTCAGAGTGCCGCGATTTTATTTACAAGCAAGGTGCGTCAACTACTTTTTGATATGTCAAAAATATGTTATTTCTGAGCGCATTTGAAAAATTTGAAGGTAATTCCACGTGCGATAATATATTTAGAAATGTTTTAATCACGAGGTGCACATTTCGTTCACTCAAATTCATGTTCAGAGTTCCGCGATTTTATTTACAAGCAAGGTGCGTCAACTATTTTCTGATATGTTAAAAATATGTTATTTCTGAGCACATTTGTAAAACTTGAAGGTAATTCCATGCGCGATAATATTTTTAGAAATTTTTCAATCACGAGGTGCACATTTCACTCACTCAAATTCAAGTTGAGAGGGCCGCCTTTTACTTTACAAGCAAGGTGCGTTAATAATGTTTTAATATGTCAAAAATATGTCATTTCTGAGCGCATTTAAAAAGTTTGAAGGTAATTCCACGTGCGATAATATTTTTAGAAATTTTTAAATCACGAGGTGCATATTTCACTCAATCAAATTCATGTTCAGAGTGCCGCGATTTGGTTTGTAAGCAAGGTGCGTCAACTATTTTTTGATATGTTAAAAATATGTTATTTCTGAGCGCATTTGTAAAACTTGAAGGTAATTCCATGCGCGATAATATTTTTAGAAATTTTTCAATCACGAGGTGCACATTTCACTCACTCAAATTCAAGTTCAGAGTGCCGCCATTTTGTTTACAAGCAAGGTGCGTCAACTATTTTCTGATATGTTAAAAATATGTTATTTCTGAGCACATTTGAAAAAGTTGAAGGAAATTACACGTGCAATAATATTTTTAAAAATTGTTAAATTACGAGGTGCACATTTCACTCACTCAAATTCAAGTTCAGAGTACCGCCATTTTGTTTACAAGCAAGGTGCGTCAACTATTTTCTGATATGTTAAAAATATGTTATTTCTGAGCACATTTGAAAAATTTGAAGGAAATTACACGTGCAATAATATTTTTAAAAATTGTCAAATTACGAGGTGCACATTTCACTCACTCAAATTCAAGTTCAGAGTGCCGCGATTTTGTTTACAAGCAAGGAGCGTCAACTATTTTTTGATATGTCAAAAATATGTCATTTCTGAGCGTATTTGTAAAACTTGAAGGTAATTCCATACGCGATAATATATTTAGAAATTTTTCAATCACGAGGTGCACATTTCACTGACTCAAATTCAAGTTCAGAGTGCCGCCATTTTGTTTACAAGCAAGGTGCGTCAACTTTTTTTTGATATGTCAAAAATATCTTATTTCTGAGCGTATTTGTAAAACTTGAAGGTAATTCCATGCGCGATAATATTTTTAGAAATGTTTTAATCACGAGGTGCACGTTTCACGCACTCAAATTCATGTTGCCGCGATTTTGTTTGTAAGCAAGGTGCGTAATTATTTTTTTGATATATCAAAAATATGTTATTTCTGAGCCTATTTGAAAAATTTGGAGGTAATTCCACGTGCGATAATATTTTTAGAAATTTTTAAATCACGAGGTGCACATTTCACTCACTCAAAATCAAGTTCAGAGTGCCCCGATTTTGTTTGTAAGCAAGGTGCGTCAACTATTTTTTGATATGTCAAAAATATGTCATATCTGAGCGCATTTGAAAAATTTGAAGGTAATTCCACGTGCGATAATATATTTAGAAATGTTTTAATCACGAGGTGCACATTTCATTCGCTCAAATTCATGTTCACAGAAGGCGCGCACCCTGAAATTTGACATGGGGGGGGGGCTCACTTATGTAATAACTCTAATATAAACATATGTGTGAACTAAAAATTGTGAATTGATTATGACATTAAATAAAAGTGTAATATAGCAATGGCATAACAATTAAATAAAATTCCAAAAACCACTATTTTTTTTAGTGGTTACCATTCGGTATATTAAGGTGTTGGGGAGGGGGGGACTTAAGCCCTATAGCCATCCCTCTGGGTGCGCGCCTGATTTTGGAGACCCAAAATAAATATAAAAACAATTGCTATCGATTAAAACTTTTCAAAATTACTCAAAATTCATTCCAAATTGATTTCTTAAAAAAAAACTTTATTCGCACCATTTCTAGAGTTTTGGAAATTTTGCTGTGGAAAGAGTGTAAAATTGAAAAAAAAATTAACCAATTTTAGAGACAAAATAAATTTAAAAAAAATTGCAATCGACTTGAAACTTTGAAAAATTACGCAAAATTCATTCCAAATTGATTTCTTAAGAAAACTGTATTCGCACCATTTCTGCATTTTTTTAAATTTATCTCTGGCCAGAGTGTAAAATTGAAAAAAAATTAACCAATTTTGGAGACAAAATAAATTAAAAGACACTTGCAATCGACTTGAAACTTTGAAAAATTACTCAAAATTCATTCCAAATTGATTTCTTAAAAAAAAATTGTATTCGCACCATTTCTAGATTTTTTTTTCAAATTTAGATGCGGTTGGAGTGTAAAATTATAAAAAAAATTGACCCAATTCGGGAGATTCAAAATAAATATAAAAAACAATTGCTAACGACTTGAAAATCTTTAAAATCACTCAAAATGTATTCAAAATTGATATCTTAAAATGACACAATTATAACAACGTTACTGGATTTTTGAAAATTTTGATGTGCTCGGTGTGTAAAATTGTAAAAAATAGAACCAATGTTGGAGACCCAAAATAAATATAAAAACAATTGCTATCGACTTCAGACTTTCCAAAATTACTTAAAATTAATTCCAAATTGATTTCTTACTCAAAAAACTATATTTGCGCCATTTATAGATTTTTTGGAAATTTTGCTATGCTCAGTGTGTAAAATTGTAAAAATTTTAACCAATCTTGCAGACTCAAAATAAATATAAAAACAATTGCTATTGACTTGAAACTTTCCAAAATTAATTGATTTCTTAAAATGCCACATTCATAACGTTACTGGTTTTTTTGAAATTTTGATATGCTCGGTGTGTAGAGCTGTAAAAAAAAACCAATTTTAGAGACTCAAAATAAAGATGATAACAATTGCTATCGATATGAAACTTTCTAAAATGACTCAAAATTTATTTCAAATTGGTTTCTTAAAAAACCGTATTTGCACCATTTCTCGATTTTTTCAAATTTAGATGCGATCGGAGTGTAAAATTGAAAAAATATAGAACCAATTTGGGAGATTCAAAATAAATATAAAAACAATTATTATCAACTTGAAAATCTTCAAAATCACTCAAAATGCATTCAAAATTTATATCTTGAAATGACACATTCATAACAACGGTACTGGATTTTTGAAAATTTTGTTGTGCTCGGTGTGTAAAATTGTAAAAAAATAGAACCAATGTTGGAGACCCAAAATAAATATAAAAACAACTGCTATCGACTTTAAACTTTCCAAAATTACTCAAAATTAATTCAAAATTGATTTCTTATTAAAATTTTTTTTTGGAAATTTTGTGTGTAAAAATGTAAAAATTTGAACAAATTTTGCAGACTCAAAATAAATATGAAAACTATTGCTATCGACTTGAAACTTTCCAAAATTACTCAAAATTCATTTGAAATTGATTTCTTAAAATTCCACATTCATAACGTTACTGGATTTTTTAAAATTTTGATATGCTCTGTGTGTAGAGCAAAAAATAGAACCAATTTTAGAGACTTAAAATAAATATAAAAACAATTGCTATCGACTTCAAACTTTCCAAAATTACTCAAAAATCATTCCAAATTGATTTCTTAAAAAAAACTCTGTTCGCACCAATTTTAGATTTTTGGAAATTTTGATGTGATCAGAGTGTAAAGTTGTAAAAAATAGAACCAATTTTACAATATACAATGGCATAACAATTAAATAAAATTCCAAAAAGCACTATTTTGCTGTGGCCATTTTTGATGGTTACTATTCGGTATATTAATGCCTGGGGGGGGGGGGGCACAAGCCAGATAGCGACTCCCCTGGGTGCGCGCCTGGTCGTCCAGAGTGCCGCGATTTTGTTTGTAAGCAAGGTGCGTCAAGATTTTTTTAATTAGTCAAAAATATGTCATATCTGACAGCATTTAAAAAATTTGAAGGTAATTCCACGTGCGATAATATTTTTAGAAATTCTTCAATCACGAGGTGCACATTATTTTACTCACCCAAATTCCTGTTCAGAGTGCTGCCATTTTGACGGATTGTGTCGATTATTTTCATTTTGGCCAAAAAGAAATATTTTTCGAAATCGCACTAAATTCTGAAAAAAAAATCAATAAATATGAAATTTATCATAAAAATCCCTTTCAGTCCATCAAATCGAAGAAAGTTACATGATGACCGCATTTCTTAAGTTTGTAAAACGAAAATTGCACGTTGAAAATAATTTCGCATAACTTTATTTAGGTTAGGGCGGCAATTTTTTTTTAGCCACTAGCGACACAAACTCTAACATCGGCGCTGGCTGCAAAATGTGCGAAAAAAATCTTTATGGGGGTGAAGAACAAATTAAGTTCATTATTATACAATAGGTTTTATTGCAAACACATCGCGAAAAAAAAATCAAATCTTACTCCATACATTTTTTCGTTTTTATTTTATTTTTTACCATCTTATACTCAATTTATCGAAAAATCGAACTAATAAAATATTTATATATGAGATATTTGTACTTCCTTCCTTCTATTTGGTTTATATCGCGACCGGTTTCGGTGTATTATACCATCATCAGGCGAAATTGTCGTTTTGGGTCGTGCATATTATGTGTGTCGTATATTCCATATGTGATTTTCAGTATTTGTAAAGTTTTGTAGTAATTTGTTTATTCAAATAAAACGAATAACTTTGTTGGTATCACTTTACAAAGTTATTCGTTTTATTTGAATTATTCAAAATGTAACACGGAGTGAACGCCTCCACAATTACTTATTTAATTTGTTTATATTTTATTGTATATGTTGGGTGGTGTGTTTCTCGTGTTTGTTTGTATTTGTCGTGTGGTTGTGTCTTATAATTACGATGTATGTGGTGTGATTTAATATGGTTTTCAGTGGTTTATTCGTTAATTATTGTGTGATTAATACTTTTTATGTGGAGAAAATATTGTTGAAAATCAAATTTTCTATAGTATGCAATTTTTAAAAATCAAAATATTAACTTTTGTTTCTAAGCCTACTGTTTTTCAAATCGGAACCAGTGCGCGACGGGAGCTTATCGCATCCTGACAACGGGAGCTTATCGACTCAATCAATTCAAGACAATTTAATTCGAGAAAGTCTGGTAGTCGATAAAAAATGTTAGGTTTTGTGACGTCAATCAACATATCGTCGACGAAGCGGCAATACCGCTTAACCGCCAGTTGAACCAAAATTGAGATTTTAACATCAATCTTTTCCCAGAAAGCTATAAATTACTTTTTCTGCCTCTCCTATCTAATTTGGCAAATGTGAGATAGGCGGTATTGTCGCTTCATTTCACTGCTTATTTCCATTCTGAAATAGAAATTATTTTACCGAATGCAATGTAACGCATTCCAATTTATTTCTTTTTGAAACAGAATGTTACAAAATTTGTCACCTAATTCAAGAAATATATATGTCGTAACTCAGGGAATTTTATATGCATGTATCCAGCGGTGATAAAATTAATACGACAAATATTGGCTGGCTATGATTTACAATCTTGACATCCACCCTTCCACAAACTTTTTCCCTTTTTTATAGGGAAATAAGATTAGCTTCGAAATTGAGTTAAAAAAGGCGCGGGTCCCCTCATCACCAGTTGCTCTGACAAGTCCTCGCCTCGCACACGCACACACACACACACACACATGCGCGCATATAAACACCCCTCCAACCACCCTTCGGCATTCAACGTGAAAAATAAAGTGTAGCGCAAATATATCCATCCCTTTTATTGCCCTCGTCCGGAATTTTTCACGAGACTCGGCATTTCCAAGTCAATAATAACAATTTCAATCCTCCTCCCCGGTATTGTTGGAGACAATAATGTATGATATTTATCGGGAAAGTTTCGTTTCAGAACTCTGATCTCGGGAGTTAAGGGTTTGTTTGTAAAGGATCGGGTGGAACGGGAGGCAGTTTGTTCCCGGATTTTAGTGGCGATCATGCGAATTATAAAATTTCTGGGTCGGATGTCGAAAGAAAACATCCAAAGGAAAACATGGTAGTTAGAAAAGTAATCGTTTCGAGTGAATTATTGCACTGTTTGCGTTGTATTTCTTGATATTGAAAGAATACAATTTTTCTTTTCAAGATTTCTAGCAATTTATTAGCCTATCCCCATGAATCATATCCATAATCGTTAAAGCAAAATATTTGTTTTTCATTTGGAGTAAAATATAACTAACGCACACTGTTGCCAACGCAACGAAACTAGAAATCGGTAACTAACTATTAAAGGTTTCATTAGACGCGTAGAATTTTGGAAGAAAATTTATTTTGCTAACTATTGATAATAGTTGCTAAATATTATTAATTAGAATTTGTATTTTGAATGATATATGTTTGGTTTAGTGATTAAAAATGAAGTTTCTTAACTTACAAGCAATTTTTTTGTTTATTTTCAGGTTGATGATGCACTGACAAAATCGTATTCCAACGGACGATCCCATGGCCACGGTTACTTTGAGCAAAGGGCGTCTACCATGAAACAGCTTTCCATCGAAGTATCAGAGCTTCACGTCGGAGAAGACGGGAAGCTCTGGATCACGTGCATGTCTACAATTCCTGGATACATCGGACACAACGAGAAATATGCAGACGAAAGGAAACACTCAACGAGAAGTAAATATATCGTTGTCTATTACTTTATCATTTTACTATTCATAGAATATTGTAATTATAGTTATTTATGTACCAAGGGTGTTAGGAAAATATTTATGCACATATGACGGCGACAAGCTTACATTCCATAGGGCCAGAGGCGCCTAATGAAGTAATGCAAATGTAAACTTTTTTCTTAAGTTAATTAAATAAATAATAAACGAAGTTTCTCCGTATATAGCTGAATCAAAAGTGTGAACATGGATCGAACCTGTAATCTCCAGATCGATCCCTGTCGGAGGCATGTTCACACTTTTGATTCAGCTATATACGGAGAAACTTCGTTTATTATTTATTTAATTATATTAATACTCCGTAATTCGGGAAATCATCGAATATTTTTTCTTAAGATTTATTCTAAAAATATCTGCAAATTAAAGCGTAAATTTGTATTTTGCAAATACTTCTTTGGTGGTATACCTCGGGATTTGCGGACGTAGTGTCCCATCTCGTGCTAACGGTATTGTTTGTTATCAATTCTTTGTTTTTATAATTTTGTTTTTGAGTTTTAGTTTGAACGGAGTATATTTCAGTTTGTTTATGTAGTCTCCTAATTATATCATCTCATGGTGTCCGCTGTTAAAGATTATGAGTATTTTCTTATTGTGGATTTTTCTGTTCTTAGAACTGATTTCCTTCTTGCTTAGTAATTGTGAATTTCTTCGTTTTATGGTAACGCGATGCTTGTTTTGATTAGATTATTTTTCTTTTTGTAAATCATTAGTACGTTGCTTATTACGTTTTTTAGATGTAATTTCCGTTTCCCCATCAGCAAATAATTGCGCTGATGAGACCTGAAAGGTTGAAACAGGTCTGTCGGTGTTCTGATGGGGAAATAATATATAATGATTTTTTCGAAAAAATTTCGATGCAAATTAAACAGTGCAACTAGTCTAGTGCAAAAACGAAAATAATTGAATTCTACTACGATAACTACTTAAAATTTACGCGGACGGCGCGGACTGCATAGTATACGAGGAGCGGTCAAAAAGTTCAAGTTAAGCGAGCGGTCGATAAAAGGGCGGTAGGCAGCGCACGAGCAGTTGCGGCGACCTTAAACAATTTTTCGAGCAAGTAAGCAAAAGGAAAAGAGCAGGAGCAATAACATGGAGGAGAAAATTGATAAGATTCTGAGCAAATTTGAAAAGTTAGAACAGAGGTTAGATAAATATCATGACCATATAAAGGAACTCAAAGAAGAGTTGAGACAAAAGGGACAAAGGTGGGCGGTGGAGAGAAGGAAATTGGAGGAGAGAATAGTAAAATTGGAAAATATGGAAGAAGTCAGAGAAAAGGAAAGAAGAAGGAAAAATACAATTATTAATGGATTGAGTGAGGAGGAGAAGGTAGAGGAAGTGGTGAATAAACTAGTGGAGGATATGAAAATCGTGATGAATTATGAAGAGGTAGTGAGACTAGGGGCCAAGAAGAAGGGAAAGAGACGGCCGATTCTGGTGAAATGTAATGACATAGAAGATAAAAAGCGAATTTTGGCTAAGAAAAGCTTAATAGTGATGTATACATAGATAATGACCTCACAAAGAAAGAGAGAGAAATACAAGTTAGTATCAGAGGAATGGCTCGAGAAGAAAGAAAGAAAGAAAGGGAAACAAGTTCAAGAATTCTATCCGAAAATGCGGGTAGAGAACGAATGGTGGAGATGGAAGACTGCGTGGGCCAGCGGAGTCAAAAAACGCAAACAGTTCCTAAGAGAGAATGGTGGTAGAAGAGGGGCGGGGAGCAGAAAAGAAAAGGGGGAGGGGATGACTGCCTCGTTTTGGTATGTCGCGGGGCTGAAAAAGAAAGTGGAAGAGGTGGTGGGGATTTTGGAGTTGGAGGAATGGATAAAGGATAAAGATATGGTGGGTCTAATTGAGACATGGGTAGAAGAGGAGAGGTGGGAGAAGGTAAAACGATGCCATCGGCATTTAAATGGGAATGTACAGGAGCGACAACGGATTATGCAAGAGGGAGAGCGAAAGATAGAATTGTAACGGAGCTGCGGATAGAATTTAAAGATGTGGGGGAAGGGGGAGAGAGAGAAGGAGGGAAAGGTAGTACAGCGGTCGTTTTGGAAAGGAAACCGCATTTGGAGAACCGTAACGATATACAATCAGAAGGAGGGAAAGGAATTACGGAGTGAGATAGAGAAACTGATAAGGGAAGGGGAGCTCCCTGGAAATCTGAATGTGGGGGGAGATTGGAACCAAGATACCAAAGGGGTGAATCAAGAAGGACAACAAAGAAGAGAGAAAAAGTCGAAGGACGGGACAGTAAATAAGGAAGGAAGGGTTGGATTAGATGGGCTGACGAGCAGGGACTGGAGGTGCTAAATAGAGCTACAGAGGATGATTGGGAGGGAAAGATAACCTACGTAGGACCAAGGGGAATGTCAGTAATTGATTACGTGCTGGTGACGAAAGATATCAGGGATGACGTGGAGGAATTCAGGGTAGAGGACGGGGGTGGTTCTTAACATTTTCCAGTGACGGTGAAACTATGGGGGAGGGGAGAGGAAGTAATTAACAGAGGGAAGGAGGGGTGGTGCTGGTCCGAAAGGGCAAAAAGAAGATACAAGGACAAAATAAAGGAGGTCAATTTTCAATCGGTGAGGACAGTAGAGCAGCTGGCGGAGACGGTTAAACAGGCGATGACGAGAAGGAACAGAGGAAAGGTGGGGCGGAGAGGCTTGTGGTTTGATGAAGGGTGTAGGGAAGCGAAAAGGGTGCTAAGAAGAACGATAGAGGCTTGGAGGGAAGGGAGGAGGGAGACAAGGAGATGAAAGAGACAAAAGTTATGTTTAAAGAGGAATCCAATAAAAAAAGGACATGAGGTGAAGAGAGTAAGGGAGTTGAAGAGCAAAAAACAACTTTGGAGGTACTTGAAGGAAAGAAGGCCGATCAGGAAAGTAAGAGGAGAGGGTATAAACATCGAGACATAGACAGCATTCTTTGAAGAGTTGCTAGGAACAACGGGAATTCGAGGGAATCAAGTCGCTGAAAGAAGATTTTTCGAGAGGGAGGGTGATTTTAGTATGGCAGAGTTAGAAAGGGTGCTGCAAAAGATGAAGGATAGGAAAGCGGCGGGTCCCGATGGGATTCAGGCAGAAGCATGGAAGGGATGTAGTTCGGAAGGGAAGGAGAAGATGTTAGTCACCACTTATACGGATGTTATGCCATCACAAATGACCTGCTGGAATCGATTAGTTAGATAAGATTCAATCCATTCCAAAAGTTTCCCATCAAACCCAATTGCACTTAATTTCAATATTAAATGTTTGTGACTAACTCTGTCAAAGGCTTTTGCAAAGTCCGTATAAACAACATGCACAGGGAAGCCTGATTCAAACGAATCCAGAATATAGTTTGTAAATGTAAAAAGGTTTGTTGTAGTTGAACGGGAAGCGCAAAAGCCGTGTTGTTCATCGCAGATTATATTTTTACAGGAATATTTTAGATGTTCACTCACAAGTTTGTCCAACATCTTCGGAATGCACGATTGTATACTAATCGCTCTATAATTAATTACTTTACTCTGTTCTCCAGATTTATAAATTGGGTGGACATAGCTTAACTTCCATGTTTTTGGAAAGTAACCAGAGGTTAGGGATTTAGTAAAAATATTAAAAATTGGTGTACTGAGAGAATCTTTGCAATTTTTGATAAAAACTGGAGGGATACCATCAGGACCGGATCCTTTGTGAATGTTTAAATCATGTATACACCTGTGTATATCATTTAAAGAAATCTGAACTTTAGAAAGATGCACTTCTTCTTTAATGTGAGAATATGTCTTGTTAGAAACTGTGGTAGAACTTGATTTATAAACCCTTGTAAAATAATTTGCAAATAGATCAGCAATTTCGGAGGGAGAAGAACCATTCATGTCATCTAGAGTCATGAATGTAGGAAGACCATTAGAATTTGATTTAAGTGTCTTTATGTATTTCCAAAATGATTTAGGATTTGACATAATATTGTTTTCAGAATTCTGTATAAATTCTTGGTGCTTCAACGCAATTAAGTTTTTACACTGTTTTCTAAGTTCCGTAAAAGTACTATAGTCAACATTTCTGCGGCTATCTTTATATTTTTTATGTGCAATGTTGAACCGTGAAAACGGCTAGTCGATCTCAGAAAAAAGGAGCTAGTCGATCTTAAAAGACGGCTAGTCGATCTTAGAGCCGTAATAACGGCTTGTCGATCTTCAGAATTAGTGTTTCCGTTCCGCGAGTCGTGAAAATGATTCGGAGAACGGTTACAGTTCTGAAGCTCTGCGCTGTGGTCGGTTGGTCGCTCGTTGGTGGTCGCTCCGCTCGGCATCCGCTCCGCTCGGCGTCCGGACTTGTCCTGATCATGTCTGAAATCATCCATTGGGCTCTATACCGTTTTTATCGCCCTACTCCTCGTGTGTCTTGAGGGTGATTGTGGTGGTGATGGTGGTGGTAGAAAACAGGTAAATGTAATTCAGCGAAAAACTTACGTCCAAACAGGAATCGGCGCGTAGGTAGAGAGTGGAAGGCGGATTTCCACTCTATTAAGTCCCACTGGCAACAGGCGCAGGAGGCAATGCCCCCTCCCTCTAAATGGTCAGGCGAGGAAATTGTGTCCAAAATACTTTTTTTGTGCACGATAGCTTTAGTTAAATCTTTTGGGCTTCCCACAGAATTAAAAAGTATAGTTGTTCGGTGAAGATAACAGAGATTATTCCTAGCTTTCCATTTCCGTGTGAACCTTATTTTTTCACACCCCATACGCCACACATGCGCGATTTAGTGTGCATTTTTGAAGAAGTGAAGAGCTACATTACTTGTTCGTTCGGCGGTTGAAAGATACGCGCATGAATTTTATTCGGGCTAATCAGGCCATTATCGATAATGACACCATTTCGTGTTAGGGCCGTGATATATACATTTAAAAAAATAATAATAATAATAATAATAATAATTTATTCATGCCAGAAACTTAAAAGTTTTACATAAGTCAAAAAAGAGAAACACTGACAATTGTATAAATGTATAAATAAATACAAGGCAGGCTAGTATTTGAATGAAAAGAAAAACATTGCATAGAGACATATTAAAATTAATAGTTTGTAAAAATTGAAGACAGACACTTAACATATTGGAATACTTTTAGTACAAAGTTAAAAGATAGATAATTAAAATTTACAATGAAAAAATAAGAACATCGCATCGAAGACGTATTAAACTTAATTTTATATATAAATTGAAGACGAACAAGTAAAATCACAGACTACTTCTTTTACAAAATTAAAAGGATAAAATAATTAAGATTAAAAATCAAACATTGCATAACAACATATTAAGATTAATTGTATAACACAAATTGGAGACAGAAACAGAAACTAAAATAAACATATTGGAAATACTAGAAAGTACAAAATTAAGAAACATTCTGATTGGGATTAGATTGATAATCAGTATGTTACGAAAGTTTAAAATTAAAAGTATGTTAAAAATTCCTCCCAAGAGTAAAAGGCTTTATCGATAATTAATTCTTTAATGTATGACTTGAATTCCTTTTGAGGCAGCGCCCTGATAACCGGGGGTAGCGCATTAAAGAAATTAGGAGCCCAATAATTTGCCCCGTTGTGCGATTTGCAGAGCCTGACTTGCTTGATGTTGATATTTTCTTTATATCTCGTATTGTGATTGTGATTTGAACCAATAGTTTGATACTGCGTGTGATTGTTTTTGAGATGTAATAGGCATTGGTAGATATACAGACCGGGTAACGTCATAATGCGTAGTTCACGAAAGGCGGCTCTGCAATCATCTCGATAGCCTATTCCACCAACTATACGTACGGCTCTTCTTTGAAGTCCGAAGATACGATGGCGATGAGTTGAGTGACCCCATGCCAGCAGGCTGTAACTGAGGATGGAGTGACACATTGCAAAGTAAGTTGTCTTAAGGATAGTTGCCGAGACTGAATGAGACAAAGTGCGTAAGAGAAAAATACTAGTACAAAGCTTACTCGCAAGTAAGTCGCTATTTGGACCCCATGTCATGGATGGATCAAGAAGAATCCCCAAGAATTTCGCAGACGCTGGATTGCCCAAGTTGTGTTTTTTCAACGTGAAAAGCACATGAGTGGTTTTGTCACTATTTAGCAGCAGCTTATTGCAGCTAAACCATTCATCGCATTTCTTATTTGATAGGAGGCTACGATGAATTGCCTCGTCAATAGTGTCCGCTCTGTCAACCAGGGTGGTATCATCAGCGTATATCACTTTGAAAGTATGTTCACAGTATGTTGGGAAGTCATTCGTGTAGATAATAAAAAGCAATGGTCCCAGGATAGAACCCTGGGGGACACCGTACTCAACCGGTAGGGGACTAGAGTGAGCACCACCATAGTTAACAGCCTGAGTTCTGTTGGAGAGATATGATTGAATTAGCTTTTGACTAGCCTTATCGAACCCATAACACTCCAGTTTAGCGATCAGAATGTCGTGACTCACGCAATCAAACGCCCTGCTTAAGTCCAAGAAGGAGGTCATACTGAACTCGCCGCATTCATACCCGGAAAGCAGCTCATTTGTGAGTGACAGAATAGCATCAGATGTAGATTTGCCACTACGAAACCCAAACTGAGCCGAGTTGAGAAGTTTATGTTGTTCAAAGAAATTAGTAATCTGGATCAATAAGATTTTTTCTAATACTTTTGCACATATAGGTAGAATAGATACCGCTCGATAGTTTTTGGGATCGTTTATATCTCCTTTTTTGTGAATCGGTGTGACAGATGCAATCTTCATTGCTTCCGGCACCGTTGAAGATTCGATACATTTATTAATGACAGAAGTAAGGGCTGATAAAATAGGCTCTTTGCAGTATTTTATTAAGTCAGAAGTGAACCCATAAATATCCTTACTTTTACTGTTCCTTAAGCTATTGATTGCATCTCTCACAGTAGAGGAGGTTACTGTACTACAGGAAAAATTAAGATCTGGAAAACTAGGCATAAGAGATATTGGGTCCATATTGGGGCTCTGAAAAGAGTTAATAATATGAGTTAAATGAGAGATAAACTCTTGGTTGAACTGTTCCGCATTAATATCACAGAGATTATCACAGTTGCGTTTAGTTTTACGACCAGAATTTATTACCTGCCACATGGACTTGGCTTTGTGGTTTGAGTTTGCAATAAGATTATCATTGGCCTTAATTTTTGCTGATTTTATTGCTAAATTGTATTTTATACGATACGATTTGTAAATCTCAGTGAGCGAATTATCGTTGCTATTTAGTGTAGCCTCGTGTATGAGATTTAGATTTTCTCTCATTTCCCGGAGATTTTCGGTGAACCAATGTACATAATTAATCTTCGTAAGTTTGTTTTTAACTTCAATTTCAGGAAAAGCTGTTTGATAAGCACACATAAGTGTCTCATGAAACAGATCATATTTCCTATTGCAATCAGCCTCCGTTATAACATTCCTCCAATCAGTACAATCTAGAGTATTGAAAAAAGCAAGTTTGCCTGACTGGGTGATCGGTCTAATTGACTTGCTAATTATGGGTTCGGGAAGAATATCCTCTTGGAACTGAAGATGTATCCCTTTGTGGTCTGACGACAAATCTAGTGGAAAAATCTTAAATCCATGTGGCTTGTAATTCACAAATACATTGTCAAGAGTATTTGCGCCTCTAGTAGGAAATTCGACCGTTTTAGCAAGACCATACGATCTAAAAATATCGAATAGCCTGTTCACTCTTTGGTTTTCATTATTAAAATGTAAATTAAAATCCCCCCCAATCAGAACATGTTGGTTTACCATATCTAACATATCTAACACAGCAGACATAGTATCTAAAAAAATATTAAAATCACCTTGCGGTGGACGATAAATAACAATAACAGTTTTGTTTTCGGGAATTAATTGAATTGCCGATAATTCGCACTGCGCTTCAGTAGATAGATTATTTATATTGGGCAGCACTTTAAATTTCGCGTTACGTTTGATTAATATTAGAACGCCCCCATGACTAAAGTTAGTCCTACTAAAATGGGAGGCAGTTATCATATTATTAATACAATAGTTCTCACTCTCGTTAGATTTCAGCCAGTGTTCGGTTACACACACTATATTAAACTGATTAGTTTCAATAACACTATCTAGTTCATTATATTTATTGCGCACCGATTGAGCGTTCACGAAAAGTGCTTTAAAAAGTAATTTTTGTGGCTTACCACTACTGTTGGTCATTGCTGGCAGTTCAATGTACTCAGTTGATTGATTATGTGGTTCCTGTGTTGCTGGAGACCTTCCTAAAAATATATCTGCTTATTTCGATTCCCGCCGGCCAGTTTGATGGGTTCGTTAGTACTTCATGTTCCGTTAGATTCGCGCTTAGTTTAAAACTATTGTAGGTTGCCGATCTAGTTTCAACTCTTTCGCACACAAATTGCTTGTTTCCAAGAATAGTTTTAATGTGATTCTCCATATCTGACTGTGTTACTTTGTGTTGAACTCTGTTAATAAATAACCAAGTTTTCCTAGGTTCGGCTGTGATTATTCCAGTTGCTTTACTACCGGTGCTGATCACGCTCCTCCTTTTATTCGGCCGTTTACCTTTATAAATGGTGAATCCTTCCTCTTTAGATGTCGCTTTGTCTTCAGGTAACAGATAAGGCTGCGGAACGGTGGAGGCCGCGCGCTCGGATCGAGTTGGATGAGTTATTTTGTTCGCCGGCAAATTCTGCGGGCGGGTTTTTGCTGATGGTGATTTCGGCTCACTGATAGCTTTTTGTTGAGATGAAAGTTTGGGCTCATTTAATACTGGATCCGACATCTCTTGATTGTTGATGACACTCACAGGTTTATTTGGTTTGACTCCTTGCTTATTTTGCAGAAAAAAGATTTTCTCTTTTAAGAGGGTATTGTTTTCCAAGAGAATCGTGTTCTTACTCTCCAGTTCTTCAATGATTTTTCGTAGTAGTTTATTTTCCTCGGTAAGAAAATTAAATTGCATATTATTACCGTTGTCTGCCGTGCCGGGTGACTTAACCTCACTGTCAGTCTCTCCTGCGGATAGGCTTAACAGCTTGCCACATGCTTTGGTGTGGATTTTAAGGCACGATGGATGAAAGTCATTTCCACAGTTTACACATAACACTACGTTCACAGACTTATTTTTGCATTTATTGCATTTCTTTTCGTTAATATTTTCAGACTCACTGGCGACACAACTAGTCACGTCCGCCATTTTTTGGCGAATAACAAAAGAAAATATTGATGGAAGTAAAGCCAGAAGGAATAAATTTGAAATAAACACGAGACAATTGTTGCTAATAAAGTAACTGTGCTATATACAATTGCCGGCACTTTCAAATGCATCGAATTCGAAACGATCGACATTCACTTTCACAGTTTTAATAGCTCGTTGGCATTTTTCGACAGTTTCGGTCGTTTTGTACGTGTTGTCCCCGTGTGTCCAATTTCCCCAGTTACCCTTCGCATCCGTGTTGTTCCACCCTTATTTCCACACGTAAATGGCGCAATTTGCATGATAATATCCGTGCACCTCGGTCGTGCGAATTGCGATTATTTAGTTTAATTGCGACCGTGCAATTTTAAATATTCATTTTCGCCCCGGCAAATTGGTTGTTAACGTTAGCCGGGCCAACGTTTTTTCGTTAATAATGGATCGTGGCAGCACATGTTTGCAAAATTAATGAAATTCGATATTGATGTTATTAACATTTTAATTGTATCGTCCTGAAGTAATTTGATTTCCGTCTGTTTAACTCGTTATTCAATACTGGATTTAAATTTATTTTAACGTAGGTGTTTTGAAAATAAATGAGGGGAATAGCTTGAGCCCTAATAATAATATAATATGAATTTGATACGTGTATAAATAATAGATTTTACATTAAGGGAGTGAAAATAGCATTCTCTCCCGATATCTATTTTTTTCACAAACGGGATATTTTAAGAGTAAAGCGTTCGTTTTAAAATCTAACCTGAAAAAAAACGTTGTCAGCCGAGACTGTTAAAATAATGGAGCCTCGTAGACATATTCACTTCTCACCCTAGGGAGGAAAGTAATCATTTCTCACCCTGGGGAAGGAAGTAACCATTTCTCACCCTGAGGAGGGAAGTAATCTGTTCTCACCTTAGGAAGGGAAGTAATCATGTCTCACCCTGGAGGGAGGAAGTAATCATTTCTTACCCTAGGGAGGGAGGTTATCTTTTCTCACCCTGGTCAGGGAAGTAATAATTTCTCACCTTAGGGAGGGAAGTAATAATTTCTCACCCTCGGGAGGGAAGTAATCATTTCTCACCCTGAAGGGGGGAAGTAATCATTTCTTACCCTAGGGAGGGAGGTTATCTTTTCTAACCCTGGTGAGGAAAGTAATAATTTCTCACCCTAGGGAAAGAAGTAATAATTTCTCACCCTCGGGAGGGAAGTAATCATTTCTCACCCTAGGGAGGGAAGTAGTTTTTTCTCTCTCTTGGGCGAGAAATTTTTTCTCTCAAGATTTCGACAGCTGAGAACTCGATTTTCTCTCTCGTTTGTGAAAAAAATGAAATTCTCAGCACTGCGTATTTCATCATTAACGTAAAATGATGCATCTGTTTCAGTTGACGTGGTAATGACGGAATTTCCAGCGGAGATCATTTCCAGCAGTAACACGGACAGCATTGACGAGATCCTGGAGAACGGCACGAGAACGCCGTCGGTGCCGTCGATCCTCCTGCTCTTCTTGGGGCCCTGCTTGCGCCGGCTCATCATCTACGTTCGAAACTAAACAAGTTTTTTATACCTTATTAAGATTTAAACAGAGAATGACAAGATAAATGTTTTATATTTGTTATTATATATGTTGCAAAATAATATAGAATAATTATATTAAAAAAAAAATATGAAAATATGAAAACACAAGAGGATTGTGTGTGGAGTTGGCGAGACCAGTTGTTTGTATGTATAAAGTGGACTTTATTTTTAAAGGGGCCCCGCGTTTCCGACGCCACGAAACTCCCCCCGGTTCGCGTCCCGGGCGCGAGGCGTCTCCGGTGTCGGGACGCGCCGGTAAGCGCCTCCGGATGCCGGAGGAGTATTTTTTGCTAAAAATAAAATGAAAATAAAACTCTCTTACTTATAAGTGCTTAGCGGATACTTAAAAGTGTAATTCTAAAGGATAAGAAATGATATTTTATCTCCTCTATGACTAATTTTAGGCTTGTATTACCGCGTACATTTAGCAGGGTAACGTCTCCTTTTTTATTTACAAGAACAAATAACCAATTATCGTAAGGAACGATGGTGTTGCCTAGCTCCAAGATATTATGCCTGGGGTATTAACAGCGTGCCTGTATTAAAAAAAATTAAATTAAATCTTTTATATTGCGAAGTATTATTAAGTTCGTCAAAAATTTCCATTTTTTCATATCTGAATTTTTTTTTTCTCACGTCTCAAAAATATTATTTTCTACTATTTTACAACCGTTAGAAAAGGGTGCAAAGACATTCACATTGACATTTTTAAACACGTCAAAAATCTCCATTTCTTCACATCTGAAAAAATAATCTTTTTCCCATGTGAAAACTATTTTCTCCTGCAACTGTCAGACAAAAGTGAAAAGACATTTACATTTTTTTCATATCTGAATTTTGTTTTTCTCGCGTCTCAAAAATATTATTTTCTACTATTTTACAACCGTTAGAAAAGGGTGAAAAGACATTCACATTGACATTTTTAAACACGTCAAAAATCTCAATTTTTTCACATCTAAAAAAATTATCTTTCCACATGTAAAAAATAATTCTTCCTACAACCGACAGAAAAGGGTGAGAAGACATTAGCATAGACATAAACGCTATCAGAATGCAAAGTATTCCATTTTTATACACGTCAAAAATTTGCAATTTTTTTATCTGAAAAACTGAAAAAAATATCTTTTTTCACATGTGAAAAATACTTTTTTTCCTACAACCGTCAAAAAAGGGTGAGAAGACATTCACATTGACATATATATTGACGCTATCAGAATGCGAAGTATGGCATTTTTAAACACGTCAAAAATCTCTAACCAAAACATTTTTTCACATCTAAAAAATAATCTTTCCACATGTAAAAAATAATTTTTCCTACAACCGACAGAAAAGGGTAAAAAGACATTGACGCTATCAAAATGCGAAGTGTTCTATTTTTATACTCGTCAAAAATTTCCGAGGAAACAATTTTTTCACATCTGAAAAAATAATCTTTTTCACATGCGTAAAATATTTATTTTTCCTACAACCGTCAGAAAAGGGTGAAAAGACATTCACATTGACATAGACATTGACGCTACCATAATATGAAGTGTGACATTTTTAAACAGGTCAAAAATCTCCAAGGCAACCATTTTTCACATCTGAAAAATAATCTTTTTTCACAAGTGAAAAATAGTTTTTTCCTACAACCGTCAGAAAAGGGTGAAAGGATATTCAAATTGACATAGACATTGACGCTATCGGAATGCGAAGTATACCATTTTCACATACGTCAAAAATCTTCAAGGAAACCATTTTTCACATCTGAAGAAATAATCTTTTTTCACATGTGAAAAATATTTGTTTTCCTGCAATCGTCAGAAATGGGTGAAAAGATATTCATATTGACATAGACATTGATTCTATCATAATGCGAAGTATGACATTTTTAAATACGACAAAAATCTCCAAAGAAACCATTTTTCACATCTGAAAAAATAATATTTTTCCACATGTTAAAAATACTTTTTTTTCTACAACCGTCAGAAAAGGGTGAGAAGACATTCACATTGACATAGACATTGACGCTATCAGAATGCAAAGTATGACATTTTTACAATTTATTATTTAAAATCTACAATCAAACCATTTTTTCAAATCTAAAAAAATAATCTTTCCACATGTGAAAAATAATTTTCCCTACAACCGTCAGAAAATGATGACATTGACATAGACAATAACGATATCATAATACGAAATGTGACATTTTTAAACAGGTCAAAAATCTCCAAGGAAACCATTTTTCACAAGTGAAAAATATTTTTTTCCTACAATCGTCAAAAAAGGGTGAAAAACATTCACATTGACATAGACATTGACGCTACCAGAATGTGAAATGTGACATTTTTAAACAGGTCGAAAATCTCCAATGAAACCAGTTTGTCACGTTTGAGAAAATATTCTTTTTTCACGTGTGAAAAATATTTTTTCCTACAACCGTCGAAAAAGGGTGGAAAGACATTCACATTGACAGACATTGACGCTCTCAGAATGCGAAGTATGCCATTTTTAAACACGTCAAAAATCTCCAAGGAAACCATTTTTTCACAGCTGAAAAATAATCTTTTTCCACATGCGAATACATTTTTCCTACAACCGTCAGAAAAGTGCGAAAATACATTCATATTGACATGGACATTGACGCAATCGGAATGCGAAGCATGCTATTTTTAATATCGTCAGAAATTTCCAAGGAAACCATTTTTTTCACTTCTGAAAAAATAATCTTTTTTCACTTGTGAAAAATATTTTTTCCTATAACCGTCGAAAAAGGGTGGAAAGACATTCACATTGACAGACATTGACGCTCTCAAAATGCGAAGTATCCAATTTTTAAACACGTAAAATATCTCAAAGGAAACCATTTTTTCACATTTGAAAAAATAATCTTTTTTCACATTTGAAAAAATAATCTTTTTTCACATGTGAAAATTTTTTTTTTCCTACAACCGTCAGAAAAGTGTGAAAACATTGACGCTTAGAATGTGAAGTATGACATTTTTCAACACGTCAAAAATCTTCAAGGAAACCATTTTTTCACATCTGTAAAAATATTGTTTTTTCCACATGTGAAAATTATTTTTTTCCTACAACCGTCAGGAAAGGGTGAAAAGACATTCATATTGATATGGACATTGACGCTATCAGAATGCGAAGTTTGCTTTTATACACGTCAAAAATCTCCAAGAAAACCATTTTTTCACATCTGAAAAAATATCTTTTTTCACATGAGAAAAATATGTTTTTCCTACTATCCTCAGAAAAGGGGAAGATGACATTACATAGACATTGACGCCATCATAATGCAAAGTATGCAATTTCTAAACACGCCAAAAATCTCCAAAGAAACCATTTTTCACATCTGAAAAAATAATTATATTTCACAGGTGATTTTTTTTCTTTTCTAAAACCATGAGAAAATGGTGAACGGACATTGACATAGACATTGACGCTATCAGAATGGTAAGTATTAATTTTTAAACACGTCAAAAATTTCCAAGAAAACCATTTTTTCACATGTGAAAAAAATATTATTATTCACATGAGAAAAAAAGGTTTTTCGTACCACCTTCCGAAAAAAGAGATATGACATTCACATCAACGTAGACATTGGCGCTATCAGGATGCGAAGTATGCCATTTTTAAATACGTCAAAAATCTCCAAGGAAACAATTTTTTCTCATCTAAAAAAATAATCGTTCTTAAAAAAAATATTTTTTTTCAACAACTGTAATAAAATGGCGAAAAGACAGACAAAAGTTGACATAGACTTTAACGCTATCAGAATCCGAAGTATGGAATTTTTAAAAAGTCAAAAATCTCCAAGGAACCCATTTTTCACATCTGAAAAAATAATCTTTTTTCACATATGAAAAATATGTTTTTTCCTACAACCGTCAGAAAAGGGTGCAAAAAATTATCTAAATGCGAAGTAAGCCATTAAAGCCGTTAAAAATCTCCAAGGAAACCATTTTTTCACATCTGAAAAATAATCGTTTATCACATCTAAAAAATAACCGTTTTTCACATGTGAAAAATATTTTTTCCTACAACTGTCAGAAAAAGTGAAGACATTAGCATTAACATAGATATTCACGCTATCAGAATGCGAAATGTGTCATTATTAAACACGTCAAAAATTTTTTTTTCTACAACTATCAGATGTTGACGTTGACGTTGACGTTGACGTTGACGTTGACGTTGACGTTGACGTTGACGTTGACGTTGACGTTGACGTTGACGTTGACGTTGACGTTGACGTTGACGTTGACGTTGACGTTGACGTTGACGTTGACGTTGACGTTGACGTTGACGTTGACGTTGACGTTGACGTTGACGTTGACGTTGACGTTGACGTTGACGTTGACGTTGACGTTGACGTTGACGTTGACGTTGACGTTGACGTTGACGTTGACGTTGACGTTGACTTAGAAATCAGCTTTTGGGATAACAACTATTTATGCTGGAATGAAGGAGTTTTTTAACTTTGACTTTGACTTTGACTTTGACTATGACTTTGACTTTGACTTTGACTTTGACTTTGACTTTGACTTTGACTTTGACTTTGACTTTGACTTTGAATTTGACTTTGACTTTGACTTGACTTGCGAAGAATGCCATTTTTAAACAATTCGACAAACTCACGTGCGAAAAAATGTTATACATTGCAAACAACGTGGTTTCACAAGTTTTTCACACGTAAAAAAAAATTTACACGTGAAAAATATTATTTTTTTACTGTGAAAAATTCACTCAAATTTTCAAAATTTCAGGAGCAGAATTAAGAAGATATTTGAAGTAAGTCATGTTCGTACCTACTTTGACCCACTCTGACATGTTTTGATGCTTTAACTTAGGAATCGGCTTTGGGGATTACAAATATTCATGCTGGCATGAAGGACATTTTTTTGACTTTGACTTTGACTTTGACTTTGACTTGCAAAGTACGCCATTTTTAAACAAGTCTACAACCCCCTTTTCACGTGCGAAAAAATGTTATACGTTGCAAACAACGTGGTTTCACATGTTTTTCACTTGTAAAAAAAAAATTACACGTGAAAAATATTATTTTTTTACTATAAAAAATTAACTCAAATTTTCAAAATTTTAGGAGCAGAAGTAACAAGATATTTTGAACAAGTCATGTTCGTACCTACTTTGACCCACTCTAACATGTTCTACTTGAGCAAACTTTGATGTTTTAACTTAGGAATCAGGTTAGGGGATAACAAATATTCATGCTGGCATGAAGGAGTTTTTTAACTTTTGACTTTGACTTTGACTTTGACTTTGGCTTTGACTTTGATTTTGACTTTGACTTTGACTTTGACTTTGACTTTGACTTTGACTTTGACTTTGACTTTGACTTTGACTTTGACTTTGACTTTGACTTTAACGACTTGACTTGCGAATTATGCTATTTTTAAACAATCTCTTTTTCACGTGCGAAATAATGTTATGCATTGGAAACAACGTGGTTTCACTTTTTTTTACACGTGAAACGTTTTTTTTTACACGTGTAAAAAAAATTATACATGCAAAAAATATTATTTTGTGACTGTGAAAAATTCACTCAAATTTTCAAAATTTCAGGAGCAGAAGTAACAAGATATTTGGAACAAGTCATGTTCGTACCTACTTTGCATACTCTTCTACTTGAGTCAACTTTGTTGTTTTAACTTAGGAATCAGCTTTGGGGATAACAAATATTCATGCTGGCATGAAGGAATTTTTTTTATTTTGACTTTGACTTTGACTTTGACTTTGAATTTGAAATTGATTTTTACTTTGACTTGACTTGCAAAGTATCCTATTGTTAAACAAGTCGCAATATCTTTTTGTACGTGCGAAAAAATGTTACATTGGAAATAACGTAATTTCACATTTTTTAAAACGTGAAAAAAATTTTTTTACTAGTGTAAAAAAGAATTTACACGTGAAAAAATATTATTTTTTGACTGCGAAAAATTCATTTAAATTTTCAAAATTTTAGGGGCAGAAGTAACAAGATATTTGGAACACAGTGTTCGTACCTACTTTGACTCACTCTAACATGTTCTACTTGAGCCAACTTTGATGCTTTAACTTAGGAATCAGCTTTGAGGATAACTGGTATTCATGCTGGCATGAAGGAGTTTTTTTTTGATTTTGACTTTGACTTTGACTTGCAGGAGTTTTTTTTTCTCTATTTAACAATTTTGGCACTTTTCGCTCCTTTGTTACTTTTGCTCCTCATTTATGTGGATTATTCTTATTTTAACAGTTGTAGAAAAAATATTGTTTATAATATGTGTGTAGTCTTGAAGAGTGACTCTCTTGCGCAACAAAAAAACAACATCTGTTTCGCGGACTTAATATAAAAATAACTATTTCTCACTAAACATTATTTGACTGTAAAAAATATAACCAAATTCATTTAATAATTCTTATGTAAACAGTTGTAGAAAAAATATTCTTTAAAAAGAATAAAAATTCAAAATTATTTTTTATTTATATTACGTATGCCAAATTGGTGTTCTTCGGCGCATTCGAATGACTTCTTCGACAAAAATTGACATTCTATTGCGCACCTAATTCACGCACTAATTTTGTAAATCAGCTTCATTTAACCCATACAAAAATTGTATTACCATACCAAAATCTCGTGGCAAGTTGAGCAGTCCACGCGGAGATTTGTTGTCGCGGTTTCTCCAAATACTTTTTTACTCTGCGCTAATTTTATCACCCCCTCCCTCCCAGGTGACGCGAGGTTTTGGTAAGGTTATACATGCTTCTTTAACACGTTCGCTGCCACCGCAATTGGCATTGCATTTACGCAAATATAAAGTCGGACGCACTAGCGCGAACGTGTTAAGACTCAAACTTTATATTTATTCCACGTAATGACATCATAATTGTGATCAAATGATCGTATCACCTATAATGACTCCTAAGGTCAACAGAATAACAACGCATAATTTCAGCACCATAACGTCAGTAGTTTTGCAATTATGCCTGCACAGAAAAAACCAACGCACAAAAATTAAGTTTTCATTTTGTTTACACCTATTATTATTATTATTGATACCTTCCTTAAAAATACATCACGTACGCTTTTGCTATCTACCTGTACGGGAACATGTAAGCTGACGATACATTATAATATTCTTGGAACAAGGTAATACCATCATAAGTAACGTCGGAAACAAGAGAACGCTTTCGGAAATTCGGGCGCGCTCGCTCCGGAGATAACGGCGCGTCGTTGAAATGACAATCTTGTCGACTTAATGTCAAGCGATTGTAGTTCGAGCATGTGCTGCTGCTCCGGTAATAATGGAGACTTCGACGATCGATACGCAAAGCAAGCGTTTCAAAGTCGCCGTGAATTCAACCAAACGCATATGTGCGGTTACGGGGGCGGTATTAATCATCCCTCTTTATTTGCTCGATTGTTTATCCAACAATGACATGACAGGGGTTCGCGGACAGCGTTTTGTTAAGAGTTGTGATAATATGTACTCGGGGTGACATTTTGTTGCCATTGCCATTGTTTGTACGGCTTCGAGTTTGAACACAATCACGCGAAAAGTGGAATGTTAATGTGAAAAGGTACAAGAGTGTGATAATAAAAGGGTATACATTTTGATTTACACAGGGGTGGGGTGTTTTTTTTAAGTATTGAATATTTGTTTATATTATTCTTGTATCAAGAGTGTAAATAATAACGATATTTAATTTCCATTTTTCTTTATTTTGCTTCTGCTACAATTTTTTGTGGTGAAAATATACAAATATGCCTTAGTTGTCGATGAGCCTTAAACCTAAAATTCGATATGGATTTTCAACTTAGTGCCTGATCGATAAGTTTATTTTTAAATTAATTGTAACAGCACTCAGTAGCGACTCGTGGAACTTGTTGATGGTAGAGCCACTTATACAATATATTATTTAGCTTATTCCCTAATGATCTAATTTGATTCATTGTGTAATGCGCGTAACGTAGACTGATAGTTTTAGCTTGGAGAAATATGACCAACAAGTGCACGTCTTCGTCGCGCGCACGATATGATCCAGAATTTATTTGGCACGTTTAGAGAGCGACCTCTCCTGCACCCCTCCAACCGCGCGCCTACCCTCGGTAGCCTATATCCTAACGAAATGCCGTGTCAGATGGAAGCTGGCACCGTTAACGGCGCGCCTCGGCGTTGCTATGGGAAACAAATGCATTGCGATTTGTTTCTAATTATTAAAGTTATGCAAGCGCTGTTTAACATTTAAACTGGCGAAAAAGTGTTTTAAGAAATAATTGAAAATTCTTACCGAGCTTGAAACTACAGATAGTGTCATGGTTCCTTGTGCCTACACAACGAGCCGCCCCTGATAGCACTAATATCGTGTGAGTCACAAAATTTTGTTTCAGAGTTGGCGGTGAGATAAATGAGGTATGTCGCATATTATTACGTCATGAGACTAAATGAGTTCAATTGAATTAAATTTAAAAAAATGAACTAATCTCAGTCTATTTCTCTCTCTTAGGCATAGCCAACTCAGAAAGAAAATTCAGTGGCTTATACTTTATAAACAATCATTAGAGTCAGCCAGATTTTTTTGTGTTGCCTTGCTGTAATTTTTTTTGTGAGTCAGCTCACCAGCCGTTGGATGCCATTATTATATGGACTGAATCATTGGTGCAAAATTTTTAACCAGTAAGTTCTTTCGAAACTTTTCTGATATTAAATTGTAGCTCTGATGTATCTGTAGCTCTCAAGTGTTACGTTTTCAAAAATCAAACTATCAATGAACACCTTCTGTTTTTGAGGTTAAATTCTATTGAATTCATTAGAAAGTATTATTAAAATATCGAGAACGACCAACGTGCGAAAAATACATGTCTTGTGAAATAAAAGATATTTCAAATCCTACCATTCAAATTTTTAAAAATATGTCTTCTTCTTTTTTCTATTCTTCGTATTTCCATAGTTGAAATTACGCATTTTACATTTTTTTTCGTGTATATCAAGGAGAAATACGAACGTGCAAAAAATGGGTTTCTTGTGAAATAAGAAATACTTCAAATCCCACCAATCAAATTTTTGAAGATATGACTTTTTCTTCATTTTTCTAGCCTTCGCATTTCCATTGTTGGATTTAGGCCTTTTTCGTTTATTTCCGTGTAAGTCAAGGAGAAGGATGAACGTGCAAAAAATATGATTCTTGTGGAATATTATATATTTAAAATCCTACCCTTAAAATTCATGAAGATGTCTTCTTCTTTCTATTCTTTATAGTTCCATTGTTGGATTTAGGAGTTTTACATTTGTTTCCGTGTAAATCAAGGTCGATAAACGTGCAAAAAAATGCTTCTTGTGAAATAAGAAATATTTCAAATCCTACCATTAAATTTTTTGAAGATATTTCTTCTTCTTTCTATCCTTCGTGTTTTTATTGTTGGATTTAGGCCTTTTACATTTATTTCGGTGTAAATTAAAGAGAAGAACGTACGTGCAAAAAATGGGTTTCTTAAATATTTCAAATCCTACCATCCAAATTTTTGAAGATATGTCTTTTTCTTCTTTCTATTCTTCGTATTTCCATTGTTGAAACTACGAATTTTACATTTATTTCGGTGTAAATCAAGAAGAACGAACGTGCAAAAAATGGGTTTCTTATGATATAAGAAATATTTCAAATCCCACCAATCAAATTTTTGAAGATATGTCTTTTTCTTCTTCTTTCTAGCCTTCGCATTTCTATTGTTGTATTTAGGCCTTTTCTATTTGTTTCCGTGTAAGTCGAGGAGAAGGATGAACCTGCATAAGATATGATTCTTGTGGAATATGAAATATTTCAAATCCTACCCTGAAAATTCATGAAGATATGTCTTCTTCTTTCTGTCCTTTATATTTCCATTGTTGGATTTAGGAATTTTACATTTGTTTTCTTGTAAATCAAGGTCGATAAACGTGCAAAAAAATATGCTTCTAGTGAAATAAGAAATCATTTCAAATCCTACCATTCAAATTTTTGAAGATATTTCTTCTTCTTTCTATCCTTCGTGTTTTTATTGTTTGATTTAGGCCTTTTACATTTATTTCGGTGTAAATTAAGGAGAAGAACGTACGTGCAAAAAATGGGTTTCTTAAATATTTCAAATCCTACCATTCAAATTTTTAAAGATATTACTTTTTTTTTCTTCTTTCTAGCCTTCTCATTTCCATTGTTGGATTTAGGACTTTTCTATTTGTTTCCGTGTAAGTCGAGGAGAAGGATGAACGTGCAAAAGATATGATTCTTGAGAATTTGAAATATTTCAAATCCTACCCTTAAAATTCTTATATATGTCTTCTTCTTTCTATCCTTTTTATTTCCATTGTTGGATTTAGTAATTTTACATTTGTTTCCGTGTAAATCAAGATTGATAAACGTGCAAAAATGCATCTTGTGAAATAAGAAATCATTTCAAATCCTACCGTTCAAATTTTTGTAGATATTTCTTCTACTTCTTCTTTCTATCCTTCGTAATTCAATTGTTGGATTTAGGTCTTTTACATTTGCTTCGCTATAAATCAAGAAGAAGGACCAACGTGCAAAAATATGTTTCTTGTGAAATAAGAAATATTTCAAAACCTACCATTAAATTTTTTGAAGATGACTTTTTCTTCTTTCTATCCTTCGTGTTTTAATTGTTTGGATTTAGGCTTTTTACATTTATTTCGGTGTAAATCAAGGAGAAGAACGTACAAAGAATGGGTGTCTTGTGAAATAACTTGTGAAATAAGAAATATTTCAAATCCTACCATTCAAATTTTTGAAGATATTTCTTCTTCTTCTTTCCATCCTTCGTAACTTCATTGTTGGATTTAGGTTTTTAAATTTGCTTCGGTGTAAATCGAGAAAAAAGGACCAACAATTAACCTACCATAAAATTTTTTGAAGATGGCTTCTTCTTCTTCTTTCTATCCTTCGTATTTTCATTGTTTGATTTACGCCTTGCATTTGTTTTCGTGTAAATCAAGGAGAAGGACCAACGTGTAAAAAAATAAGTTTCCTGTAAAAGAAGAAATAATTTCAAATCCTACCATTCATATTTTGAAGATATGTCTTCTTCTTTCTATTCTTCGTATTTGCATTTTTGAATTTAGGCCTTTTCCATTTGTTTGCGTGTAAATCAAGGAGAAGAAAACGTGTCTCTTGTGAAATAAGAAATATTTCAAATCCTACCATTCAAATTTTTGAAGATATGTTTTCTTCTTCTTCTTGTTGTTTCCATCCTTCGTAATTCCCTCATTGGATTTAGGCCTTTTACATTTATTTTCGTGTAATTCAAGGAGAAGTACGAACGTGTAAACAAATAATTTCAAATCCTACCATTCAAATGTTATGTCTTCTTTTTCTTTCTATTCTTGGTATTTACATTCTTGGATTTAGGCCTTTCCCATTTGTTTCAGTGCAAATCAAGGAGAACTACGAACTTGCAAAAAATAGGTTTCTTGTGAAATAACAAATATTTCAAATCCTACCATTCAAATTTTTGAAGATGTGACTTCTTCCTCTTCTTCCTACCCTTCTTATTTACATTGGACGTTTGTTTCCATGTAAATTAAGAAGGACGAACGTGCAGAAAAAATATGTTTCTTGTGAAATAAGAAATATTTTAAATTCTACCATTCTAATTTTTGAAGATGTCTTCTTCTTCTATTTTCTACCCTTCGTATTCCCATTGTTGAGTTTATGCCATTTAAATTTGTTTCCGTGCAAATGACGGAGAGGAACGAACGTGCGGAAAATATGTTTCTTTTCAAATACAATTCCACGATTCAAATTTTTGAAGATATGTCTTCTTCTTTCCATCCTTTATATTTCCTTGTTGGATTTAGGCCTTTTACATTTATTTCCGTGTAAATCAAGAAGAAGAAAACGTACAAAAAATGGGTTTCTTGTGAAATAAGAAATATTTCAAATCCTACCATTCAAATTTTTGAAGATATGTCTTCTTCTTCTTTCTATTCTTCGTATTTCCAGGAATTGCGCCCTTTACATTTGTTTCAGCGTAAATCTGAAAGACGAAAGGACGAGCGTACAAAAAATCCTACCCTTAAAATTCATGAAGATATGTCTTTTTCTTTCTATCATTTATATCTCCATTGTTGGATTTGGGAATTTTGTAAATCAAGGTCGATAAAAAAGGAATTGCGCCCTTTACATTTGTTTCCGCGTAGATTAAGGAGAAGAACGAGCGTACAAAAAATGTGTTCCTTGTAAAATAGGAAATAATTTGAAATCCTACCATTTAAATTTTTGAAGATATGTCTTCCTCTTTCTTTTCTTCATATTTACATTGTTGGATTTACACCTTTTCCATTTGTTTCAGTGTAAACCATGGAGAAGGATGAACATACAAAAATATGTTTCTTGTAAAATATAAAATATTTCAAATACTACCATTCAATTTTTTGAAGATATTACTTCTTCTTTTTATCCTTATTATTTCCATTGTTAGATTTAGATATTTTACATTTGTTTCCTTGTAAATCAAGGAGAAGGACGAACGTGCAAAAAATAATATTCAAATTTTTGAAGATATTTCTTCTCTTTCTTCTATCTATTCTTCGTGTTTCCATTGCTGGATTTACGCCTTTTACATTTGTTTCCGTGTAAATCAAGGAGAAGGACGAACGTGCAAAAAAAAAATACTAATTTTTAAAGATATTTCTTCTCTTTCTTCTATCTATCCTTCGTATTTCCATTGTTGGATTTACGCCTTTTACATTTGTTTCCGTGTAAATCGATACGTTTCCGAGGAGAACCAACGTGCAAAAAATATGTTTCCTGTGAAATAAGAAATATTTCAAATCATACCATTCAAGATTTAGAACTTATCTTTTCTTCTTCTTCTTTCTAGCCTACGTATTTCCATTGTTGGATTTAGGATTGTTCTATTTGTTTTCAAGTTTTTCTGTTGGCCGCTACCCTCATCCATTGAGAAACTTGATATAGTCTTGATATAGTCGATTTATTTGATCTAGGGTCTGCCCAGTGGCGGCTCGTGACATGACTCACGGTGAAGCCAGCGAACATATAGGTGTTTCCAAAAATGTTTCAAACATAAAATTCCGGTTCCAAAATGGCGGACTATTTATGTGAACAATAATGGAGTCCCAACGAAATTCATTATATAGTGTTTTTTGAATTGCTGATTCCTGAACTGAAATCAAATTTTCCAAAAACAAAATGGAGGATCCAAGATGACGGACCACATATGTAAAAAAAATGATGGAGTTTTAACGAAATTCACTATATTGTGGTTTCGGGATCGTTGATTCGAAAACTGATTTGAATGGATTTTTAAAAACAAAATGGCGCGTCCAAAATGGCAGAAAACTTATGTGAAAAATTATGAAGTTTCACCGAAATTTAGTAAATGGTGGTTTTTGAGGCTGCTGATTACATAACTGAAGTCAAGTTTTTCAAAAACAAAATGGCGGATTTAAAAGGGCAAACTATTTATGTGAAATAAATATAGGGTTCCAACGAAATTTAGTATTTGGTGGTTTTTGGAATCGCCGATTCCAAAACTGAAGTCAAATTTTTCAAGACGGTAATTTTAACGAAATTTAGGAAATGGTGGTTTTTGAAGTTGTTTATTAAATAAATGAAGTCAAATTTTTCAAAAACAAAATGGCAGATCCCAAAGGGCCAACTATTTACGTAAAAAAATATGGGGTTCCAACGAAATTCAGTAAACGGTGAGTTTTGAGTTCTCTGATTCCAAAACTGAAGTCAAATTTTTCAAAAACAAAATGGCGTATCTTAAAGATCATAACACTTATGTGAAAAACTATGGCCTTTTAACGAAATTCAGTATATGGTACTTTTTGAAGTTGCTGACCACAAAACTGAAGTCAATTTTTTTAGAAACAAAATGGCGGATCCATGACGGCAATCCACTTATGTGAAAAATGATGGAGTTTCAAAAAAATTTAGTAAATGGTGGGTTTTGTGGTTGCCAATTCCAGAACTGAAGTTAAATTTTTCAAAAACAAAATGGCGGATCCAACGTGACGGACCGCTTTTGAGAAAAATGATTAGATTTCAACGAAATCCATTATATGGTGCTTTCTGAGGCGGCTCATTCCAAAACTAAAGTAACATTTTTCAAAATCAAAAAAGCGGATCCAAAAAGTCGGACCATTTTAATTACAATTAAAGTTTGTATATAGGAATTTCAGAGGTCGCTGAATTCAAAAATAAAATTTCAGTAACCAAAATGAGATTTATTTAATTTTTCTTTCAAAACTGTAATTTTATCGGAATCGGAAATTCCAAAAAAAATTATATACAGGGTCCTGCAACAGTGCGTCGGGCTTTCCTAGTGCCTTTCCTGTGGCAAAAAAATCTGAAAATCCCACAAATGTATATCTTTGTCAAAGACAATCGACCCATGGGAGGATTTTTTTTCCCAAAATATTTTATTTCAATTTTATTCCATACTTTAGCCGCGTATGTATATAAATGTGCAAATGCAATTATGACCCTCTCCATTTAAAGCTCGAACAACTATTAAGTAATATTAATTACGTATGTAATTTTACAATTTTGTAAATGGGTTTTCTGAATGTTAACAAAATTCAAAAGCATCCCACAAATATTAATTAACCTTCCGCTAATTACAAATTCATAACAGAGACTCACGTGCTCGGTGTAGTTATCAATAATTAATGTTACACGCAAAGCTAGAGCGAAAAATACAGCGGTTTCATTGAAATGAAAATGGACCCCACATGTTTAATTATCATTGTTAACGCTAATAAATAATGTAATAAAAAATACATTATGTAAAATTATTTGAATAATTAAACTTGTAGATTAAAATTGAAAACCTCACTTGTTCCAGAAGCATTATAATAAATTATAAGATGAACATTAGCCTGAATATACAGGGTGTCCCAATAGTCTGAGCCAGAAGGTTGTGCTCACACAATAAATTGATTTTTTTTTAATGGCGGAGGTGAGACTCTTCAAACTTGGATCTGTTTTCATATATAAAAAAAATAACTAAACAATTGACGATTTAAATATGGTGGTATTTTATATTGTTTTTGAAGTGGTGTATCTAAATATTGAAAAAAATTGTGAGCGTTCCATTTAAAAGAATATAACTTGGTGTGTTATATATAACTTAAAAATTGATCAATATGAAAATATTTTTATAACATGCACTCAGACACGATCTATGATAATCCATCAATAAATTTTTCTTACAGCTTTTTGTGTGGGTACAATCTTCCGAGATCAGACTGTCGGGACACCCTGTATAAATACATATTCACTCTCTTAAGACTGTTGAATATTTATATATTGAGGCTACTTTTGTTTAAATTTAACCCTAAGCTAACGAAATATTGAATTCTGGTGAAAGCGCCGGGAACTTAAAATTTACATTATGCATTCAATAGTACTATAACTAACATGCAATTTTTTGCCGAATATTTAACGACAAAATAATGACATTTGCAGGGAATTAGTTGATTCAATAAGTTATTTGTTTGTAGTCTTAATAAGACTTGATTTTTCAGAGTCACGAACAGATTGGATATTCATACATTCAGGCGTCTTCATTTAATTTATTTTATGCTTCTGCAACAATTAATTTGAATTATTTCACTATGAAAAATATACCCAAACTAAACACCGCAAATTAAAAATGTCATTTTATTTGGATTTAAACTAAAAAACTTTTAACATCCCAACCAGTTTTACACACATTCAACATTCAACACGCCTTCTACTTTTAATTGAGTTTTAGGCTGATAACACATTCATTTTTGAATAATTAACATTAAGCAATTACGTAATACTGTTTTAAGTTTTCTAATTAAAAATTTAATTAACCGTCAGTATTTGGTATGGCGTAAAAGGTTCATATTGAAAATTTTAATAAAACTGGTCGATTGAATTTATTTGAAAATTTATACACAAATTATGTATGTACTACGTTTTTACTTTTTAAAATAAAAATTGAATTTTCAATCGTCAGTATAAATAAGGCATACAAACTTCATGTTGATTTTTTTTTATAAAACCGGTTGATTAAATTTATTCAAAAATTGATACACCTGTAGTTTCGTTGCCATGATTATATTTACTCGATCCAATTCAAAATTCAAAATTTTGCCTCGGTGTCTGTATCGATCGCTGTGTTTGCAGTGCACACACGGATTTTGTTTACTAGTGCCCGGAGTGGCAATGTGCGGATTATTTAAAATTATACAGTAATCCGCGATGATTTGTTTATCTCAAATCAGCATTAATCCACGTTACACCTGAAATGGGAAAAATAATGTAACGAACGTCTGTCACGAAGTGATTTACATTTTTCGGCCGTCGCATAATTTTTAATTAATCAAGTCAATGTTTTGGTCCTTTAATTAGCAAAAAGAATCTATGGGGATATTTGTGGGGCTATTTAAATGATATTGTTAAATTTAAATGTGTGGTATTTTGATTTTTAATTATTAATAAATGATTTGATCATTTTTTATTCAAAAATAAAAAAACGGTTTCCTTGATTAATTTTGAGTCGGTAATGCTAATGTAAAAAACTGTGAGTTACTTTTTAAACCATTAAATTTTAACATATGCGAATAATAATTGGTAGGGGTCCTAATAATTCGAAACTTCGCAACTTCGAATATCGAAGTTTTTGAATTTTTAGAAGATTTTTGAAATTTTTGAAAAATCTATAATTTTTCGATATTTGAGCATTGAAAATCGCAATTCTTGGGTTTTTGATGGCGATTATCTAGAAAACTGAATAATTAAAGTTGTTTGGTTTTTTCAGAATATTAAAGCCCAATTATTCCCCAATACTGCTATTTAAGTTGGAAGTCTGTATTTACCTCAGTTTTTAAATAATAAATAATTTTTTGATTTTTCAGCTTTAAAAATGATCATTCTTGAGTTTGATTTTGATTATCTAGAAAACTAAATAACTAACATGCTCTTATTTTTTACGAATATTAAAGCCCAATGACTATTCAATAATATTGTTAAAGTTTTTAGTCTCCATTTATGTCAGTTTTTGAAAAATAAAGACTTTTTCGATATTTGAGCATTGAAAATGGAAATTCCTGGGTTTGATGGTGATTATCTATAAAACTAATTAATTAATGGTATTTCATTTTTCTGAAGTATTAAAGCCCAATTATTTCTTAATAATGTTGTTAAAGTTGGAAATTTGAATTTAAGTTAGTTTTTGAAAAATACATATTTTTCCGATTTTTGAGAGTTGAAACTTGTAAATTTGGGGTTTGATGGCGATTATCTAAAAAACTAGGTCCTCAACGAGCATGAATATTTCTTTAAGTCGACGCCTTATCATTGATTTCCAATTTTGTAAAAGTTTGGACTTTCTGGTTTTGAATAATCAAAGCTTTTTCGATTTTTAATCGCTAAATCTTGGCATTCTTGCATCGATCCTGATTATTTGGAAAACGAAATGATTGACATGCTTTGATTTTTCAATATTTACTAAAGCAAAATGATTCCGAAATAATCCATTCAAAATTGGAAGTCTGCAGTTATTTTGGTTTGTGAAAAATCAACGCTTTTTTGATTTTTAAGCGTTGAAAATGGCCATTTTTGGGGTTTGATTTCGATTATTTAAAAAAATAGATAATTAACATAGAAAATTAAAATCCAATTATCCCCCAATAATGCTGTTAAAGTTGGAAGTTTGAATGTAAGTCAGTTTTTGAAAAAACGATAGATTTTCAATTTTTGAGAGTTGAAAATTGTAAATTTTGAGGTTGAAAAACTGTATCATGGCATGGATTTTATTTTATATTGAAGCCTTATCATTGATTAACAATTTTGTGAAAGTTTGAACTCTGCATTTGTTTCTGGTTTTGAATAATCGATGCTTCTTCGATTTTCAAGCGCTAAAAATCGCCATTTTTTAATTGATCGTGATTATCTGGAATACGCAATGATTGACATGCTTTGATTTTTCAATATTATTAAATTATTATATTCTGAAATAATGCTTTAAAAGTTGGAAGTCTGCAGTTTTTTTTGGTTTTTGATAAATTAACGCTTTTTCGACTTTTAAGCGTTGAAAATGGTCATTCTAGGGTTTGATTTTGATTATTTAGAAAACTAAATAATTAACATGGAAAATTAAAGTCCAATTATTCCCCAATAATGCTGTTAAAGGTGGAAGTTTGAATGTAAGTCAGTTTTTGAAAAATCAAAAGTTTTTCAATTTTTGAGAGTTGAAAATTGTAAATTTTGAGGTTGAGAAATTATTGTAAAAAAACAAAAAACAGTTAAACAGAAAACTTTTTCTAGCGGATTTTGGCCATTTTTTCTTCTGAAAAATAATTACTTTACACGCTTCTTTCGATCATTATGAAGCGTCATGAATTTTTTTAAATTTTTCTGAGACCCAACAGTTTTGGCATGCATTTTTTTCCTGAGTAATAATACTATGGAAAAAATGACAAAAATCGTCAAATGACCAAATAATTTTTTTTCTGAAAAATAATTACTATACACGCTTTTTCCAGTTATTAAAAAGCGTCATGAATTTTCTTAAATTTTTCCGAGACCGAACATTTTTTGCAAACATATTCCTCAGTACTACAATGTAAAAAACATCAAAAATGACGTCATGAAATCATCAAATGACCCAAACATTTTTTTTTTCGGAAAAATAATTACAATACACGCTTTTTCCTGTCATTAAGAAGCATCATGAATTTTTTGAATTTTTTCTGAGACCCAACATTTTTTGCATGCATATGTTCCCTGAGTAATACTATGGAAAAAAAATGGCGAAAATCATGAAATGATGAAATCATCAAATAGACAAAAAATTTTTTTCGGAAAAATATAAATATATACTTTACACGCTTTTCCCCGTCACTAAGAACCATCATGAATTTTTTCAAATTTTTTTGAGACCCAACATTTTTTGCAAGCATTTTTTTCCTGAATAATAATACCATGGAAAAAATGTCAAAAATCATGAAATGACATCATCAAATGGCCAAAACATTTTTTTCAGAAAAATTATTACTTTAGAGCAGAGGTCGCCAAAGTGGTCTATATAGACCCCCAGGGGTCTATTTGACAAAAGTAGGGGTCGATCGAATATAAGTATATTTGGATTCCGCGTTTGGAAAAAATCATCAAACTATTTTTGGTCATCGTCGCCTTGTAAGTACATAAATAAATTAAATGTTGAGTTTCGAGGGGAATTAAAATTAAAATTGACCAATTTTAATTGAAAATTACTTTTATGGGGGTCGATGGAGATTACGAAAAATTATATAGGGGTCGATGATCAAAAAAGTTTGGTGACCCCTGCTTTAGAGGCTTTTCCCGGTCATTAAGAATCATCATGATTTTTGCTTTAATTTTTCTGAGACCCAACATTTTTTGCATACATATTTTCCCTGAGTAATACAACGGAAAAAAATGGCGAAAATCATGAAATGATGAAATCATCAAATGAACAACAAAAATTTTTTCAGAAAAATATATACTTTACACGCTTTTCCCCATCATTAAGAACCATGATGAATTTTTTTAATTTTTTTGAGACCCAACATTTTCTGCAAGAAATTTTTATTCTGAGTAATAATTCTATGGAAAAAATGACAAAAATCATCAAATGACCAAATAATTTTTTTTCTGAAAAATAATTACTATACAAGCTTTTTCCAGTCATTAAGAACCGTCATGAATTTTTTTAAATTTTTTTGAGACCCAATATTTTTTGCTTGCATTTTTTACGGAAAAATGGCGAAAATCATGAAATGATGAAATCATCAAATGAACAAAAATTTTTTTTTGGAAAAATATATACTATACACGCCCTTTCCAGTCGTTAAGAAGCGTCATGAGATTTTTCAAATTTTTTTGAGACCCAACATTTTTTGCAAGCATTTTTTTCCTGAGTAATAATACTATGGAAATAATGACAAAAATCATGAAATGACCAAATAGTTTTTTTTCTGAAAAATAATTACTGTACACGCTTTTTCCCGTCATTAAGAACCGTCATTAATTTTTTTTAATTTTTCTGAGACCCAACATTTTTTGCATGCATATTTTCCCTGAGTACTTACAATGGAAAAAATGTCAAAAATCATTAAATGAAATCATCAAATGGCCAAAACATTTTTTTTCAGAAAAATTATTACTTTAGAGGCTTTTCCCGGTCATTAAGAATCGTCATGAATTTTCTTAAATTTTTTTGAGACCCAATATATTTTGCAAGCATTTTTTTCCTGAGTAATAATACTATGAAAAATGACAAAAATCATCAAATAACCAAATAGTTTTTTTTTTCTGAAAAATAATTACTATACACACGCTATTTCCCGTCATTAAGAAGTCATGAATTTTTTCAACAACAACTCAACATTTTTTTACGGAAAAAATGGCGAAAATCAAGAAATTATGAAATCATCAAATGACCGAAAAACATTTCTTCGGAAAAATAATTACTATATACACTTTTCCATGTCATTAAGAACCGTCATGAATTTTTTTAAATTTTTCTGAGACCCAACATTTTCTGCATGTAGTTTTCAATTGCAGTATTACTTTTTCCTACATTTTTTTGAATATGAAAAATATTCAAAATCTTACACAAAATGATTTTTTTAAGAAAAAATTAATTGAAATTTTGGTTATAACTATGAATAAAAATGTTTCATAAAATGATTTTTTTTTTCTCGAAAACAAAATTAAAAATGTCATTTTAAGTAAATTTTTTTAAATATGAAAAATATGAAAAATCTTACACAAAATGATTTTTAAAAAAAAAATTAATTCAAATGTTGGTTATAATTATGAATAAAAATGTTTCATAAAATGATTTTTTTTTCTCGAAAAAAAAAAAAATTAAAAATGTCATTTTAAGTTAATTGTTTAAATATAAAAAATATTAAAAATCTTACACAAAATGATCTCTTTTTAGAAAAAGTCAATTGAAATTTTGGTTATAATTATGAATCAAAATGTTTCATAAAATGATTTTTTTTCTCGAAAAAAAAAATTAAAAATGTCATTTTAAGTTAATTGTTTAAATATGAAAAATATTAAAAATCTTACACAAAATGATCTTTTTTTAGAAAAAGTTAATTGAAATTTTGGTTATAATTATGAATAAAAATGTTTCATAAAATGATTTTTTTTTCTCGAAAAAAAAATATGTCGTATTAAGTTAATTTTTTAAATATGAAAAATATTAAAAATCTCACACAAAATGATCTTTTTTTTTAGAAAAAGTTAATTGAAATTTTGGTTATAATTATGAGTAAAAATGTTTCATAAAATGATTTTTTTTTCGAAAAAAAAAAAAATTAAAAATGTCATTTTAGGTGTAAGATTATGAAGTGATCAAATATCTATATAAATAATAATTGTTAAGGATGCTGAAATCAACAACATATAAAGAATACCTTTCTTTCGAAAAATCCTTAGTTTTTAAGTAAGTTGGAGGTAAAAGTGTTGAGAACTTGAAGTTCACATTTTATGTTTTGTAATTTTGACGTTTCCATCCGATCCCGCAAAACCCTTGATGCAACATCAAATCGGAGAAAGTAACATGATAGCCACATCGCTATTTTTACTTTCTCCGTTACGAAGTACGAGAAAGTATTGTAATCGTGAAAAATTCAAAAAAATTTTACGGAAATATCCGTTTTGGGGTCCCTTTTTAACAATTTCTGGATTTTTTTTGTGTCTGTATGTGTGTGTGTTTAACATACGTCTTATTTGATAATCCGAAGAACTGAAAAGCTTTTGGTAAAATTTCGTACACCGGAAGTGGGTGTTTACCTTCACTATTTTTTTGTTTTTTGCCAATATTTTCTTAAAGATTAAAAATATCACAAAAACATTTAAACAAACATTGAAGACACCAAAGAAATGAACATCTTTTGCTTGAAAATATTTTTCATAAAATCATTTTTATTCCAGAAAAAAAAATATTAATTTTTTTAAATTTTTGGTATATAATTATGAAACACTAATAGTTACAATAAATTTAGGTTAATAGCAATTGTAGAGAATGCTAAAATGAACAATTTATAAATAATAAGTTTTTTTCGAAATCCCTTTAGTTTTTGAGTAAACTTCGTTTTTAATTTGAAGTATAATTTTTCCGTCTTTCATAATTTTGACGTTTTAAACGTCAGTTTCATCGGCTCGATGTACATTTAAAATATGATTTCAACAATAAAAACGTAAATATAAATGGCTATGATACCATCAAGTCGGACAAAGTAGCATGATGGCCACATCACCATTTTTTTATTGTACTAAACTACATCTAAGGGTTAGTTAGTTGCTTAAAGTATTGTTCATATTATTTGTAAGGATTCTGCAAAATGGTTGTGTATTTTAATAATTACTTATATTTTTCATGAAGACTATCATCGTTGTGAAATCGGCTTTCAATATATATTCGGTAAAGAGATGAAAATATTTTCATCTATCGAATAAAAAGTGATTAACACCCTGTGAAAATTCGACTTTTCGCGTATATGTGTATGGAAACACATTTAAAAAAAAGTTTATCGGTTTTACGCGCATTCAATACGCTTTCCATTTCCATTCAATTTTAGACCGACAAAACATCGATTTTGTTAAGTTTTTAATTTTAAAAAATAAGCGTAATATGTAGCGGATATTAAAAGAATGTTATACCCTTTCATAAAACACATTATTTATTTATTACATTTATAATTCAGTCGCCAGCGCCCGAGTGGTTCTTTCAGACTTTTCGCACTCTGCATTAACATTTCACAGAGACGTATTTAAACTCTTAACTATTGTTTCGCGTAACCCTTTCATGATCCAAAACGCGTTAAATTTTAAAATCCGGAGCGAGAGCGCGCCATAATTCCGGCTTAAACTATCTTGTATAAAAAAAACATGTATCGAGTGAATTAGGGTTGATTACGACCTTAATTTAATTTTTTATATAGTGAAACTGTGTGTAAATAATGTCGAGAAAAATTGTACAAAAAAAAAATTATAACGTTGATGAAGGTGATGTCGAGCTAGTACGAGGGCGGTGCACTCTACCTTTCGATTCCTCATTATTTCAGCTTTTACTCGTGAATGGACTGTCAATTATTCCCAGAAGATACAATCATATTTTATACGACTTTAGTAAAAAGAGAAATAAGCAAGTTTCCCCCGCTTCCGGGATTACAGATTTCCATGCCGGATCTCGTCGGATTCGGCGTGGACGTCTTCGAAATTTTCAGGTCATTTGAGCACAACGCGCGACTTTAAGTTACGCCCTCCATATTAACAAGACATGTTTTTAATGATGCTATCCGAGTGCTGTATTATTTGAAGTGATGGACTATAAGATAATTAAAAAAAAATGTATTGGTTTTAGCGTATTAGCCGCTAACGAAGATTATTAAATTTTTTTTGCCAACGACATCGAGCTGATCTACCACGGTCGCTAACTATAAAAATATTTCGAAAATAAATGAATATGTAATACAGGAATCTTAGAGTTGTCGGGAAAAGCATTTTTAAATTGTTTATTAGATATAATTATTTATTTTAATATTTGCGTATTAGCAGTTCATATTATTAAAGATAGTAATATATGTTCAAATTCTAAATGTCTAAAATTCTCGACCAGTTTCGCCTTATTATGACATTTTCAGAAGATTTTTTTTTCTCTTGACAATTCCATAATAAGGCGAAACTAAATGAAAATTTTAAACATTTAGAATGCAGCTGTCATTTCCAAGGCACTCTTTGCAAAAACAGGATTTTTGGCATATCCATTAAACTGCTAGACCAAACCCCAACACATGACACATCACCGTACTGATTTTTATCTGTATTTGAAAATGTTAAAATACAAAATGGCGCCCATAAGAAAAAGCAAAATTTGATGATGTTTCCCGATGGAATGACCCTTAATACAACAATCATAAAACTAAAAAGAAAACACCCGTATTTAACACTGAACATATTATTAACGCCTATGTTCAATCGTAAAATAATCACATCAACGCATAGCATTTAATTAAATTGTATGCAATCAAGTACACAAAGGTGACAGTGGCACAGCTTAACGCATTACGAATAATAGTTAGGTTAATTAAATTAAATACGGTTTCATAGAATTTTTCAACAACTGCTAACACTTTCCATTTTCAATGTCAAACTTTGGAAGACGAATAATTGATATCGTTCACCGTCTCTCCCTAAACCCTTATCGCACTTTCGCGAGATAAAAGTATACTTCCAAGCATGATTTCACGGTTTTAAAATCGTGAGCTCACGTGACGTGATAGCTGTCTGTGCCTTTTGCGTAGTTGGACAAAATAACTATCCAAACCCCTATCACACAATCACGTGAAAATAGTGCACTTCCAAGCATGATATCACGGTTTAAAAATCTCAACGTGACGGCACGTGACGTGATAACAGTCTGTTTGTTCCTTTAGCGTATTTGGGCAAAATACAAAATTGGGATTTGTATAATGAGTTAAACATTAAGATAAAACGTCTTGTCCTTTGTGCATCAACAAAGCAAACTTAAGTGGCAGAATTGGTGCATAAAAAAGATTCTATGTTTCAGGATTCTTTGATTAAAAAAGCTTTGCCAATCTAACCATATCTTGTGTAATAATCTTTCCGTAAAACAAAAACCGCAAAAATTAGTTTCTGTCAATACAACTGGTCCTAGCACCAAAAGTTTAGAAATGATCAGCCTTCTATATTTTATAAGAATCATTGAACATTTTTTTGCAGGAAACAAAACGCATCGATGGAAAGTCAGAATTTTTAATTGAAAATTGCATAAAATTAGTTTCCTGTTGATAAAAATTATATCTGCCATCGCAACTTGCTTCAATCATCAAAATCGCTTTAGCAGTAAGCAATGTTTAATATTTTGCAAGAATCCATCTTTGATGGGAACAAAATGGCGTCGGTTGAAATTCAGAATTTTTGAATTGAAAATTACACAACATTAGTTTTCAGTCGATTAAAATTATATCTGCCAATGCAACTGGTTCTAACTGTCAAAATCGGTTTGGAAATGATCATCTTTTTGTGTTTTAGAAGAATAATTAAAAAATATTTGTTGAAAACAAAATGGCGTCGGTTGAAAGTTAGAATTTTAAATTGAAAATTGCACAAAATTTGTTTCCTGCTGATAAAAATTGAATCTGCCATTGCAACTTGTTTGAATCGTCAAAATTGCTCTAGCAGTAAGCAATATTTAATATTTTGCAAGATTCATAAAAAAATCTTCGATAGGAACAAAATGGCGTCGGTTGAAATTCAGAATTTTTGAATTAAAAATTACACAACATCAGTTTTCAGTCGATTAAAATTATTTCTGCCAATGCAACTGGTCCTGACTGTCAAAATCGCTTAGGAAATGATCAGTTTTTTATGTTTTAAAAGAATAATTGAGAAACCTTTGCTGAGCACAAAATGGCGTCGGTTGAAAGTCAGAATTTTGAATTGAAAATTACATCAAATTAGTTTCCTGCTGATAAAAATTGTATCTGCCATTGCAACTTGCTTAAATCATCAAAATCGCTTTAGCAGTAAGCAGTGTTTAATATTTTGGAAGAAGTATAAAAAAATCTTTGATGGGAACAAAATGGCATCGGTTGAAATTCAGATTTTTTGAATTGAAAATTGCATGAAATTAGTTTCCTGCTGATAAAAATTGTATCTGCCATTGCAACTTCCTCAAATCGTCAAAATCGCTTTAGCAGTAAGCAGTGTTTAATATTTTGGAAGAATTATAAAAAAAAATCTTTGATGGGAACAAAATGGCATCGGTTGAAATTCAGAATTTTTGAATTGAAAATTGCATAAAATTAGTTTCCTGCTGATAAAAATTGTATCTGCCATTGCAACTTCCTCAAATTGTCAAAATCGCTTTAGCAGTAAGCAGTGTTTAATATTTTGGAAGAATTATAAAAAAAAATCTTTGATGGGAACAAAATGGCATCGGTTGAAATTCAGAATTTTTGAATTGAAAATTGCATAAAATTAGTTTCCTGCTGATAAAAATTGTATCTGCCATTGCAACTTCCTCAAATTGTCAAAATCGCTTTAGCAGTAAGCAGTGTTTAATATTTTGGAAGAATTATAAAAAAAAATCTTTGATGGGAACAAAATGGCATCGGTTGAAATTCAGAATTTTTGAATTGAAAATTGCATAAAATTAGTTTCCTGCTGATAAAAATTGTATCTGCCATTGCAACTTGCTTAAATCATCAAAATCGCTTTAGCAGTAAGCAGTGTTTAATATTTTGCAAGAATCATAAAAAAATCTTTTATGGGAACAAAATGGCGGCGGTTGAAATTCAGAATTTTTGAATTGAAAATTGCATGAAATTAGTTTCCTGCTGATAAAAATTATATCTGCCATTGCAACTTGCTTAAATCGTCAAAATCGCTTTAGCAGTAAGCAGTGTTTAATATTTTGGAAGAATTATAAAAAAATCTTTGATGGGAACAAAATGGCATCGGTTGAAATTCAGAATTTTTGAATTGAAAGTTGCATGAAATTAGTTTCCTGCTGATAAAAATTATATCTGCCATTGCAACTTGCTTAAATCGTCAAAATCGCTTTAGCAGTAAGCTGTGTTTAATATTTTGCAAGAATCATAAAAGAATCTTTGATGGGAATAAAATGGCGTCGGTTGAAATTCAGAATTTTTGAATTGAAAATTGAAAATTGCATAAAATTAGTTTCCTGCTGATAAAAATTGTATCTGCCATTGCAACTTGCTTAAATCATCAAAATCGCTTTAGCAGTAAGCAGTGTTTAATATTTTGCAAGAATCATAAAAAAATCTTTTATGGGAACAAAATGGCGGCGGTTGAAATTCAGAATTTTTGAATTGAAAATTGCATGAAATTAGTTTCCTGCTGATAAAAATTATATCTGCCATTGCAACTTGCTTAAATCGTCAAAATCGCTTTAGCAGTAAGCAGTGTTTAATATTTTGGAAGAATTATAAAAAAATCTTTGATGGGAACAAAATGGCATCGGTTGAAATTCAGAATTTTTGAATTGAAAGTTGCATGAAATTAGTTTCCTGCTGATAAAAATTATATCTGCCATTGCAACTTGCTTAAATCGTCAAAATCGCTTTAGCAGTAAGCAGTGTTTAATATTTTGGAAGAATTATAAAAAAATCTTTGATGGGAACAAAATGGCATCGGTTGAAATTCAGAATTTTTGAATTGAAAGTTGCATGAAATTAGTTTCCTGCTGATAAAAATTATATCTGCCATTGCAACTTGCTTAAATCGTCAAAATCGCTTTAGCAGTAAGCTGTGTTTAATATTTTGCAAGAATCATAAAAGAATCTTTGATGGGAATAAAATGGCGTCGGTTGAAATTCAGAATTTTTGAATTGAAAATTGAAAATTGCATAAAATTAGTTTCCTGCTGATAAAAATTATATCTGCCATTGCAACTTGCTTGAATCGACAAAATCGCTTTAGCAGTAAGCAGTGTTTAATATTTTGCAAGAATCATAAAGGAATCTTTGATGGGAATAAAATGGCGTCGGTTGAAATTCAGAATTTTTTAATTCAAAATTACACAACATTAGTTTTTAGTCGATTAAAATTATATCTGCTGATGCAACTGGCCCTAACTGTCAAAATCGCTTTGGAAATGATCAGTCTTTTATGTTTTAAAAGAATAATTGAAAAATATTTGTTGAAAACAAAATGGCGTCGGTTGAAAGTCAGAATTTTGAATTAAAAATTGCATAAAATAAGTTTCCTGCTGATAAAAATTGTATCTGCCATTGCAACTTGCTTGAATCATCAAAATCGCTTTAGCAGTAAGCAGTGTTTAATATTTTGCAAGAATCATAAAAAAATCTTTGATGGGTACAAAATGGCAGCGGTTGAAATTCAGAATTTTTGAATTGAAAATTACACAACATTAGTTTTTAGTCGATTAAAATTATATCTGCCAATTCAATTGGTCCTGACTGTCAAAATCGCTTTGGAAATATTCAGTTTTTTATGTTTTAAAAGAATAATTGAAAAATATTTGTTGAAAACAAAATGGGTCGGTTGAAAGTAGAAAGAATTTTGAGTTGAAAATTTTAAATATTGTTTCTCCGCTAAACTATTCGATATAAACAAAATTTTTACATGGTACTGGTATTTCTCTAAAATAATATAATGAAAAAAAAATGATTGAATTGATATTTGTAAAGAGAGAAGGGCGCCGTTGATGTAATGAACTTCTTTTTGGGAGCCACAAGTGAAGAAGGTTGAGAAGCATTGGTCTAAAAATTGCACAAATTCCTTAATTCAGTGGAAAAATCCACCGACAATAAGGAACCGAAAATTTGAACAATAATATCAATAATAAATATTGAAATATTTTTTCCCCGTGCAATATAGTAGACAGCCGTTTCTAATAGCCGAGATCTTACAAGATCGAAATCGATCCTCGGTTGTCGTACAATATTGAACAATTCTTTGCACATTCCAAAATAATTTGAAGGAATTAATTTGAGCTCTGCCTCGAACAACCCAAAATAAAAATATTCGACAAATTAAAAAAATATATATTAATGGTTGTGGCAGGATCGAAACCGATCCTTGGTTGTCGTACAATATTTAACAACTCTTTGCTTATTCCAAAATAATTCGAAAGAATTAATTTGAGCTCTACTTCGAACAATCCAAAATAAAAATATACGACAAATTTAAAAAATATATATAAGTGGTTGTGGCAGGATCGAAACCGATCCTTCGTTGTCATACAGTAATTAACAACTCTTTGCTCATTCCAAAATAATTCCAAAGAATTAATTTGAGCTTTGCATCGAACAACCCAAAGTAAAAATATACCGCAAATTTAAAAAAAATATAATAATCGGTTGTGGCAGGATAGCCTAGATGCTTTCGCCAATTCCCCTAAATCATCATACCCTGCTATTAATTTAAAAAAATCTCATTAAAAACAGCTCAAATCAATAGCGGCGTTCACACGTACACTCACAGCGCGTTTTTAGTGTGCGATGTTCTTGCATTCACACGCACACTTCACAGCGCGAGATTGGAACGTGCGGGATTGCGCGTACGTGTGAACGCATTTAATAAGTATTTCCTTCAAATAATTAAAGAAAGCACTCAGATAGTATAACCGAAATAAAATTCCGTTTTCACTGTAACTATAAGGGCGCATCGTTATAGTCAATATATTCCCACTAAAAATATACTATATACATAAATATTTTTTACTATCTATATTTAAAACAATCACGAAACAATCATTTACTATTTACATTAACAAAAGCGCCGGACTTACCGCTCCTAGTGAGCGCATTTATTGCGAGCAACATTTACATATCCTTGCCAGCAATAATAAACCGTTTAGCTTTTAATGTCGTGAAACCAAAAATAAAATAAAATCTACGAAAATTTCTTGTAGCGCGAGCGGTAAGCCCGGCTCGATTTTCTTTCTAAAACCAGAAATAGAATTCCAAAGACAAGGCTTCTTTCTCCTCTCACACGTCTTTTCGTTGGAATAAAACTAGTTACGCGTAATTGTAAGCGTTTCCAAACATGGAAGCCCATCGGTCGATTTTTGTAAATGTGAATGCTGAATGCTGAATGGAACGGATAATAGATGATTTAGCTTCATTGACTGGTCTTAGAACAGTAAAAAAAAAACGCGGCCACGGCGCCAAATATGTCTTCCTTGAAAAATCGCTATTGTCTATTATTAAATTAAGGGAGCAAAAATTGTCACTTCGAGCGTGAAAATTTTAGACTTAAAGAACAAGAAAATAGTATTATTGCAGCAGACACTTTTATAATTCCGGGGAAACCCAAAAAAAAAAAAGCGCACGTCCCACTTGATTTTGATTTGATTTCTTTCGTCCGCGCCCCGACACCCGCTTGCCGGAACATCCGGTCGTCGGGGCGCCCATCCATATTACCTCTTTCTCGCAAATTCGATCGCTAAAATTAAGTGAATATACAAACTAAAGTAATTGAAGAAATACTATTTATACTGATAAGCTCGTAGAAATGACAATAAATTGCTTTAAAGAAATCTTTAGAGAAAAAAAAAAACAGGAGTTTAGGGAAATATTAGCGGATACGTTCGGTTTAGGTTTATATATTTTTAGAATTGTAATTAATTCGGTTACGTGTTTGAGAAAAAAATTCTATTCGTTGTTCTATAAAAAAAAATATTTAAAAATACGAAATCATTCTGAACGACGAGATCACATAATGATTCTTGAATTTAACTGAAAATACAATTGTAAATAAACAAATATATACATGTGAAACAAAAAAAGATAATGTGTAATGTATAACTTTTTGTGTTTTGAGATGGCTATCTATAAAAAAATAAATTAATTATGTATTTATCTGTGATTAAATATGTTTTCAGATGAATACCGTTCGTTACTTTATTTTATGCAGAGATCTCCCCCTATTCCTTATATTTTTCTGTAATAATACAACGCAACGCTACAAATTCCATCAAAACCACCAATTTTATACAAAAGTAACTTATTTTGGATATATCAAAAAAGTTTTTCACATACTTCAACTAGAAATAAAATAACATCGCAAAAAAAACTTAAGAAATTTTCTTAAAATACACTCATTTTAAACAAATGCATCTATCTAAATAATTAACCTACACCAGATGGAAAAAAAATGGTAACACTCTAAACTCTAACTGAAAAAATTAAAAATTACATTTGATGACTTGAAAAATTCTAAAAATTCAACCACTTGGGAAATTTACTTTGAAAATCTTTCTTTTTCTTTCTCTCTGATTTGCCACTATAACAAATAACTTACAAGAGTTGAACTTAAAACGGCAACGTTCAAAAAAACTCGGACGAACAAAAACAAAAATTGCATTCGAAGATTTAAAAAATTCTAAAATATGAACCAATTGAGAAATTTGCCTAAAAATTACTCATTTTGCATAGAAGTAACTTATTCTTGATTTACTTTAAAAAAATATATTCCACAACGCTTCAAACTCGAACTGAAAAAATTAGAAATTACATTTGACGACTTGAAAAATTCTAAAAATTCAACCACTTGGGAAATTTACTATCAAAATCATTCATTTCACACAAAAATAACTCGTCTTTGATTTACCATAATAACAAATAACCTACAAAAGTTGAACTTAAAACGGCAACGTTCAAAACTCGGACTAACAAAAACAAAAATTGCAATCAAAGATTTAAAAAATTCTAAAATATGAACCAATTAAGAAATTTGCTTAAAAATTACTCATTTTACATAGAAGTAACTTATTCTTGATTTACTACAAAAAAAAAATTATTCTACAACGCTTCAAACTCGAACTGGAAAAATTAGAAATTACATTTGACGACTTGATAAATTCTAAAAACTCAACCACTTGCGAATTTACTTTCAAAATCACTAATTTCACAGAAAAATAACTCGTCTTTGATTTACCAAAATCACGAATAACCTACAAAAGTTGAACTTAAAACGGCAACGTTCAAAACTCGGACTAACAAAAACAAAAATTGCATTCGAAGATTTAAAAAATTCTAAAATATGAACCAATTAAGAAATTTGCCTAAAAATTACTGATTTTACGTAGAAGTAACTTATTCTTGATTTACTATAAAAAAAATATATTCTACAACTCTTCAAACTCGAACTGAAAAAATTAAAACTTACATTTGACGACTTGAAAAATTCTAGAAATTCAACCACTTGGGAAATTTACTTTCAAAATCACGCATTTCACACAAAAATAACTCGTTCCTGATTGACCACAATAAAAAATAACCTACAAAAGTTGAAGTTAAAACGGCAACGTACAAAACTCGGACTAACAAAAACAAAAATTGCATTGGAAGATTTAAAAAATTCTAAAATATGAACCAATTGAGAAATTTGCCTAAAAATTACTCATTTTGTATAGAAGTAACTTATTCTTGATTAACTATAAAAAATATATTCCCCAATGCTTCAAACTCGAACTGAAAAAATTTGAAATTACATTTGACGACTTGAAAAATTCTAAAAACTCAACCACTTGGGAATTTACTTAAAAATCACTCATTTCACACAAAAATAACTCATCTTTGATTTACTACAATAAAAACTATCCTACAAAAGTTGAACATAAAACGGCATCGTTCAAAACTCGGACTAACAAAAACAAAAATAGCATTCGAAGATTTAAAAAATTCTAAAATATGAACCAATTAAGAAATTTTCCTGAAAATTACTCATTTTACATAGAAGTAACTTATTCTTGATTTACTATTAAAGAATAGTATATTCTGTAACAAGGTTAGAATGGAAATTCGATGCGAGTGGAATATTTCGAGCGCGAGCCGTGAGGCGAGCGCGAGGAACCACGAGCATCTGAATTTCCATTCTTACCGAGTATCAGACTATAATTTCTCCTCGACCAGATAAAATAGACTAATAAAGTAATGAACACAAAGAACTTACGTTTTATCACGTTTGTGGTTATGTTTATAGTATTTTGACAATTGTGGTATCCAAGGCTAATTGTTTTATTCGAAACGATGTGAGAATATTCATTCTATCCCTTGTTATGGAATGAATTACATGCAAAACGCATAAGCGCATAGTGTTTTGTTCCATAACAAGAGTGAGAATGTGTACGTTCTATAATCAAAATTGATTTCAGAATGCTTAAATTCTATGGTGGTCGTGGAGAAAAATATATTCTACAACGCTTCAAGCTCGAACTGAAAAAAATAGAAATTACATTTGACGACTTGAAAAATTCTAAAAACTCAACCACTTGGGCAATTTACTTTCAAAATCATTCATTTCACACAAAAATAACTCGTCTTTGATTTACCATAATAAAAAATAATCTACAAAAGTTAAACTTAAAACGGCAACGTTCAAAACTCGGACTAAGAAAAACAAAAATTGCATTCGAAGATTTAAAAAATTCTAAAATATGTACCCATTGAGAAATTTGCTTAAAAATTACTCATTTTACATAGAAGTAACTTATTCTTGATTTACTATAAAAAAAAATATTCCACAACGCTTCAAACGCAAACTGAAAAAATTAGAAATTCATTTGACGACTTGGAAAATTCTAAAAATTCAACCACTTGGGAAATTTACTTTCAAAATCGCTCATTTCACAGAAAAATAACTCGTCTTTAATTTACCACAACAAAAAATAACCTACAAAAGTAGAACTTAAAACGGCAACGTTCAAAACTCGGACTAAGAAAAACAAAAATTGCTTTCGAAGATTTTAAAAATTCTAAAATATGAACCAATTGAGAAATTGGCCTAAAAATTACTCATTTTACATAGAAGTAATTTATTCTTGATTTACTATAAAAAAAAATTCTACAACGCTTCAAACTCGAACTGAAAAAACTTGCGAATTTACTTAAAAATCACTTATTTCACACAAAAATAAGTCGTCTTTGATTTACCACAATAAAAAATAACCTACAAAAGTTAAACTTAAAACGGCAACGTTCAAAACTCGAACTAACAAAAACAAAAATTGCATTCGAAGATTTAAAAAATTCTAAAATATGAACCAATTAAGAAATTTGCCTTAAAATTACTCATTTTACATAAAAGTAACTTATTCTTGATTTACTATAAAAAAAAAATTCTACAACGCTTCAAACTCGAACTGAAAAAATTAGAAATTACATTTGACGACTTGAAAAATTCTAAAAATTCAACCACTTGGGAAATTTACTTCAAAATCACTTATTTCACACAAAAGTAACTCGTTTTTGATTTACCACAATAACAAACAACCTACACCAGTTGAAAATAAAATGCAATTTTCAAAATTTGGACTAAGGAAAACAAAAATTACCACGAAATTTGTTTTAAAATTACTTATTTTAAATATAAGTAACTTATTCTTGATTTTCTATTAAAAAAAATTAAAGTAGGCCAGCTGACAATAAAATGGCTAAATTTTAAACTCGAACTAAAATTTTCAAAAATTACGTTACGTATGAAAAAATCTAAAAACGTAACCAAAGCAATTTGCTTCAAAATTACTCATTTTATACAAAGCGAACTGTTTAAAATAATTAACCGAGACCAGCTGGAAATAAAATGGCTACACTCCAAACTCAAAATGGGGAAAACTAAAAATTGCATTTGACGATTTGCAAAATTCTAAAATAATTACCACTTAAGAAATTTGCTTCAAAATTACTTATTTTACATTTTCTTGATTTGCTATAAAAATAAATTGATCTACGACAGCTGACAATAAAATGGCTACTATTCCAAACTCGAACTAAAATATTCAAAAATTGCATTCGACGATATAAAAAAAAAAACTAAAAATGTAACCACTAGAAAAATTTGCTGTCTCATTTTACAAAGAGAACTGATTTTTAATTTATTGCATAAATAAATAACTTAGACCAGCTGGAAATAAAACGGTTACGCTCCAAACTCGAACTGGAGAAAACAAAAAATTGCATTCGACGATATGAAAAAATCTAAAAAACGTAAACACTGGAGAAATTTGCTTCAAAATCATTCACTTTATACAAAGAGAACTGATTTTTAATTCATAGCAAAAATAATGAACCTAGAAACAAAATGGCTACGCTCTAAATTCGAACTGGAGAAAACAAAAAATTGCGTTCGAAAAAAAATTCTAAAATCTTAACCACTCAAGATATTTGCTTCAAGATTGCGCAGTTTATATATAACTAACTTATTCTTGATTTACTATAAAAAAAATAATCTACACCATCTGACAACAAAATGGCTGCATTCCAAACTCAAACTAAAATATACAAAAAATTGCATTCGACGATCTCAAAAATTCTAAAAATTTAACCACTTAAGAAACATGCTTCAAAATCACTCATTTTACAGGCTGTTAACTCGTCTTTGGTTTACTGTAACAATAATTAACCTGAACCAGCTGAAAATAAAATAACAACGCTTTAAACTCGAACTGAAAAAACGTAAAATTACATTCGACGATTTGTAAAAAAAAAACCTAATCACTTGAAAAATTTACTTCAAAATCTCTTATTTCATACAAAAGTAATTATTTTTTGATATGCTATAAAATAGTTAATCTACACCGGCTGGAAACAAAATAGCAACGATCTAATCTTGAAGTAAAGAAAATAAAAATTGCATTCGACGATTTGAAAAATTCTGTAAACTTAACCACTTAAGAAATTTGTTTCAAAAACAATAAATTTATGCAAAGGTAACCTATTTTTAATTTACCATAAAAACAAATAACCTACATCAGCTGGAAACAAAATGGCGACGTTAAGAACTCCAACTAGAGAAAACATACATTACATTCAAAATTCCTCTTTGGTATAACTCAATATATTAATGGTTCGAAAGCTCTTTTCTGCTTTCAGATTTCGTCGTATTGAGAAAACGTGGCATTACAGTGGTGGCGTTTCGCGAAAATTCGGAGTTCATACAAAAGAAAACTTCAACTAAAGCAACAACATATATGGTCTTCTAATGTTAATAAACGAAGAAAAATTTTAGGGACAACGCGGGATAGTAAGAAAAAAAATCTTGGTTAAAAAACATCAAGGATTTACCCCGACTGGATGCCCATACATTATTTAGAGCAGAAGAAGAAAATATTTTCCTTGAATGATAAAAATTTTCACTGGATGGTTTGGAACTTTAAGAAGAAGAAGAGTACACACCCGTGCAGAATTTTTCTTACCTATTTTAGCTACCTTACTCGCACTTCTATCTATTGTTTCCAAAAGATATTTGCTATAACACAGATTTTAATCAAAACTATTTTTTAGGCTAACTTGCCCAAGGAAAAGAAAGAGAAAACAGGAAATCTAAGGAAATCGGCATAATAATTATTTATTCAGTTCTAAACAAAATATTTTCTTTACCGTGTAATTTAAAAACTGAAAAATAGTGAAATAGGATCTTTAACCGAAACAGTATTGTTTGCAATTTAATTAAATATGTTGTGTTCTCAGATATCAAGTCAGCAACTCATCAACTGATAATTTCCCTGCAATCACAGTTCCAGATACCTTTGAAGAATCATCAGTTGAACGCAGGACCTCAAGGCCAACATTATTATCTCTGCCTGTTCCAACAATCGAGGCGCAGACCTTTGCAGGTTTCAAATGAAGAGGAACAAACAAGAACGCTTTGTATTTTCAAATTTTTGCGGGAATCAAACATTAAAATTTAGTGCTGGCCTATGTAATTATCCTCTGTGGTAGAAGCCTTTAAACCGTGGTATACCTGTTTGTGTTTCAAGCCGCCTTGATATACCCCTTGGCGTGAAGAGTGTCCTTGTACATCCTAATTTTAATATTATTTAAGTTGCTGCTAAATTATATCATCGTTAGCGGCTGAATGGTCAAACCTATGCCAAAAAAAAAAAAAAACAAAAAAAATAACGCTAAACTTTACATCATGTTTATTTATTTATTTATTTATTCATTTAACGGATAACACCTTTTTTACAAATTACAAAATAAGATTATTAAAATGCTTAAAAATTAAATTAAATTAAAACTGAGAAATAAAATATTGCACTTCTATGTACGCTGACGTTATACTGACTTTATTTTATTATTTTTCTACAACCCTTATTTCTTATTTAGTTAGAAATTCTAGTAGTTTAAGCCGTAATTAATTTTGGCGTTAACGGTCTGAATAACAATTACAAATAAGGTAGAAACGCCAAAGTGGCGTAATCTATCACCTAATTGTTCTATTACGAGTGGCGTAACTACCGACAGATAAAGGAATATAACAATAATAATGTTATGAAGCTTCACCAAAATTGGGGGTCATTTACAGAATTAAAAGAGTGTGTCAAGTTGGCACCCCAATAAAGAGTTCTGATAGTTCTGAATGAAATTCTCCATTCCTTTTGATGTATCTTGAAGTACCATCAACTTTAAAAAAAAAATTCTGTAAAATTGGGCTGTCAGGAATTTTTTGAAAAATGGGGTGCCAACTTGACACCGCATCCCAACATTGTTATCGAATAGTACTGAACTAGTTGTAAGATGTTTGGGTTAGTACTATAGTTCCTGATACTTTTAAAAAAGAGTTCTGAATTTCCAGAGATAAAAATTTTCAAAGTTTCGAAATATTCAAATTCATATTACTCACTTAATATTGGTCTAATCTAAATATTTCATAACAACTATGGAAAGAACTCACAAAGAACTACAGGAAACACCTATCAGAACTATCCGGAACAATCAAAAATATTTTTTTGAAAAAAGTCGCAAAGCAAAAAAAAATTGAGAGTTCCAGTAGTTCTGAGTTAATTTTCTATTTCTACTCATCGAGTACAATAATTCTTTCTTATAAAGAAATTCGATACAATCACGATTTATGGCATTTCTAAATAAATTTAAAATTCGATAATAGAAAAATTAAATTTTGAAAATACCCATTTCCTGTCATTTAATCGCAATTTGCCATTAGAGTTTTCGTTAGAGCTCCTTGAGTACAATCTATAAGTCAAATCAGAACTCCCAGAACTATTAAAAAAAATCAACATTTTGAAGATTATTCTAAGTCGAAAAATTAAATTTTGAAAATACCCATAAATCGTGATTGTATCGAATTTGTTTATAAGAAAGAATTATTGTACTCAATGAGTAGAAATAGAAAATTAAATCAGAACTCCTGGAACTCTCATTTTTTTTTTCATTTCGGAATTATTTTCAAAATGTTGATTTTTTTTAATAGTTCTGGGAGTTCTGATTTGACTTATAGATTGTACACAAGGAGTTCTAACGAAAACTCTAATGGCAAATTGCGATTAAATAACAGGAAATGGGTATTTTCAAAATTTAATTTTTCCATTATCGAATTTTAAATTTATTTAAAAATGCCATTAATCGCGATTGTATCGAATTTGTTTATTAGAAATAATTATTGTACTCAATGAGTAGAAATAGAATATTAACACAGAACTCCTGGAACTCTCAATGATTTTTTTTTTATTTCGGACTTCGGAATTATTTTCAAAATGTTGATTTTTTTTAATAGTTCTGGGAGTTCTGATTTGAATTATGGATTGTACTCAAGGAGTTCTAACGAAAACTCTGATGGCAAATTGCGATTAAATGACGGGACATGGGTATTTTCAAAATTTAATTTTTCTATTATCGAATTTTAAATTTATTTAAAAATGCCATAAATCGCGATTGTATCAAATTTGTTTATAGGAAAGAATTGTTGTACTCAATGAGTAGAAATAGAAAATTAAATCAGAACTCCTGGAACTCTCAATTTTTTTTTTAATTTCGGAATTATTTTCAAAATGTTGATTTTCTTTAATAGTTCTGGGAGTTCTGATTTGACTTATGGATTGTACACAAGGAGTTCTAACGAAAACTCTAATGACAAATTGCGATTAAATAACAGGAAATGGGTATTTTCAAAATTTAATTTTTCCATTATCGAATTTTAAATTTATTTAAAAATGCCATTAATCGCGATTGTATCGAATTTGTTTATTAGAAATAATTATTGTACTCAATGAGTAGAAATAGAAAATTAACTCAGAACTCCTGTAACTCTCAATTTTTTTTTCATTTCGGACTTTGAATTATTTTCAAAATGTTGATTTTTTTTAATAGTTCTGAGAGTTCTGATTTGATTTATAGATTGTACTCAAGGAGTTCCAACGAAAACTCTAATGGCAAATTGCGATTAAATGACAGGAAATGATATTTTCAAAATTTCATTTTTCTATCATCGAATTTTAAATTTATTTAAAAATGCCATAAATCGCGATTGTATCGAATTTTTTTATAAGAAATAATTATTGTACTCAATGAGTAGAAATGGAAAATTAACTCAGAACTCCTGGAACTCTCAATTTTTTTTTGCTTTGCGACTTTTTTCAAAAAAAATATTTTTGATAGTTCCGGATAGTTTCCTGTAGTTCTTTGTGAGTTCTATCCATAGTTGTGAAATATTTAGATTCGACCAATATTAAGTGGGTAATATGAATTTGAATATTAAGAATTTCCAACTTTTTTAAAATTAAAAATTTTTATCTCTGGAAATTCAACAGAACTCTTTTTTAAAAGTATCAGGAACTAGAGTACTAACCCAAACACATCTTAAAACTAGTTCAGAACTATTCGATAATAATGTTGGGGTGCGGTGTCAAGTTGGCACCCCATTTTTCAAAAAATTCCTGACAGCCTAATTTTACAGGACTCTTTTTTAAAAGTTGATAGTACTTCTAGATACATCAAAAGGAATTGAGAACTGTATTCAGAACTATCAGAACTCTTCATTGGGGTGCCAACTTGACACACTCGAATTAAAAGACCTATCAAATGAGCCAAAATTTCCCTTTAAAAAATACAAGCAATGACAAATGTCAATTCAAATGCGAAGCTGCACTGATGAGAGATAAATCTCAAAACGCGTCTGCAGATGGCTATTTACTTAATTTTTGCATATTTTAGGGTTCAGTTTTATTGTTTAAAGTTTCAAATTCAATTTAGTTTAATTTTCAAGTTAGTCCTGTGGGTAGATATAAACGATCTTAAACCAATGTTATTTAGCTAGTAGTACTATCGTGTGAGCCACGAAATTTTGTTTCAGAGTTGGCTGTGAGATAAATGAGGTATGTTGCATATTATTACATCATGAGACTAGATCACTTCAATTAAATTAGATTTAAAAAAAATGAATTAATATCAGACATGACTGCTATGCTTCTCTCTCTCTCTCAGGCATGGCCAACTCAGAAACAAAATTCTGTGGCTTACACCTTAGTAATAACATGCAAATTTCTTTTGTATTTTTTGTTTGTATTATATTACTTTATATTGTTAGTTATTTATAATTACTATTAAGAACTCCTACCTTTATTTTATTATTAGAATTTTAATATTATATTACTTATTGTGGAATTATATTTATGTATTCTTGTAAAAGTTGAAACGTTTAAATGAATAAATTAATAAATAAATAAATATCGGTGCCAAGTGGCAGTAGTCAGGGAAGTAGTTGTTTCAATAAGTTATTTGTTTATAGTCTTAGTAAGACTTAATTTTGCTTGCAGAGTACCGATCTACGTGACATGTGTACATAATTTCTGTGATTAAAAGCACTAATAAAGCTAGAAATTAAAGCTAATGCTAATAAGCTAATAATAACGAACAGGTTGAATATTCATATATTCGGGCTATATTTCGTCTTTATGGAATTTATTTAATGCTTCTACAACAAGTTGAGAGATTGTCTCAAATTTATTTATGACAAATATCAATGAAAAAACCATTGAACACTGCCAAAATGTAAGAATTGGCATTATTGAGAGTTTTTTTTTCAAGAAATTAATATTATTAAGTTTTTTTTTTATTCTTGTACACATTACGATAAAGTAGGATATTTCGATAAATTTATGAATTAATTTAACAGCCTCTATGTTGCCTACTATTTCCTGTACCATCTATTAGTTCTTACGGGCTCCTGATTTGTGCTCATTCAAATGGAACTAGAATAATATTTATTTTGCAGGGAAGGGCAATACGGATAATGGCCGACCTTATATATAGGGAGATTTACAAAGAAGCATTGATTGAAATGGAAATATTAACTTTGCCCTGTAAATACATTCAAAATTGATTGATATGGGTTAAGCAAAATCACCCCTATTATTCGCCTACAAATAACAGATTCCATGAGTATACAACCCGCAAAATCAAATTATTCGTAACAGGTTGACCTTATTCCACAATCGACTACGATTCTATTCCTCAAATTTTTACCAAATATGAAAAACTTTAATATGTGTTAAAAAAATATTTATTTTTTAATTGTATATAAATATGGATTTTGATCTAGTTCTAGCAGTTTGTACATGTTAAATAATTCTTTTGTCCATTTATAATACACTGGAGGAAAAAAATGAAACACTTGAAATTCGTGAAATTTCGACCATTTTCAAATCGCCATAACTCGGCGTATTTTCAATAGATTTTTATGAATCTTTGAGGGCAAAAACTTTAAAGTGTCTTCTTTAAATTCATGCATGCGAACTTAAGCGTAGCCCCTTCCGCCCCCCTCCAGCGCCCCTGTGAAAAAAAAGTTTTTTTCTAGAAACCAAGTCTAACTTTAATGATGTCTAGGGAATTGGAACAATTTTATCGACTCGATCCACTATAAAGGTATTAAAGTTTGATCAATTCTCTATGCAGGACTCGAAGAAGGAACTTCCTACGACGATTTGGTACCAAGTTATGGGTGTTTGAAAAAAAAGTGCATTTCGTGTTTTTTTTTTTTCGTTTGAAGGGGGGTGGAACCCTCTCTTTGAGTGGAGATAAATCCTCTCAAAGAGGACACAGTTTGCTTTTGATTTCTTAGAAGACCGTGAAATCGGTTGGATAGAAGCCGAGTTATGCCCATTTGAAAATTACCTAATTTTTTACAAATCCCAAGTGTTTCATTTTTATCCGTCAGTGTAATTTGTTTGTTTTTATTGGACGAATGGAAAAATAGATGAATGATGGTGAGTCAGGCCCACATTTTTATTCCGACCCTACAGAGATCGTTAAAGTTTTTTAACCTAAAAGAAAGTTTTTTGATAATTGAGTTAATTTTATTATAAAACTATTTTAAACTGTAATGTAGAACATTTATTATATCGGCGCTTATTGTTTCTTCGGGAAACGGTAAGTTGCTTCTAATATTGATGTACAACTTGTCTTGTAAACTGCTTGGCGCAGTGATTACTAATTAAGTACTAATTAAGTTTGACATGTGTAAACAATTTTAATGTTGTAATCACGAATAAATATTACTTACTTACTTACTAAGGTACAAAATGCGATTTTCATGATTTCGCGCAAACAATAAATTTTCGTGCACACCTCAAAGAACATGCAAAGAATATTTCATTCGTAAAAGTGAAAACAATTTCGTCGAAAAACTTCGGACTTATGAGTCAATAAACCACAAAATTTGCTTTTTTTCAAACACCCATAACTTTGTGCCAAATCGTCGTAGGAACTTCGTTCGTTGAGTCCTACGTAGCGAATTGATCAAATTTTAATGCCTTTATGGTGGATCGAGTCGACAAAATTTTTACAACTACGTAGACATCGTCAAAGATGGACATGGTTTTCAGAAAAAAAACTTTTTTTTTCAAAGGGGCGCTAGAGGGGGGCTTAATTTCACATGCATAACTTTAAAGAAGATACTTCAAAGTTTTTTCCTTCAAAGATTCATCAAAATCGATTGAAAATACGCCGAGTTATGGCGGTTTGAAAATGGTCAAAATTTCACGAATTTCAAGTGTTTCATTTTTTTCCTTCAGTATAGTTTAGTTTTAAAATTAAAATCTATTAATTTATTGTTTTTAAAATGCCCTTCTAATCGAGTCGAGAATTTGAAACATTCGGAATCTAAGCTAAGTTTTTATTTGGTTGAATTCATATCTATAAGTTAACATAGGCAACCCAATATAACCCTCGAGAAGGAAATATAACAAAATTCGAATTTTCATTGTGAAACACCGTTAACCAGTATAACTGGTTAAAATAGCTTTCACATTTTACAACAAAAAGAAGAAGTTGAAGGATTGTGTTCCCGGCGCATTCTCCAGAAAATCAATTCATAAATGAGATCATTTTAGTTGTCTGTAGATCGTTAATTGCGACTTTTATAAACTAGCTCGTTAGCTATGGGTTGCAGACACTATAACCAAGCGCGTTGGTAACATCAGTGATTTGGGTGCCATATTCGATAAGTAATTATTATTTACAGTGACGGTTCGTGGGTTTTTTTCTGGTACGGCCGAGGAACAAGAGGTGGTAATACAGATAGGTGCGGTCACGCAGCCAGCCGTCTCTGCAACTGACCCTACCTATCTGTATTGCCACCTCTTGTTCCTCGGCCGTACCAGAAAAAAACCCGCGAACCGTCACTGATTATTTATATTTAATTTTAAGTGCGTTAAGCTATACTTTAATGTCGTATTAAATATGTAAGTTTACTTATAAGTACGTATTCTTATTTTAGTTGTTTTTTTATTCTTAAGCATTGTGTGTACATTTTGTACAATCTGTTATTGGAAGTTTATTTTATTGATTGTATTTATAAATAAATAAATAACTTACTTTTATTTCACGCATTCTTAGTACGGTCAATGAGGGTCCGCAGCTATTGGGCTGTATATTTTTATTTCGCTGAATTTACATATATTTCAGTGAGAAATTAATTTCTAATATCAGAGTAATGTGATAAGTTAACGTAGGCAACCCAATATAACCCTCTACAAGGAAATAATATAAAATTCAATTTTCTATCTTGCGAAACACCATTGGCCAGTATAACTAGTTAAAATAGCTTTCACATTTTATAATAAAAAGAAGTTAAAGGGTTACGTTCCCGGCGCAGTCACCACGATGTCAATTCATTGAGTCATTTTAATTATCTGTAAAGCAATGATTGAGTTTTCATAAACTTTATTTTTAATGTTTTCAATTGTTTATATTTATACATATATTATTATTATTATGTAAAAGGAGATTCCGTTAATAAAAATTTTAACCTCTTTAGGAACAGAAACACATTTGTGTGACGTTTTAAAAAATGACGAACACATTTCAAACAAATTTAATTTAGCTCAATACTGCCATCTCATGTCAAGCTCTGAAAGCTGCTACAGTTGCACATTTCCATGCAGATACCTCCTGTCCGGTTCTACTGGCGAGATATCAATTGTTTCTTAAAGGATTTGAAACTTCAAAATTAAATTGTCCCTGAAGAGGTTAAACATTATTATTAAAGCGTTGATTGAGAAAATCGAAAACATATACAAGAAACCGAAATAAAACTATGCAAAAACAATTGAGATGGTTATATTACATAAAAAATCATTTTGGTTTTTAAAAATATTCCAATTTTCAAATAAGTTATGCAGGGGCGGCTCCTTATACGGAGCCAAGAAGCCATGGCACAATCTGTAGTGTTAAGCTCAGCGAGAATTTTTAATTCATTCTTAAAACACTTTTTCGCCAGTTACTTTGGTCTAGCAGATATTCTTTCTTTCTTCAAAAAAGGAGAGGGGTGGTATATTATATAAGTGGCTCTACCATCAACATGTTCTACGAGCCACCACTGGTTATAACTGTTCATTGTTAAACATGCATTTCTTAATTGCGTTCAAAATTGAGCATTTTCTGAAACAAATAAAAAATAATAGAAATTGTTTAAAAATTCTGAAATAACTCTACACAACTCCCACATTATAATATTTTAAGAATATAATCAACTTATTAAATTCCAACAATGTTTTAAAGGGTTATGACTGTTCATAGTTAAACATGCATTTTTTAATTGCGTTCAAAATTGAGCATTTTCTGAAATAAGTAAAAAATAGTAGAAATTGTTCAAAAATTCTGAAATAATTGTACACAATTACTAAATTATTATATTTTAAGAATACAATCAGCTTATTAAAATCCAACAATTTTTTATCGTGAAAAAAGACATGACTAACCCCATTGGAAATTTTGTCAAAAAATGCAACTTTCTTAAAAATCATCGTAGACTATTGAATTTAACTTTACTTTCATCAGAAAGACGAGAGAAATTGATTGCCGTTAAAAAATTTCAGCTAACTTCAATAGCAAAAAAATTAGTCAGTCACAGTGAACATTTTAGAAAATTTACGAAAAGAATTAATTTTTCAGACTTTGATCGGCCGTAGCGGCCAAACGAAAACTCCAAATTGAACGCGGTTTGCAAATCTAAGCTCCTCGTACGTCAATTAGTCGGATCAGAGATTTTCAATTTTTGATAAAAACACGAAAAAAAGACATGACTAACCCCCTTGGAAATTTTGTCAAAAAATGCAACTTTCTTAAAAATCATCGTAGACTATTGAATTTAACTTTATTTTCATCAGAAAGACGAGAGAAATTGATTGCCGTTAAAAAATTTCAGCTAACTTCAATAGCAAAAAAATTAGTCAGTCACAGTGAACATTTTAGAAAATTTACGAAAAGAATTGATTTTTCAGACTTTGATCGGCCGTAGCGGCCAAACGAAAACTCCAAATTGAACGCGGTTTGCAAATCTAAGCTCCTCGTACGTCAATTAGTCGGATCAGAGATTTTCAATTTTTGATAAAAACACGAAAAAAAGACATGACTAACCCCCTTGGAAATTTTGTCAAAAAATGCAACTTTCTTAAAAATCATCGTAGACTATTGAATTTAACTTTATTTTCATCAGAAAGACGAGAGAAATTGATTGCCGTTAAAAAATTTCAGCTAACTTCAATAGCAAAAAAGTTAGTCAGTCACAGTGAACATTTTAGAAAATTTACGAAAAGAATTAATTTTTCAGACTTTGATCGGCCGTAGCGGCCAAACGAAAACTCCAAATTGAACGCGGTTTGCAAATCTAAGCTCCTCGTACGTCAATTAGTCGGATCAGAGATTTTCAATTTTTGATAAAAACACGAAAAAAAGACATGACTAACCCCCTTGGAAATTTTGTCAAAAAATGCAACTTTCTTAAAAATCATCGTAGACTATTGAATTTAACTTTACTTTCATCAGAAAGACGAGAGAAATTGATTGCCGTTAAAAAATTTCAGCTAACTTCAATAGCAAAAAAATTAGTCAGTCACAGTGAACATTTTAGAAAATTTACGAAAAGAATTAATTTTTCAGACTTTGATCGGCCGTAGCGGCCAAACGAAAACTCCAAATTGAACGCGGTTTGCAAATCTAAGCTCCTCGTACGTCAATTAGTCGGATCAGAGATTTTCAATTTTTGATAAAAACACGAAAAAAAGACATGACTAACCCCCTTGGAAATTTTGTCAAAAAATGCAACTTTCTTAAAAATCATCGTAGACTATTGAATTTAACTTTATTTTCATCAGAAAGACGAGAGAAATTGATTGCCGTTAAAAAATTTCAGCTAACTTCAATAGCAAAAAAATTAGTCAGTCACAGTGAACATTTTAGAAAATTTACGAAAAGAATTGATTTTTCAGACTTTGATCGGCCGTAGCGGCCAAACGAAAACTCAAAATTGAACGCGGTTTGCAAATCTAAGCTCCTCGTACGTCAATTAGTCGGATCAGAGATTTTCAATTTTTGATAAAAACACGAAAAAAAGACATGACTAACCCCCTTGGAAATTTTGTCAAAAAATGCAACTTTCTTAAAAATCATCGTAGACTATTGAATTTAACTTTATTTTCATCAGAAAGACGAGAGAAATTGATTGCCGTTAAAAAATTTCAGCTAACTTCAATAGCAAAAAAGTTAGTCAGTCACAGTGAACATTTTAGAAAATTTACGAAAAGAATTAATTTTTCAGACTTTGATCGGCCGTAGCGGCCAAACGAAAACTCCAAATTGAACGCGGTTTGCAAATCTAAGCTCCTCGTACGTCAATTAGTCGGATCAGAGATTTTCAATTTTTGATAAAAACACGAAAAAAAGACATGACTAACCCCCTTGGAAATTTTGTCAAAAAATGCAACTTTCTTAAAAATCATCGTAGACTATTGAATTTAACTTTATTTTCATCAGAAAGACGAGAGAAATTGATTGCCGTTAAAAAATTTCAGCTAACTTCAATACCAAAAAAATTAGTCAGTCACCATGAGGATTTTGGAAAGTTTAAGAAAATAATTGATTTTTCAGACTTTGATCGGCCGTAGCGGCCAAACGAAAACTCCAAATTGAACGCGGTTTGCAAATCTGAGCTCCTCGTACGTCAATTAGTCGGATCAGAGATTTTCAATTTTTGATAAAATCACGAAAAAAAGACATGACTAACCCCCTTGGAAATTTTGTCAAAAAATGCAACTTTCTTAAAAATTATCGTAGACCATTGAATTTAACTTTATTTTCATCAGAAAGACGAGAGAAATTGATTGCCGTTAAAAAATTTCAGCTAACTTCAATAGCAAAAAAATTAGTCAGTCACAGTGAACATTTTAGAAAATTTACGAAAAGAATTAATTTTTCAGACTTTGATCGGCCATAGCGGCCAAACGAAAACTCCAAATTGAACGCGGTTTGCAAATATGAGTTCCTCGTACGTCAATTAGTCGTATTAGAGATTTTGAATTTTTGATGAAATCGTGAAAAAAGACATGACTAACCCCCTTGGAAATTTTGTCAAAAAATGCAACTTTCTTAAAAATCATCGTAGACTATTGAATTTAACTTTATTTTCATCAGAAAGACGAGAGAAATTGATTGCCGTTAAAAAATTTCAGCTAACTTCAATAGCAAAAAAATTAGTCAGTCACAGTGAACATTTTAGAAAATTTACGAAAAGAATTAATTTTTCAGACTTTGATCGGCCATAGCGGCCAAACGAAAACTCCAAATTGAACGCGGTTTGCAAATCTGAGCTCCTCGTACGTCAATTAGTCGGATCAGAGATTTTCAATTTTTGATAAAAACACGAAAAAAAGACATGACTAACCCCCTTGGAAATTTTGTCAAAAAATGCAACTTTCTTAAAAATTATCGTAGACCATTGAATTTAACTTTATTTTCATCAGAAAGACGAGAGAAATTGATTGCCGTTAAAAAATTTCAGCTAACTTCAATAGCAAAAAAATTAGTCAGTCACAGTGAACATTTTAGAAAATTTACGAAAAGAATTAATTTTTCAGACTTTGATCGGCCATAGCGGCCAAACGAAAACTCCAAATTGAACGCGGTTTGCAAATCTGAGCTCCTCGTACGTCAATTAGTCGGATCACAGATTTTCAATTTTTGATAAAAACACGAAAAAAAGACATGACTAACCCCCTTGGAAATTTTGTCAAAAAATGCAACTTTCTTAAAAATTATCGTAGACCATTGAATTTAACTTTATTTTCATCAGAAAGACGAGAGAAATTGATTGCCGTTAAAAAATTTCAGCTAACTTCAATAGCAAAAAAATTAGTCAGTCACAGTGAACATTTTAGAAAATTTACGAAAAGAATTAATTTTTCAGACTTTGATCGGCCGTAGCAGCCAAACGAAAACTCCAAATTGAACGCGGTTTGCAAATCTGAGCTCCTCGTACGTCAATTAGTCGGATCAGAGATTTTCAATTTGTGATAAAAACACGAAAAAAAGACATGACTAACCCCCTTGGAAATTTTGTCAAAAAATGCAACTTTCTTAAAAATTATCGTAGACCATTGAATTTAACTTTATTTTCATCAGAAAGACGAGAGAAATTGATTGCCGTTAAAAAATTTCAGCTAACTTCAATAGCAAAAAAATTAGTCAGTCACAGTGAACATTTTAGAAAATTTACGAAAAGAATTAATTTTTCAGACTTTGATCGGCCATAGCGGCCAAACGAAAACTCCAAATTGAACGCGGTTTGCAAATCTGAGCTCCTCGTACGTCAATTAGTCGGATCAGAGATTTTCAATTTTTGATAAAAACACGAAAAAAAGACATGACTAACCCCCTTGGAAATTTTGTCAAAAAATGCAACTTTCTTAAAAATTATCGTAGACCATTGAATTTAACTTTATTTTCATCAGAAAGACGAGAGAAATTGATTGCCGTTAAAAAATTTCAGCTAACTTCAATAGCAAAAAAATTAGTCAGTCACAGTGAACATTTTAGAAAATTTACGAAAAGAATTAATTTTTCAGACTTTGATCGGCCATAGCGGCCAAACGAAAACTCCAAATTGAACGCGGTTTGCAAATCTGAGTTCCTCGTACGTCAATTAGTCGTATTAGAGATTTTGAATTTTTGATGAAATCGTGAAAAAAGACATGACTAACCCCCTTGGAAATTTTGTCAAAAAATGCAACTTTCTTAAAAATCATCGTAGACTATTGAATTTAACTTTATTTTAATCAGAAAGACGAGAGAAATTGATTGCCGTTAAAAAATTTCAGCTAACTTCAATAGCAAAAAAAATAGTCAGTCACCATGAGGATTTTGGAAAATTTAAGAAAATAATTGATTTTTCAGACTTTGATCGGCCGTAGCGGCCAAACGAAAACTCCAAATTGAACGCGGTTTGCAAATCTGAGCTCCTCGTACGTCAATTAGTCGGATCAGAGATTCTCAATTTTTGATAAAAACACGAAAAAAAGACATGACTAACCAACCCCCTTGGAAATTTTGTCAAAAAATGCAACTTTCTTAAAAATTATCGTAGACCATTGAATTTAACTTTATTTTCATCAGAAAGACGAGAGAAATTGATTGCCGTTAAAAAATTTCAGCTAACTTCAATAGCAAAAAAATTAGTCAGTCACAGTGAACATTTTAGAAAATTTACGAAAAGAATTAATTTTTCAGACTTTGATCGGCCATAGCGGCCAAACGAAAACTCCAAATTGAACGCGGTTTGCAAATCTGAGTTCCTCGTACGTCAATTAGTCGTATTAGAGATTTTGAATTTTTGATGAAATCGTGAAAAAAGACATGACTAACCCCCTTGGAAATTTTGTCAAAAAATGCAACTTTCTTAAAAATCATCGTAGACTATTGAATTTAACTTTATTTTAATCAGAAAGACGAGAGAAATTGATTGCCGTTAAAAAATTTCAGCTAACTTCAATAGCAAAAAAAATAGTCAGTCACCATGAGGATTTTGGAAAATTTAAGAAAATAATTGATTTTTCAGACTTTGATCGGCCGTAGCGGCCAAACGAAAACTCCAAATTGAACGCGGTTTGCAAATCTGAGCTCCTCGTACGTCAATTAGTCGGATCAGAGATTCTCAATTTTTGATAAAAACACGAAAAAAAGACATGACTAACCAACCCCCTTGGAAATTTTGTCAAAAAATGCAACTTTCTTAAAAATCATCGTAGACTATTGAATTTAACTTTATTTTCATCAGAAAGACGAGAGAAATTGATTGCCGTTAAAAAATTTCAGCTAACTTCAATAGCAAAAAAATTAGTCAGTCACCATGAGGATTTTGGAAAATTTAAGAAAATAATTAATTTTTCAGACTTTGATCGGCCGTAGCGGCCAAACGAAAACTCCAAATTGAACGCGGTTTGCAAATCTGAGTTCCTCGTACGTCAATTAGTCGAATTAGAGATTTTGAATTTTTGATGAAATCGTGAAAAAAGACATGACTAACCAACCCCCTTGGAAATTTTGTCAAAAAATGCAACTTTCTTAAAAATTATCGTAGACCATTGAATTTAACTTTATTTTCATCAGAAAGACGAGAGAAATTGATTGCCGTTAAAAAATTTCAGCTAACTTCAATAGCAAAAAAATTAGTCACTCACAGTGAACATTTTAGAAAATTTACGAAAAGAATTAATTTTTCAGACTTTGATCGGCCATAGCGGCCAAACGAAAACTCCAAATTGAACGCGGTTTGCAAATCTGAGTTCCTCGTACGTCAATTAGTCGTATTAGAGATTTTGAATTTTTGATAAAAACACGAAAAAAAGACATGACTAACCCCCTTGGAAATTTTGTCAAAAAATGCAACTTTCTTAAAAATCATCGTAGACTATTGAATTTAACTTTATTTTAATCAGAAAGACAAGAGAAATTGATTGCCGTTAAAAAATTTCAGCTAACTTCAATACCAAAAAAATTAGTCAGTCACCATGAGGATTTTGGAAAATTTAAGAAAATAATTGATTTTTCAGACTTTGATCGGCCGTAGCGGCCAAACGAAAACTCCAAATTGAACGCGGTTTACAAATCTGAGTTCCTCGTACGTCAATTAGTCGTATTAGAGATTTTGAATTTTTGATGAAATCGTGAAAAAAGACATGACTAACCCCCTTGGAAATTTTGTCAAAAAATGCAACTTTCTTAAAAATCATCGTAGACTATTGAATTTAACTTTATTTTCATCAGAAAGACGAGAGAAATTGATTGCCGTTAAAAAATTTCAGCTAACTTCAATAGCAAAAAAATTAGTCAGTCACAGTGAACATTTTAGAAAATTTACGAAAAGAATTAATTTTTCAGACTTTGATCGGCCATAGCGGCCAAACGAAAACTCCAAATTGAACGCAGTTTGCAAATCTGAGTTCCTCGTACGTCAATTAGTCGTATTAGAGATTTTGAATTTTTAAAAAACACGAAAAAAAGACATGACTAACCCCCTTGGAAATTTTGTCAAAAAATGCAACTTTCTTAAAAATTATCGTAGACTATTGAATTTAACTTTATTTTCATCAGAAAGACGAGAGAAATTGATTGCCGTTAAAAAATTTCAGCTAACTTCAATAGCAAAAAAATTAGTCAGTCACAGTGAACATTTTAGAAAATTTACGAAAAGAATTAATTTTTCAGACTTTGATCGGCCATAGCGGCCAAACGAAAACTCCAAATTGAACGCGGTTTGCAAATCTGAGTTCCTCGTACGTCAATTAGTCGTATTAGAGATTTTGAATTTTTGATGAAATCGTGAAAAAAGACATGACTAACCAACCCCCTTGGAAATTTTGTCAAAAAATGCAACTTTCTTAAAAATTATCGTAGACCATTGAATTTAACTTTATTTTCATCAGAAAGACGAGAGAAATTGATTGCCGTTAAAAAATTTCAGCTAACTTCAATAGCAAAAAAATTAGTCAGTCACAGTGAACATTTTAGAAAATTTACGAAAAGAATTAATTTTTCAGACTTTGATCGGCCATAGCGGCCAAACGAAAACTCCAAATTGAACGCGGTTTGCAAATCTGAGTTCCTCGTACGTCAATTAGTCGTATTAGAGATTTTGAATTTTTGATAAAAACACGAAAAAAAGACATGACTAACCCCCTTGGAAATTTTGTCAAAAAATGCAACTTTCTTAAAAATCATCGTAGACTATTGAATTTAACTTTATTTTAATCAGAAAGACGAGAGAAATTGATTGCCGTTAAAAAATTTCAGCTAACTTCAATACCAAAAAAATTAGTCAGTCACCATGAGGATTTTGGAAAATTTAAGAAAATAATTGATTTTTCAGACTTTGATCGGCCGTAGCGGCCAAACGAAAACTCCAAATTGAACGCGGTTTACAAATCTGAGTTCCTCGTACGTCAATTAGTCGTATTAGAGATTTTGAATTTTTGATGAAATCGTGAAAAAAGACATGACTAACCCCCTTGGAAATTTTGTCAAAAAATGCAACTTTCTTAAAAATCATCGTAGACTATTGAATTTAACTTTATTTTCATCAGAAAGACGAGAGAAATTGATTGCCGTTAAAAAATTTCAGCTAACTTCAATAGCAAAAAAATTAGTCAGTCACAGTGAACATTTTAGAAAATTTACGAAAAGAATTAATTTTTCAGACTTTGATCGGCCATAGCGGCCAAACGAAAACTCCAAATTGAACGCGGTTTGCAAATCTGAGTTCCTCGTACGTCAATTAGTCGTATTAGAGATTTTGAATTTTTGATGAAATCGTGAAAAAAGACATGACTAACCAACCCCCTTGGAAATTTTGTCAAAAAATGCAACTTTCTTAAAAATTATCGTAGACCATTGAATTTAACTTTATTTTCATCAGAAAGACGAGAGAAATTGATTGCCGTTAAAAAATTTCAGCTAACTTCAATAGCAAAAAAATTAGTCAGTCACAGTGAACATTTTAGAAAATTTACGAAAAGAATTAATTTTTCAGACTTTGATCGGCCATAGCGGCCAAACGAAAACTCCAAATTGAACGCGGTTTGCAAATCTGAGTTCCTCGTACGTCAATTAGTCGTATTAGAGATTTTGAATTTTTGATAAAAACACGAAAAAAAGACATGACTAACCCCCTTGGAAATTTTGTCAAAAAATGCAACTTTCTTAAAAATCATCGTAGACTATTGAATTTAACTTTATTTTAATCAGAAAGACGAGAGAAATTGATTGCCGTTAAAAAATTTCAGCTAACTTCAATACCAAAAAAATTAGTCAGTCACCATGAGGATTTTGGAAAATTTAAGAAAATAATTGATTTTTCAGACTTTGATCGGCCGTAGCGGCCAAACGAAAACTCCAAATTGAACGCGGTTTACAAATCTGAGTTCCTCGTACGTCAATTAGTCGTATTAGAGATTTTGAATTTTTGATGAAATCGTGAAAAAAGACATGACTAACCCCCTTGGAAATTTTGTCAAAAAATGCAACTTTCTTAAAAATCATCGTAGACTATTGAATTTAACTTTATTTTCATCAGAAAGACGAGAGAAATTGATTGCCGTTAAAAAATTTCAGCTAACTTCAATAGCAAAAAAATTAGTCAGTCACAGTGAACATTTTAGAAAATTTACGAAAAGAATTAATTTTTCAGACTTTGATCGGCCATAGCGGCCAAACGAAAACTCCAAATTGAACGCAGTTTGCAAATCTGAGTTCCTCGTACGTCAATTAGTCGTATTAGAGATTTTGAATTTTTAAAAAACACGAAAAAAAGACATGACTAACCCCCTTGGAAATTTTGTCAAAAAATGCAACTTTCTTAAAAATTATCGTAGACTATTGAATTTAACTTTATTTTCATCAGAAAGACGAGAGAAATTGATTGCCGTTAAAAAATTTCAGCTAACTTCAATAGCAAAAAAATTAGTCAGTCACAGTGAACATTTTAGAAAATTTACGAAAAGAATTAATTTTTCAGACTTTGATCGGCCATAGCGGCCAAACGAAAACTCCAAATTGAACGCAGTTTGCAAATCTGAGTTCCTCGTACGTCAATTAGTCGTATTAGAGATTTTGAATTTTTAAAAAAACACGAAAAAAAGACATGACTAACCCCCTTGGAAATTTTGTCAAAAAATGCAACTTTCTTAAAAATGATCGTAGACTATTGAATTTAACTTTATTTTCATCAGAAAGACGAGAGAAATTGATTGCCGTTAAAAAATTTCAGCTAACTTCAATAGCAAAAAAATTAATCAGTCACAGTGAACATTTTAGAAAATTTACGAAAATAATTAATTTTTCAGACTTTGATCGGCCATAGCGGCCAAACGAAAACTCCAAATTGAACGCAGTTTGCAAATCTGAGTTCCTCGTACGTCAATTAGTCGTACTAGAGATTTTGAATTTTTAAAAAAACACGAAAAAAAGACATGACTAACCCCCTTGGAAATTTTGTCAAAAAATGCAACTTTCTTAAAAATTATCGTAGACTATTGAATTTAACTTTATTTTCATCAGAAAGACGAGAGAAATTGATTGCCGTTAAAAAATTTCAGCTAACTTCAATAGCAAAAAAATTAATCAGTCACAGTGAACATTTTAGAAAATTTACGAAAATAATTGATTTTTCAGACTTTGATCGGCCATAGCGGCCAAACGAAAACTCCAAATTGAACGCGGTTTGCAAATCTAAGCTCCTCGTACGTCAATTAGTCGGATCAGAGAATTTCAATTTTTGATGAAATCGTGAAAAAAGACATGACTAACCCCCTTGGAAATTTTGTCAAAAAATGCAACTTTCTTAAAAATCATCGTAGACTATTGAATTTAACTTTATTTTAATCAGAAAGACGAGAGAAATTGATTGCCGTTAAAAAATTTCAGCTAACTTCAATAGCAAAAAAATTAGTCAGTCATTGTAAACATTTTAGAAAATTTACGAAAATAGATGATTTTTCAGACTTTGATCGGCCGTAGCGGCCAAACGAAAACTCCAAATTGAACGCGGTTTGCAAATCTGAGCTCCTCGTACGTCAATCAGTCGGATCAGAGATTTTCAATTTTTGATAAAAACACGAAAAAAAGACATGACTAACCCCCTTGGAAATTTTGTCAAAAAATGCAACTTTCTTAAAAATTATCGTAGACCATTGAATTTAACTTTATTTTCATCAGAAAGACGAGAGAAATTGATTGCCGTTAAAAAATTTCAGCTAACTTCAATAGCAAAAAAATTAGTCAGTCACAGTGAACATTTTAGAAAATTTACGAAAAGAATTAATTTTTCAGACTTTGATCGGCCATAGCGGCCAAACGAAAACTCCAAATTGAACGCGGTTTGCAAATCTGAGTTCCTCGTACGTCAATTAGTCGGATCAGAGAATTTCAATTTTTGATGAAATCGTGAAAAAAGACATGACTAACCCCCTTGGAAATTTTGTCAAAAAATGCAACTTTCTTAAAAATCATCGTAGACTATTGAATTTAACTTTATTTTAATCAGAAAGACGAGAGAAATTGATTGCCGTTAAAAAATTTCAACCCCCTTGGAAATTTTGTCAAAAAATGCAACTTTCTTAAAAATCATCGTAGACTATTGAATTTAACTTTATTTTCATCAGAAAGACGAGAGAAATTGATTGCCGTTAAAAAATTTCAGCTAACTTCAATAGCAAAAAAATTAGTCAGTCACAGTGAACATTTTAGAAAATTTACGAAAAGAATTAATTTTTCAGACTTTGATCGGCCATAGCGGCCAAACGAAAACTCCAAATTGAACGCAGTTTGCAAATCTGAGTTCCTCGTACGTCAATTAGTCGTATTAGAGATTTTGAATTTTTAAAAAACACGAAAAAAAGACATGACTAACCCCCTTGGAAATTTTGTCAAAAAATGCAACTTTCTTAAAAATTATCGTAGACTATTGAATTTAACTTTATTTTCATCAGAAAGACGAGAGAAATTGATTGCCGTTAAAAAATTTCAGCTAACTTCAATAGCAAAAAAATTAGTCAGTCACAGTGAACATTTTAGAAAATTTACGAAAAGAATTAATTTTTCAGACTTTGATCGGCCATAGCGGCCAAACGAAAACTCCAAATTGAACGCAGTTTGCAAATCTGAGTTCCTCGTACGTCAATTAGTCGTATTAGAGATTTTGAATTTTTAAAAAAACACGAAAAAAAGACATGACTAACCCCCTTGGAAATTTTGTCAAAAAATGCAACTTTCTTAAAAATGATCGTAGACTATTGAATTTAACTTTATTTTCATCAGAAAGACGAGAGAAATTGATTGCCGTTAAAAAATTTCAGCTAACTTCAATAGCAAAAAAATTATTCAGTCACAGTGAACATTTTAGAAAATTTACGAAAATAATTAATTTTTCAGACTTTGATCGGCCATAGCGGCCAAACGAAAACTCCAAATTGAACGCAGTTTGCAAATCTGAGTTCCTCGTACGTCAATTAGTCGTATTAGAGATTTTGAATTTTTAAAAAAACACGAAAAAAAGACATGACTAACCCCCTTGGAAATTTTGTCAAAAAATGCAACTTTCTTAAAAATTATCGTAGACTATTGAATTTAACTTTATTTTCATCAGAAAGACGAGAGAAATTGATTGCCGTTAAAAAATTTCAGCTAACTTCAATAGCAAAAAAATTAATCAGTCACAGTGAACATTTTAGAAAATTTACGAAAATAATTGATTTTTCAGACTTTGATCGGCCATAGCGGCCAAACGAAAACTCCAAATTGAACGCGGTTTGCAAATCTAAGCTCCTCGTACGTCAATTAGTCGGATCAGAGAATTTCAATTTTTGATGAAATCGTGAAAAAAGACATGACTAACCCCCTTGGAAATTTTGTCAAAAAATGCAACTTTCTTAAAAATTATCGTAGACTATTGAATTTAACTTTATTTTAATCAGAAAGACGAGAGAAATTGATTGCCGTTAAAAAATTTCAGCTAACTTCAATAGCAAAAAAATTAGTCAGTCATTGTAAACATTTTAGAAAATTTACGAAAATAGATGATTTTTCAGACTTTGATCGGCCGTAGCGGCCAAACGAAAACTCCAAATTGAACGCGGTTTGCAAATCTGAGCTCCTCGTACGTCAATCAGTCGGATCAGAGATTTTCAATTTTTGATAAAAACACGAAAAAAAGACATGACTAACCCCCTTGGAAATTTTGTCAAAAAATGCAACTTTCTTAAAAATTATCGTAGACCATTGAATTTAACTTTATTTTCATCAGAAAGACGAGAGAAATTGATTGCCGTTAAAAAATTTCAGCTAACTTCAATAGCAAAAAAATTAGTCAGTCACAGTGAACATTTTAGAAAATTTACGAAAAGAATTAATTTTTCAGACTTTGATCGGCCATAGCGGCCAAACGAAAACTCCAAATTGAACGCGGTTTGCAAATCTGAGTTCCTCGTACGTCAATTAGTCGGATCAGAGAATTTCAATTTTTGATAAAAACACGAAAAAAAGACATGAATAACCCCCTTGGAAATTTTGTCAAAAAATGCAACTTTCTTAAAAATCATCGTAGACTATTGAATTTAACTTTATTTTCATCAGAAAGACGAGAGAAATTGATTGCCGTTAAAAAATTTCAGCTAACTTCAATAGCAAAAAAAATAGTCAGTCACCATGAGGATTTTGGAAAATTTAAGAAAATAATTGATTTTTCAGACTTTGATCGGCCGTAGCGGCCAAACGAAAACTCCAAATTGAACGCGGTTTGCAAATCTGAGCTCCTCGTACGTCAATTAGTCGGATCAGAGAATTTCAATTTTTGATAAAAACACGAAAAAAAGACATGAATAACCCCCTTGGAAATTTTGTCAAAAAATGCAACTTTCTTAAAAATCATCGTAGACTATTGAATTTAACTTTATTTTCATCAGAAAGACGAGAGAAATTGATTGCCGTTAAAAAATTTCAGCTAACTTTAATAGCAAAAAAATTAGTCACTCACTGTAAACATTTTAGAAAATTTACGAAAATAGATGATTTTTCAGACTTTGATCGGCCGTAGCGGCCAAACGAAAACTCCAAATTGAACGCGGTTTGCAAATCTAAGCTCCTCGTACGTCAATCAGTCGGATCAGAAATTTTCAATTTTTGATAAAAACACGAAAAAAAGACTTGGAAATTTTGTCAAAAAATGCAACTTTCTTAAAAATCATCGTAGACTATTGAATTTAACTTTATTTTCATCAGAAAGACGACAGAAATTTATTGCCGTTAAAAAATTTCAGCTTACTTCAATAGCAAAAAAATTAGTCAGTCACAGTGAACATTTTAGAAAATTTACGAAAAGAATTAATTTTTCAGACTTTGATCGGCCCTAGCGGCCAAGCGAAAACTCCAAATTGAACGCGGTTTGCAAATCTGAGTGCCTCGTACGTCAATTAGTCGGATTAGAGATTTTGAATTTTTGATGAAATCGTGAAAAAAGACATGACTAACCCCCTTGGAAATTTTGTCAAAAAATGCAACTTTCTTAAAAATCATCGTAGACTATTGAATTTAACTTTATTTTCATCAGAAAGACGAGAGAAATTGATTGCCGTTAAAAAATTTCAGCTAACTTCAATAGCAAAAAAATTAGTCAGTCACAGTGAACATTTTAGAAAATTGACGAAAATAATTGATTTTTCAGACTTTGATCGGCCGCAGCGGCCAAACGAAAACTCCAAATTGAACGCGGTTTGCAAATCTAAGCTCCTCGTACGTCAATTAGTGGGATCAGAGATTTTCAATTTTTGATAAAAACACGAAAAAAAGACATGACTAACCCCCTTGGAAATTTTGTCAAAAAATGCAACTTTCTTAAAAATCATCGTAGACCATTGAATTTAACTTTATTTTCATCAAAAAGACGAGAGAAATTGATAGCCGTTAAAAAATTTCAGCTAACTTCCATAGCAAAAAAATTAGTCAGTCACAGTGAACATTTTAGAAAATTTACGAAAAGAATTAATTTTTCAGACTTTGATCGGCCATAGCGGCCAAACGAAAACTCCAAATTGAACGCGGTTTGCAAATCTGAGCTCCTCGTACGTCAATTAGTCGGATCAGAGATTTTCAATTTTTGATAAAAACACGAAAAAAAGACATGACTAACCCCCTTGGAAATTTTGTCAAAAAATGCAACTTTCTTAAAAATTATCGTAGACCATTGAATTTAACTTTATTTTCATCAGAAAGACGAGAGAAATTGATTGCCGTTAAAAAATTTCAGCTAACTTCAATAGCAAAAAAATTAGTCAGTCACAGTGAACATTTTAGAAAATTTACGAAAATAATTGATTTTTCAGACTCCAAATTCAACGCGGTTTGCAAATCTGAGCTCCTCGTACATCAATTAGTCGGATCAGAGATTTTCAATTTTTGATAAAAACACGAAAAAAAGACATGACTAACCCCCTTGGAAATTTTGTCAAAAAATGCAACTTTCTTAAAAATCATCGTAGACTATTGAATTTAACTTTATTTTCATCAGAAAGACGAGAGAAATTGATTGCCGTTAAAAAATTTCAGCTAACTTCAATACCAAAAAAATTAGTCAGTCACCATGAGGATTTTGGAAAGTTTAAGAAAATAATTGATTTTTCAGACTTTGATCGGCCGTAGCGGCCAAACGAAAACTCCAAATTGAACGCGGTTTGCAAATCTGAGCTCCTCGTACGTCAATTAGTCGGATCAGAGATTTTCAATTTTTGATAAAATCACGAAAAAAAGACATGACTAACCCCCTTGGAAATTTTGTCAAAAAATGCAACTTTCTTAAAAATTATCGTAGACCATTGAATTTAACTTTATTTTCATCAGAAAGACGAGAGAAATTGATTGCCGTTAAAAAATTTCAGCTAACTTCAATAGCAAAAAAAATAGTCAGTCACAGTGAACATTTTAGAAAATTTACGAAAAGAATTAATTTTTCAGACTTTGATCGGCCATAGCGGCCAAACGAAAACTCCAAATTGAACGCGGTTTGCAAATCTGAGTTCCTCGTACGTCAATTAGTCGTATTAGGGATTTTGAATTTTTGATGAAATCGTGAAAAAAGACATGACTAACCCCCTTGGAAATTTTGTCAAAAAATGCAACTTTCTTAAAAATCATCGTAGACTATTGAATTTAACTTTATTTTAATCAGAAAGACGAGAGAAATTGATTGCCGTTAAAAAATTTCAGCTAACTTCAATAGCAAAAAAATTAGTCAGTCATTGTAAACATTTTAGAAAATTTACGAAAATAGATGATTTTTCAGACTTTGATCGGCCGTAGCGGCCAAACGAAAACTCCAAATTGAACGCGGTTTGCAAATCTGAGCTCCTCGTACGTCAATCAGTCGGATCAGAGATTTTCAATTTTTGATAAAAACACGAAAAAAAGACATGACTAACCCCCTTGGAAATTTTGTCAAAAAATTCAACTTTCTTAAAAATCATCGTAGACCATTGAATTTAACTTTATTTTCATCAAAAAGACGAGAGAAATTGATAGCCGTTAAAAAATTTCAGCTAACTTCAATAGCAAAAAAATTAGTCAGTCACAGTGAACATTTTAGAAAATTTACGAAAAGAATTAATTTTTCAGACTTTGATCGGCCATAGCGGCCAAACGAAAACTCCAAATTGAACGCGGTTTGCAAATCTGAGTTCCTCGTACGTCAATTAGTCGTATTAGGGATTTTGAATTTTTGATGAAATCGTGAAAAAAGACATGACTAACCCCCTTGGAAATTTTGTCAAAAAATGCAACTTTCTTAAAAATCATCGTAGACTATTGAATTTAACTTTATTTTCATCAGAAGGACGAGAGAAATTGATAGCCGTTAAAAAATTTCAGCTAACTTCAATAGCAAAAAAATTAGTCAGTCACAGTGAACATTTTAGAAAATTTACGAAAAGAATTAATTTTTCAGACTTTGATCGGCCGTAGCGGCCAAACGAAAACTCCAAATTGAACGCGGTTTGCAAATCTAAGCTCCTCGTACGTCAATTAGTCGGATCAGAGATTTTCAATTTTTGATAAAAACACGAAAAAAAGACATGACTAACCCCCTTGGAAATTTTGTCAAAAAATTCAACTTTCTTAAAAATCATCGTAGACCATTGAATTTAACTTTATTTTCATCAAAAAGACGAGAGAAATTGATAGCCGTTAAAAAATTTCAGCTAACTTCAATAGCAAAAAAATTAGTCAGTCACAGTGAACATTTTAGAAAATTTACGAAAAGAATTAATTTTTCAGACTTTGATCGGCCATAGCGGCCAAACGAAAACTCCAAATTGAACGCGGTTTGCAAATCTGAGTTCCTCGTACGTCAATTAGTCGTATTAGAGATTTTGAATTTTTGATGAAATCGTGAAAAAAGACATGACTAACCCCCTTGGAAATTTTGTCAAAAAATGCAACTTTCTTAAAAATCATCGTAGACCATTGAATTTAACTTTATTTTCATCAAAAAGACGAGAGAAATTGATAGCCGTTAAAAAATTTCAGCTAACTTCAATAGCAAAAAAATTAGTCAGTCACCATGAGGATTTTGGAAAGTTTAAGAAAATAATTGATTTTTCAGACTTTGATCGGCCGTAGCGGCCAAACGAAAACTCCAAATTGAACGCGGTTTGCAAATCTGAGCTCCTCGTACGTCAATTAGTCGGATCAGAGATTTTCAATTTTTGATAAAATCACGAAAAAAAGACATGACTAACCCCCTTGGAAATTTTGTCAAAAAATGCAACTTTCTTAAAAATTATCGTAGACCATTGAATTTAACTTTATTTTCATCAGAAAGACGAGAGAAATTGATTGCCGTTAAAAAATTTCAGCTAACTTCAATAGCAAAAAAAATAGTCAGTCACAGTGAACATTTTAGAAAATTTACGAAAAGAATTAATTTTTCAGACTTTGATCGGCCATAGCGGCCAAACGAAAACTCCAAATTGAACGCGGTTTGCAAATCTGAGTTCCTCGTACGTCAATTAGTCGTATTAGGGATTTTGAATTTTTGATGAAATCGTGAAAAAAGACATGACTAACCCCCTTGGAAATTTTGTCAAAAAATGCAACTTTCTTAAAAATCATCGTAGACTATTGAATTTAACTTTATTTTCATCAGAAGGACGAGAGAAATTGATAGCCGTTAAAAAATTTCAGCTAACTTCAATAGCAAAAAAATTAGTCAGTCACAGTGAACATTTTAGAAAATTTACGAAAAGAATTAATTTTTCAGACTTTGATCGGCCGTAGCGGCCAAACGAAAACTCCAAATTGAACGCGGTTTGCAAATCTAAGCTCCTCGTACGTCAATTAGTCGGATCAGAGATTTTCAATTTTTGATAAAAACACGAAAAAAAGACATGACTAACCCCCTTGGAAATTTTGTCAAAAAATTCAACTTTCTTAAAAATCATCGTAGACCATTGAATTTAACTTTATTTTCATCAAAAAGACGAGAGAAATTGATAGCCGTTAAAAAATTTCAGCTAACTTCAATAGCAAAAAAATTAGTCAGTCACAGTGAACATTTTAGAAAATTTACGAAAAGAATTAATTTTTCAGACTTTGATCGGCCATAGCGGCCAAACGAAAACTCCAAATTGAACGCGGTTTGCAAATCTGAGCTCCTCGTACGTCAATTAGTCGGATCAGAGATTTTCAATTTTTGATAAAAACACGAAAAAAAGACATGACTAACCCCCTTGGAAATTTTGTCAAAAAATGCAACTTTCTTAAAAATTATCGTAGACCATTGAATTTAACTCTATTTTCATCAGAAAGACGAGAGAAATTGATTGCCGTTAAAAAATTTCAGCTAACTTCAATAGCAAAAAAATTAGTCAGTCACAGTGAACATTTTAGAAAATTTACGAAAAGAATTAATTTTTCAGACTTTGATCGGCCATTGCGGCCAAACGAAAACTCCAAATTGAACGCGGTTTGCAAATCTGAGTTCCTCGTACGTCAATTAGTCGTATTAGAGATTTTGAATTTTTGATGAAATCGTGAAAAAAGACATGACTAACCCCCTTGGAAATTTTGTCAAAAAATGCAACTTTCTTAAAAATCATCGTAGACTATTGAATTTAACTTTATTTTCATCAGAAAGACGAGAGAAATTGATTGCCGTTAAAAAATTTCAGCTAACTTCAATAGCAAAAAAATTAGTCAGTCACAGTGAACATTTTAGAAAATTTACGAAAAGAATTAATTTTTCAGACTTTGATCGGCCGTAGCGGCCAAACGAAAACTCCAAATTGAACGCGGTTTGCAAATCTGAGTTCCTCGTACGTCAATTAGTCGTATTAGAGATTTTGAATTTTTGATGAAATCGTGAAAAAAGACATGACTAACCCCCTTGGAAATTTTGTCAAAAAATGCAACTTTCTTAAAAATCATCGTAGACTATTGAATTTAACTTTATTTTCATCAGAAAGACGAGCGAAATTGATTGCCGTTAAAAAATTTCAGCTAACTTCAATACCAAAAAAATTAGTCAGTCACCATGAGGATTTTGGAAAATTTAAGAAAATAATTGATTTTTCAGACTTTGATCGGCCGTAGCGGCCAAACGAAAACTCCAAATTGAACGCGGTTTGCAAATCTGAGCTCATCTTACGTCAATTAGTCGGATCAGAGATTTTCAATTTTTGATAAAAACACGAAAAAAAAAAACATGACTAACCCCCTTGTAAATTTTGTCAAAAAATGCAACTTTCTTAAAAATCATCGTAGACTATTGAATTTAACTTTATTTACTTTAGAAAGACGAGAGAAATTGATTGCCGTTTAAAAATTTCAGCTAACTTCAATACCAAAAAAGTTAGTCAGTCACCATGAGGATTTTGGAAAATTTAAGAAAATAATTGATTTTTCAGACTTTGATCGGCCGTAGCGGCCAAACGAAAACTCCAAATTGAACGCGGTTTGCAAATCTGAGCTCCTCGTACGACAATTAGTCGGATCAGAGATTTTCAATTTTTGATAAAAACACGAAAAAAAGACATGACTAACCAACCCCCTTGGAAATTTTGTCAAAAAATGCAACTTTCTTAAAAATTATCGTAGACCATTGAATTTAACTCTATTTTCATCAGAAAGACGAGAGAAATTGATTGCCGTTAAAAAATTTCAGCTAACTTCAATAGCAAAAAAATTAGTCAGTCACAGTGAACATTTTAGAAAATTTACGAAAAGAATTAATTTTTCAGACTTTGATCGGCCATTGCGGCCAAACGAAAACTCCAAATTGAACGCGGTTTGCAAATCTGAGTTCCTCGTACGTCAATTAGTCGTATTAGAGATTTTGAATTTTTGATGAAATCGTGAAAAAAAGACATGACTAACCCCCTTGGAAATTTTGTCAAAAAATGCAACTTTCTTAAAAATCATCGTAGACTATTGAATTTAACTTTATTTTCATCAGAAAGACGAGAGAAATTGATTGCCGTTAAAAAATTTCAGCTAACTTCAATAGCAAAAAAATTAGTCAGTCACAGTGAACATTTTAGAAAATTTACGAAAAGAATTAATTTTTCAGACTTTGATCGGCCGTAGCGGCCAAACGAAAACTCCAAATTGAACGCGGTTTGCAAATCTGAGTTCCTCGGACGTCAATTAGTCGTATTAGAGATTTTGAATTTTTGATGAAATCGTGAAAAAAGACATGACTAACCCCCTTGGAAATTTTGTCAAAAAATGCAACTTTCTTAAAAATCATCGTAGACTATTGAATTTAACTTTATTTTCATCAGAAAGACGAGCGAAATTGATTGCCGTTAAAAAATTTCAGCTAACTTCAATACCAAAAAAATTAGTCAGTCACCATGAGGATTTTGGAAAATTTAAGAAAATAATTGATTTTTCAGACTTTGATCGGCCGTAGCGGCCAAACGAAAACTCCAAATTGAACGCGGTTTGCAAATCTGAGCTCATCTTACGTCAATTAGTCGGATCAGAGATTTTCAATTTTTGATAAAAACACGAAAAAAAAAAACATGACTAACCCCCTTGGAAATTTTGTCAAAAAATGCAACTTTCTTAAAAATCATCGTAGACTATTGAATTTAACTTTATTTACTTTAGAAAGACGAGAGAAATTGATTGCCGTTTAAAAATTTCAGCTAACTTCAATACCAAAAAAGTTAGTCAGTCACCATGAGGATTTTGGAAAATTTAAGAAAATAATTGATTTTTCAGACTTTGATCGGCCGTAGCGGCCAAACGAAAACTCCAAATTGAACGCGGTTTGCAAATCTGAGCTCCTCGTACGACAATTAGTCGGATCAGAGATTTTCAATTTTTGATAAAAACACGAAAAAAAGACATGACTAACCAACCCCCTTGGAAATTTTGTCAAAAAATGCAACTTTCTTAAAAATCATCGTAGACTATTGAATTTAACTTTATTTTCATCAGAAAGACGAGAGAAATTGATTGCCGTTAAAAAATTTCAGCTAATCTTCAATAGCAAAAAAATTAGTCAGTCACCATGAGGATTTTGGAAAATTTAAGAAAATAATTAATTTTTCAGACTTTGATCGGCCGTAGCGGCCCAAACGAAAACTCCAAATTGAACGCGGTTTGCAAATCTGAGTTCCTCGTACGTCAATTAGTCGAATTAGAGATTTTGAATTTTTGATGAAATCGTGAAAAAAGACATGACTAACCAACCCCCTTGGAAATTTTGTCAAAAAATGCAACTTTCTTAAAAATTATCGTAGACCATTGAATTTAACTTTATTTTCATCAGAAAGACGAGAGAAATTGATTGCCGTTAAAAAATTTCAGCTAACTTCAATAGCAAAAAAATTAGTCAGTCACAGTGAACATTTTAGAAAATTTACGAAAAGAATTAATTTTTCAGACTTTGATCGGCCATAGCGGCCAAACGAAAACTCCAAATTGAACGCGGTTTGCAAATCTGAGTTCCTCGTACGTCAATTAGTCGTATTAGAGATTTTGAATTTTTGATAAAAACACGAAAAAAAGACATGACTAACCCCCTTGGAAATTTTGTCAAAAAATGCAACTTTCTTAAAATCATCGTAGACTATTGAATTTAACTTTATTTTAATCAGAAAGACAAGAGAATTGATTGCCGTTAAAAAATTTCAGCTAACTTCAATACCAAAAAAATTAGTCAGTCACCATGAGGATTTTGGAAAATTTAAGAAAATAATTGATTTTTCAGACTTTGATCGGCCGTAGCGGCCAAACGAAAACTCCAAATTGAACGCGGTTTACAAATCTGAGTTCCTCGTACGTCAATTAGTCGTATTAGAGATTTTGAATTTTTGATGAAATCGTGAAAAAAGACATGACTAACCCCCTTGGAAATTTTGTCAAAAAATGCAACTTTCTTAAAAATCATCGTAGACTATTGAATTTAACTTTATTTTCATCAGAAAGACGAGAGAAATTGATTGCCGTTAAAAAATTTCAGCTAACTTCAATAGCAAAAAAATTAGTCAGTCACAGTGAACATTTTAGAAAATTTACGAAAAGAATTAATTTTTCAGACTTTGATCGGCCATAGCGGCCAAACGAAAACTCCAAATTGAACGCAGTTTGCAAATCTGAGTTCCTCGTACGTCAATTAGTCGTATTAGAGATTTTGAATTTTTAAAAAACACGAAAAAAAGACATGACTAACCCCCTTGGAAATTTTGTCAAAAAATGCAACTTTCTTAAAAATTATCGTAGACTATTGAATTTAACTTTATTTTCATCAGAAAGACGAGAGAAATTGATTGCCGTTAAAAAATTTCAGCTAACTTCAATAGCAAAAAAATTAGTCAGTCACAGTGAACATTTTAGAAAATTTACGAAAAGAATTAATTTTTCAGACTTTGATCGGCCATAGCGGCCAAACGAAAACTCCAAATTGAACGCGGTTTGCAAATCTGAGTTCCTCGTACGTCAATTAGTCGTATTAGAGATTTTGAATTTTTGATGAAATCGTGAAAAAAGACATGACTAACCAACCCCCTTGGAAATTTTGTCAAAAAATGCAACTTTCTTAAAAATTATCGTAGACCATTGAATTTAACTTTATTTTCATCAGAAAGACGAGAGAAATTGATTGCCGTTAAAAAATTTCAGCTAACTTCAATAGCAAAAAAATTAGTCAGTCACAGTGAACATTTTAGAAAATTTACGAAAAGAATTAATTTTTCAGACTTTGATCGGCCATAGCGGCCAAACGAAAACTCCAAATTGAACGCGGTTTGCAAATCTGAGTTCCTCGTACGTCAATTAGTCGTATTAGAGATTTTGAATTTTTGATAAAAACACGAAAAAAAGACATGACTAACCCCCTTGGAAATTTTGTCAAAAAATGCAACTTTCTTAAAAATCATCGTAGACTATTGAATTTAACTTTATTTTAATCAGAAAGACGAGAGAAATTGATTGCCGTTAAAAAATTTCAGCTAACTTCAATACCAAAAAAATTAGTCAGTCACCATGAGGATTTTGGAAAATTTAAGAAAATAATTGATTTTTCAGACTTTGATCGGCCGTAGCGGCCAAACGAAAACTCCAAATTGAACGCGGTTTACAAATCTGAGTTCCTCGTACGTCAATTAGTCGTATTAGAGATTTTGAATTTTTGATGAAATCGTGAAAAAAGACATGACTAACCCCCCTTGGAAATTTTGTCAAAAAATGCAACTTTCTTAAAAATCATCGTAGACTATTGAATTTAACTTTATTTTCATCAGAAAGACGAGAGAAATTGATTGCCGTTAAAAAATTTCAGCTAACTTCAATAGCAAAAAAATTAGTCAGTCACAGTGAACATTTTAGAAAATTTACGAAAAGAATTAATTTTTCAGACTTTGATCGGCCATAGCGGCCAAACGAAAACTCCAAATTGAACGCAGTTTGCAAATCTGAGTTCCTCGTACGTCAATTAGTCGTATTAGAGATTTTGAATTTTTAAAAAAACACGAAAAAAAGACATGACTAACCCCCTTGGAAATTTTGTCAAAAAATGCAACTTCTTAAAAATTATCGTAGACTATTGAATTTAACTTTATTTTCATCAGAAAGACGAGAGAAATTGATTGCCGTTAAAAAATTTCAGCTAACTTCAATAGCAAAAAAATTAGTCAGTCACAGTGAACATTTTAGAAAATTTACGAAAAGAATTAATTTTTCAGACTTTGATCGGGCCATAGCGGCCAAACGAAAACTCCAAATTGAACGCAGTTTGCAAATCTGAGTTCCTCGTACGTCAATTAGTCGTATTAGAGATTTTGAATTTTTAAAAAAACAACGAAAAAAAGACATGACTAACCCCCTTGGAAATTTTGTCAAAAAATGCAACTTTCTTAAAAATGATCGTAGACTATTGAATTTAACTTTATTTTCATCAGAAAGACGAGAGAAATTGATTGCCGTTAAAAAATTTCAGCTAACTTCAATAGCAAAAAAATTAATCAGTCACAGTGAACATTTTAGAAAATTTACGAAAATAATTAATTTTTCAGACTTTGATCGGCCATAGCGGCCAAACGAAAACTCCAAATTGAACGCAGTTTGCAAATCTGAGTTCCTCGTACGTCAATTAGTCGTATTAAAGATTTTGAATTTTTAAAAAACACGAAAAAAAGACATGACTAACCCCCTTGGAAATTTTGTCAAAAAATGCAACTTTCTTAAAAATTATCGTAGACTATTGAATTTAACTTTATTTTCATCAGAAAGACGAGAGAAATTGATTGCCGTTAAAAAATTTCAGCTAACTTCAATAGCAAAAAAATTAATCAGTCACAGTGAACATTTTAGAAAATTTACGAAAATAATTGATTTTTCAGACTTTGATCGGCCATAGCGGCCAAACGAAAACTCCAAATTGAACGCGGTTTGCAAATCTAAGCTCCTCGTACGTCAATTAGTCGGATCAGAGAATTTCAATTTTTGATGAAATCGTGAAAAAAGACATGACTAACCCCCTTGGAAATTTTGTCAAAAAATGCAACTTTCTTAAAAATCATCGTAGACTATTGAATTTAACTTTATTTTAATCAGAAAGACGAGAGAAATTGATTGCCGTTAAAAAATTTCAGCTAACTTCAATAGCAAAAAAATTAGTCAGTCATTGTAAACATTTTAGAAAATTTACGAAAATAGATGATTTTTCAGACTTTGATCGGCCGTAGCGGCCAAACGAAAACTCCAAATTGAACGCGGTTTGCAAATCTGAGCTCCTCGTACGTCAATCAGTCGGATCAGAGATTTTCAATTTTTGATAAAAACACGAAAAAAAGACATGACTAACCCCCTTGGAAATTTTGTCAAAAAATGCAACTTTCTTAAAAATTATCGTAGACCATTGAATTTAACTTTATTTTCATCAGAAAGACGAGAGAAATTGATTGCCGTTAAAAAATTTCAGCTAACTTCAATAGCAAAAAAATTAGTCAGTCACAGTGAACATTTTAGAAAATTTACGAAAAGAATTAATTTTTCAGACTTTGATCGGCCATAGCGGCCAAACGAAAACTCCAAATTGAACGCGGTTTGCAAATCTGAGTTCCTCGTACGTCAATTAGTCGGATCAGAGAATTTCAATTTTTGATAAAAACACGAAAAAAAGACATGAATAACCCCCTTGGAAATTTTGTCAAAAAATGCAACTTTCTTAAAAATCATCGTAGACTATTGAATTTAACTTTATTTTCATCAGAAAGACGAGAGAAATTGATTGCCGTTAAAAAATTTCAGCTAACTTCAATAGCAAAAAAAATAGTCAGTCACCATGAGGATTTTGGAAAATTTAAGAAAATAATTGATTTTTCAGACTTTGATCGGCCGTAGCGGCCAAACGAAAACTCCAAATTGAACGCGGTTTGCAAATCTGAGCTCCTCGTACGTCAATTAGTCGGATCAGAGAATTTCAATTTTTGATAAAAACACGAAAAAAAGACATGAATAACCCCCTTGGAAATTTTGTCAAAAAATGCAACTTTCTTAAAAATCATCGTAGACTATTGAATTTAACTTTATTTTCATCAGAAAGACGAGAGAAATTGATTGCCGTTAAAAAATTTCAGCTAACTTTAATAGCAAAAAAATTAGTCACTCACTGTAAACATTTTAGAAAATTTACGAAAATAGATGATTTTTCAGACTTTGATCGGCCGTAGCGGCCAAACGAAAACTCCAAATTGAACGCGGTTTGCAAATCTAAGCTCCTCGTACGTCAATCAGTCGGATCAGAAATTTTCAATTTTTGATAAAAACACGAAAAAAAGACTTGGAAATTTTGTCAAAAAATGCAACTTTCTTAAAAATCATCGTAGACTATTGAATTTAACTTTATTTTCATCAGAAAGACGACAGAAATTTATTGCCGTTAAAAAATTTCAGCTTACTTCAATAGCAAAAAAATTAGTCAGTCACAGTGAACATTTTAGAAAATTTACGAAAAGAATTAATTTTTCAGACTTTGATCGGCCCTAGCGGCCAAGCGAAAACTCCAAATTGAACGCGGTTTGCAAATCTGAGTGCCTCGTACGTCAATTAGTCGGATTAGAGATTTTGAATTTTTGATGAAATCGTGAAAAAAGACATGACTAACCCCCTTGGAAATTTTGTCAAAAAATGCAACTTTCTTAAAAATCATCGTAGACTATTGAATTTAACTTTATTTTCATCAGAAAGACGAGAGAAATTGATTGCCGTTAAAAAATTTCAGCTAACTTCAATAGCAAAAAAATTAGTCAGTCACAGTGAACATTTTAGAAAATTGACGAAAATAATTGATTTTTCAGACTTTGATCGGCCGCAGCGGCCAAACGAAAACTCCAAATTGAACGCGGTTTGCAAATCTAAGCTCCTCGTACGTCAATTAGTGGGATCAGAGATTTTCAATTTTTGATAAAAACACGAAAAAAAGACATGACTAACCCCCTTGGAAATTTTGTCAAAAAATGCAACTTTCTTAAAAATCATCGTAGACCATTGAATTTAACTTTATTTTCATCAAAAAGACGAGAGAAATTGATAGCCGTTAAAAAATTTCAGCTAACTTCCATAGCAAAAAAATTAGTCAGTCACAGTGAACATTTTAGAAAATTTACGAAAAGAATTAATTTTTCAGACTTTGATCGGCCATAGCGGCCAAACGAAAACTCCAAATTGAACGCGGTTTGCAAATCTGAGCTCCTCGTACGTCAATTAGTCGGATCAGAGATTTTCAATTTTTGATAAAAACACGAAAAAAAGACATGACTAACCCCCTTGGAAATTTTGTCAAAAAATGCAACTTTCTTAAAAATTATCGTAGACCATTGAATTTAACTTTATTTTCATCAGAAAGACGAGAGAAATTGATTGCCGTTAAAAAATTTCAGCTAACTTCAATAGCAAAAAAATTAGTCAGTCACAGTGAACATTTTAGAAAATTTACGAAAATAATTGATTTTTCAGACTCCAAATTCAACGCGGTTTGCAAATCTGAGCTCCTCGTACATCAATTAGTCGGATCAGAGATTTTCAATTTTTGATAAAAACACGAAAAAAAGACATGACTAACCCCCTTGGAAATTTTGTCAAAAAATGCAACTTTCTTAAAAATCATCGTAGACTATTGAATTTAACTTTATTTTCATCAGAAAGACGAGAGAAATTGATTGCCGTTAAAAAATTTCAGCTAACTTCAATACCAAAAAAATTAGTCAGTCACCATGAGGATTTTGGAAAGTTTAAGAAAATAATTGATTTTTCAGACTTTGATCGGCCGTAGCGGCCAAACGAAAACTCCAAATTGAACGCGGTTTGCAAATCTGAGCTCCTCGTACGTCAATTAGTCGGATCAGAGATTTTCAATTTTTGATAAAATCACGAAAAAAAGACATGACTAACCCCCTTGGAAATTTTGTCAAAAAATGCAACTTTCTTAAAAATTATCGTAGACCATTGAATTTAACTTTATTTTCATCAGAAAGACGAGAGAAATTGATTGCCGTTAAAAAATTTCAGCTAACTTCAATAGCAAAAAAAATAGTCAGTCACAGTGAACATTTTAGAAAATTTACGAAAAGAATTAATTTTTCAGACTTTGATCGGCCATAGCGGCCAAACGAAAACTCCAAATTGAACGCGGTTTGCAAATCTGAGTTCCTCGTACGTCAATTAGTCGTATTAGAGATTTTGAATTTTTGATGAAATCGTGAAAAAAGACATGACTAACCCCCTTGGAAATTTTGTCAAAAAATGCAACTTTCTTAAAAATCATCGTAGACCATTGAATTTAACTTTATTTTCATCAAAAAGACGAGAGAAATTGATAGCCGTTAAAAAATTTCAGCTAACTTCAATAGCAAAAAAATTAGTCAGTCACCATGAGGATTTTGGAAAGTTTAAGAAAATAATTGATTTTTCAGACTTTGATCGGCCGTAGCGGCCAAACGAAAACTCCAAATTGAACGCGGTTTGCAAATCTGAGCTCCTCGTACGTCAATTAGTCGGATCAGAGATTTTCAATTTTTGATAAAATCACGAAAAAAAGACATGACTAACCCCCTTGGAAATTTTGTCAAAAAATGCAACTTTCTTAAAAATTATCGTAGACCATTGAATTTAACTTTATTTTCATCAGAAAGACGAGAGAAATTGATTGCCGTTAAAAAATTTCAGCTAACTTCAATAGCAAAAAAAATAGTCAGTCACAGTGAACATTTTAGAAAATTTACGAAAAGAATTAATTTTTCAGACTTTGATCGGCCATAGCGGCCAAACGAAAACTCCAAATTGAACGCGGTTTGCAAATCTGAGTTCCTCGTACGTCAATTAGTCGTATTAGGGATTTTGAATTTTTGATGAAATCGTGAAAAAAGACATGACTAACCCCCTTGGAAATTTTGTCAAAAAATGCAACTTTCTTAAAAATCATCGTAGACTATTGAATTTAACTTTATTTTCATCAGAAGGACGAGAGAAATTGATAGCCGTTAAAAAATTTCAGCTAACTTCAATAGCAAAAAAATTAGTCAGTCACAGTGAACATTTTAGAAAATTTACGAAAAGAATTAATTTTTCAGACTTTGATCGGCCGTAGCGGCCAAACGAAAACTCCAAATTGAACGCGGTTTGCAAATCTAAGCTCCTCGTACGTCAATTAGTCGGATCAGAGATTTTGAATTTTTGATGAAAACACGAAAAAAAGACATGACTAACCCCCTTGGAAATTTTGTCAAAAAATTCAACTTTCTTAAAAATCATCGTAGACCATTGAATTTAACTTTATTTTCATCAAAAAGACGAGAGAAATTGATAGCCGTTAAAAAATTTCAGCTAACTTCAATAGCAAAAAAATTAGTCAGTCACAGTGAACATTTTAGAAAATTTACGAAAAGAATTAATTTTTCAGACTTTGATCGGCCATAGCGGCCAAACGAAAACTCCAAATTGAACGCGGTTTGCAAATCTGAGCTCCTCGTACGTCAATTAGTCGGATCAGAGATTTTCAATTTTTGATAAAAACACGAAAAAAAGACATGACTAACCCCCTTGGAAATTTTGTCAAAAAATGCAACTTTCTTAAAAATTATCGTAGACCATTGAATTTAACTCTATTTTCATCAGAAAGACGAGAGAAATTGATTGCCGTTAAAAAATTTCAGCTAACTTCAATAGCAAAAAAATTAGTCAGTCACAGTGAACATTTTAGAAAATTTACGAAAAGAATTAATTTTTCAGACTTTGATCGGCCATTGCGGCCAAACGAAAACTCCAAATTGAACGCGGTTTGCAAATCTGAGTTCCTCGTACGTCAATTAGTCGTATTAGAGATTTTGAATTTTTGATGAAATCGTGAAAAAAGACATGACTAACCCCCTTGGAAATTTTGTCAAAAAATGCAACTTTCTTAAAAATCATCGTAGACTATTGAATTTAACTTTATTTTCATCAGAAAGACGAGAGAAATTGATTGCCGTTAAAAAATTTCAGCTAACTTCAATAGCAAAAAAATTAGTCAGTCACAGTGAACATTTTAGAAAATTTACGAAAAGAATTAATTTTTCAGACTTTGATCGGCCGTAGCGGCCAAACGAAAACTCCAAATTGAACGCGGTTTGCAAATCTGAGTTCCTCGTACGTCAATTAGTCGTATTAGAGATTTTGAATTTTTGATGAAATCGTGAAAAAAGACATGACTAACCCCCTTGGAAATTTTGTCAAAAAATGCAACTTTCTTAAAAATCATCGTAGACTATTGAATTTAACTTTATTTTCATCAGAAAGACGAGCGAAATTGATTGCCGTTAAAAAATTTCAGCTAACTTCAATACCAAAAAAATTAGTCAGTCACCATGAGGATTTTGGAAAATTTAAGAAAATAATTGATTTTTCAGACTTTGATCGGCCGTAGCGGCCAAACGAAAACTCCAAATTGAACGCGGTTTGCAAATCTGAGCTCATCTTACGTCAATTAGTCGGATCAGAGATTTTCAATTTTTGATAAAAACACGAAAAAAAAAAACATGACTAACCCCCTTGGAAATTTTGTCAAAAAATGCAACTTTCTTAAAAATCATCGTAGACTATTGAATTTAACTTTATTTACTTTAGAAAGACGAGAGAAATTGATTGCCGTTTAAAAATTTCAGCTAACTTCAATACCAAAAAAGTTAGTCAGTCACCATGAGGATTTTGGAAAATTTAAGAAAATAATTGATTTTTCAGACTTTGATCGGCCGTAGCGGCCAAACGAAAACTCCAAATTGAACGCGGTTTGCAAATCTGAGCTCCTCGTACGACAATTAGTCGGATCAGAGATTTTCAATTTTTGATAAAAACACGTAAAAAAGACATGACTAACCCCCTTGGAAATTTTGTCAAAAAATGCAACTTTCTTAAAAATTATCGTAGACTATTGAATTTAACTTTATTTTCATCAGAAAGACGAGAGAAATTGATTGCCGTTAAAAAATTTCAGCTAACTTCAATAGCAAAAAAATTAGCCAGTCACCATGAGGATTTCAGAAAATTTAAGAAAAGAATTGATTTTTCAGACTTTGATCGGCCATAGCGGCCAAACGAAAACTCCAAATTGAACGCGGTTTACAAATCTGAGCTCCTCGTCCGTCAATTAGTCGGATGAGAGATTTTCAATTTTTGATAAAAACACGAAAAAAAGACATGACTAACCCCCTTGGAAATTTTGTCAAAAAATGCAACTTTCTTAAAAATCATCGTAGACTATTGAATTTAACTTTATTTTCATCAGAAAGACGAGAGAAATTGATTGCCGTTAAAAAATTTCAGCTAACTTCAATAGCAAAAAAATTAGTCAGTCACAGTGAACATTTTAGAAAATTTACGAAAAGAATTAATTTTTCAGACTTTGATCGGCCGTATCGGCCAAACGAAAACTCCAAATTGAACGCGGTTTGCAAATCTGAGTTCCTCGTACGTCAATTAGTCGTATTAGAGATTTTGAATTTTTGATGAAATCGTGAAAAAAGACATGACTAACCCCCTTGGAAATTTTGTCAAAAAATGCAACTTTCTTAAAAATCATCGTAGACTATTGAATTTAACTTTATTTTCATCAGAAAGACGAGAGAAATTGATTGCCGTTAAAAAATTTCAGCTAACTTCAATAGCAAAAAAATTAGTCAGTCACAGTGAACATTTTAGAAAATTTACGAAAAGAATTAATTTTTCAGACTTTGATCGGCCGTATCGGCCAAACGAAAACTCCAAATTGAACGCGGTTTGCAAATCTGAGTTCCTCGTACGTCAATTAGTCGTATTAGAGATTTTGAATTTTTGATGAAATCGTGAAAAAAGACATGACTAACCCCCTTGGAAATTTTGTCAAAAAATGCAACTTTCTTAAAAATCATCGTAGACTATTGAATTTAACTTTATTTTCATCAGAAAGACGAGAGAAATTGATTGCCGTTAAAAAATTTCAGCTAACTTCAATAGCAAAAAAATTAGTCAGTCACAGTGAACATTTTAGAAAATTTACGAAATGAATTAATTTTTCAGACTTTGATCGGCCATAGCGGCCAAACGAAAACTCCAAATTGAACACGGTTTGCAAATCTGAGCTCCTCGTCCGTCAATTAGTCGGATGAGAGATTTTCAATTTTTGATAAAAACACGAAAAAAAGACATGACTAACCCCCTTGGAAATTTTGTCAAAAAATGCAACTTTCTTAAAAATTATCGTAGACCATTGAATTTAACTTTATTTTCATCAGAAAGACGAGAGAAATTGATTGCCGTTAAAAAATTTCAGCTAACTTCAATAGCAAAAAAATTAGTCAGTCACAGTGAACATTTTAGAAAATTTACGAAAAGAATTAATTTTTCAGACTTTGATCGGCCGTAGCGGCCAAACGAAAACTCCAAATTGAACGCGGTTTGCAAATCTGAGTTCCTCGTACGTCAATTAGTCGTATTAGAGATTTTGAATTTTTGATGAAATCGTGAAAAAAGACATGACTAACCCCCTTGGAAATTTTGTCAAAAAATGCAACTTTCTTAAAAATCATCGTAGACTATTGAATTTAACTTTATTTTCATCAGAAAGACGAGAGAAATTGATTGCCGGTTAAAAATTTCAGCTAACTTCAATAGCAAAAAAATTAGTCAGTCACAGTGAACATTTTAGAAAATTTACGAAAAGAATTAATTTTTCAGACTTTGATCGGCCGTAGCGGCCAAACGAAAACTCCAAATTGAACGCGGTTTGCAAATCTGAGTTCCTCGTACGTCAATTAGTCGTATTAGAGATTTTGAATTTTTGATGAAATCGTGAAAAAAGACATGACTAACCCCCTTGGAAATTTTGTCAAAAAATGCAACTTTCTTAAAAATCATCGTAGACTATTGAATTTAACTTTATTTTCATCAGAAAGACGAGAGAAATTGATTGCCGTTAAAAAATTTCAGCTAACTTCAATAGCAAAAAAATTAGTCAGTCACCATGAGGATTTTGGAAAATTTAAGAAAATAATTGATTTTTCAGACTTTGATCGGCCGTAGCGGCCAAACGAAAACTCCAAATTGAACGCGGTTTGCAAATCTGAGTTCCTCGTACGTCAATTAGTCGTATTAGAGATTTTGAATTTTTGATGAAATCGTGAAAAAAGACATGACTAACCCCCTTGGAAATTTTGTCAAAAAATGCAACTTTCTTAAAAATCATCGTAGACTATTGAATTTAACTTTATTTTCATCAGAAAGACGAGAGAAATTGATTGCCGTTAAAAAATTTCAGCTAACTTCAATAGCAAAAAAATTAGTCAGTCACCATGAGGATTTTGGAAAATTTAAGAAAATAATTGATTTTTCAGACTTTGATCGGCCGTAGCGGCCAAACGAAAACTCCAAATTGAACGCGGTTTGCAAATCTGAGTTCCTCGTACGTCAATTAGTCGTATTAGAGATTTTGAATTTTTGATGAAATCGTGAAAAAAGACATGACTAACCCCCTTGGAAATTTTGTCAAAAAATGCAACTTTCTTAAAAATCATCGTAGACTATTGAATTTAACTTTATTTTCATCAGAAAGACGAGAGAAATTGATTGCCGTTAAAAAATTTCAGCTAACTTCAATAGCAAAAAAATTAGTCAGTCACCATGAGGATTTAGGAAAATTTAAGAAAATAATTGATTTTTCAGACTTTGATCGGCCGTAGCGGCCAAACGAAAACTCCAAATTGAACGCGGTTTGCAAATCTGAGCTCCTCGTACGTCAATTAGTCGGATCAGAGATTTTCAATTTTTGATAAAAACACGAAAAAAAGACATGACTAACCCCCTTGGAAATTTTGTCAAAAAATGCAACTTTCTTAAAAATTATCGTAGACCATTGAATTTAACTTTATTTTCATCAGAAAGACGAGAGAAATTGATTGCCGTTAAAAAATTTCAGCTAACTTCAATAGCAAAAAAATTAGTCGGTCACAGTGAACATTTTAGAAAATTTACGAAAAGAATTAATTTTTCAGAATTTGATCGGCCATAGCGGCCAAACGAAAACTCCAAATTGAACGCGGTTTGCAAATCTGAGTTCCTCGTACGTCAATTAGTCGTATTAGAGATTTTGAATTTTTGATGAAATCGTGAAAAAAGACATGACTAACCCCCTTGGAAATTTTGTCAAAAAATGCAACTTTCTTAAAAATCATCGTAGACCATTGAATTTAACTTTATTTTCATCAGAAAGACGAGAGAAATTGATTGCCGTTAAAAAATTTCAGCTAACTTCAATAGCAAAAAAATTAGTCGGTCACAGTGAACATTTTAGAAAATTTACGAAAAGAATTAATTTTTCAGACTTTGATCGGCCATAGCGGCCAAACGAAAACTCCAAATTGAACGCGGTTTGCAAATCTGAGTTCCTCGTACGTCAATTAGTCGTATTAGAGATTTTGAATTTTTGATGAAATCGTGAAAAAAGACATGACTAACCCCCTTGGAAATTTTGTCAAAAAATGCAACTTTCTTAAAAATCATCGTAGACCATTGAATTTAACTTTATTTTCATCAGAAAGACGAGAGAAATTGATTGCCGTTAAAAAATTTCAGCTAACTTCAATAGCAAAAAATTAGTCAGTCACCATGAGGATTTTGGAAAATTTAAGAAAATAATTGATTTTTCAGACTTTGATCGGCCGTAGCGGCCAAACGAAAACTCCAAATTGAACGCGGTTTGCAAATCTGAGTTCCTCGTACGTCAATTAGTCGTATTAGAGATTTTGAATTTTTGATGAAATCGTGAAAAAAGACATGACTAACCCCCTTGGAAATTTTGTCAAAAAATGCAACTTTCTTAAAAATCATCGTAGACTATTGAATTTAACTTTATTTTCATCAAAAAGACGAGAGAAATTGATTGCCGTTAAAAAATTTCAGCTAACTTCAATAGCAAAAAAATTAGTCAGTCACAGTGAACATTTTAGAAAATTTACGAAAAGAATTAATTTTTCAGACTTTGATCGGCCATAGCGGCCAAACGAAAACTCCAAATTGAACGCGGTTTGCAAATCTGAGTTCCTCGTACGTCAATTAGTCGTATTAGAGATTTTGAATTTTTGATGAAATCGTGAAAAAAGACATGACTAACCCCCTTGGAAATTTTGTCAAAAAATGCAACTTTCTTAAAAATCATCGTAGACTATTGAATTTAACTTTATTTTCATCAGAAAGACGAGAGAAATTGATTGCCGTTAAAAAATTTCAGCTAACTTCAATAGCAAAAAAATTAGTCAGTCACCATGAGGATTTTGGAAAATTTAAGAAAATAATTGATTTTTCAGACTTTGATCGGCCGTAGCGGCCAAACGAAAACTCCAAATTGAACGCGGTTTGCAAATCTGAGTTCCTCGTACGTCAATTAGTCGTATTAGAGATTTTGAATTTTTGATGAAATCGTGAAAAAAGACATGACTAACCCCCTTGGAAATTTTGTCAAAAAATGCAACTTTCTTAAAAATCATCGTAGACTATTGAATTGAACTTTATTTTCATCAGAAAGACGAGAGAAATTGATTGCCGTTAAAAAATTTCAGCTAACTTCAATAGCAAAAAAATTAGTTAGTCACAGTGAACATTTTAGAAAATTTACGAAAAGAATTAATTTTTCAGACTTTGATCGGCCATAGCGGCCAAACGAAAACTCCAAATTGAACGCGGTTTGCAAATCTGAGCTCCTCGTACGTCAATTAGTCTGATCAGAGATTTTCAATTTTTGATAAAAACACGAAAAAAAGACATGACTAACCCCCTTGGAAATTTTGTCAAAAAATGCAACTTTCTTAAAAATTATCGTAGACCATTGAATTTAACTTTATTTTCATCAGAAAGACGAGAGAAATTGATTGCCGTTAAAAAATTTCAGCTAACTTCAATAGCAAAAAAATTAGTCAGTCGCCATGAGAATTTTGGAAAATTTAAGAAAATAATTGATTTTTCAGACTTTGATCGGCCGTAGCGGCCAAACGAAAACTCCAAATTGAACGCGGTTTGCAAATCTGAGTTCCTCGTACGTCAATTAGTCGTATTAGAGATTTTGAATTTTTGATGAAATCGTGAAAAAAGACATGACTAACCCCCTTGGAAATTTTGTCAAAAAATGCAACTTTCTTAAAAATTATCGTAGACCATTGAATTTAACTTTATTTTCATCAGAAAGACGAGAGAAATTGATTGCCGTTAAAAAATTTCAGCTAACTTCAATAGCAAAAAAATTAGTCAGTCACAGTGAACATTTTAGAAAATTTACGAAAAGAATTAATTTTTCAGACTTTGATCGGCCATAGCGGCCAAACGAAAACTCCAAATTGAACGCGGTTTGCAAATCTGAGTTCCTCGTACGTCAATTAGTCGTATTAGAGATTTTGAATTTTTGATGAAATCGTGAAAAAAGACATGACTAACCCCCTTGGAAATTTTGTCAAAAAATGCAACTTTCTTAAAAATCATCGTAGACTATTGAATTTAACTTTATTTTCATCAGAAAGACGAGAGAAATTGATTGCCGTTAAAAAATTTCAGCTAACTTCAATAGCAAAAAAATTAGTCAGTCACCATGAGGATTTTGGAAAATTTAAGAAAATAATTGATTTTTCAGACTTTGATCGGCCGTAGCGGCCAAACGAAAACTCCAAATTGAACGCGGTTTGCAAATCTGAGTTCCTCGTACGTCAATTAGTCGTATTAGAGATTTTGAATTTTTGATGAAATCGTGAAAAAAGACAAAGGCAAATCTGAGCTCCTCGTACGTCAATTAGTCGGATCAGAGATTTTCAATTTTTGATAAAAACACGAAAAAAAGACATGACTAACCCCCTTGGAAATTTTGTCAAAAAATGCAACTTTCTTAAAAATTATCGTAGACCATTGAATTTAACTTTATTTTCATCAGAAAGACGAGAGAAATTGATTGCCGTTAAAAAATTTCAGCTAACTTCAATAGCAAAAAAATTAGTCAGTCACAGTGAACATTTTAGAAAATTTACGAAAAGAATTAATTTTTCAGACTTTGATCGGCCGTAGCGGCCAAACGAAAACTCCAAATTGAACGCGGTTTGCAAATCTGAGTTCCTCGTACGTCAATTAGTCGTATTAGAGATTTTGAATTTTTGATGAAATCGTGAAAAAAGACATGACTAACCCCCTTGGAAATTTTGTCAAAAAATGCAACTTTCTTAAAAATCATCGTAGACTATTGAATTTAACTTTATTTTCATCAGAAAGACGAGAGAAATTGATTGCCGTTAAAAAATTTCAGCTAACTTCAATAGCAAAAAAAATAGTCAGTCACAGTGAACATTTTAGAAAATTTACGAAAAGAATTAATTTTTCAGACTTTGATCGGCCATAGCGGCCAAACGAAAACTCCAAATTGAACGCGGTTTGCAAATCTGAGCTCCTCGTACGTCAATTAGTCGGATCAGAGATTTTCAATTTTTGATAAAAACACGAAAAAAAGACATGACTAACCCCCTTGGAAATTTTGTCAAAAAATGCAACTTTCTTAAAAATTATCGTAGACCATTGAATTTAACTTTATTTTCATCAGAAAGACGAGAGAAATTGATTGCCGTTAAAAAATTTCAGCTAACTTCAATAGCAAAAAAATTAGTCAGTCACAGTGAACATTTTAGAAAATTTACGAAAAGAATTAATTTTTCAGACTTTGATCGGCCATAGCGGCCAAACGAAAACTCCAAATTGAACGCGGTTTGCAAATCTGAGCTCCTCGTACGTCAATTAGTCGGATCAGAGATTTTCAATTTTTGATAAAAACACGAAAAAAAGACATGACTAACCCCCTTGGAAATGTTGTCAAAAAATGCAACTTTCTTAAAAATTATCGTAGACCATTGAATTTAACTTTATTTTCATCAGAAAGACGAGAGAAATTGATTGCCGTTAAAAAATTTCAGCTAACTTCAATAGCAAAAAAATTAGTCAGTCACAGTGAACATTTTAGAAAATTTACGAAAAGAATTAATTTTTCAGACTTTGATCGGCCGTAGCGGCCAAACGAAAACTCCAAATTGAACGCGGTTTGCAAATCTGAGTTCCTCGTACGTCAATTAGTCGTATTAGAGATTTTGAATTTTTGATGAAATCGTGAAAAAAGACATGACTAACCCCCTTGGAAATTTTGTCAAAAAATGCAACTTTCTTAAAAATCATCGTAGACTATTGAATTTAACTTTATTTTCATCAGAAAGACGAGAGAAATTGATTGCCGTTTAAAAATTTCAGCTAACTTCAATAGCAAAAAAAATTAGTCAGTCACAGTGAACATTTTAGAAAATTTACGAAAAGAATTAATTTTTCAGACTTTGATCGGCCATAGCGGCCAAACGAAAACTCCAAATTGAACGCGGTTTGCAAATCTGAGTTCCTCGTACGTCAATTAGTCGTATTAGAGATTTTGAATTTTTGATGAAATCGTGAAAAAAGACAAAGGCAAATCTGAGCTCCTCGTACGTCAATTAGTCGGATCAGAGATTTTCAATTTTTGATAAAAAACACGAAAAAAAGACATGACTAACCCCCTTGGAAATTTTGTCAAAAAATGCAACTTTCTTAAAAATTATCGTAGACCATTGAATTTAACTTTATTTTCATCAGAAAGACGAGAGAAATTGATTGCCGTTAAAAAATTTCAGCTAACTTCAATAGCAAAAAAATTAGTCAGTCACAGTGAACATTTTAGAAAATTTACGAAAAGAATTAATTTTTCAGACTTTGATCGGCCGTAGCGGCCAAACGAAAACTCCAAATTGAACGCGGTTTGCAAATCTGAGTTCCTCGTACGTCAATTAGTCGTATTAGAGATTTTGAATTTTTGATGAAATCGTGAAAAAAGACATGACTAACCCCCTTGGAAATTTTGTCAAAAAATGCAACTTTCTTAAAAATCATCGTAGACTATTGAATTTAACTTTATTTTCATCAGAAAGACGAGAGAAATTGATTGCCGTTAAAAAATTTCAGCTAACTTCAATAGCAAAAAAATTAGTCAGTCACAGTGAACATTTTAGAAAATTTACGAAAAGAATTAATTTTTCAGACTTTGATCGGCCATAGCGGCCAAACGAAAACTCCAAATTGAACGCGGTTTGCAAATCTGAGTTCCTCGTACGTCAATTAGTCGTATTAGAGATTTTGAATTTTTGATGAAATCGTGAAAAAAGACAAAGGCAAATCTGAGCTCCTCGTACGTCAATTAGTCGGATCAGAGATTTTCAATTTTTGATAAAAACACGAAAAAAAGACATGACTAACCCCCTTGGAAATTTTGTCAAAAAATGCAACTTTCTTAAAAATTATCGTAGACCATTGAATTTAACTTTATTTTCATCAGAAAGACGAGAGAAATTGATTGCCGTTAAAAAATTTCAGCTAACTTCAATAGCAAAAAAATTAGTCAGTCACAGTGAACATTTTAGAAAATTTACGAAAAGAATTAATTTTTCAGACTTTGATCGGCCGTAGCGGCCAAACGAAAACTCCAAATTGAACGCGGTTTGCAAATCTGAGTTCCTCGTACGTCAATTAGTCGTATTAGAGATTTTGAATTTTTGATGAAATCGTGAAAAAAGACATGACTAACCCCCTTGGAAATTTTGTCAAAAAATGCAACTTTCTTAAAAATCATCGTAGACTATTGAATTTAACTTTATTTTCATCAGAAAGACGAGAGAAATTGATTGCCGTTAAAAAATTTCAGCTAACTTCAATAGCAAAAAAATTAGTCAGTCACAGTGAACATTTTAGAAAATTTACGAAAAGAATTAATTTTTCAGACTTTGATCGGCCATAGCGGCCAAACGAAAACTCCAAATTGAACGCGGTTTGCAAATCTGAGCTCCTCGTACGTCAATTAGTCGGATCAGAGATTTTCAATTTTTGATAAAAACACGAAAAAAAGACATGACTAACCCCCTTGGAAATTTTGTCAAAAAATGCAACTTTCTTAAAAATTATCGTAGACCATTGAATTTAACTTTATTTTCATCAGAAAGACGAGAGAAATTGATTGCCGTTAAAAAATTTCAGCTAACTTCAATAGCAAAAAAATTAGTCAGTCACAGTGAACATTTTAGAAAATTTACGAAAAGAATTAATTTTTCAGACTTTGATCGGCCATAGCGGCCAAACGAAAACTCCAAATTGAACGCGGTTTGCAAATCTGAGCTCCTCGTACGTCAATTAGTCGGATCAGAGATTTTCAATTTTTGATAAAAACACGAAAAAAAGACATGACTAACCCCCTTGGAAATTTTGTCATAAAATGCAACTTTCTTAAAAATTATCGTAGACCATTGAATTTAACTTTATTTTCATCAGAAAGACGAGAGAAATTGATTGCCGTTAAAAAATTTCAGCTAACTTCCATAGCAAAAAAATTAGTCAGTCACAGTGAACATTTTAGAAAATTTACGAAAAGAATTAATTTTTCAGACTTTGATCGGCCGTAGCGGCCAAACGAAAACTCCAAATTGAACGCGGTTTGCAAATCTGAGTTCCTCGTACGTCAATTAGTCGTATTAGAGATTTTGAATTTTTGATGAAATCGTGAAAAAAGACATGACTAACCCCCTAGGAAATTTTGTCAAAAAATGCAACTTTCTTAAAAATTATCGTAGACCATTGAATTTAACTTTATTTTCATCAGAAAGACGAGAGAAATCGATTGCCGTTAAAAAATTTCAGCTAACTTCAATAGCAAAAAAATTAGTCAGTCACAGTGAACATTTTAGAAAATTTACGAAAAGAATTAATTTTTCAGAATTTGATCGGCCATAGCGGCCAAACGAAAACTCCAAATTGAACGCGGTTTGCAAATCTGAGTTCCTCGTACGTCAATTAGTCGTATTAGAGATTTTGAATTTTTGATGAAATCGTGAAAAAAGACATGACTAACCCCCTTGGAAATTTTGTCAAAAAATGCAACTTTCTTAAAAATCATCGTAGACTATTGAATTTAACTTTATTTTCATCAGAAAGACGAGAGAAATTGATTGCCGTTAAAAAATTTCAGCTAACTTCAATAGCAAAAAAATTAGTCAGTCACCATGAGGATTTTGGAAAATTTAAGAAAATAATTGATTTTTCAGACTTTGATCGCCCGTAGCGGCCAAACGAAAACTCCAAATTGAACGCGGTTTGCAAATCTGAGTTCCTCGTACGTCAATTAGTCGTATTAGAGATTTTGAATTTTTGATGAAATCGTGAAAAAAGACATGACTAACCCCCTAGGAAATTTTGTCAAAAAATGCAACTTTCTTAAAAATCATCGTAGACTATTGAATTTAACTTTATTTTCATCAGAAAGACGAGAGAAATTGATTGCCGTTAAAAAATTTCAGCTAACTTCAATACCAAAAAAAATAGTCAGTCACCATGAAGATTTAGGAAAATTTAAGAAAATAATTGATTTTTCAGACTTTGATCGGCCGTAGCGGCCAAACGAAAACTCCAAATTGAACGCGGTTTGCAAATCTGAGCTCCTCGTGCGTCAATTAGTCGGATCAGAGATTTTCAATTTTTGATAAAAACACGAAAAAAAGACATGACTAACCCCCTTGGAAATTTTGTCAAAAAATGCAACTTTCTTAAAAATTATCGTAGACCATTGAATTTAACTTTATTTTCATCAGAAAGACGAGAGAAATTGATTGCCGTTAAAAAATTTCAGCTAACTTCAATAGCAAAAAAATTAGTCAGTCACAGTGAACATACATTGTATCGTCATAATATCTAATATGTGTGTATATATATTTTGAATGTAACAAATCTGACGTGTGTAAACATCTTTGTAAGAACACAAATAAACATTATTATTATATTTTAGAAAATTTACGAAAAGAATTAATTTTTCAGACTTTGATCGGCCATAGCGGCCAAACGAAAACTCCAAATTGAACGCGGTTTGCAAATCTGAGTTCCTCGTACGTCAATTAGTCGTATTAGAGATTTTGAATTTTTGATGAAATCGTGAAAAAAGACATGACTAACCCCCTTGGAAATTTTGTCAAAAAATGCAACTTTCTTAAAAATCATCGTAGACTATTGAATTTAACTTTATTTTCATCAGAAAGACGAGAGAAATTGATTGCCGTTAAAAAATTTCAGCTAACTTCAATAGCAAAAAAATTAGTCAGTCACCATGAGGATTTTGGAAAATTTAAGAAAATAATTGATTTTTCAGACTTTGATCGGCCGTAGCGGCCAAACGAAAACTCCAAATTGAACGCGGTTTGCAAATCTGAGTTCCTCGTACGTCAATTAGTCGTATTAGAGATTTTGAATTGTTGATGAAATCGTGAAAAAAGACATGACTAACCCCCTTGGAAATTTTGTCAAAAAATGCAACTTTCTTAAAAATCATCGTAGACTATTGAATTTAACTTTATTTTCATCAGAAAGACGAGAGAAATTGATTGCCGTTAAAAAATTTCAGCTAACTTCAATACCAAAAAAATTAGTCAGTCACCATGAGGATTTTGGAAAATTTAAGAAAATAATTGATTTTTCAGACTTTGATCGGCCGTGGCGGCCAAAAGAAAACTCCAAATTGAACGCGGTTTGCAAATCTGAGCTCCTCGTACGTCAATTAGTCGGATCAGAGATTTTCAATTTTTGATAAAAACACGAAAAAAAGACATGACTAACCCCCTTGGAAATTTTGTCAAAAAATGCAACTTTCTTAAAAATTATCGTAGACCATTGAATTTAACTTTATTTTCATCAGAAAGACGAGAGAAATTGATTGCCGTTAAAAAATTTCAGCTAACTTCAATAGCAAAAAAATTAGTCAGTCACAGTGAACATTTTAGAAAATTTACGAAAAGAATTAATTTTTCAGACTTTGATCGGCCATAGCGGCCAAACGAAAACTCCAAATTGAACGCGGTTTGCAAATCTGAGTTCCTCGTACGTCAATTAGTCGTATTAGAGATTTTGAATTTTTGATGAAATCGTGAAAAAAGACATGACTAACCCCCTTGGAAATTTTGTCAAAAAATGCAATTTTCTTAAAAATCATCGTAGACTATTGAATTTAACTTTATTTTCATCAGAAAGACGAGAGAAATTGATTGCCGTTAAAAAATTTCAGCTAACTTCAATACCAAAAAAATTAGTCAGTCACCATGAGGATTTAGGAAAATTTAAGAAAATAATTGATTTTTCAGACTTTGATCGGCCGTAGCGGCCAAACGAAAACTCCAAATTGAACGCGGTTTGCAAATCTGAGCTCCTCGTACGTCAATTAGTCGGATCAGAGATTTTCAATTTTTGATAAAAACACGAAAAAAAGACATGACTAACCCCCTTGGAAATTTTGTCAAAAAATGCAACTTTCTTAAAAATTATCGTAGACCATTGAATTTAACTTTATTTTCATCAGAAAGACGAGAGAAATTGATTGCCGTTAAAAAATTTCAGCTAACTTCAATAGCAAAAAAATTAATCAGTCACAGTGAACATTTTAGAAAATTTACGAAAAGAATTAATTTTTCAGACTTTGATCGGCCATAGCGGCCAAACGAAAACTCCAAATTGAACGCGGTTTGCAAATTTGAGCTCCTCGTACGTCAATTAGTCGGATCAGGGATTTTCAATTTTTGATAAAAACACGAAAAGAAGACATGACTAACCCCCTTGGAAATTTTGTCAAAAAATGCAACTTTCTTAAAAATTATCGTAGACCATTGAATTTAACTTTATTTTCATCAGAAAGACGAGAGAAATTGATTGCCGTTAAAAAATTTCAGCTAACTTCAATAGCAAAAAAATTAATCAGTCACAGTGAACATTTTAGAAAATTTACGAAAAGAATTAATTTTTCAGACTTTGATCGGCCATAGCGGCCAAACGAAAACTCCAAATTGAACGCGGTTTGCAAATCTGAGCTCCTCGTACGTCAATTAGTCGGATCAGAGATTTTCAATTTTTGATAAAAACACGAAAAAAACATGACTAACCCCCTTGGAAATTTTGTCAAAAAATGCAACTTTCTTAAAAATTATCGTAGACCATTGAATTTAACTTTATTTTCATCAGAAAGACGAGAGAAATTGATTGCCGTTAAAAAATTTCAGCTAACTTCAATAGCAAAAAAATTAGTCAGTCACAGTGAACATTTTAGAAAATTTACGAAAAGAATTAATTTTTCAGACTTTGATCGGCCATAGCGGCCAAACGAAAACTCCAAATTGAACGCGGTTTGCAAATCTGAGTTCCTCGTACGTCAATTAGTCGTATTAGAGATTTTGAATTTTTGATGAAATCGTGAAAAAATACATGACTAACCCCCTTGGAAATTTTGTCAAAAAATGCAACTTTCTTAAAAATCATCGTAGACTATTGAATTTAACTTTATTTTCATCAGAAAGACGAGAGAAATTGATTGCCGTTAAAAAATTTCAGCTAACTTCAATACCAAAAAAATTAGTCAGTCACCATGAGGATTTAGGAAAATTTAAGAAAATAATTGATTTTTCAGACTTTGATCGGCCGTAGCGGCCAAACGAAAACTCCAAATTGAACGCGGTTTGCAAATCTGAGCTCCTCGTACGTCAATTAGTCGGATCAGAGATTTTCAATTTTTGATAAAAACACGAAAAAAAGACATGACTAACCCCCTTGGAAATTTTGTCAAAAAATGCAGATTTCTTAAAAATTATCGTAGACCATTGAATTTAACTTTATTTTCATCAGAAAGACGAGAGAAATTGATTGCCGTTAAAAAATTTCAGCTAACTTCAATAGCAAAAAAATTAGTCAGTCACAGTGAACATTTTAGAAAATTTACGAAAAGAATTAATTTTTCAGACTTTGATCGGCCATAGCGGCCAAACGAAAACTCCAAATTGAACGCGGTTTGCAAATCTGAGCTCCTCGTACGTCAATTAGTCGGATCAGAGATTTTCAATTTTTGATAAAAACACGAAAAAAAGACATGACTAACCCCCTTGGAAATTTTGTCAAAAAATGCAACTTTCTTAAAAATTATCGTAGACCATTGAATTTAACTCTATTTTCATCAGAAAGACGAGAGAAATTGATTGCCGTTAAAAAATTTCAGCTAACTTCAATAGCAAAAAAATTAGTCAGTCACAGTGAACATTTTAGAAAATTTACGAAAAGAATTAATTTTTCAGACTTTGATCGGCCATTGCGGCCAAACGAAAACTCCAAATTGAACGCGGTTTGCAAATCTGAGTTCCTCGTACGTCAATTAGTCGTATTAGAGATTTTGAATTTTTGATGAAATCGTGAAAAAAGACATGACTAACCACCTTGGAAATTTTGTCAAAAAATGCAACTTTCTTAAAAATCATCGTAGACTATTGAATTTAACTTTATTTTCATCAGAAAGACGAGAGAAATTGATTGCCGTTAAAAAATTTCAGCTAACTTCAATAGCAAAAAAATTAGTCAGTCACAGTGAACATTTTAGAAAATTTACGAAAAGAATTAATTTTTCAGACTTTGATCGGCCATAGCGGCCAAACGAAAACTCCAAATTGAACGCGGTTTGCAAATCTGAGCTCCTCGTACGTCAATTAGTCGGATCAGAGATTTTCAATTTTTGATAAAAACACGAAAAAAAGACATGACTAACAACCCCCTTGGAAATTTTGTCAAAAAATGCAACTTTCTTAAAAATTATCGTAGACTATTGAATTTAACTTTATTTTCATCAGAAAGACGAGAGAAATTGATTGCCCTTAAAAAATTTCAGCTAACTTCAATAGCAAAAAAATTAGTCAGTCACAGTGAACATTTTAGAAAATTTACGAAAAGAATTAATTTTTCAGACTTTGATCGGCCATAGCGGCCAAACGAAAACTCCAAATTGAACGCGGTTTGCAAATCTGAGCTCCTCGTACGTCAATTAGTCGGATCAGAGATTTTCAATTTTTGATAAAAACACGAAAAAAAGACATGACTAACCCCCTTGGAAATTTTGTCAAAAAATGCAACTTTCTTAAAAATTATCGTAGACTATTGAATTTAACTTTATTTTCATCAGAAAGACGAGAGAAATTGATTGCCGTTAAAAAATTTCAGCTAACTTCAATAGCAAAAAAATTAGTCAGTCACAGTGAACATTTTAGAAAATTTACGAAAAGAATTAATTTTTCAGACTTTGATCGGCCATAGCGGCCAAACGAAAACTCCAAATTGAACGCGGTTTGCAAATCTGAGTTCCTCGTACGTCAATTAGTCGTATTAGAGATTTTGAATTTTTGATGAAATCGTGAAAAAAGACATGACTAACCCCCTTGGAAATTTTGTCAAAAAATGCAACTTTCTTAAAAATCATCGTAGACTATTGAATTTAACTTTATTTTCATCAGAAAGACGAGAGAAATTGATTGCCGTTAAAAAATTTCAGCTAACTTCAATACCAAAAAAATTAGTCAGTCACCATGAGGATTTTGGAAAATTTAAGAAAATAATTGATTTTTCAGACTTTGATCGGCCGTAGCGGCCAAACGAAAACTCCAAATTGAACGCGGTTTGCAAATCTGAGCTCCTCGTACGTCAATTAGTCGGATCAGAGATTCTCAATTTTTGATAAAACACGAAAAAAAGACATGACTAACCCCCTTGGAAATTTTGTCAAAAAATGCAACTTTCTTAAAAATTATCGTAGACCATTGAATTTAACTTTATTTTCATCAGAAAGACGAGAGAAATTGATTGCCGTTAAAAAATTTCAGCTAACTTCAATAGCAAAAAAATTAGTCAGTCACCATGAGGATTTAGGAAAATTTAAGAAAATAATTGATTTTTCAGACTTTGATCGGCCGTAGCGGCCAAACGAAAACTCCAAATTGAACGCGGTTTGCAAATCTGAGTTCCTCGTACGTCAATTAGTCGTATTAGAGATTTTGAATTTTTGATGAAATCGTGAAAAAAGACATGACTAACCCCCTTGGAAATTTTGTCAAAAAATGCAACTTTCTTAAAAATCATCGTAGACTATTGAATTTAACTTTATTTTCATCAGAAAGACGAGAGAAATTGATTGCCGTTAAAAAATTTCAGCTAACTTCAATAGCAAAAAAATTAGTCAGTCACCATGAGGATTTTGGAAAATTTAAGAAAATAATTGATTTTTCAGATTTTGATCGGCCGTAGCTGCCAAACGAAAACTCCAAATTGAACGCGGTTTGCAAATCTGAGCTCCTCGTACGTCAATTAGTCGGATCAGAGATTTTCAATTTTTGATAAAAACACGAAAAAAAGACATGACTAACCCCCTTGGAAATTTTGTCAAAAAATGCAACTTTCTTAAAAATTATCGTAGACCATTGAATTTAACTTTATTTTCATCAGAAAGACGAGAGAAATTGATTGCCGTTAAAAAATTTCAGCTAACTTCAATAGCAAAAAAATTAGTCAGTCACAGTGAACATTTTAGAAAATTTACGAAAAGAATTAATTTTTCAGACTTTGATCGGCCATAGCGGCCAAACGAAAACTCCAAATTGAACGCGGTTTGCAAATCTGAGTTCCTCGTACGTCAATTAGTCGTATTAGAGATTTTGAATTTTTGATGAAATCGTGAAAAAAGACATGACTAACCCCCTTGGAAATTTTGTCAAAAAATGCAACTTTCTTAAAAATCATCGTAGACTATTGAATTTAACTTTATTTTCATCAGAAAGACGAGAGAAATTGATTGCCGTTAAAAAATTTCAGCTAACTTCAATAGCAAAAAAATTAGTCAGTCACCATGAGGATTTTGGAAAATTTAAGAAAATAATTGATTTTTCAGACTTTGATCGGCCGTAGCGGCCAAACGAAAACTCCAAATTGAACGCGGTTTGCAAATCTGAGCTCCTCGTACGTCAATTAGTCGGATCAGAGATTTTCAATTTTTGATAAAAACACGAAAAAAAGACATGACTAACCCCCTTGGAAATTTTGTCAAAAAATGCAACTTTCTTAAAAATTATCGTAGACCATTGAATTTAACTTTATTTTCATCAGAAAGACGAGAGAAATTGATTGCCGTTAAAAAATTTCAGCTAACTTCAATAGCAAAAAAATTAGTCAGTCACAGTGAACATTTTAGAAAATTTACGAAAAGAATTAATTTTTCAGACTTTGATCGGCCATAGCGGCCAAACGAAAACTCCAAATTGAACGCGGTTTGCAAATCTGAGTTCCTCGTACGTCAATTAGTCGTATTAGAGATTTTGAATTTTTGATGAAATCGTGAAAAAAGACATGACTAACCCCCTTGGAAATTTTGTCAAAAAATGCAATTTTCTTAAAAATCATCGTAGACTATTGAATTTAACTTTATTTTCATCAGAAAGACGAGAGAAATTGATTGCCGTTAAAAAATTTCAGCTAACTTCAATACCAAAAAAATTAGTCAGTCACCATGAGGATTTAGGAAAATTTAAGAAAATAATTGATTTTTCAGACTTTGATCGGCCGTAGCGGCCAAACGAAAACTCCAAATTGAACGCGGTTTGCAAATCTGAGCTCCTCGTACGTCAATTAGTCGGATCAGAGATTTTCAATTTTTGATAAAAACACGAAAAAAAGACATGACTAACCCCCTTGGAAATTTTGTCAAAAAATGCAACTTTCTTAAAAATTATCGTAGACCATTGAATTTAACTTTATTTTCATCAGAAAGACGAGAGAAATTGATTGCCGTTAAAAAATTTCAGCTAACTTCAATAGCAAAAAAATTAATCAGTCACAGTGAACATTTTAGAAAATTTACGAAAAGAATTAATTTTTCAGACTTTGATCGGCCATAGCGGCCAAACGAAAACTCCAAATTGAACGCGGTTTGCAAATTTGAGCTCCTCGTACGTCAATTAGTCGGATCAGGGATTTTCAATTTTTGATAAAAACACGAAAAGAAGACATGACTAACCCCCTTGGAAATTTTGTCAAAAAATGCAACTTTCTTAAAAATTATCGTAGACCATTGAATTTAACTTTATTTTCATCAGAAAGACGAGAGAAATTGATTGCCGTTAAAAAATTTCAGCTAACTTCAATAGCAAAAAAATTAATCAGTCACAGTGAACATTTTAGAAAATTTACGAAAAGAATTAATTTTTCAGACTTTGATCGGCCATAGCGGCCAAACGAAAACTCCAAATTGAACGCGGTTTGCAAATCTGAGCTCCTCGTACGTCAATTAGTCGGATCAGAGATTTTCAATTTTTGATAAAAACACGAAAAAAACATGACTAACCCCCTTGGAAATTTTGTCAAAAAATGCAACTTTCTTAAAAATTATCGTAGACCATTGAATTTAACTTTATTTTCATCAGAAAGACGAGAGAAATTGATTGCCGTTAAAAAATTTCAGCTAACTTCAATAGCAAAAAAATTAGTCAGTCACAGTGAACATTTTAGAAAATTTACGAAAAGAATTAATTTTTCAGACTTTGATCGGCCATAGCGGCCAAACGAAAACTCCAAATTGAACGCGGTTTGCAAATCTGAGTTCCTCGTACGTCAATTAGTCGTATTAGAGATTTTGAATTTTTGATGAAATCGTGAAAAAATACATGACTAACCCCCTTGGAAATTTTGTCAAAAAATGCAACTTTCTTAAAAATCATCGTAGACTATTGAATTTAACTTTATTTTCATCAGAAAGACGAGAGAAATTGATTGCCGTTAAAAAATTTCAGCTAACTTCAATACCAAAAAAATTAGTCAGTCACCATGAGGATTTAGGAAAATTTAAGAAAATAATTGATTTTTCAGACTTTGATCGGCCGTAGCGGCCAAACGAAAACTCCAAATTGAACGCGGTTTGCAAATCTGAGCTCCTCGTACGTCAATTAGTCGGATCAGAGATTTTCAATTTTTGATAAAAACACGAAAAAAAGACATGACTAACCCCCTTGGAAATTTTGTCAAAAAATGCAGATTTCTTAAAAATTATCGTAGACCATTGAATTTAACTTTATTTTCATCAGAAAGACGAGAGAAATTGATTGCCGTTAAAAAATTTCAGCTAACTTCAATAGCAAAAAAATTAGTCAGTCACAGTGAACATTTTAGAAAATTTACGAAAAGAATTAATTTTTCAGACTTTGATCGGCCATAGCGGCCAAACGAAAACTCCAAATTGAACGCGGTTTGCAAATCTGAGCTCCTCGTACGTCAATTAGTCGGATCAGAGATTTTCAATTTTTGATAAAAACACGAAAAAAAGACATGACTAACCCCCTTGGAAATTTTGTCAAAAAATGCAACTTTCTTAAAAATTATCGTAGACCATTGAATTTAACTCTATTTTCATCAGAAAGACGAGAGAAATTGATTGCCGTTAAAAAATTTCAGCTAACTTCAATAGCAAAAAAATTAGTCAGTCACAGTGAACATTTTAGAAAATTTACGAAAAGAATTAATTTTTCAGACTTTGATCGGCCATTGCGGCCAAACGAAAACTCCAAATTGAACGCGGTTTGCAAATCTGAGTTCCTCGTACGTCAATTAGTCGTATTAGAGATTTTGAATTTTTGATGAAATCGTGAAAAAAGACATGACTAACCACCTTGGAAATTTTGTCAAAAAATGCAACTTTCTTAAAAATCATCGTAGACTATTGAATTTAACTTTATTTTCATCAGAAAGACGAGAGAAATTGATTGCCGTTAAAAAATTTCAGCTAACTTCAATAGCAAAAAAATTAGTCAGTCACAGTGAACATTTTAGAAAATTTACGAAAAGAATTAATTTTTCAGACTTTGATCGGCCATAGCGGCCAAACGAAAACTCCAAATTGAACGCGGTTTGCAAATCTGAGCTCCTCGTACGTCAATTAGTCGGATCAGAGATTTTCAATTTTTGATAAAAACACGAAAAAAAGACATGACTAACAACCCCCTTGGAAATTTTGTCAAAAAATGCAACTTTCTTAAAAATTATCGTAGACTATTGAATTTAACTTTATTTTCATCAGAAAGACGAGAGAAATTGATTGCCCTTAAAAAATTTCAGCTAACTTCAATAGCAAAAAAATTAGTCAGTCACAGTGAACATTTTAGAAAATTTACGAAAAGAATTAATTTTTCAGACTTTGATCGGCCATAGCGGCCAAACGAAAACTCCAAATTGAACGCGGTTTGCAAATCTGAGCTCCTCGTACGTCAATTAGTCGGATCAGAGATTTTCAATTTTTGATAAAAACACGAAAAAAAGACATGACTAACCCCCTTGGAAATTTTGTCAAAAAATGCAACTTTCTTAAAAATTATCGTAGACTATTGAATTTAACTTTATTTTCATCAGAAAGACGAGAGAAATTGATTGCCGTTAAAAAATTTCAGCTAACTTCAATAGCAAAAAAATTAGTCAGTCACAGTGAACATTTTAGAAAATTTACGAAAAGAATTAATTTTTCAGACTTTGATCGGCCATAGCGGCCAAACGAAAACTCCAAATTGAACGCGGTTTGCAAATCTGAGTTCCTCGTACGTCAATTAGTCGTATTAGAGATTTTGAATTTTTGATGAAATCGTGAAAAAAGACATGACTAACCCCCTTGGAAATTTTGTCAAAAAATGCAACTTTCTTAAAAATCATCGTAGACTATTGAATTTAACTTTATTTTCATCAGAAAGACGAGAGAAATTGATTGCCGTTAAAAAATTTCAGCTAACTTCAATACCAAAAAAATTAGTCAGTCACCATGAGGATTTTGGAAAATTTAAGAAAATAATTGATTTTTCAGACTTTGATCGGCCGTAGCGGCCAAACGAAAACTCCAAATTGAACGCGGTTTGCAAATCTGAGCTCCTCGTACGTCAATTAGTCGGATCAGAGATTCTCAATTTTTGATAAAACACGAAAAAAAGACATGACTAACCCCCTTGGAAATTTTGTCAAAAAATGCAACTTTCTTAAAAATTATCGTAGACCATTGAATTTAACTTTATTTTCATCAGAAAGACGAGAGAAATTGATTGCCGTTAAAAAATTTCAGCTAACTTCAATAGCAAAAAAATTAGTCAGTCACCATGAGGATTTAGGAAAATTTAAGAAAATAATTGATTTTTCAGACTTTGATCGGCCGTAGCGGCCAAACGAAAACTCCAAATTGAACGCGGTTTGCAAATCTGAGTTCCTCGTACGTCAATTAGTCGTATTAGAGATTTTGAATTTTTGATGAAATCGTGAAAAAAGACATGACTAACCCCCTTGGAAATTTTGTCAAAAAATGCAACTTTCTTAAAAATCATCGTAGACTATTGAATTTAACTTTATTTTCATCAGAAAGACGAGAGAAATTGATTGCCGTTAAAAAATTTCAGCTAACTTCAATAGCAAAAAAATTAGTCAGTCACCATGAGGATTTTGGAAAATTTAAGAAAATAATTGATTTTTCAGATTTTGATCGGCCGTAGCTGCCAAACGAAAACTCCAAATTGAACGCGGTTTGCAAATCTGAGCTCCTCGTACGTCAATTAGTCGGATCAGAGATTTTCAATTTTTGATAAAAACACGAAAAAAAGACATGACTAACCCCCTTGGAAATTTTGTCAAAAAATGCAACTTTCTTAAAAATTATCGTAGACCATTGAATTTAACTTTATTTTCATCAGAAAGACGAGAGAAATTGATTGCCGTTAAAAAATTTCAGCTAACTTCAATAGCAAAAAAATTAGTCAGTCACAGTGAACATTTTAGAAAATTTACGAAAAGAATTAATTTTTCAGACTTTGATCGGCCATAGCGGCCAAACGAAAACTCCAAATTGAACGCGGTTTGCAAATCTGAGTTCCTCGTACGTCAATTAGTCGTATTAGAGATTTTGAATTTTTGATGAAATCGTGAAAAAAGACATGACTAACCCCCTTGGAAATTTTGTCAAAAAATGCAACTTTCTTAAAAATCATCGTAGACTATTGAATTTAACTTTATTTTAATCAGAAAGACGAGAGAAATTGATTGCCGTTAAAAAATTTCAGCTAACTTCAATAGCAAAAAAATTAGTCAGTCACCATGAGGATTTTGGAAAATTTAAGAAAATAATTGATTTTTCAGACTTTGATCGGCCGTAGCGGCCAAACGAAAACTCCAAATTGAACGCGGTTTGCAAATCTGAGCTCCTCGTACGTCAATTAGTCGGATCAGAGATTCTCAATTTTTGATAAAACACGAAAAAAAGACATGACTAACCCCCTTGGAAATTTTGTCAAAAAATGCAACTTTCTTAAAAATTATCGTAGACTATTGAATTTAACTTTATTTTCATCAGAAAGACGAGAGAAATTGATTGCCCTTAAAAAATTTCAGCTAACTTCAATAGCAAAAAAATTAGTCAGTCACAGTGAACATTTTAGAAAATTTACGAAAAGAATTAATTTTTCAGACTTTGATCGGCCATAGCGGCCAAACGAAAACTCCAAATTGAACGCGGTTTGCAAATCTGAGCTCCTCGTACGTCAATTAGTCGGATCAGAGATTTTCAATTTTTGATAAAAACACGAAAAAAAGACATGACTAACCCCCTTGGAAATTTTGTCAAAAAATGCAACTTTCTTAAAAATTATCGTAGACTATTGAATTTAACTTTATTTTCATCAGAAAGACGAGAGAAATTGATTGCCGTTAAAAAATTTCAGCTAACTTCAATAGCAAAAAAATTAGTCAGTCACAGTGAACATTTTAGAAAATTTACGAAAAGAATTAATTTTTCAGACTTTGATCGGCCATAGCGGCCAAACGAAAACTCCAAATTGAACGCGGTTTGCAAATCTGAGTTCCTCGTACGTCAATTAGTCGTATTAGAGATTTTGAATTTTTGATGAAATCGTGAAAAAAGACATGACTAACCCCCTTGGAAATTTTGTCAAAAAATGCAACTTTCTTAAAAATCATCGTAGACTATTGAATTTAACTTTATTTTCATCAGAAAGACGAGAGAAATTGATTGCCGTTAAAAAATTTCAGCTAACTTCAATACCAAAAAAATTAGTCAGTCACCATGAGGATTTTGGAAAATTTAAGAAAATAATTGATTTTTCAGACTTTGATCGGCCGTAGCGGCCAAACGAAAACTCCAAATTGAACGCGGTTTGCAAATCTGAGCTCCTCGTACGTCAATTAGTCGGATCAGAGATTCTCAATTTTTGATAAAACACGAAAAAAAGACATGACTAACCCCCTTGGAAATTTTGTCAAAAAATGCAACTTTCTTAAAAATTATCGTAGACCATTGAATTTAACTTTATTTTCATCAGAAAGACGAGAGAAATTGATTGCCGTTAAAAAATTTCAGCTAACTTCAATAGCAAAAAAATTAGTCAGTCACCATGAGGATTTAGGAAAATTTAAGAAAATAATTGATTTTTCAGACTTTGATCGGCCGTAGCGGCCAAACGAAAACTCCAAATTGAACGCGGTTTGCAAATCTGAGTTCCTCGTACGTCAATTAGTCGTATTAGAGATTTTGAATTTTTGATGAAATCGTGAAAAAAGACATGACTAACCCCCTTGGAAATTTTGTCAAAAAATGCAACTTTCTTAAAAATCATCGTAGACTATTGAATTTAACTTTATTTTCATCAGAAAGACGAGAGAAATTGATTGCCGTTAAAAAATTTCAGCTAACTTCAATAGCAAAAAAATTAGTCAGTCACAGTGAACATTTTAGAAAATTTACGAAAAGAATTAATTTTTCAGACTTTGATCGGCCATAGCGGCCAAACGAAAACTCCAAATTGAACGCGGTTTGCAAATCTGAGTTCCTCGTACGTCAATTAGTCGTATTAGAGATTTTGAATTTTTGATGAAATCGTGAAAAAAGACATGACTAACCCCCTTGGAAATTTTGTCAAAAAATGCAACTTTCTTAAAAATCATCGTAGACTATTGAATTTAACTTTATTTTCATCAGAAAGACGAGAGAAATTGATTGCCGTTAAAAAATTTCAGCTAACTTCAATACCAAAAAAATTAGTCAGTCACCATGAGGATTTAGGAAAATTTAAGAAAATAATTGATTTTTCAGACTTTGATCGGCCGTAGCGGCCAAACGAAAACTCCAAATTGAACGCGGTTTGCAAATTTGAGCTCCTCGTACGTCAATTAGTCGGATCAGAGATTTTCAATTTTTGATAAAAACACGAAAAGAAGACATGACTAACCCCCTTGGAAATTTTGTCAAAAAATGCAACTTTCTTAAAAATTATCGTAGACCATTGAATTTAACTTTATTTTCATCAGAAAGACGAGAGAAATTGATTGCCGTTAAAAAATTTCAGCTAACTTCAATAGCAAAAAAATTAATCAGTCACAGTGAACATTTTAGAAAATTTACGAAAAGAATTAATTTTTCAGACTTTGATCGGCCATAGCGGCCAAACGAAAACTCCAAATTGAACGCGGTTTGCAAATCTGAGCTCCTCGTACGTCAATTAGTCGGATCAGAGATTTTCAATTTTTGATAAAAACACGAAAAAAACATGACTAACCCCCTTGGAAATTTTGTCAAAAAATGCAACTTTCTTAAAAATTATCGTAGACCATTGAATTTAACTTTATTTTCATCAGAAAGACGAGAGAAATTGATTGCCGTTAAAAAATTTCAGCTAACTTCAATAGCAAAAAAATTAGTCAGTCACAGTGAACATTTTAGAAAATTTACGAAAAGAATTAATTTTTCAGACTTTGATCGGCCATAGCGGCCAAACGAAAACTCCAAATTGAACGCGGTTTGCAAATCTGAGTTCCTCGTACGTCAATTAGTCGTATTAGAGATTTTGAATTTTTGATGAAATCGTGAAAAAAGACATGACTAACCCCCTTGGAAATTTTGTCAAAAAATGCAACTTTCTTAAAAATCATCGTAGACTATTGAATTTAACTTTATTTTCATCAGAAAGACGAGAGAAATTGATTGCCGTTAAAAAATTTCAGCTAACTTCAATAGCAAAAAAATTAGTCAGTCACAGTGAACATTTTAGAAAATTTACGAAAAGAATTAATTTTTCAGACTTTGATCGGCCATAGCGGCCAAACGAAAACTCCAAATTGAACGCGGTTTGCAAATCTGAGTTCCTCGTACGTCAATTAGTCGTATTAGAGATTTTGAATTTTTGATGAAATCGTGAAAAAAGACATGACTAACCCCCTTGGAAATTTTGTCAAAAAATGCAACTTTCTTAAAAATCATCGTAGACTATTGAATTTAACTTTATTTTCATCAGAAAGACGAGAGAAATTGATTGCCGTTAAAAAATTTCAGCTAACTTCAATAGCAAAAAAATTAGTCAGTCACAGTGAACATTTTAGAAAATTTACGAAAAGAATTAATTTTTCAGACTTTGATCGGCCATAGCGGCCAAACGAAAACTCCAAATTGAACGCGGTTTGCAAATCTGAGTTCCTCGTACGTCAATTAGTCGTACTAGAGATTTTGAATTTTTGATGAAATCGTGAAAAAAGACATGACTAACTCCCTTGGAAATTTTGTCAAAAAATGCAACTTTCTTAAAAATCATCGTAGACTATTGAATTTAACTTTATTTTCATTAGAAAGACGAGAGAAATTGATTGCCGTTAAAAAATTTCAGCTAACTTCAATAGCAAAAAAATTAGTCAGTCACAGTGAACATTTTAGAAAATTTACGAAAAGAATTAATTTTTCAGACTTTGATCGGCCATAGCGGCCAAACGAAAACTCCAAATTGAACGCGGTTTGCAAATCTGAGCTCCTCGTACGTCAATTAGTCGGATCAGAGATTTTCAATTGTTGATAAAAACACGAAAAAAAGACATGACTAACCCCCTTGGAAATTTTGTCAAAAAATGCAACTTTCTTAAAAATTATCGTAGACCATTGAATTTAACTTTATTTTTATCAGAAAGACGAGAAAAATTGATTGCCGTTAAAAAATTTCAGCTAACTTCAATAGCAAAAAAATTAGTCAGTCACAGTGAACATTTTAGAAAATTTACGAAAAGAATTAATTTTTCAGACTTTGATCGGCCATAGCGGCCAAACGAAAACTCCAAATTGAACGCGGTTTGCAAATCTGAGTTCCTCGTACGTCAATTAGTCGTATTAGATATTTTGAATTTTTGATGAAATCGTGAAAAAAGACATGACTAACCCCCTTGGAAATTTTGTCAAAAAATGCAACTTTCTTAAAAATCATCGTAGACTATTGAATTTAACTTTATTTTCATCAGAAAGACGAGAGAAATTGATTGCCGTTAAAAAATTTCAGCTAACTTCAATAGCAAAAAAATTAGTCAGTCACAGTGAACATTTTAGAAAATTTACGAAAAGAATTAATTTTTCAGATTTTGATCGGCCATAGCGGCCAAACGAAAACTCCAAATTGAACGCGGTTTGCAAATCTGAGCTCCTCGTACGTCAATTAGTCGGATCAGAGATTTTCAATTTTTGATAAAAACACGAAAAAAAGACATGACTAACCCCCTTGGAAATTTTGTCAAAAAATGCAACTTTCTTAAAAATTATCGTAGACCATTGAATTTAACTTTATTTTCATCAGAAAGACGAGAGAAATTGATTGCCGTTAAAAAATTTCAGCTAACTTCAATAGCAAAAAAATTAGTCAGTCACAGTGAACATTTTAGAAAATTTACGAAAAGAATTAATTTTTCAGACTTTGATCGGCCATAGCGGCCAAACGAAAACTCCAAATTGAACGCGGTTTGCAAATCTGAGTTCCTCGTACGTCAATTAGTCGTATTAGAGATTTTGAATTTTTGATGAAATCGTGAAAAAAGACATGACTAACCCCCTTGGAAATTTTGTCAAAAAATGCAACTTTCTTAAAAATCATCGTAGACTATTGAATTTAACTTTATTTTCATCAGAAAGACGAGAGAAATTGATTGCCGTTAAAAAATTTCAGCTAACTTCAATACCAAAAAAATTAGTCAGTCACCATGAGGATTTAGGAAAATTTAAGAAAATAATTGATTTTTCAGACTTTGATCGGCCGTAGCGGCCAAACGAAAACTCCAAATTGAACGCGGTTTGCAAATCTGAGCTCCTCGTACGTCAATTAGTCGGATCAGAGATTTTCAATTTTTGATAAAAACACGAAAAAAAGACATGACTAACCCCCTTGGAAATTTTGTCAAAAAATGCAACTTTCTTAAAAATTATCGTAGACCATTGAATTTAACTTTATTTTCATCAGAAAGACGAGAGAAATTGATTGCCGTTAAAAAATTTCAGCTAACTTCAATAGCAAAAAAATTAGTCAGTCACAGTGAACATTTTAGAAAATTTACGAAAAGAATTAATTTTTCAGACTTTGATCGGCCATAGCGGCCAAACGAAAACTCCAAATTGAACGCGGTTTGCAAATCTGAGCTCCTCGTACGTCAATTAGTCGGATCAGAGATTTTCAATTTTTGATAAAAACACGAAAAAAAGACATGACTAACCCCCTTGGAAATTTTGTCAAAAAATGCAACTTTCTTAAAAATTATCGTAGACCATTGAATTTAACTTTATTTTCATCAGAAAGACGAGAGAAATTGATTGCCGTTAAAAAATTTCAGCTAACTTTAATAGCAAAAAAATTAGTCAGTCACAGTGAACATTTTAGAAAATTTACGAAAAGAATTAATTTTTCAGACTTTGATCGGCCATAGCGGCCAAACGAAAACTCCAAATTGAACGCGGTTTGCAAATCTGAGTTCCTCGTACGTCAATTAGTCGTATTAGAGATTTTGAATTTTTGATGAAATCGTGAAAAAAGACATGACTAACCCCCTTGGAAATTTTGTCAAAAAATGCAACTTTCTTAAAAATCATCGTAGACTATTGAATTTAACTTTATTTTAATCAGAAAGACGAGAGAAATTGATTGCCGTTAAAAAATTTCAGCTAACTTCAATAGCAAAAAAATTAGTCAGTCACCATGAGGATTTTGGAAAATTTAAGAAAATAATTAATTTTTCAGACTTTGATCGGCCGTAGCGGCCAAACGAAAACTCCAAATTGAACGCGGTTTGCAAATCTGAGTTCCTCGTACGTCAATTAGTCGTATTAGAGATTTTGAATTTTTGATGAAATCGTGAAAAAAGACATGACTAACCCCCTTGGAAATTTTGTCAAAAAATGCAACTTTCTTAAAAATCATCGTAAACTATTGAATTTAACTTTATTTTCATCAGAAAGACGAGAGAAATTGATTGCCGTTTAAAAATTTCAGCTAACTTCAATAGCAAAAAAATTAGTCAGTCACAGTGAACATTTTAGAAAATTTACGAAAAGAATTAATTTTTCAGACTTTGATCGGCCATAGCGGCCAAACGAAAACTCCAAATTGAACGCGGTTTGCAAATCTGAGCTCCTCGTACGTCAATTAGTCGTATTAGAGATTTTGAATTTTTGATGAAATCGTGAAAAAAGACATGACTAACCCCCTTGGAAATTTTGTCAAAAAATGCAACTTTCTTAAAAATTATCGTAGACCATTGAATTTAACTTTATTTTCATCAGAAAGACGAGAGAAATTGATTGCCGTTAAAAAATTTCAGCTAACTTCAATAGCAAAAAAATTAGTCAGTCACAGTGAACATTTTAGAAAATTTACGAAAAGAATTAATTTTTCAGACTTTGATCGGCCATAGCGGCCAAACGAAAACTCCAAATTGAACGCGGTTTGCAAATCTGAGCTCCTCGTACGTCAATTAGTCGGATCAGAGATTTTCAATTTTTGATAAAAACACGAAAAAAAGACATGACTAACCCCCTTGGAAATTTTGTCAAAAAATGCAACTTTCTTAAAAATTATCGTAGACCATTGAATTTAACTTTATTTTCATCAGAAAGACGAGAGAAATTGATTGCCGTTAAAAAATTTCAGCTAACTTTAATAGCAAAAAAATTAGTCAGTCACAGTGAACATTTTAGAAAATTTACGAAAAGAATTAATTTTTCAGACTTTGATCGGCCATAGCGGCCAAACGAAAACTCCAAATTGAACGCGGTTTGCAAATCTGAGTTCCTCGTACGTCAATTAGTCGTATTAGAGATTTTGAATTTTTGATGAAATCGTGAAAAAAGACATGACTAACCCCCTTGGAAATTTTGTCAAAAAATGCAACTTTCTTAAAAATCATCGTAGACTATTGAATTTAACTTTATTTTAATCAGAAAGACGAGAGAAATTGATTGCCGTTAAAAAATTTCAGCTAACTTCAATATCAAAAAAATTAGTCAGTCACCATGAGGATTTTGGAAAATTTAAGAAAATAATTAATTTTTCAGACTTTGATCGGCCGTAGCGGCCAAACGAAAACTCCAAATTGAACGCGGTTTGCAAATCTGAGTTCCTCGTACGTCAATTAGTCGTATTAGAGATTTTGAATTTTTGATGAAATCGTGAAAAAAGACATGACTAACCCCCTTGGAAATTTTGTCAAAAAATGCAACTTTCTTAAAAATCATCGTAAACTATTGAATTTAACTTTATTTTCATCAGAAAGACGAGAGAAATTGATTGCCGTTTAAAAATTTCAGCTAACTTCAATAGCAAAAAAATTAGTCAGTCACAGTGAACATTTTAGAAAATTTACGAAAAGAATTAATTTTTCAGACTTTGATCGGCCATAGCGGCCAAACGAAAACTCCAAATTGAACGCGGTTTGCAAATCTGAGCTCCTCGTACGTCAATTAGTCGTATTAGAGATTTTGAATTTTTGATGAAATCGTGAAAAAAGACATGACTAACCCCCTTGGAAATTTTGTCAAAAAATGCAACTTTCTTAAAAATTATCGTAGACCATTGAATTTAACTTTATTTTCATCAGAAAGACGAGAGAAATTGATTGCCGTTAAAAAATTTCAGCTAACTTCAATAGCAAAAAAATTAGTCAGTCACAGTGAACATTTTAGAAAATTTACGAAAAGAATTAATTTTTCAGACTTTGATCGGCCATAGCGGCCAAACGAAAACTCCAAATTGAACGCGGTTTGCAAATCTGAGTTCCTCGTACGTCAGTTAGTCGTATTAGAGATTTTGAATTTTTGATGAAATCGTGAAAAAAGACATGACTAACCCCCTTGGAAATTTTGTCAAAAAATGCAACTTTCTTAAAAATCATCGTAGACTATTGAATTTAACTTTATTTTAATCAGAAAGACGAGAGAAATTGATTGCCGTTAAAAAAATTCAGCTAACTTCAATAGCAAAAAAATTAGTCAGTCACCATGTGGATTTTGGAAAATTTAAGAAAATAATTGATTTTTCAGACTTTGATCGGCCGTAGCGGCCAAACGAAAACTCCAAATTGAACGCGGTTTGCAAATCTGAGTTCCTCGTACGTCAATTAGTCGTATTAGAGATTTTGAATTTTTGATGAAATCGTGAAAAAAGACATGACTAACCCCCTTGGAAATTTTGTCAAAAAATGCAACTTTCTTAAAAATCATCGTAGACTATTGAATTTAACTTTATTTTAATCAGAAAGACGAGAGAAATTGATTGCCGTTAAAAAATTTCAGCTAACTTCAATAGCAAAAAAATTAGTCAGTCACCATGAGGATTTTGGAAAATTTAAGAAAATAATTGATTTTTCAGACTTTGATCGGCCGTAGCGGCCAAACGAAAACTCCAAATTGAACGCGGTTTGCAAATCTGAGCTCCTCGTACGTCAATTAGTCGGATCAGAGATTCTCAATTTTTGATAAAAACACGAAAAAAAGACATGACTAACCCCCTTGGAAATTTTGTCAAAAAATGCAACTTTCTTAAAAATTATCGTAGACCATTGAATTTAACTTTATTTTCATCAGAAAGACGAGAGAAATTGATTGCCGTTAAAAAATTTCAGCTAACTCAATAGCAAAAAAATTAGTCAGTCACAGTGAACATTTTAGAAAATTTACGAAAAGAATTAATTTTTCAGACTTTGATCGGCCATAGCGGCCAAACGAAAACTCCAAATTGAACGCGGTTTGCAAATCTGAGCTCCTCGTACGTCAATTAGTCGTATTAGATATTTTGAATTTTTGATGAAATCGTGAAAAAAGACATGACTAACCCCCTTGGAAATTTTGTCAAAAAATGCAACTTTCTTAAAAATCATCGTAGACTATTGAATTTAACTTTATTTTCATCAGAAAGACGAGAGAAATTGATTGCCGTTAAAAAATTTCAGCTAACTTCAATAGCAAAAAAATTAGTCAGTCACCATGAGGATTTTGGAAAATTTAAGAAAATAATTGATTTTTCAGACTTTGATCGGCCGTAGCGGCCAAACGAAAACTCCAAATTGAACGCGGTTTGCAAATCTGAGCTCCTCGTACGTCAATTAGTCGGATCAGAGATTCTCAATTTTTGATAAAAACACGAAAAAAAGACATGACTAACCCCCTTGGAAATTTTGTCAAAAAATGCAACTTTCTTAAAAATTATCGTAGACCATTGAATTTAACTTTATTTTAATCAGAAAGACGAGAGAAATTGATTGCCGTTAAAAAAATTCAGCTAACTTCAATAGCAAAAAAATTAGTCAGTCACCATGAGGATTTTGGAAAATTTAAGAAAATAATTAATTTTTCAGACTTTGATCGGCCGTAGCGGTCAAACGAAAATTCCAAATTGAACGCGGTTTGCAAATCTGAGTTCCTCGTACGTCAATTAGTCGTATTAGAGATTTTGAATTTTTGATGAAATCGTGAAAAAAGACATGACTAACCCCCTTGGAAATTTTGTCAAAAAATGCAACTTTCTTAAAAATCATCGTAGACTATTGAATTTAACTTTATTTTCATCAGAAAGACGAGAGAAATTGATTGCCGTTAAAAAATTTCAGCTAACTTCAATAGCAAAAAAATTAGTCAGTCACAGTGAACATTTTAGAAAATTTACGAAAAGAATTAATTTTTCAGACTTTGATCGGCCATAGCGGCCAAACGAAAACTCCAAATTGAACGCGGTTTGCAAATCTGAGTTCCTCGTACGTCAATTAGTCGTATTAGAGATTTTGAATTTTTGATGAAATCGTGAAAAAAGACATGATTAACCCCCTTGGAAATTTTGTCAAAAAATGCAACTTTCTTAAAAATCATCGTAGACTATTGAATTTAACATTATTTTCATCAGAAAGACGAGAGAAATTGATTGCCGTTAAAAAATTTCAGCTAACTTCAATACCAAAAAAATTAGTCAGTCACCATGAGGATTTTGGAAAATTTAAGAAAATAATTGATTTTTCAGACTTTGATCGGCCGTAGCGGCCAAACGAAAACTCCAAATTGAACGCGGTTTGCAAATCTGAGCTCCTCGTACGTCAATTAGTCGTATTAGAGATTTTGAATTTTTGATGAAATCGTGAAAAAAGACATGACTAACCCCCTTGGAAATTTTGTCAAAAAATGCAACTTTCTTAAAAATCATCGTAGACTATTGAATTTAACTTTATTTTCATCAGAAAGACGAGAGAAATTGATTGCCGTTAAAAAATTTCAGCTAACTTCAATACCAAAAAAATTAGTCAGTCACCATGAGGATTTTGGAAAATTTAAGAAAATAATTAATTTTTCAGACTTTGATCGGCCATAGCGGCCAAACGAAAACTCTAAATTGAACGCGGTTTGCAAATCTGAGCTCCTCGTACGTCAATTAGTCGGATCAGAGATTTTCAATTTTTGATAAAAACACGAAAAAAATACATGACTAACCCCCTTGGAAATTTTGTCAAAAAATGCAACTTTCTTAAAAATTATCGTAGACCATTGAATTTAAATTTATTTTCATCAGAAAGACGAGAGAAATTGATTGCCGTTAAAAAATTTCAGCTAACTTCAATAGCAAAAAAATTAGTCAGTCACAGTGAACATTTTAGAAAATTTACGAAAAGAATTAATTTTTCAGACTTTGATCGGCCATAGCGGCCAAACGAAAACTCCAAATTGAACGCGGTTTGCAAATCTGAGCTCCTCGTACGTCAATTAGTCGGATCAGAGATTTTCAATTTTTGATAAAAACACGAAAAAAAGACATGACTAACCCCCTTGGAAATTTTGTCAAAAAATGCAACTTTCTTAAAAATTATCGTAGACCATTGAATTTAACTTTATTTTCATCAGAAAGACGAGAGAAATTGATTGCCGTTAAAAAATTTCAGCTAACTTCAATAGCAAAAAAATTAGTCAGTCACAGTGAACATTTTAGAAAATTTACGAAAAGAATTAATTTTTCAGACTTTGATCGGCCATAGCGGCCAAACGAAAACTCCAAATTGAACGCGGTTTGCAAATCTGAGTTCCTCGTACGTCAATTAGTCGTATTAGAGATTTTGAATTTTTGATGAAATCGTGAAAAAAGACATGACTAACCCCCTTGGAAATTTTGTCAAAAAATGCAACTTTCTTAAAAATCATCGTAGACTATTGAATTTAACTTTATTTTCATCAGAAAGACGAGAGAAATTGATTGCCGTTAAAAAATTTCAGCTAACTTCAGTAGCAAAAAAATTAGTCAGTCACCATGAGGATTTTGGAAAATTTAAGAAAATAATTGAATTTTCAGACTTTGATCGGCCGTAGCGGCCAAACGAAAACTCCAAATTGAACGCGGTTTGCAAATCTGAGCTCCTCGTACGTCAATTAGTCGGATCAGAGATTTTCAATTTTTGATAAAAACACGAAAAAAAGACATGACTAACCCCCTTGGAAATTTTGTCAAAAAATGCAACTTTCTTAAAAATTATCGTAGACCATTGAATTTAACTTTATTTTCATCAGAAAGACGAGAGAAATTGATTGCCGTTAAAAAATTTCAGCTAACTTCAATAGCAAAAAAATTAGTCAGTCACAGTGAACATTTTAGAAAATTTACGAAAAGAATTAATTTTTCAGACTTTGATCGGCCATAGCGGCCAAACGAAAACTCCAAATTGAACGCGGTTTGCAAATCTGAGTTCCTCGTACGTCAATTACTCGTATTAGAGATTTTGAATTTTTGATGAAATCGTGAAAAAAGACATGACTAACCCCCTTGGAAATTTTGTCAAAAAATGCAACTTTCTTAAAAATCATCGTAGACTATTGAATTTAACTTTATTTTCATCAGAAAGACGAGAGAAATTGATTGCCGTTAAAAAATTTCAGCTAACTTCAATAGCAAAAAAATTAGTCAGTCACCATGAGGATTTTGGAAAATTTAAGAAAATAATTGATTTTTCAGATTTTGATCGGCCGTAGCGGCCAAACGAAAACTCCAAATTGAACGCGGTTTGCAAATCTGAGCTCCTCGTACGTCAATTAGTCGGATCAGAGATTTTCAATTTTTGATAAAAACACGAAAAAAAGACATGACTAACCCCCTTGGAAATTTTGTCAAAAAATGCAACTTTCTTAAAAATTATCGTAGACTATTGAATTTAACTTTATTTTCATCAGAAAGACGAGAGAAATTGATTGCCGTTAAAAAATTTCAGCTAACTTCAATAGCAAAAAAATTAGTCAGTCACAGTGAACATTTTAGAAAATTTACGAAAAGAATTAATTTTTCAGACTTTGATCGGCCATAGCGGCCAAACGAAAACTCCAAATTGAACGCGGTTTGCAAATTTCAGCTCCTCGTACGTCAATTAGTCGGATCAGAGATTTTCAATTTTTGATAAAAACACGAAAAAAAGACATGACTAACCCCCTTGGAAATTTTGTCAAAAAATGCAACTTTCTTAAAAATTATCGTAGACCATTGAATTTAACTTTATTTTCATCAGAAAGACGAGAGAAATTGATTGCCGTTAAAAAATTTCAGCTAACTTCAATAGCAAAAAAATTAGTCAGTCACAGTGAACATTTTAGAAAATTTACGAAAAGAATTAATTTTTCAGACTTTGATCGGCCATAGCGGCCAAACGAAAACTCCAAATTGAACGCGGTTTGCAAATCTGAGTTCCTCGTACGTCAATTAGTCGTATTAGAGATTTTGAATTTTTGATGAAATCGTGAAAAAAGACATGACTAACCCCCTTGGAAATTTTGTCAAAAAATGCAACTTTCTTAAAAATCATCGTAGACTATTGAATTTAACTTTATTTTCATCAGAAAGACGAGAGAAATTGATTGCCGTTAAAAAATTTCAGCTAACTTCAATAGCAAAAAAATTAGTCAGTCACCATGAGGATTTTGGAAAATTTAAGAAAATAATTGATTTTTCAGACTTTGATCGGCCGTAGCGGCCAAACGAAAACTCCAAATTGAACGCGGTTTGCAAATCTGAGTTCCTCGTACGTCAATTAGTCGTATTAGAGATTTTGAATTTTTGATGAAATCGTGAAAAAAGACATGACTAACCCCCTTGGAAATTTTGTCAAAAAATGCAACTTTCTTAAAAATCATCGTAGACTATTGAATTTAACTTTATTTTCATCAGAAAGACGAGAGAAATTGATTGCCGTTAAAAAATTTCAGCTAACTTCAATACCAAAAAAATTAGTCAGTCACCATGAGGATTTTGGAAAATTTAAGAAAATAATTAATTTTTCAGATTTTGATCGGCCATAGCGGCCAAACGAAAACTCCAAATTGAACGCGGTTTGCAAATCTGAGCTCCTCGTACGTCAATTAGTCGGATCAGAGATTTTCAATTTTTGATAAAAACACGAAAAAAATACATGACTAACCCCCTTGGAAATTTTGTCAAAAAATGCAATTTTCTTAAAAATTATCGTAGACCATTGAATTTAAATTTATTTTCATCAGAAAGACGAGAGAAATTGATTGCCGTTAAAAAATTTCAGCTAACTTCAATAGCAAAAAAATTAGTCAGTCACAGTGAACATTTTAGAAAATTTACGAAAAGAATTAATTTTTCAGACTTTGATCGGCCATAGCGGCCAAACGAAAACTCCAAATTGAACGCGGTTTGCAAATCTGAGCTCCTCGTACGTCAATTAGTCGGATCAGAGATTTTCAATTTTTGATAAAAACACGAAAAAAAGACATGACTAACCCCCTTGGAAATTTTGTCAAAAAATGCAACTTTCTTAAAAATTATCGTAGACCATTGAATTTAACTTTATTTTCATCAGAAAGACGAGAGAAATTGATTGCCGTTAAAAAATTTCAGCTAACTTCAATAGCAAAAAAATTAGTCAGTCACCATGAGGATTTTGGAAAATTTAAGAAAATAATTGATTTTTCAGACTTTGATCGGCCGTAGCGGCCAAACGAAAACTCCAAATTGAACGCGGTTTGCAAATCTGAGTTCCTCGTACGTCAATTAGTCGTATTAGAGATTTTGAATTTTTGATGAAATCGTGAAAAAAGACATGACTAACCCCCTTGGAAATTTTGTCAAAAAATGCAACTTTCTTAAAAATCATCGTAGACTATTGAATTTAACTTTATTTTCATCAGAAAGACGAGAGAAATTGATTGCCGTTAAAAAATTTCAGCTAACTTCAATAGCAAAAAAATTAGTCAGTCACAGTGAACATTTTAGAAAATTTACGAAAAGAATTAATTTTTCAGACTTTGATCGGCCATAGCGGCCAAACGAAAACTCCAAATTGAACGCGGTTTGCAAATCTGAGTTCCTCGTACGTCAATTAGTCGTATTAGAGATTTTGAATTTTTGATGAAATCGTGAAAAAAGACATGACTAACCCCCTTGGAAATTTTGTCAAAAAATGCAACTTTCTTAAAAATCATCGTAGACTATTGAATTTAACTTTATTTTCATCAGAAAGACGAGAGAAATTTATTGCCGTTAAAAAAATTCAGCTAACTTCAATACCAAAAAAATTAGTCAGTCACCATGAGGATTTTGGAAAATTTAAGAAAATAATTGATTTTTCAGACTTTGATCGGCCGTAGCGGCCAAACGAAAACTCCAAATTGAACGCGGTTTGCAAATCTGAGTTCCTCGTACGTCAATTAGTCGTATTAGAGATTTTGAATTTTTGATGAAATCGTGAAAAAAGACATGACTAACCCCCTTGGAAATTTTGTCAAAAAATGCAACTTTCTTAAAAATCATCGTAGACTATTGAATTTAACTTTATTTTCATCAGAAAGACGAGAGAAATTGATTGCCGTTAAAAAATTTCAGCTAACTTCAATACCAAAAAAATTAGTCAGTCACCATGAGGATTTTGGAAAATTTAAGAAAATAATTGATTTTTCAGACTTTGATCGGCCGTAGCGGCCAAACGAAAACTCCAAATTGAACGCGGTTTGCAAATCTGAGTTCCTCGTACGTCAATTAGTCGTATTAGAGATTTTGAATTTTTGATGAAATCGTGAAAAAAGACATGACTAACCCCCTTGGAAATTTTGTCAAAAAATGCAACTTTCTTAAAAATTATCGTAGACCATTGAATTTAACTTTATTTTCATCAGAAAGACGAGAGAAATTGATTGCCGTTAAAAAATTTCAGCTAACTTCAATAGCAAAAAAATTAGTCAGTCACAGTGAACATTTTAGAAAATTTACGAAAAGAATTAATTTTTCAGACTTTGATCGGCCGTAGCGGCCAAACGAAAACTCCAAATTGAACGCGGTTTGCAAATCTGAGCTCCTCGTACGTCAATTAGTCGGAACAGAGATTTTCAATTTTTGATAAAAACACGAAAAAAAGACATGACTAACCCCCTTGGAAATTTTGTCAAAAAATGCAACTTTCTTAAAAATCATCGTAGACCATTGAATTTAACTTTATTTTCATTAGAAAGACGAGAGAAATTGATTGCCGTTAAAAAATTTCAGCGAACTTCAATTGCAAAAAAATTAGTCAGTCACAGTGAACATTTTAGAAAATTTACGAAAAGAATTAATTTTTCAGACTTTGATCGGCCATAGCGGCCAAACGAAAACTCCAAATTGAACGCGGTTTGCAAATCTGAGCTCCTCGTACGTCAATTAGTCGGATCAGAGATTTTCAATTTTTGATAAAAACACGAAAAAAATACATGACTAACCCCCTTGGAAATTTTGTCAAAAAATGCAACTTTCTTAAAAATTATCGTAGACCATTGAATTTAAATTTATTTTCATCAGAAAGACGAGAGAAATTGATTGCCGTTAAAAAATTTCAGCTAACTTCAATAGCAAAAAAATTAGTCAGTCACAGTGAACATTTTAGAAAATTTACGAAAAGAATTAATTTTTCAGACTTTGATCGGCCATAGCGGCCAAACGAAAACTCCAAATTGAACGCGGTTTGCAAATCTGAGTTCCTCGTACGTCAATTAGTCGGATCAGAGATTTTCAATTTTTGATAAAAACACGAAAAAAAGACATGACTAACCCCCTTGGAAATTTTGTCAAAAAATGCAACTTTCTTAAAAATCATCGTAGACTATTGAATTTAACTTTATTTTCATCAGAAAGACGAGAGAAATTGATTGCCGTTAAAAAATTTCAGCTAACTTCAATAGCAAAAAAATTAGTCAGTCACAGTGAACATTTTAGAAAATTTACGAAAAGAATTAATTTTTCAGACTTTGATCGGCCATAGCGGCCAAACGAAAACTCCAAATTGAACGCGGTTTGCAAATCTGAGTTCCTCGTACGTCAATTAGTCGTATTAGAGATTTTGAATTTTTGATGAAATCGTGAAAAAAGACATGACTAACCCCCTTGGAAATTTTGTCAAAAAATGCAACTTTCTTAAAAATCATCGTAGACTATTGAATTTAACTTTATTTTCATCAGAAAGACGAGAGAAATTGATTGCCGTTAAAAAATTTCAGCTAACTTCAATACCAAAAAAATTAGTCAGTCACCATGAGGATTTTGGAAAATTTAAGAAAATAATTGATTTTTCAGACTTTGATCGGCCGTAGCGGCCAAACGAAAACTCCAAATTGAACGCGGTTTGCAAATCTGAGTTCCTCGTACGTCAATTAGTCGTATTAGAGATTTTGAATTTTTGATGAAATCGTGAAAAAAGACATGACTAACCCCCTTGGAAATTTTGTCAAAAAATGCAACTTTCTTAAAAATCATCGTAGACTATTGAATTTAACTTTATTTTCATCAGAAAGACGAGAGAAATTGATTGCCGTTAAAAAATTTCAGCTAACTTCAATACCAAAAAAATTAGTCAGTCACCATGAGGATTTTGGAAAATTTAAGAAAATAATTGATTTTTCAGACTTTGATCGGCCGTAGCGGCCAAACGAAAACTCCAAATTGAACGCGGTTTGCAAATCTGAGCTCCTCGTACGTCAATTAGTCGGAACAGAGATTTTCAATTTTTGATAAAAACTCGAAAAAAAGACATGACTAACCCCCTTGGAAATTTTGTCAAAAAATGCAACTTTCTTAAAAATCATCGTAGACCATTGAATTTAACTTTATTTTCATTAGAAAGACGAGAGAAATTGATTGCCGTTAAAAAATTTCAGCGAACTTCAATTGCAAAAAAATTAGTCAGTCACAGTGAACATTTTAGAAAATTTACGAAAAGAATTAATTTTTCAGACTTTGATCGGCCATAGCGGCCAAACGAAAACTCCAAATTGAACGCGGTTTGCAAATCTGAGCTCCTCGTACGTCAATTAGTCGGATCAGAGATTTTCAATTTTTGATAAAAACACGAAAAAAATACATGACTAACCCCCTTGGAAATTTTGTCAAAAAATGCAACTTTCTTAAAAATTATCGTAGACCATTGAATTTAAATTTATTTTCATCAGAAAGACGAGAGAAATTGATTGCCGTTAAAAAATTTCAGCTAACTTCAATAGCAAAAAAATTAGTCAGTCACAGTGAACATTTTAGAAAATTTACGAAAAGAATTAATTTTTCAGACTTTGATCGGCCATAGCGGCCAAACGAAAACTCCAAATTGAACGCGGTTTGCAAATCTGAGCTCCTCGTACGTCAATTAGTCGGATCAGAGATTTTCAATTTTTGATAAAAACACGAAAAAAAGACATGACTAACCCCCTTGGAAATTTTGTCAAAAAATGCAACTTTCTTAAAAATTATCGTAGACCATTGAAGTTAACTTTATTTTCATCAGAAAGACGAGAGAAATTGATTGCCGTTAAAAAATTTCAGCTAACTTCAATAGCAAAAAAATTAGTCAGTCACAGTGAACATTTTAGAAAATTTACGAAAAGAATTAATTTTTCAGACTTTGATCGGCCATAGCGGCCAAACGAAAACTCCAAATTGAACGCGGTTTGCAAATCTGAGTTCCTCGTACGTCAATTAGTCGTATTAGAGATTTTGAATTTTTGATGAAATCGTGAAAAAAGACATGACTAACCCCCTTGGAAATTTTGTCAAAAAATGCAACTTTCTTAAAAATCATCGTAGACTATTGAATTTAACTTTATTTTCATCAGAAAGACGAGAGAAATTGATTGCCGTTAAAAAATTTCAGCTAACTTCAATAGCAAAAAAATTAGTCAGTCACCATGAGGATTTTGGAAAATTTAAGAAAATAATTGATTTTTCAGACTTTGATCGGCCGTAGCGGCCAAACGAAAACTCCAAATTGAACGCGGTTTGCAAATCTGAGCTCCTCGTACGTCAATTAGTCGGATCAGAGATTTTCAATTTTTGATGAAATCGTGAAAAAAGACATGACTAACCCCCTTGGAAATTTTGTCAAAAAATGCAACTTTCTTAAAAATTATCGTAGACCATTGAATTTAACTTTATTTTCATCAGAAAGACGAGAGAAATTGATTGCCGTTAAAAAATTTCAGCTAACTTCAATAGCAAAAAAATTAGTCAGTCACAGTGAACATTTTAGAAAATTTACGAAAAGAATTAATTTTTCAGACTTTGATCGGCCATAGCGGCCAAACGAAAACTCCAAATTGAACGCGGTTTGCAAATCTGAGTTCCTCGTACGTCAATTAGTCGTATTAGAGATTTTGAATTTTTGATGAAATCGTGAAAAAAGACATGACTAACCCCCTTGGAAATTTTGTCAAAAAATGCAACTTTCTTAAAAATCATCGTAGACTATTGAATTTAACTTTATTTTCATCAGAAAGACGAGAGAAATTGATTGCCGTTAAAAAATTTCAGCTAACTTCAATAGCAAAAAAATTAGTCAGTCACAGTGAACATTTTAGAAAATTTACGAAAAGAATTAATTTTTCAGACTTTGATCGGCCATAGCGGCCAAACGAAAACTCCAAATTGAACGCGGTTTGCAAATCTGAGCTCCTCGTACGTCAATTAGTCGGATCAGAGATTTTCAATTTTTGATAAAAACACGAAAAAAAGACATGACTAACCCCCTTGGAAATTTTGTCAAAAAATGCAACTTTCTTAAAAATTATCGTAGACCATTGAATTTAACTTTATTTTCATCAGAAAGACGAGAGAAATTGATTGCCGTTAAACAATTTCAGCTAACTTCAATAGCAAAAAAATTAGTCAGTCACAGTGAACATTTTAGAAAATTTACGAAAAGAATTAATTTTTCAGACTTTGATCGGCCATAGCGGCCAAACGAAAACTCCAAATTGAACGCGGTTTGCAAATCTGAGTTCCTCGTACGTCAATTAGTCGTATTAGAGATTTTGAATTTTTGATGAAATCGTGAAAAAAGACATGACTAACCCCCTTGGAAATTTTGTCAAAAAATGCAACTTTCTTAAAAATCATCGTAGACTATTGAATTTAACTTTATTTTCATCAGAAAGACGAGAGAAATTGATTGCCGTTAAAAAATTTCAGCTAACTTCAGTAGCAAAAAAATTAGTCAGTCACCATGAGGATTTTGGAAAATTTAAGAAAATAATTGATTTTTCAGACTTTGATCGGCCGTAGCAGCCAAACGAAAACTCCAAATTGAACGCGGTTTGCAAATCTGAGCTCCTCGTACGTCAATTAGTCGGATCAGAGATTTTCAATTTTTGATAAAAACACGAAAAAAAGACATGACTAACCCCCTTGGAAATTTTGTCAAAAAATGCAACTTTCTTAAAAATTATCGTAGACCATTGAATTTAACTTTATTTTCATCAGAAAGACGAGAGAAATTGATTGCCGTTAAAAAATTTCAGCTAACTTCAATAGCAAAAAAATTAGTCAGTCACAGTGAACATTTTAGAAAATTTACGAAAAGAATTAATTTTTCAGACTTTGATCGGCCATAGCGGCCAAACGAAAACTCCAAATTGAACGCGGTTTGCAAATCTGAGTTCCTCGTACGTCAATTAGTCGTATTAGAGATTTTGAATTTTTGATAAAAACACGAAAAAAAGACATGACTAACCCCCTTGGAAATTTTGTCAAAAAATGCAACTTTCTTAAAAATCATCGTAGACTATTGAATTTAACTTTATTTTAATCAGAAAGACGAGAGAAATTGATTGCCGTTAAAAAATTTCAGCTAACTTCAATAGCAAAAAAATTAGTCAGTCACCATGAGGATTTTGGAAAATTTAAGAAAATAATTGATTTTTCAGACTTTGATCGGCCGTAGCGGCCAAACGAAAACTCCAAATTGAACGCGGTTTGCAAATCTGAGTTCCTCGTACGTCAATTAGTCGTATTAGAGATTTTGAATTTTTGATGAAATCGTGAAAAAAGACATGACTAACCCCCTTGGAAATTTTGTCAAAAAATGCAACTTTCTTAAAAATTATCGTAGACCATTGAATTTAACTTTATTTTCATCAGAAAGACGAGAGAAATTGATTGCCGTTAAAAAATTTCAGCTAACTTCAATAGCAAAAAAATTAGTCAGTCACAGTGAACATTTTAGAAAATTTACGAAAAGAATTAATTTTTCGGACTTTGATCGGCCATAGCGGCCAAACGAAAACTCCAAATTGAACGCGGTTTGCAAATCTGAGTTCCTCGTACGTCAATTAGTCGTATTAGAGATTTTGAATTTTTGATAAAAACACGAAAAAAAGACATGACTAACCCCCTTGGAAATTTTGTCAAAAAATGCAACTTTCTTAAAAATCATCGTAGACTATTGAATTTAACTTTATTTTCATCAGAAAGACGAGAGAAATTGATTGCCGTTAAAAAATTTCAGCTAACTTCAATAGCAAAAAAATTAGTCAGTCACAGTGAACATTTTAGAAAATTTACGAAAAGAATTAATTTTTCAGACTTTGATCGGCCATAGCGGCCAAACGAAAACTCCAAATTGAACGCGGTTTGCAAATCTGAGCTCCTCGTACGTCAATTAGTCGGATCAGAGATTTTCAATTTTTGATAAAAACACGAAAAAAAGACATGACTAACCCCCTTGGAAATTTTGTCAAAAAATGCAACTTTCTTAAAAATTATCGTAGACCATTGAATTTAACTTTATTTTCATCAGAAAGACGAGAGAAATTGATTGCCGTTAAAAAATTTCAGCTAACTTCAATAGCAAAAAAATTAGTCAGTCACAGTGAACATTTTAGAAAATTTACGAAAAGAATTAATTTTTCAGATTTTGATCGGCCATAGCGGCCAAACGAAAACTCCAAATTGAACGCGGTTTGCAAATCTGAGCTCCTCGTACGTCAATTAGTCGGATCAGAGATTTTCAATTTTTGATAAAAACACGAAAAAAAGACATGACTAACCCCCTTGGAAATTTTGTCAAAAAATGCAACTTTCTTAAAAATCATCGTAGACTATTGAATTTAACTTTATTTTAATCAGAAAGACGAGAGAAATTGATTGCCGTTAAAAAATTTCAGCTAACTTCAATAGCAAAAAAATTAGTCAGTCACCATTAGGATTTTGGAAAATTTAAGAAAATAATTGATTTTTCAGACTTTGATCGGCCGTAGCGGCCAAACGAAAACTCCAAATTGAACGCGGTTTGCAAATCTGAGTTCCTCGTACGTCAATTAGTCGTATTAGAGATTTTGAATTTTTGATGAAATCGTGAAAAAAGACATGACTAACCCCCTTGGAAATTTTGTCAAAAAATGCAACTTTCTTAAAAATCATCGTAGACTATTGAATTTAACTTTATTTTCATCAGAAAGACGAGAGAAATTGATTGCCGTTAAAAAATTTCAGCTAACTTCAATAGCAAAAAAATTAGTCAGTCACAGTGAACATTTTAGAAAATTTACGAAAAGAATTAATTTTTCAGACTTTGATCGGCCATAGCGGCCAAACGAAAACTCCAAATTGAACGCGGTTTGCAAATCTGAGCTCCTCGTACGTCAATTAGTCGGATCAGAGATTTTCAATTTTTGATAAAAACACGAAAAAAAGACATGACTAACCCCCTTGGAAATTTTGTCAAAAAATGCAACTTTCTTAAAAATCATCGTAGACTATTGAATTTAACTTTATTTTCATCAGAAAGACGAGAGAAATTGATTGCCGTTAAAAAATTTCAGCTAACTTCAATAGCAAAAAAATTAGCCAGTCACCATGAGGATTTCGGAAAATTTAAGAAAAGAATTGATTTTTCAGACTTTGATCGGCCGTAGCGGCCAAACGAAAACTCCAAATTGAACGCGGTTTGCAAATCTGAGTTCCTCGTACGTCAATTAGTCGTATTAGAGATTTTGAATTTTTGATGAAATCGTGAAAAAAGACATGACTAACCCCCTTGGAAATTTTGTCAAAAAATGCAACTTTCTTAAAAATCATCGTAGACTATTGAATTTAACTTTATTTTCATCAGAAAGACGAGAGAAATTGATTACCGTTAAAAAATTTCAGCTAACTTCAATACCAAAAAAATTAGTCAGTCACCATGAGGATTTTGGAAAATTTAAGAAAATAATTGATTTTTCAGACTTTGATCGGCCGTAACGGCCAAACGAAAACTCCAAATTGAACGCGGTTTGCAAATCTAAGCTCCTCGTACGTCAATTAGTCGGATCAGAAATTTTCAATTTTTGATAAAAACACGAAAAATAAGACATGAGTAAACCCCTTGGAAATTTGTTAAAAAATGCAACTTTCTTAATAATCATCGCAAACTATTGAATTTAACTTTTTTTCATCAGAGAGACGAGAGAAATTGATTGCCGTTAAAAAATTTCAGCTAACTTCAATAGCAAAAAAATTAGTCAGTCACAGTGAACATTTTAATTTACGAAAATAATTGATTTTTCAGACTTTGATCGGCCGTAGCGGCCAAACGAAAACTCCAAATTGAACGCGGTTTGCAAATCTGAGCTCCTCGTACGTCAATTAGTCGGATTAGAGATTTTGAATTTTTGATTAAAACACGAAAAAAAGACATGACTAACCCCCTTGGAAATTTTGTTAAAAAATGGTGATGAGGCCATCATGTTGCTTTCTCCGACTTGATGGTATCATTTATATTTACGCTTTCATGGTTTATTTTCATTTTGAATCATATTTTGAATGTACATCGAGCGCTTTGTAAACACGGAGGAAACTGACGTTTAAAAAGTCAAAATTATGAAAGATGGAAAAAATATAAAATATAAAAACTCAATTTATTCAAAAACTAAAGGGATTTTGAAAAAAACTTATTCCTTGTAAGTTGTTTATTTTAGCATTCTCCACAATTATTATTAACATACATTTGCTGTAACTGTTATCGTTTTATAATAATAAACCAAAAATTAAAAAAATAATAATAAATTTTTTTCTCATATAAAAATCATTTTATAAAAAATGTTTTTAAGCAAAAGATGTTCATTTCTTTGTTGTCTTCAAAGTTTGTCTAAATGTTTTTGTGATATTTTTCATATTTAAGAAAATATTGGCAAAAAACAAAAAACAGTTAAGATAAACGCCCACTTCCGGTGTACGAAATTTTACCAAAAGCTTTTCAGTTCTTTAGATTATCAAATAAGACGGATGTTCAAAGTTTCATATCAATTGCTCTATTAGTTTTTGAGATACAGCGCGCACAGACAGACAGACACACACACACACACACACACACACACACACACACACACACACACACACACACACACACACACACACACACACGCACACACGCACACACACAGACACCAATTTTAAACGTCAGTATCATCTGATCTAAAATGAAAATAAACCATGGTAGTATAAATATAAATAACTATTATGCAATCAAAATCGGAGAAAGTAAGATGATGGCCACATCACCATTTTTTTCCAGAAATTGTTGAAATGGCATCTAGGGACCCCAAAACGGATATTTCCGTAAAAAAAAATTTTGGAAAAAAAATCACGATCACAATACTTTCTCGTACTTCGTAACGGAGAAAGTGAAAATTGTGTCTGTGCGCGCTGTATCTCAAAAACTAATAGAGCAATTGATATGAAATTTTGAAAATCCGTCTTATTTGATAATCTGAAGAACTGAAAAGCTTTTGGTAAAATTTCATACACCGGAAGTGGGTGTTTACCTTAACTGTTTTTTGTTTTTGCCAACATTTTCTTAAATATGAAAAATATTACAAAAACATGTAAACAAACATTGAAGACAACAAAGAAATGAACATCTTTTGCCTAAAAACATTTTTCATAAAATCATTTTTATTCGAGAAAAAAATTAATTATTATTTTCTAAATTTTTTGTTTATAATTACAAAACGATAATAGTTACAGCAAATTTATGTTAATAATAATTGTAGAGAAAGTTAAATGAACAACTTATAAAGAATAAGTTTTTTTTCGAAATGTCTATAGTTTTTGAGTAAACTGAGTTTTTGAATTTGAAGTATAATTTTTCCATTTTTCATAATTTTGACGTTTTAAACGTCAGTTTCATCCGAGCCTACAAAACGTTCGATGTACATTTAATAGTATATTATACAACGATCATATAATGATGGCCATTAATAGCCATTATATGCTAGTTGTACACTACACTTTGTTCACGAAAATTAAAATCAAGATCAAAATTTAATTGAAAATTACAATTAGAATCAAAATTAAAATCAAAATCAAAATTAAAGTTGTAATTACAATTACTATTAAAAAAAATTTAAAATCAAAGTTAAATTTAGTATTAAATAGGGTAAACAAAATATTATTATAAATCGCGTTCTGTGAATTAAAGCGCGAATTAGCGTGTTTAATAAGCGTATTAAACACGCAAGTGCGTGTACGTGTTTAATGAAATTGAGTGTTCAATGCACCCCATTAATGTTGCCCATACAATTAAATAATGCGCACAGTATAACATTTTCGTGAACAAAATATGATTAAATTGAAAATAAACCACGAATGATATCATCAAGCCGGAGAAAGTGCCATGATGGCCCTATCACCATTTTTTAAGTTCGTTAACTGCCAAACGCATTGTTCGATTATTAATTATTTGAGAACATTTCCAATTACTCAGCTCTGTGCACTTACCTTCATCAAATAATATCTATAAGACGACAACTGTCCCTCATCCATCCTTCAAAAATTTGTCTCAAAGCTGATAATCCAAAAACAACACTCCACCACTATTATTAAACTCTTTTAACACCGAACTCTCGCACGGAACTGGAAAATAATTTCGTCAGGTGCTAACAGGCTTATCATCTTTTGCCTTGGGGGCAATTCGTGTCCGGCGGAGATATCGCGAAACCGCATTCTTTCTTCACCTGTTATCAGTGCTTATCTACGCAGCTCCGATTCGAATCGAATTCATTTCAATCTGCACACAAGATAGACAAAGATGCAAAACGCCCGTTTTTAATAATTGAAAGTCGTTTGATCGGTCAGTTTATCTTCCGGCGAGTGAGTGTTAACGTGTAACATGTTTTAAAGTGCAGAATGTGGAAAATTGTATTAACAAAAATCAGTTGATGGACTGTTGGTAAGTGATTAAATGAAATTGGTTTAATTGTATTGAATGCAATTTTCAATTCGGTTTAATATCCCTCAACGGAAATAACGAGATGAGTGGAAGGACCATCTGGTCGATAGCCCTTTTAGATATGGTGCAGGATGTTGTAGTCAATGTAATGTTTTGTCTTACAAAAATGTAAATATATAGTCCATGTATTACCACCTCTTGTTCATCGGCCGTATCAGAAAAAACCCCGCGAACCGTCACTGCAAAGCACTCCTCCAAGAATGTTGTTTTACAACTGAAAATTAGCTACAAAACTAATAATTTTTGCCACCAAATCAACGTGAGTGCTGCGCAGTGGCGTAGCGTATAGGGGGCCAGGGGGGGGGGGGCGATTGCCCCACCCGCCCCCTAGTTCACCGCGCCCCTTCAGCCGATCAAATTGATTATAGAAGTTTTATCGAAATTTTGATAATGATTGTATTAACTGATTTTTAAATCATAACTCGAATGTATAATAAAATAATATTTGAAATGGGTTAATTAGATCGAGTTTTTTTGATCTTTACAAGAAACCACCCTTATGATTTTACGATAAAACAACACGGGGTGCAAATAATCAAGATTTAAAAAAAAACATAGAAATCCCTCTATAATACACACCTATATTGAAATACACTTTTCAATGAGTGCTGGCGCCCTTGTAAAGTTTGCCCCCCGCCCTTTAACCCACGCTACGCCACTGGTGCTGCGGGACACTCGTCGTCGAGATCAAAGAAAAATCGGTCAGGAAAGGAACTGAGAGTCATAATTTGAACTTCAATCAATATATATTATTCGATTTTATTGGTTAAAACGTAAGTGTGGGTAATTGTCTAAAATAATGTATCAGTGTGAAAAATGATAACACAGCGTTATCAAAACAAAACAGACTTCAGCTTTTTAATCGCTAATCATTTTCTCTCAGTCATCCTTGCCATCAGTTGTTTATTAAAAAGCATAACTGCAAAGTTTCAAATGTTTCCTCTTTAATTGTTCAAAGCCTAAGGTATTTTAAAAACAAACTGGCGCCACTTTTCAAACCGCACGTCGCCAAGTCTACCACCACCTGCTCCCGTGCGGTACTTATTCGCCTTGGTTACTTTTCTGTTGTCAGTTTATCGTCACGCGAATTTCTGTTTATCAATGTAAATACAACACAGTTCGTTTGTTTCCTGCCCCCTCGATTGTTTCGTAAGTGCAAATTTTGGTTATCGCTAGTCGTAAACGCACCGCTTTCGCGATTTTACGTGCCGTCGATTTACTTCCGCCGCAAGTCGAGCGTGACTAATGAGAATAACATTTCTTTGAGTGAATCGCCCAGTAGGGCCGAGCCGCTGTCAGGGAGCAACAAGTCGTTCGGTGGCTAAACAAGAGTCGTCGTTCTTTTGTCAGCAATTGTTGTCGAGCCCTCTGCGTCGATTGAACGTCTGTGCCTTCGTGTGTGTGTTGGTTCGGAGCGATTGTTTTGGTTGCGCTTGACTCGGATTGTACTCGTGCATGTGGGATGATTGCGCTTGTGTAATTGGTTTATTGTGATAACACTGGTGAGTTTTTGCTTATGTACAATTATGCTCTTAATCCTGTCGTAAAGTTTGCTATAACAAATTCTACCGAATGCTTCTCAAACTGTGCAATATTTAATATAAACAGCTTACAGTATTACCGAGCACTAGGGGTAAAGTTTGCTCATAGTGAGAAAGTATTTGAAGGACACAAGAGAAAAATTATGCTCTTAACACGTTAAGCCCCGCGAGGCATCAACCTGATGCCTTAATAACATGTGACGTTGGGACCGTGAGGTATCAACGTAATGCCACCCTGTATATATTTTTTTCAGGCCGCGTGTACACAACACGATCTCACGATTCAATACTTACCTTATGGTACTTATTTCAGTTATTTGATGAGATATTACTTTAATACCACGCTTGTGAACCGAAAAAACGTGAAATAAATACCCGGTCCGAGGAATAAAAAAAAAATATATGTACGCCGGGTCTTAACGTGTTAACCTGTCGTAAAGTTTATGATACGAAATTCTACACCAAATACTTCTCAAACTGTACAATATTGAATAAAAACAACTTATAGTATTACTGTGCATTTGAGACTTGTGGGGGTAAAGTTTGCGCAGAGTGAGAAATCCGTACAATATTGAATAAAAACAGCTTGCAGTATTACCGAGCACTCAAAATATGTGGGGGTAAAGTTTACGCAGAGTGAGAAAGTATTCGGACGACGTGAGAGAAAAAATGATGCTCTTAACCTGTCGTAAAGTTTACGATACCAAATTTTACACCGAATACTTGTCAATCTGTACAGTATTTGATAAAAACAGCTTAGAGTATTACCGAGCACTTGAGACGTGTGGAGGTAAAGTTTGCGAAGAGTGATAACTCTAGAGAACGTGACAACAAATCTCCAGTGCCAATTGAATTTAAGATTATCACTGCATTACATGTCTTGAGTGCTTGGTACAACTCCAGCCGCTAAGTAGGTACATCTTTATTTAACCATTAACCACGGATACCCGTTTTTATTGTGCTAACACGGACATCGATTTTCAAAGCCTTCAAATGAATTAATTGTTATTTAGAAATGATTACGCGATACACTGTGTTGGAGAACACCGATGTTTAGGAAGGTACTTAAATAATTGAAAATACATCAACAGACAAAACATTCACGCTGGAGTCTGATGGACTCCATGTCAGTAGTTAAGGGTTACGCAGAATTTTTAGTGTTGTACTTTACATACTACGCAAACTAAGGGATGTTGTTTTCTGCAAAACCACATTTAAAGATTTTCATCTGTCATTTTTTGATAGGGTTATTTGATATGTGGTTCTCCCTGAAGGCCCTTGAATTGCGTACTTCTTATTTAAGGATATTCACAATAATTACTTTTTCTGTTTTGTTTCAATAATTAAATTGTTGTTACATCAAAAACAGTTTAATAAAGTGTCATTGTTAAATTGTTTTTTTCCGCTACCGACAACGTAACTAAGCATTGCATCCATAGTTACAGGTACCGTAAGTGGCTGATAACATTCGTGGTGTTTGTTGTCCTTGATGACGGAACTTAATTTTTTACTTACGGACCTAGGAAAATAATAAACAGAAACGCAATGCTCCAACATATAAGCGAGTAACACATTTTCGTCTATACTTATAGCATTGGTATCCTTTTTACATAACCACTGCTTAAAGAGTCGTAACAGGACACATACCTTTTTCGATTTTGTCGGTAACAGGTTCTAACACGCAATATTCGCAGCTTCGTTTGCACCCATGCCCGCAAAAACTGTCACTGGATTGACATAAACAAACAAAATTCGACATTGTTTTTTTGGTTGCTGGGTTGCCATAGGACGCATAGGTGACTATAAAAATTTGAATCCCAAATGTTACAAGCCATATTTTAGAATGTTTTCTGAGTTTTTTTAAGTAATTTAAATTAAAATTGATAAGTAACACGGAACGTAATGATAATTAACATTTTTGGCAGGCGACGAGCCTCGAATGTTAATACGTCCTTACGTTCCTTGTTGCTTAAATAACTATTCCTAGTTTGTTTTAATAATGAACTTGTTGTTACATCATCTTTACCTTCAAAAAGCCCTGCTTATTCACAAAAAAGGTCATAACTTTTTCAAAATAGATAGCGTCATCCTTGGCCGAAAAATATTTTTACCCCTTTGCGGGGCAAGGAAAGTTAGTTTCTGGTGGACATACCCGACGAGTAAGGACTTCTTCTCTCACCATTTATAGGTGTCTCGAGATTTAGATAATTTAATTCCGGTGCAGTTTTCATTTGAAAATCATCAGTTAAAACAGTCGAATTTAAGGTCCAAATGCTCTTTAACAGTTTAGAATTATGACTCAATTAGATTTAGGGGATTATAAGTGTTGTGAACATGAATCCGTCATTATTTTAGACCCGCTTGGCCAGATTTCATGCGTTTGCCTACAGTGTGCCGCGCCGGCCTCCAACTGAAACATGGAAAATCATCGCCATTTCATGGGTAGGTATGGTAGGGATGGACGAAACTTACGGGCACTTAAAATTTTTGGCCAGTTATGGTCGACCACTTCAAATCATTTTGACGAGAAAAAAAAAACATTTCAAAAATTTCGTGGCTCAAATAGAGCTGTAAATTTGCACAGAAGTCATATGACTCCAAGATGAACTTCGAGGAGTAGCCTTTTAGAGTCGACTTGCTCATGCATTACTCACCTCCAGAAGAGATATGGATTTTTCGGCCGATACATTTCTATTTGATAGTTTAATAGATTTTACAAGACGAAGAACAGATTGTCTTGGTTTGCTAAACTTATTCTCATCTTGTCTCCCCATCACTATTCTTGCCTGAGCAAATATATCCATCTAAAAAGTAATGGGTCTTTGCATCATTTATCGCGATAACTTTTATTCCATATTTTCGGGGTTTATTAGGCATGTATATACGAAACTTACATTTGCCTTGAGAACCACCAACATCTCGTCGATGCATGCAAATTGACTGATTGAGTAATTTTTTTTACAATTATCCACGTCTTTTTGACTATCTTCCGTTCTCTCTGGATTCTGCATCATCGAATCTTAGTGCGGTCAGTAAAATATGAAAACGTTGTTTCAACACAGCATATATAAAAATTTATCTCCCTGTCCCGTCAGTGGCAAAAATTGAATTTAATTCTTCATCATTCGATTTAAAAATCGCTGAAAAGAACAGTAAACCTATAAATGCTCTTAGTTCTCTTATATTCACATCCGCAACAAGATATTGGTTATGGTCAGAAAACTTTTGTCTTATCCTTTGCAATTTCTGATTCGTTCTCAACGTAACTTCTTGTAAAATATCGTGCGTGATAAGACATTCCCATGCAGATACCTGAGAGCATGTATTTCCTAAAGCTTTAGCTGGTCCTTTCACTCCAGCAAGCTGAGAGACGATATTTTGTACTCTTATTTGCACATTACCTTGAGGAAGAAGAGCTACTTTTCTGAAGTAATTAGTAGTTTTTTTACTGTTAAAAATTTCGTTGACACCTTTGGAAACTGTACTTGAGGTATTTTCATTACGAAAACCTGCAAATCATCCTCTTTAATTTCCTAACGTAATCCGGATCCCTATTTGAGTCACTTTCAAGATCATTATATATGCCATTGCCCATTCCTGAAAATTTGGATCATCGGGATGCATTATTTTTGGTAGAGGGACAGCCATATTTACATCTAAGAGTAAATCGAACCATGTTGGCTAATGTAACGAAACTGGTATGGTGGGGTCATTACGACCCCACACAAAATAATTGTTCGAATAAGATACATATACTTATGGGAACAAATGCAACCTTTACACTCAGCAACACAACGTACACTGCCCGAAAGGTACTAGAGCACACAGGGCCTCACAGTAACCATTATCTTAAATAGACCGAAAAACAAGTAACACGGGGGTCCACTTGATCCCACTATACCAGTTGTGGGTAAAGGGAAAAGTAGAAAGTAGCAAACTCTTAAACATAAATGTAGATTCTTTTTTTTTTTTTATTGGTGTCGACAACGTGGTCATCTGCATTGTTTGTAATAAACGTTGTTCTTAAAGAAAGAATACATCAGCACTAATACGTTAAAAGGCTTACTTATATAAAACCCTGTATATAAAATATCTCTAAAATTACTTCAGGGATTTTAGAGGTTACATTTTATAATCTTACTAAGATAAGGTGAGCAGAAGCCCCAATTTTAGCGGGATAGTCCCGTTTTTTAACAATTGGTATTTCATCCCACTGCGTTTGGAAAAAGTCCAGACTTTTCTAAAAATTAATTTGTTTGCTGTTCGTTTTCATGTAAAAGACATTTTCAAAGTAATGTATTTTGAAAAGCTCCTCCGTCAATTTTCTCCCGCTTCACCAATGTTAAAATCAGGTCACCTTATACTAAGGCATGTAGTAGAACATGAAATTTCCTTGTCATTTGTACTAAAGCATGTTGTAGAGCATGCAATTTAGATGTACAAATTCAATATTCAGTAAAATCCATCTTCATATTCAATGGAGATGTATGGTGTAGTATTCCAATATTTCCATCGTGATTTGATATATTTCTTTAAGCCGCTTTTCAAATGGATTCACGAGGATTTGTTTACTACCATAAATCAGCAAAACGGCCAACATCTTAATAGTTTTATTGAGGAGCTGTCCTAATCCACTTGAAAAGCGACTTAAAGAAATATCTCAAATCACCATAGAGATATTGGAATACTAAACTCCTAAATTCATTGCGAGGAATAAATTTGACGTAATTGTATGAGTCGTGCTTTTAGCATTAACCAGAATCCAATAATCCCTCAAATAGATATCAATGTTCAATTATTCAAGTACTTCATGAAAGAGACGGTTGCCACCATTGCAACATAATAATTCATAATTGGACTGAATTAAAAAATTCAGTATGCTTTAACCATAAATATTTTACCTATTTGTGGTTGAAATATAGTAAATTTTTCAATTCTGTTAATAGATAATTGATCCGCATTGTTTGTCATTAATTAGGAATTGCGGGAATGTTGCACTCTGTGAGTAACCCGTCTGTTTGGGGAATAATTTACATAAACACAAGTGTCTTATCTGTTTCTTTACTTAGCAATTAGTGTATACTTAAAATGTGCGTGTTTCACGAACTTGATAAAGGTTTCGCTGTTTATCTATAATTGTTTAAATATTCTGGAATATTTTTTTTTATTACCAAGAAATTATTTTAAGCATTTCTTGTAAATATTGTTGCCATGTTTTCTATAAAGACGTTTATTCACATTTATGTAACTTTTGGAAATTTCCTGTACTGTATTCTTTTGTTTCTCCGACTGTTGAAAATAAGTATATGACCAATTTATTGCAACCATGTGTTTAAGTTAATTGATCCTTGAAGGATTTAATTGCTTGCACTGGATAATTAATTTAATTGGTAGTGATTAGATCAACTTGTGGAGGTCTCTGGAGCCAACAAACTGCTAAAGAGTTAATCTGACATATATTTCATATTTCACAACTACATTTTTCATCTAATGTAATGTCGTTGCTTTTCTGGTGTAACTTTAAAATGGTTTTTTATTAAGCTCAGTCAGGTGTAAATGACCTTCGCTATCAAAGTGATTTATACCTATAATCGGTGATTTTATATCTTGTAGACTAGAGATGAGCGAAATTACGTCGAGTCGACTGAAAAGAGTCTATTCTTGAAGTGATTCTTGAAAAATTAAAAAGTATATATGTATGTGAAAATGAAAAATGTCTGAAGAGCAAAAGAAAACTTTCTCGCGATCATGAATCCCAGGAACCAATAGCAGTATTGGGATCAGGTGGCATATATTTTTGTCGTATCACTATTTTAACACGTTCGCTGCCACCGACGCACTAGTGCGTCCAACTTTATACTTGCGTAAATGCAATCCCAATTGCGGTGGCAGCGAATGTGTTAACATGTAATTCTTTTGTAATATATTTTGTGTGTATTATTATTATGTCTACTTTGTATTACTCTTATATGTATCCTGACGAATGTTAGACTTGCTGTCAAAACATGAATAAATGCAATACAATATAAACATGTTATTGGTAGAGCCACTTATAACAATCTTTGTTAAATGTTTCAAGTGTGAGGCACAATTCTCATGATTCACGTTTCGTGGAAGTACAAACGCGTGCCTCAATCTGTTTTTGCGTTATCCGTTCTCAACGGTTAAAAATTCTTGCTTAGCTTGAAACTACGGGTAGTGCCATGGCTGCTTGACTCTATATAACGAGCCGCCCCTGATTGGGATAGCCCTTCTCACATCAAATGAAATATGGCGCTACATGTTACTGGTGCTAAGGAAACATAAGAAAACATAAATTTAGGTAAATTTCCATTCTACACAAGCGCAGTCGTCGCATGGATTTGACCGATGATCTAAGCAAACAGGCCGCAAACATGAAATACATTGATAGCGAGTTTTTTTTATCGCTCTTTGATGGACACATCTGGCATCTTGCTCGTTTAGCCAGCACAGCACATTCCTCATCTGCAGGATGTCGCGCTGATATCTTCAGTCATGTTTTTCAACAAGATCCTCAGTTTTGGATTTTTCTCTCGCTCGACTAACCACGGCTTGACAAGATGCCAGATGATGCTTTTCATGCACGCCCTTGCAGTGAGTCTACTGCCCACGCCACAAGTACTGTTTTTGCATCTGAGCAAAATTCGAGAATTTACCATTGGTTGGTCGAGCATCCCCCAAAAAATCCTCAAGTGCCAGCGGTTGCTTCTTCCAACCACTGTGTAGTTTTCACATGTGTCGGTCCCTCCTTGAGTCTCGTTGAAGTGCAGGACGATCTTGGATTTTCCGTCAATGATTTCTTCGTAGTTCATGAAAGTGGACGCGAGTAGAACGACTTTTTTTTGGTGTAAATGAAAGCAAAGTTATTGCTGAGTCCGAAAAACAGAATTTTGTGTGAGGAGGATTGTCCGAAGCAACTTTCATCTCTGCTGGTATTTCTCCTTGTGCTTTCGAATGGTCCCAGTAATCGTCAAATGATACGGCTCATTTTTCATCTCCTGCCAAATAGATAGACCTTGCATCGTTGAGTGTAATAATAATAATAATAATAATAATAATAATAATAATGTTTATTGGTGCTAGTAACTTGGAAGTTTTACACAGGTCACATAAACTTTGCTTAAAATATGAAGCTCATTTAATTAATTGTTTATCAAGGTAATAGCACATAAGTGAAGATACCTGCAGTGTGCGAAACTAACATTATATTATATAATGAATATTAAAAATATATAAAATAATCGATACATAAATAAAAAATATATAAATAAATATATATATATATATATATATATACAGAGTGACCCATTTGAAAGCGGGCCACCCTCATATTTTTTTTATTTTTGGAGCGATTTTGATGAATTTTTTTTTTAATGTCGAGGGGGGAAAGGTGTATTTTGGAGCCAAGCGGCGTCCAGTTTTTTTAAAAAGCAAAGCCTACACGATAATATTCAGAGCCGTAAAATCCATAATCCATATTAGAGATTGTTTTATTAAAAATCCGCGTACGCCACTGGAATTGGCGTCCTCTGAAATAGATCTGTACCAAGTTTCATGAAAAAATATTCAACATTAACGATTCTATGACTAAATTACTGACAGGTGTTATTATGCATTAAGAATACAGCTACACACGGATGAACAATTCATAATAGTAGGCTTTGCAATTACTAAAGTCACAGATGAAATAAAAGACGAAAATGTCAAATGTCAGTTAAGTAGTGAAATTTACGTACTGTTCCGTAAGTACACTGTCAATAAGTATGGCTCATAATTTAACGGTACAACATAAGATTGAAATAGTAAAACTTCGTGGTGACAGAGACAGGTCTGGAAGGGAAGTATCTCGAATTTTTAATGACAGACATCCAGAACTTCAAAATATTAGCAAGTCTACCGTTGTGCGAGTGTGCAATATTTTTAACGAATACGGAGCTGTATCTCAGCACATTTTAAAAAATATTAATGTAGTACAACGGCCACGAAAAAGCAATGAACGAATTCGAAATTATTTCATCGAAAATCCGAAAAAAAGTTTGAGAATTGCAAGTTTGGACCTCCAGTTACCACGGGAAACAATAAGAAGAAACCTTAAAAAATACAGTAATATGAAGCCTTATAAACCGAAATTTCTCCCCACCTTAGAAGAAGGTGATAATGATAAGCGAATGGAATATTGCTTATGGTGCCAAGGAGAATACCTTAATGACATAAATTTTCAAAAAAGAATTTTGTTTAGTGACGAGGCAACATTTACAACCAATGGGACGGTAAATTCACAGAACACGAGACAGTGGGCACAAAAAAATCCAGAATGGGTAATAAACTGTAGGCGACAATATTCACAGAAGGTAAACGTATGGTGCGGTATATTAAATACCAGAATAATTGGCCCCTTCTTTTTTGAAGGCAATTTGAATAGCCAAAGTTTTTTAAATTTTTTAAACTATGGATTTTCGGATGCTGTTGATGAACTTCCACTTGCAGAAGTGGCTGGTCTACTGTTCCAGTTAGATGGCTGTCCTATCCACAATGCCAGGACTGTGAGAGCGTGGCTGGAGGAAAATTTTCCTAATCGGTGGATAGGGCGAAATAGTAGGTTAATGCAGTTTCCTCCCAGGTCTCCTGACTTAACTCCCCTAGATTTTTTTCTATGGGGGTTTATTAAAGAAAAAGTCTACAATACTCGTCCAACCAACGCAGAAGAACTGCGCGAAAGAATAAGGCAGGCATGCGCTGAAATTACACCACATCAATTATCTAATGTTATGGCAAATATTAAAAGACGATATGATAAATGCATTCAAATAAATGAAGATTTAGTTAAAAAATCCAGAATTTAAAATTAATTTATGTGTTAATTTAATATTATTTTAGAAGAATGTCTGTAAAATACTGTTTATTAAATGTTGTTATTAAATAAAATAATCGTTGAAATTCATTTGTTATCGCATGGGTTACTGGATAAAAAGCTTCTTAATGCATAATAAACAACTCGTCAGTAATTTAGTCATAGAATCGTTAATGTTGAATATTTTTTCATGAAACTTGGTACAGATCTATTTCAGAGGACGCCAATTCCAGTGGCGTACGTGGATTTTTAATAAAAAAATCGCTAATATGGATTATGGATTTTACAACTCTAAATGTTATCTTGTAGGCTTTGGTTTAAAAAAAAAACTGGACGCCGCTTGGCTCCAAAATACACATTTCCCCCCTCCACATAAAAAAAAAAATTCGTCAAAATCGCTCCATAAATAAAAAAATTATGAGGGTGGCCCGCTTTCAAATGGGTCACTCTGTATATATATATATATATATATATATACATATACACGTACACACATACACTTACATAGATGTATAGATATAGATAGATAAAACCGCAAGACCGACATTACACATTAAAACTTTTAAATGATGACACGTTAAAATTACTAACATAAGTACTTAAAAGATACAAAAATATACATAAATAAAATTGCATGATGAACATTACACATTAAAACTTATTGACTAATAAAATCCTTGTTAAAGTTGCATTACAGTTATAGTTATTTAAAAGTGAATAATACTTATCACAATACAAACCAACTAGACTATAGCAGTTGCCAAATACTCTTCAAACGAGTAGAATGCTTGTTTAATTAAGTAGTTTTTGTAACCAAAAGGAGACCGTATTTATCAGGCTTGTTTTTCATGTATGTTCTGAAGACGCAGTGTCCCCGAAAACCAAGCAATTGTTCATCAACCGTGCTGTGTGCAGCTGGCCTGTAATTATTTTTATAATTATTGATGAATTTTTCGAAAATGCTCTTATCGGGACAAATGAGTCAGAGGGGTCTCGGGTTGCTCGTTCGTCGAATCTCAAATTGTCCAGAAAATTCCAACGACGCAGGGAGAACACACAACGGTAAAAGGACGTCCCATTTTCTACCGACCACAGATCCGAATCCCGAACTTTGGACTGCTTCCAAAGTCCTGCATAATAAGTAACTGCGATGTAGGTTCGCATTTTCTGAATTACATTCATACTAGGTTGTCTCAAAGCAAAATGTAACGAGAATCTAATCGAAAAAAGACGGAAAAAGTATAATGTAATTCAAGCTTTGGATTATAATCAATGAAAAAATTCTCTGAAATGAGAAAACAATCTGTACAAGCATGTGCAGATGATGCGAACGGCAATCAGCTTCTCCCACGACTCGGTAAAGCACCCAACGCTCTCACATATATCTCTATCTTTGTCAGTCTCAAAATTCTTCTCGCACTTTAAGTCAATTCGCTCTTACCGTTTTTCTCGAGACTCACAACGTATAAAGAACGCAAGTACATCGCCAAACTCTTCTTTTGTAGCCTCCTCTGCCGAACTTTCACAGGCCACCAATGCTGAACCATCACGGGCCTGATATCTAATCTAATATTATTTAAGATCTGCCATGAACCGTTTAAACTTTTACTGGTTATTCTGTTTAACGCAATTTTTATTTTTCAGGTGATCCATCTTGAAAGCCACCAAGATGCCCATGCAAGTAGTGAACGACAACAACCTAAACGAAATCAAGGCGAAGATAGCTTACAACGGCGAAATACTGATCACCTACATCAGCCAAGACATAACTCTCGAGCAGCTATGCCTGGAGATGAGGGCCATCTGCCGGTTTACGCCCGACCAGGTGTTCACCATGAAGTGGGTCGACGAGGAGGGCGATCCCTGCACTATTTCGTCACAGCTGGAACTCTACGAGGCGATACGACTCTACGAGCTCAACAGAGATTCCGAACTGACCATACATGGTAAGTGGAATATTTTATTATTATTTGCTAACAGGTTGAAAGTTATACACTATTGTAAATAAACGACGGGTAAATCAAAGTTATTATTCTGATATTATAATTATTATATATTACAAGGGGAGTCCGATATTAAAGGTACAAGCCAAAATTTTATTTTGTTTATTTTTCGACATATTCTCCTATTTATCCCAACGTGATAGTAGTTCCCTTACGGTAATGTTGCCTGTCAAGTCGATTAAAGTAGTCCACAAAGGTGTCTTGCAATTCCTGTTGTTTTGTAAAGTATTTCACAGGCACCTGTATCTTTAATATTGGACTCCCCTCGTAGTTATGTTTTCCATTATAAAATAACTTACATTACAAAATGCGGCTAAAGTCTTTAATTTCTGCATAAAAATATGGAATGGTTTACCTGCTAATATAAAAGAACTAGCTGTTATCCACGACTTTGTTCGCGTGGTCTTTAATTTAAGGCAATAGTATATTTAGCACGAGTGCCCGGTATGCGTTACAATGCCTCTCAAAGAAAGAAAGTATTTGTGTTTTAATTCTGATTATTGAAGTGCTTTTGACACACGAGCTGCCGCTAAACTATATGGATGGAATACACTCGTTCGTTGAAATGACTTGCGCGCCATCTATTGTAAAACGGTTGTACTAATTCAGAAACCTTCGTGAGTGTGTGCACAACAACTTGCCATTGCAATCGAATAAATGGTATAAGAATGCATACCGGACAAACAAAGATGCATTCATTTTATATATATTTATATAATTATTTGTGATATAATTATTTATGATTCTAAAATGATCATTTCTTTTCTGTTGCATTTCTATACAAGTTGACACTATTTAATAGTATATTCTGTAGCGAGGTTAGAATGGGAATTCAATTCGAGTGGAATACAGGAACCACGAACATCAGAATTTCCATTCTTACCGAGTAGCAGACTATACTTTCTCTTCAACTAGATAAAATAGACTAATCAAATAATGAACACAAAGAACTTACGTTTTACTATTACGTTTGTGGTTATGTTTATAGTATTTTGACAATTGCGATATCCAAGGCTAATTGTTTTATTTGAAACGGTGTGAGAATATTCATTCCTTTACTTGTTATCGAATGAATAAGCGCATAGTGTTTTGTTCCATAACAAAAGTGAGTTCTACGATCAAAATTGATTTCAGAATGCTTAAATTCTACAATGGTCATGGAGAAAGTTTTTTTTTTGTGTCATGTTGGTTGCATGTGTATCTTCATTTAGGATATATTTTTGTCGTTTATGCTGGAGGCTTCTACTTCGTTAAACATGTCAAATAATATAATAAAACACTTATCACTTCATTTTGTATATTGATGTTATACAAAACAAAGTGAAAAGTGTTTTATTATACATATTTTTGTTTTTATATACAGGGTGAGTTTTTTCGATGTTCTCTATGGGGTTCTCCGAAACTATAAGAGATAGAGAAATGTTTAAATGGGCAAACAAGTGCAGTTTTACGAGCCCAATAAAATAACACTTTCAAATTTTTCAAAAAAGTGAAGGGTAACTAGATATTTTAAATGTAAAAAGTAAATTTTTTCAAATAAATATATCTCAGTTATTATGATTTTTGTCGGTTAAGTTAAAGTAGATACGAAGGGTGGTGGGCGGTGTGTCGGCCCTATCGTACAATCCAACCAGTTGAATTAAGCCCAGGGTTTCTACGATTAAATTGATGAACCAAAGAGAAAAATGGAACAGCGCTATGTCTATGTTTAATCCATTGTTTTCCACCAATAAAACCCTCGTTTGTGCTTTACCGGTGGAAGGGTAGGATAGGGACCACCCACTGCCTTGTAGCCTGTGGGCTGTAAAAGTGTGTTTTATTTAAATAATAATAGGAGACACATTTTAAAATTATAAAAGATGTTCAAAAAGTCCACCATTAATATTATGGCATAAATTACATCTTTTTAAAATTGAATTTGTCTCCTATTATTATTGAAATAAAATGCACTTTTACTTAGTTAATATTACACTTTATTTATTAGTGATTATTATTTTGATAATTAAAGAATTAATATACTTTATGTTGTTTTTTGTCAGCTTTGTTTATCTCCATAAAAATAATAATTATAATATTTTATTGTTTTAAACAACTGCAATTGTTTTACTTTCAGCTTTTTCAAGGCTAACTATTTCTTGATTTGTAATGAAACTTAAAAATGACTGTAACTCACTTATTTTTAGAAATAACTATGTCATATGTGATATCGGATTAACCTTTAATAGTCACTAGGGGTGTGATACACCCCAGCCTTTTTTCGACGTTGAATAAGGCCCTGAAATTGAAAGTAAACGGGACATATTACTCCATCTATAGATAGTTTTAACCTTCTATTGTGGACCCCAATAGGTATTATTTGAGCTCATGCGTCAGTGTTAATGTGGTACCTGTTTGAGTCAATTCATGAAAAATTGTGGGGTGTACGACGCCCAGTGTGATCATTCTGGACATTTTCTTCTCTGTGGATTATTCCGAGATTGCCGAATCAAAAGCGCTGCGATATTTGTTCCAGAAGAAGCGACAAAAGTCGCACATGCTATGTCGCAGTTGCAAGAGGTCGATGTGCTACATACATCGCACATATTTATATGTGCGTCGAATGCTCTTTTGGGATCGAATAATTGTCTTTTACATTATAATAGCCTTTTTTCTTCATAATAATAGTTTTAAAAATATTTTCATATTCATATTTAACATTAAATTGACTTTATATTAGAAAAATACTAATATAATTTTTTCGTAAAAAATCCCACCTTCGATCATGAAAATAAATATACTTTTTGGAAAGATCGCAAAATGTATTAATTCCACTTGGAATGATACTATTTCAGGTTTTCAGGTTCAAACTATTTTATTTTTTAGCTGAAAATTATAATTACTACCGAATTTTTTGCAAAAAATCTCATATTTTGCGGAATTTTTTTTGCAACATTTTTTTTTCACTTGTAAAGTTGCAGGTTTCGAAAACTATTCACATATTCTTGTAACTAGAGGTTCAAAATGTATCCCAGATTGTTATTTTTTGGTTTTTGTTAATTTAACATGAATTCACCGAAGTTCAAAGGCGTGGGGTGTACCACACCCCAAATGACTGTTACGTCATTTTTCGGAGGTGTGACTATTAAGGGTTAAAGTGAAAAAAATTGTCTTTCGAATAAGGTCCTAGCCAACTATGGTTTCCATTTAAATAATGTAAGTTTGCCTCATATCTCGAAAATCATGGTGTTAAAAACATGATCTACAACTTTGTCCTTCACAGTTTTTTTCTATCTGTCATAATAGCCGAGATTTATTTATTTGAAAAAATTGACACTTTTTACATTTTTCAAAATATCTAGTTACCCTTCACTTTTTTGAAAACTTTGAAAGTATTATTTTATTGGGCTCGTAAAACTGCACTTGTTTGCCCATTTAACCGTTTCTCTAACTCTTATAATTTCCCAGATCCACATGAAGAACATCAAAAAAAACTCACCCTGTATATTACGGGGAACTATAAAATAAAGAATATTTATTATTATTATTATTTACAACATATTTTACGACATATTTTTATCTGTACTCTAAAACGTAATAAACCGCCACGTTGTTAAAAGCAAATAAAAGATATGACTGTAAAATCCCCACAGGTGCAATGTACAACATAAAATAAATTCCAAGTAGTGCATTGACATCTGTTTTTTTTTTTAAATGCTAATACACGTTCTACTTAATTGGATCACATTTGTGGACGTCCGCCGGAGAATTATTCGCGTGTCTCAAGATTCAATCAATAGCCTGGAATATTTACGAGCTATTGAATATTTATTAGCCCCAAGGTTCACTTAATTTCTGCCAGGATGTATCAACGACAAATACAAGTGGGTCAAGTACGCGACGTGTATAAATTACATAAATCTAGGGGTTGTGCGATGAGCCGGTTCTAATAACGTAAGATGGCGTAAGTGAGGGAGGCGTATAAGGCCCATGAAAATTGTTTAGTGCGACGTCCTAGATGTTTGGTGAAGATTTATGCAAGTAATTTGTTTGTCATATACTAATGTAGTTAGTATTCCTGCTTTAATTTTTTCAAATCGCAAGAAAAAATTCAAAAGCAATTTCTACTTTTCATAGCGGTACAAAAGACCTAACCTGTAAGGCTTTCCGCAGCTAATCTAATGTTGTATGCATTAACCCTTTCGGCCCTGGTGGTGGCAATTGCCACCGCAACATTTACATGTGTCTACTTACTATGACAATCCATATTTTTGCTGTTTAACACTAGATGTCACTTCAACAAAGCCTCACTAATTAATTCCTATACTAATTAATCAAATGAGTTAAAATTTGGTATTTATGGTCTTAAGAAGCTCCCCATCAATAATAATTAACAAAAACATTTTTTTTTCAATTTTAAAAATCCAGGGCTGAAAGGGTTAAATATTATTTCCCCATCAGATCACCTACAGAAACAATATTTAATGTTAACAATATTATTGTTGTATTTGCCGCTGTTGGCATTCCCATATCTGCCAATGGTTAGGCCACTCAGATTGGGTTCAGTACAACATTCAGGCAATAGATTCCGCCACTTTGGCGTTTTTATCGTTAATGTAGGATGTCAAGATATTTTTGCATAATAAATGAAATTGTTTTGTTTCACATAAAACGGTTGGTGACTAATAGATACTCTACTCATATTTTGTTTTCGCCGCAGTAGGCTTTGTTAAAGTGACATTTTTGTTGGTAGTAAAAAAGTTACTAACAATTTGGTCATGTCATTGCAGTTCTTGGTTATGTGTAGCGCAATGTTGCATTTTATAATATCCCTCATTCACACATAAAATAGTACATTATTATACAAGTTTAATAAGAGGGTATATTGTGGCACGAGTGGGATTGGAGCACGACTCGCGAAGCGAGGAGTGGTCCAATGTAACGAGTGCCCCACAATGCCTCTTATTAAACAAGTATAATATACTATTTTTTCTACTTTGGTTTTAGTTAAGGAATTATTTCTAAAATAAAATGTATACTTAAACCTAGTGAGTTTTGTCTTTTAACATTTGGCAGCACTAAAAACATTTGATCCTTTCGAACGAATTTAATATTTGACATACGTATTTCTACGGCGATTTCAATAGTTAATTTTAAAACATATTAAATCAAGAATATTACTTACAAACCTCCAAAAATAAGGTTGCCAAGGGTGCGATAAACAAACTATTTCCACGTAAGTTGTAACCAATTTAACCTTATAAAATAATGCAACGCCTAAATGATAATCGAAAGTTAAGGTTATGTTTACTTTGTTTCTCGTTCCTCGTGTCAGGCAACGATCGACGCTAATTAAAAATCCACACCGAATTAACACACCGACTCAAGCGGCTCTTTTTCGCCGCGAATGAAACATGCATTATACTCTCGCTGTTTCTTCCGTGATATTCGTTTTGCAAACAAAGTGATAATACATATAATAAATTCCAAGCTTTCCTCTGTGTATGTTGTGTTGCCTAAACGTCGTCACCGAGAGCCAAGTGAATTCATGCGACTGGCCATTGTCACCGAGTTCCTACATTTTCCACGCGGATAAAAAGTGAACAATTTGACGCCTCCGTTTTCTTTAACCTTAGTGGTACTAGTGGCGAACTCCCCAATATGCATTTGAACATATTTAGTGTGTAACGCATTGGACGGTTCAATTATCCTATGAATTAACGGCAATTTTACATTTTGATGCCGACATATGTCACGTTTATGTACTGCCAATCTCTACAACTAAAATGTTACCACAAATATTTTAATGAGCAAAACTATAAAATAAAAAATCTCATTATTAAACTATTTTTGATATAACAAAAGGTCGGTTGTTAAATCAAAGTAGAAAAATTTTGTTTGACAATGTTTTATTGAAATTATAGGTAAAAAAAACAACCCTAATTGCGGCGACAATAAAATGTGAACAGAGTAAATATGTATAGAAGTAAGCAATAATATAATTGCTCTTATTTAGCTGATAATTTTATAAAGCAATTGGTGACTAATATATTTTGAATGTTGTGTACTCAATTAGCAAGATGAACATATGAAGGACAAATCTAATTATGCCATGCAATGTTTGTCACTGCAAGTAATTTATGTAGCATATGGGCAATTACATCCATGTGGTTTACAATTACTTGATTGTAAATATATAAATCATATCAAAAGCCTTTGATTTATTATACAGGCTGTATCAAGTTAAGTGTGGACCACGGCTGACTCATTGGAGTTCACCTAAGCTAAAATAACTCTCTCACAGTGTAAACGGAGCATATGTATACCGGTTAAACAAACTTATTCTGTCGCATTTATAAATTATATGAAAATAATTGACCTATTTTTTTTTTGGCTTACTTTGGATTTCCACAATGGCTATAATAGTAGATTATGTATCAAGAGAGAGAAATGCCTGATTTTTGCTGAAGTGCAAATTTGTATCCCAAAGGCTAAAGCCCGAGGGATACTATGCACCAAGGGAAAATATACAGGGTGCCCCAGAAAGAAGTGGTAACGTTTCTGAATGATCTCGACAGATGTCGCTTTATATAAATTATATTATTATATAACGGGATGTTTTAAGAATAAAACGTTAGATTCTAAAACCTAACTAGAAAAAAAACGCTGTAATACTAGTGTAAAAATAGAGGAAAATCCAAAGAACTTTTTTCTTTAATCACAATTTAAGAATATTTGTAAATATTTGTATTTGGTTAGCTTAATTAGACTTATTCTTAATGTTTAGTGTTGGTAAAACTATTATTTTAAACATTATTTATAATGATAAACAACATTTAGCGGAGATGGTGGACGCACCAAAATATTGCTGGAAATATTGCCAGCTTCACCCACATAAAAGTGCAACGTTTCACTTTTTTTTTTTTTTGAGAATTGGGTAAAATTTTCTTAATCATTTTTTTCAACCAGCCGTGGGTCACAAAATCAGTGGCGTCACTTAAAAGAGGGCTGAAGGGTTGAAAGGGTTTCAAACGTCAGTGTCATCTGATCCTGCAAAACGCTCGATGTTTATGATTTAAATTGAAATAAATCATGAAACTATAAATATAAATAACTATTATAAGGTGTGAGCCACAGAATTTTGTTTCTGAGTTGACCATGCCATAGCAGTAATGTCTGAGATTCATTCATTTTTTTAAATCTAATTCAATTGAACTATGTAGTCAGTCTCATAATGTAATAATATGCGACATAGCTCATTTATCTCACGGCCAACTCTGAAACAAAATTTTGTGGCTCACATGATACCATCAATTTGGAAGAAAGTAACATCACCATTTTGCATTTTGTATTAATTTTACGAAAAAAAAAATCAGTTTCAAATTATGCTAAAGTTGCCATATTTTAACGTTGGAATCTTAAAAACCAAACAACGCATTTGATAGTTGTGCAATTCTGTCAAATGTTATTTCTCTAACTATTTTGACAGCTGAGAAATCGGATTTCTCTCCCTTTTTGAAAATACAAAAAAAAATTGTAAATTAAGTTTCATATGTCATTATGACATTTGATCGAATCATCTCATACAAAATAATTAAATTCATATTCCAAATTCCATCAACAATCAATATATCTATATCCTTTAGATTTAGCAAACATTTTAATTAAATAAGTAATGTTTTTATTATTTATGCTGTATATCCAGTAAATATTTAAATAAATATAGTGTTTTGATAATAATATTGTCTGGTTGTCTTCAAGTTCCACTGATCGTCTGTACATTGTGTTGCCTAAGCTTACAGTCCATAAATCCATATGCAATGGAAGGAAAGTAGAAAATGAAATTCTTATGAATGTTTGTTATTTGTAACAACATTTTCAGGGATTTGGCTAAGGAACTTAAAACATGTAAGGGATAGATAAATAAGTTCTAATACAAATAAAGAGTAATCAATTATCCATTACATAATGTTAAAAATAACAGGGTGTTCCATTAAAATTATAACTTATGTATTTATTAATCTGCAACAAGTGAGGGTTTCGATAAGTAATTCTAACAAATTAAAAAAAAAATCGTACCCAAAAAGGGATGAAAAATGTCAAGACAGTAGAGGAGATTAGCCAACACGGGGATAGGAAGTAATCTCGGAAGTGACCTTGACCCAGAAATAGGAAGTGACTGACCCCGCGCAAAAGGGATTCCAACCTAAAAAAAATCTGGAGGAATTAGGTGGCTGGCTAAAACTTGGGGGTATTTAGTAGCTAGAAATTAAAATCTGGAGGAATTTAAACAAGATACGAATGCTAACTGTTTAAATTTGGGGGAATCAAAAACTGGAGGGTGTTGAGGGTGGGAAATTCAAATCTGGGGTAATTACATGGCAACACCGGAGCTTGGAAGTTCTTTAGTGTTACCAAAAGGGTATCCGATTTCTGGAAATTACATCCGGGTTTACCCCAAAACGGCAACTCCGCAGAACTTTGCGTTCCAGATGGAGGCGGGAAATACAACTCTAGCTAATTCTAATGGCAACAGCAGAACTTGGAGGTTCTACAGTATTGCCAAAAGGGCAATTTCCGGGAATTACATCTTGGTTTGCCCCAAAACGGCAAATCCTCAGGCGCTCTTATTTATAAGCTTTTTTCTGCAAATTTCACATTCGTAACCTGTACAGTGTCTTCTGCATCGCAAAACGTTTTTACCATTCTTCTGATTTTTGAAAGAGGCAAAGATTTAATAATAATAATTATAATACCCTGTGTACACAAATTAAGTTGGCGCTCCTGTTTATGGGTTTTTTTCTGCAAATTTCACATTCGTACCCTGTACACTATCTTCTGCACCGCAAAACATTTCTTACCATTCTTCCGATTTTTGTAAGAGGCTAAGACTTTTAATAATAAACGAAACTGTCGAGTTTGTTTTGTATATTCTAGAATTCCAGAAAAAGTGATGCAAAAAAAAATTGAAGACAAACTACAATATACAGTTTGGTGACTCTTTATAATATCTAATTAGCATAGATAATGTCTTTTTTGGCTCTCGACCAGAGATCTTTCAGTTTCTCTCAAATTACTTCGGATTTAAATTTAAATTTTATTTCATTGCCGAAATGCAATTTGGTGCTTGCATCAGTATATGGTAGAGATGGGTAACTTATGAGTCTGTTGATTCAAAGTGTCGACTCAATGGAATGAGTAGTGACTCGTGTTGAAATCAGTGACTCAAAATGAGCCATAAAAGTTTTTGTTAGCGTGTTAAAATGTTTGTAGGTGATACACTAGAGATGGACGAAATGACTCTTTTTTGTCTGTCGACTCGTGGAAAATAGTCGACTGAAACGAGTCCACTCATGAATCGACTCTTGACTATTTCCAAGTAAAAAGTAAAAAGCAGACAGACAAACTAAATTATCCCTAGATTTAAATTTCCCACCACTAAATTCACCCTAGATTTAAATTTCCCCAGATGATAAGAGTTGGCAGTACTTTTGGGTTTTAATTCCCCAGATTTAAATTTCCCACCATCAAATTTCTCCAGATGTTAGGGGTTGGCTGTACTTGTGAGTTTAAATTTCCCAAGATTTGAATGTCCTGCCATTAAATTGTCCCGGTTTTTTAGGTTGGCAGCCATTTTGAGTTTAAATTCTGCGAGATTTGAATTTACCGCCACTAAATTCCTCCAGATTTAAATTTCCTGCCGCTATATTCCCACTACAATATAAATTGTGGCGACTCTATATAATATCTAATTAGCAGTGACGGTTCGCCGGTTTTTTTCTGGTATGGCCGAGGAACAAGAGGTGGTAATACAGATAGGTGCGGTCACGCAGCCAGCCGTCTCTGCAACTGACCCTACCTATTTGTATTACCACCTCTTGTTCCTCGGCCGTACGAGAAAAAAAACCCGCGAACCGTCACTGCTAATTAGCATAGGTAATGTCTCAAGTAAGAAGTAGAAAGTAGACAGACTTTTTACTTCTATCTTGCAGAGTCGATTCAAGAGTCGACTTGTTTCAGTCGACTATTTTCTATGAGTCGCCTCACAAAAAAAAGGAATTTCGTCCATCTCTAGTGTACGGTCAGGTTAAGGGGTGGATCCAGAGTTTTCTTGAGAGGAAACTTTGATCAAAACTCCTCACGCCGCCCCAGTCATTTGGAAAAGAAAGTAAAAAAAATAATTTATTTTATGGTGGAGGAATTTCAAGTCTTTCAACACTCGCCTTCCCTTTTGCTAATTTGCCCCTCAAAGTGAAGTATTTGATTATCATCTGACTCCAGATTTGCCACTGCTCTGGTTTCCCTTAGGTGTAGTTTTACAATAATAAAAGTATCCTAATTTCATTATTCAAGACCTTGAGGTGTTGAGTACTGTGCTGAAATGTTTTAGGGCGTACTACAGATGTAGTGGTCAGTGTTAAATGTTTCACTTCAGCTGAAGAGTTTCTTTATAGAAGTGTATTTGCAGTGCGTGGCGTTGCGTAATCGAATATCAACAGTATTTATGGGAACGAAAATATTGTCGGAGGGCATCTTGAGGTGCGGGCGACGTTCGGATGTTTGGTTCCCGGAGAGGAAAAGGTGTCATTATGCGGGGAAGTAGTTGTTATTGGCGTCTGAAGTGGACCGCCGCGTCGGCTTTAATGGGCGGCGAATTTGCATATTGAGAAGAGGCCACTCGAGCGTCGCGTTACAGTTTCCTCCCGGTTCGATTTTCCCCCTCGGTCCTTATTATTGTTGTTTTTGTGTACGTATGCACGGGGAGCAGTCTAAGAGGGTTTGCTTCGCCTAATCCCGAAGTCGCCCTCTCTGGGCGGCATATCGATTTTGCTCGGCGAGCGCCCGCCCGGCTTCGAACGTTGCCAGACGTGGCGTTTTTGCGGGGATAACGGCGCGCCGCGACGCCCGCGCAACGGCACCGGGGGCGGCCGCGGCGCCGCCGACGTGACAACGGCGCTGCGCGATCCTACGCCGCTCGCTCCATTCATTTTCGGTGTCTGCCCGTTCGAACCCGCAGCTCGGAAGCGCCCCCCCCCCCTCCGAGGATACCCCAACGCCCGCGACAGCCGATTTTTCTTGAGTTTTTGAGTTCGCTTTGGTGTTAGGAGTGTGTGCGCGTCGCCGATGCAACTGGTCGAGCCGGCCCCGAGGGTGTGGGTGGATTTTTTATACGTCCGTACCGCGGGCGCCCCGACAATCAACCCCGATGACTCCGGCCGGAATTGACTCGTAAAGTTCCTGAGGTAGAAACAGAAGTCTTCTCTTTTTCGGGATCTTCCTCGAGCTGTGACTGAATCACGATGTCGAATTGATCGCACAAACAAGGGTGATATTTTTTATAAGATAACTGTATTTATATAATCGCTGCTTTCACTGGAATTGAGAAGAGATGGCTTGGGGGTACTGGAGCGCCACCGCTGTTAACGACAGAGGAAGGAGCCCGAGGAGGAACCAGAATGGGTCCACCCCGCAGACGGTGCCCATCACCGAAGACCGGCCGGCGGTTAGTCAGAGCTACAGCTCCAACAACACCAGCAACACCCACCTGCAACTCGCCGAGACGCACAGCAGCGAGTTTGATATAGAGCCCCCTTTATCGCGACGGCCATCCTTGGACCTCAGCATCGGGGGACCGCAGGGATCCATTGCTGGGATGATATGCGCTGCCCATGGGTCCCGCTCGGGCACCCTCTCCGCGGGAAACACCCTCACCAGAGCCGGGAGCAGACACACGGCCGTGAGCAGCGTAGACTACGCGGTGCCGCACCATCTCTACCAGCCGCAGCACCACCACTCGGCCTACGTTGAATACCATCAAACTCCTCTAAGCTTCTCCGATGACGACTCCAGCTCCGAGCCAGGCTACGCTACAGGTAATAACAAAAAGACATTTCAGCTTCAAAAATCACCCTGCGTGGAATGTAATTAAAACCCGAAACGGCCTTCGTGTCGATAAATTGGAAGCCGGAAAATTAACGCCGCTGGTGAATAATCCCCAGGGATTTTAACAGCGCCAAAAACCTTATATCACCAGCTTTCGCTTCATATAAGAAAAAAAATCACTTTAGCTTCGAAAGTAGAACTAGAAAAACAGAATTATAAATCGTCGACTTGTCTTAGTTCAGAACTTGCAAGCTGAAAACATTCGGAGCGTTAATCAACAACTGATCATTTATCAACCTCAAATGGTTTGCTGTTATAAGAAAAAACAAATAAAAAAATTAGATCGTAGATAAACTTGAGCGAAATATACAGGGTGCCCGGATTTCGTATGGACAACATGGGCAACTTCTGTATTTGAAGAGATGGAGAGATGATCAAATTAGCAACAAGGTGCAGGTTCGAAAGCTCATTAAGAATCTGCCCCCAAATCCCACTTGTCATGGCCCACTTTCATTTGCCGTAACTTATCTGCTACCCAAAATACCGAGATGAGGCTTGAACTAATTTCCATGACAATTTAAACACTTTATTAGGGAATTCATAAAACCAATGTGATCTGTGCAAATTTTTAGTAATTAACAGAAGTTGCCCATGTTGTCCCTACGAAATCCGGGCACCCTGTATAGGTGCTGAAATGCTGAGCTGAAAAATGTTGATTAAAAATAATTATGAAAAAAATTGTACACCAGTTAAAAAATTGATTATTAATATGGCGAATTTATTTTACTAAGCAACGTGTTAAAAGTATATCTTGTGTATAATTTTTTTGCAATCGTTTTGTAATAGTTATTTCTCCACCAAGTGTGGAAAGTACTTGTTTCTTGCACGGTGAGCAGATCAGAAACTAGAGGTGGGTAATTCAAGAGTCAGTCGATTCATTGAGCCAACTCTTAGAAATGAGTCGTTGAGTCAAGTGACTTCGTGAATTTGCAGCTCAATTGGAGACAAGTGGAGAAATTTTTGTTTTTTAATAATAATAATAATAATATTTATTTATGACCACAGGTACATAAGTCAAAGATACAAAAAAGAAAATATATTAACTAAAATAATTTAAGAATTCTTTCTTCTGTTGTATAAACGCCTTAGATATTAACAATTTTCTTTGCTCATCAACATTTTTTTGGGGAAATATTTTCAGTCATGAGCCGGCTTTTGGAGTCGACTCTTTTCACTCGACTATTTTCAAGGCAGCTCACAAAATTTTGCACTCTTCTACGGCAAACGCAGTTTCACGCGATTTTTCTAAGGATTTTTTTATACGGACGAAAAAATCGATGTTTAAGATTTTAAAGCCATTACTTTTATCAACTATTGCTTCGAGAAACATCAGAATTGTTATATGTGATTTTCATTATATTTTTCTTGGTGTTGTAAAGTTTCTATTCATGAATAAGCAGCACTTTGGCGATATAACCGACAACGACGAGTGGACTGGTACTCCCACAGAGCTCCGGACATAAAAGAGGATGCATGTGCCGTACTTAATTTGTTCTCAATGAAGTCAACGGACAGTTACTAGAAAGCGCTTCTATAAGTGCAAAATACAGTAGTAATAGCTGCGTAAATAAAATTAGTAGTTTTCGAAAATATACATTTATGAATAATATAAATTGTAAAATTCATGTATGTATGTACACGTTAATAAATGAAAATAATTTTATATAAATTAGGAAGAGTATAGGTCACAGAACAGAACCTTGTGGAACCTCTCTATGCACGAGTTTTCCCTTTTGAAGTATACCTGTTGTCTTCTATTGGTTAGATAGTTATTCAATAAATGTATGCTATCTTCGTCTTTCAGTTTTATTAACATATTGTCATGTTTGGCGCAATCAAATGCTTTACTGAGGTCGATAAAATAGTTTTTCGCGGATTGATATGAAATGTAAGATTTTTCGGACTGCTTTTAGGCCGTGAAATATCACTTTTGCGGACTAGGCTTTAAAAATGCTTATTTATGCCTAGGCTGTAAAAGTAATGAGCCAATCAGGTGAGACTACGTCATGTTATTTCGCCAATCAGATGAGACACCGCGTCGACCAATAGAAGCCGCCCGGAAATTTGTTTGATATTACAATGTATTTTTCGCTTAGTTGAGAGTTGACTTCGAATTTCCCGTACCAAAAAGTCCAAAACAGGTACCCCGAAGTTTTAATAACACCGCGTGTGATTTTCCCGACCTCCATGCGAGTCCCTAACTTATCCACAAAAAATCAAGTCGCGAAACGGTGACGAAGTTTGCTTGCCCTGGCCGGCTCCTAGTGGCCCGGCATTTGACGTTTAAACGTCGTCTACCGGCGTACTTATTTCCTGGCACAGTAGAACGAGAGACTTTCCTTCAGATGTTGCCTGTGAAATAAGTCCAATAACGGCTTCTGCGAAGTATTAACAACCCCGCGTAAGTTTTCTCCGAGTACCGTGTGTTTACCTAACTTTCCCACGTAATTGAACCCGAGCAACAATCGGAAAAATAATCGAAAATGATTTGGAGGTTATGTAGTATGTAAGTTTTATTTCAATTTAATCATTGAACAATAATAATATGAACATCATGACTTTAACATTTTTAATCGTAAAGAAGTGTGTGCGATACCAGCAGAGTGCATTTTATTGAAAAGTTCCTGAATTCCTGAATCAAAATGTATCACAAAGAAATGGTTTCCACCATAAACCATATCAGTAAAGAAATGTATTGAAGAGTTTTACTCGAAATAATTATACGGTCCGTCCGATTTAAATATTCATTGTATGTCACTAACAAAATCATGATCATTATGATTATAACTGATTACACCACACACTCCGTCAAAATGCGGACACCACCATGTCTATTATAAATGTCAATTTTTGTTTTACTTGGGTACCTACGAAATTTTTACAAAGCTACCTGCGATATGTTGATAGAATTCAATATATTTAAAATTGTCGCATTGCAAGTTAATATTAATTTCTCCCAAACAATCCGCGAAAAAATTATGTGTTTAACTCGGCAATGAAGCAGATTTTCTGACTTGGCTGATTCACAGCCTCGCTCGCAAGCTCGTTCGGCGGTGAAACTTCAGCCGCGTCCGTAAACCTGTCACTTTATTGTCTTGTTAAACAAATAACTATTTTTTGGTTTTTAATTTGCCTGTACTTCAAACTAACTTTTGACTTTCGGTAGGTATGAGTACCTTAAGATAACAATATTATCTAATGTATTTTCATAAAACGTAAATTTCAGGCGGGAAATTCGAATTTTGACAATACAAAATATCACTAAATAACGATTATTTCAGAGACATTAAAAGGTGCACCTCTAAAAAAATATATATAATGGGTGTCTATTGTTTCTTAATACATATGTGTGATTTTTCTCATAATTTTCCGAGTGGTAAAACATGGCCAAAATAATTGAAACCCGCATTTTTGATTAATTTTCACCTTATTTATCACTTTCAAACGAAAAAAAAAACGTTGTAAAACTTTTTATTTGCATATTTTAGGTCATTTCTTGTATTGATGTATGCTACACAATTTTGTTTTGCTCATTTAGTGGGAAACTCCAATACCTGAAACTAAAAAAAAATACTTATTTCGTCAAAAACTGAAAGGTGCTACTGCCGAATTAATATAATATGTTAATTAAGTAATTTATACGCAAAATAAATATTACTAATAGATAAGTTTATTTCTGAAAATACATGCCACAAAATGAAAGTGATAAATAAGGTTAAAAATTAGACAAAAATGCGGTTTTTATTTATTTTGACCATGTTCTACTACTAGGAAAATTCTGAATAAAATCACACATATTAAGAAACAATAGACACCTATTATATATTTTTTGTAAAGGTGCACCTTTTAACGTTTCTAAAATAGTCGCCATTTAGTGATATTTTATATTGTCAAAATTCGAATTTCCCGCCAAAAATTCGCGTTTTATAAAAATACATTAGATAATATTGTTATGTTAAGGTACTGATACCTATCGAAGGTCAAAAGTTAGTTGGATGTACAGGTAAAATTAAAAACCAGAAAAACACGTTTTTGACTATAGCAAGGGATGGAAGGGGGACGCGGAGCTACTTTTTTGTCGAATGTGACTTTTTTATGATCCTAAACATTATTTTTAACCTCTCAGCTCATTTAGTTTGAGGGCACTTTTGACCGTCTTATTCCATTATACCCTTTAACTTTGATCAATGGTGATGCCGGTCTCACGCACCGGGGTTTTTAACTGAAGATTTTTCGAAACGTGTTACTAATAGTTCATGTTTTTTTTTTAATTTATACTCGTTGACAATAAAACAAAGATATTTAATCAATTTAAACTCTGCAATGCGGCAGCTACTCGAAATTGCAACTAAAAACAATAACGGAGAATAAAGTTATTCGAATTTTTTAACACACCCGGTGTCACAGACCAGTAGGTCACCATTGGCGGGTCAACATGCCATTTTTGACTGGATGAAAATGCCATTTTTAACAGGTGAAACTTTTAAAATCTCCCACTTTTGACTTGTAAAATATTCCATTCTTGACTATTAAACTATGCCAGTTTTAACTGGTTAAATATGCCATTTTTACCGTTAACACATGTCATATTTAATTGGTAAATATGTCAGTTTTGGCAGTTAAAATATGCCAGTTTTGAAATATGTCATTTTTGACTAGTAAAATATGCCATTTTGCTGGTAAAATATTATGATTTTGACAGTTAAACTACACCAGTTTTAACTGGTAAAATATGCCATTTTTGACTATGAAAGTATGCCATTTTGACAGGCAAAATATTCTAATTTTGACAGTTAAACTACACCAGTTTTGACTGGTTACTTATGCCATTTTCGAATGTTAACACATGCCAGTTTCAACAGTTAAAACATGCCAGTTTTGACTGGTAAAATATGCCATTTTTGACTATGAAAATATGCCACTGTGACTGGTAAAATATTCTAATTTTGACAGTTAAACTACGTCAGTTTTGACTGGTTACATATGCCACATATACATATTTTGAATGTTACATTTTGACTGGTAAATATGCCAGTTTTAACAATTAAAATATGCCAATTCCTATTGGTAAAACATACCATTTTTTACTATGAACATATGCCATTTTTGACTATGAAAATATGCCATTTTGACTGGTAAAATATTCTAATTTTGACAGTTAAACTACGCCAGTTTTGACTGGTTACATGTGACATTTTTGAATGTTAACACATGCCAGTTTTAACAGTTAAAACATGCCGGTTTAGACTGTTAAAATACGCCATTTTTGACTGTGAAAATATGCCATTCTGACAGGTAAAATATTCTAATTTTGACAGTTAAACTATTCTAATTTTGACAGCTAAACTATGCCAGTTTTGACTGGTTACATTTGCCATTTTTTAACGTTAACACATGTCATATTTGACTGGTAAATATGCCAGTTTTAACAGTTAAAACATGCCAGTTTTGACTGGTAAAATATGCCATTTTTGACTATTAAAATATGCCATTTTGACAGGTAAAATATTCTAATTTTGACAGTTAAACTACGCCAGTTTTGACTGGTTATATATACCATTTTTGAATTTTAACACATGCCATATTTGACTGGTAAATATGCCAGTTTTAACAGTTAAAATGTGCCAGTTTTGAGTGGCAAAATATGCAATTGTTTTACTTTTAAAACATGTTGTTTTTACTGGTTAAATATGTCATTTTTGACTGTTAACACATTCCATATTTGACTGGTAATATGTCAGTTTTGACTGTTCAAATATGTCAGTTTTTACTGGTAAAATATGCCATTATTTGACCATTAAATAAATATGCCATTTTTGACTATTAAAATATGCCATTTTGACAGGTAAAATATTCTAATGTTGACAGTTAAACTACGCCATTTTTGACTGGTTAAATATGCCATTTTTGAATGTTAACACATGCCATATTTGGCTGGTAGATGTGTCAGTTTTGACAGTTAAAATATGCCAGTTTCGACTGGCAAAATATGCCATTTTTGACTATTAAAATATGCCATTTTAAATAGTAAAATATTCTAATGTTGACAGTTACACTACGCCAGTTTTCACTGGTTAAATATGGCGATTTTTACTGTTTACACATGCCATATTTGGCTGGTAGATGTGCCAGTTTTGACAGTTAAAATATGCCAGTTTGACTGGCAAAATATGCTATTTTTGACTATTAAAATATACCATTTTAATGTTTTAAATATGCCATTATAACTAGAGCTGTGCAAAATAATGATTAATCGATAAATAGTCGGATAATCGGTTGTTTTATTATTACTCGAAAAATAATCTATTAACCGATTATTTCATTAATCGATCTTTTGATAATTTGATCAATCGATTAATCGATCAGTTGATTATTTTATTAAGCGATTATGTTGGTTAATCGATATAATCGATTATTAAAAATAGTCAATAATCGATTATTCATTTCCATAATCGAACACCCCTACTATTGATAATGATGATTTCTAGCAAATGTAATATGTTCATTCATACTTATTTCCCCAAAAATACCTCTTGCATAAAATACCCACCTCAAAAAATACCCCATTGATTGGAATTCCCCAAAATATAACCCAAAACCTTCATTTACCCCCATTTTGGGGAAAACCCTAATCTGGCAACACTGATCGCATCACTGGTGGATAATCCATTACGGAAGCCAAATTGATTTTTATTAAACAACTCGTTTGTTTTAAAGTACTATTAATGAAATTGTCATTTGCTTGTGGCTTTGATTTAATTATGGCAAAATTTTACTTTTTGCGAAGTTCTACTTTAAGGATTCGCGATCGTGTGGGATGCATCATCGGCCATTCCATAAATAAATGCACACTTTTTGGGGGTACATCAGGGATTCTAGACATGACTTTTGGTCTTTACTAGAGGTTCAGAAAATTATTGTGTCAAAAGTTATAACGATATAAATTTTTAGTACATTTTTATTTTGAACTCAAAAATATCGTAAACCGTTACGGATACGAAGAAAGTTATTCTATACTTTTTTATGCTTAAATGTTTAAAGTTTGCTATACATTTTTTTCCAAAACAAAAAAAAAACTTTATTTAGATAGTTTGTTCCTAATAAATAAAATTTATCTCAAAAAAGAATCAATTTTTCATATTTTAATTTTCTTCAAAATAATATATGTTATACCCAGATGCTTGCGGAGAATTTTTCTTTTTTCAAAAGTATGGGCACTTTGTTCGTATAAGTCATTTTGCGTAAGTAATGTTTTGTTATACCTTTTACCGCTTGTTTATTTGCCACTTGAATATTTAATTTAAATGTATTCACATCAACTAGTATCAACCAGACAGATTTCGAAACCTCTAGTAAAAACAAGTTTATAATTTCCCAACAACAAAAACCGCTCCTAAGCTCAAATCAAACATCTCCCTCGTACCAAGAATCAACGTTTCCCAAAATGATTACGTATTAACGCGGATTAGAGTTATGCGTCGGGCGAGTTTAATGTTTAGGGGCCCCGCACATGGACAATTGTTCAACGACTAAATTATTTAGTTGAGTTGGATACATGTTACGATTCTCCACCAACTAAACTATTTAGTCGAGGAGAAATCGTGTGGCGTGCGCATTCAGTACGACGCCGACACAACTCAATTTATGCGGAGCGTGTAGACAGTTTAGTAGAGTATTACATTTTATTATTAATTTATGTAATAAAAATGTTGCTTAAATATTATTAAAGATACCCAAATAAGCTAAAATATGATTACATATGCTCGATGTAACTAAAATATGCACGAGAGGGCTTAGATATACAAAATATGAAAATTGTTATCATTTCCATTTAATTCCATTTTACTAGATGCGGATGGATTCAAAGGGATATTGTCAGCATATCAATATTTAAGAATATGCATTTATATATCTTATCGCGGGCTTTTTACGATCGATGATCAATAAACTATCGATCGTGTGCGCATTCCCATTGGAACTGTGGAACTATGCCAGTTGTACGATAGTAGAACGATTATTTAATCATAAGGGCTCGCCAACTGGTTTTGACTAAAAAATCGGACTGGACGATAGTTGGTGTGTGTGTGCGCACTTGCATTTACGGTAATGCCATTATAGACCTCGACTAAACTATCGCTCAACTAATAATTGGCCGTGTGCGGGCCCGCTTAAATGTTGCCCGAAGACAATTTTCGCCATCCTCCGAATTACAGTCGTGTATATATTTTTTGTCAGTATCAGATTACGAGTTCGGAATGGCAAAGATTATCAGATGGGAAATTGGTGCGGATGTAATGGAAGCCGTTTTTGCGGGCGACGCTAAAACATTGGATTGTACGGGGAGGCGACGAAAAAAGAAAAACGGATTAACTCGTGTACTAAATGCTCCAGACGAAATTAGTGCCGACATAATGAAATCGCCGTCAGAAATATTGAATTATGTCCTCGGATACAGTCGCTAATATACGTGATCAGGGGAAATCGGTGATGATCAAATTTCCGTTTGTAATGGTTAATTTATTAGGTCATACTTCGGTTATTAAAAAAATAGCCACAAGATTTCTTCGAAAACTCGTTGTTGGATTGCTCTTGTTATAACACTGCCGTTTAAAAAAAAACAATATAAAAACAATTGCAACAGACTTGAAACTTTCTAAATTTACTCAGAATACACTCTTCTTGATAATTCAATCAAAATCTAAAAACACCCCTTCACTAGATTTGCAGAAAATTACAAAAATATATTGGTCAAAAAAATCATAATTTTCGATGAATTGAAAAAACAATATAAAAACAATTGCAACAGACTTGAAACTTTCTAAATTTACTCAGAATACATTCTTCTTGATAATTCAATCAAAATCTAAAAACACCCCTTCACTAGATTTGCAGAAAATTACAAAAAATATTATTGTAAGGTCCTACAAAAAATCATCATTTCAGATTTAAAAAAAAAAACAATTGCAGCAGACTTGAAACTTTCTAAATTTACTCAGAATACATTCTGAACACCCCTTCACTAGATTTGCAGAAAATTACAAAAAATATTATTGTAAGGTCCTACAAAAATCATTTCAGATTTTGAAAAAAAAACAATTGCAACAGACTTGAAACTTTCTAAATTTACTCAGAATACATTCTTCTTGATAATTCACTCAAAATCTAAAAACACCCCTTCACCAGATTTGCAGAAAATTACAAAAAATATTATTGCAAGGTCCTACAAAAAATCATCATTTCTGATTTTGAAAAAAAAACTATAAAAACAATTGCAACAGACTCGAAACTTTATAAATTTACTCAGAATACATTCTTCTTGATAATTCAATCAAAATCTAAAAACACCCCTTCACTAGATTTGCAGAAAATTACAAAAAATATTATTCTAAGGTCCTACAAAAAATCATTACCGATTTAAAAAAAAAAAACAATTGCAACAGACTTGGAACTTTCTCAGAATACATTCTTCTTGATAATTCAATCAAAATCTAAAAACACCCCTTCACTAGATTTGCAAAAAATTACAAAAAATATTATTTTAAGGTCCTACAAAAAATAATAATCTCCGATTTTGAAAAACAAAATGAAAACAATTGCAACAGACTAGAAACTTTCTAAATTTACTCAGAATACATTCTTCTTGATAATTCAATCAAAATCTAAAAACACCCCTTCACCAGATTTGCAGAAAATTACAAAAAATATTATTGTAAGGTCCTACAAAAAATCATCATTTCCGATTTTGAAAAAAAAAACAATTGCAACAGACTTGAAACTTTCTAAATTTACTCAGAATACATTCTTCTTGATAATTCAATCAAAATTTAAAAACACCCCTTCACTAGATTTGCAGAAAATTACAAAAAATATTATTGTAAGGTCCTACAAAAAATCATCATTTCCGATTTTGAAAAAAAAAACAATTGCAACAGACTTGAAACTTTCTAAATTTACTCAGAATACATTCTTCTTGATAATTCAACCAACATCTAAAAACACCCCTTCACTAGGTTTGCAGAAAATTACAAAAAAAATATTATTGTAAGGTCCTACAAAAAATCATCATTTTTGATTTTGAAAAAAAAAATGTAAAAACAATTGCAACAGACTTGAAACTTTCTAAATTTACTCAAAATACATTCTTCTTGATAATTCAATCAAAATTTAAAAACACCCCTTCACTAGGTTTGCAGAAAATTACAAAAAATATTATTGTAAGGTCCTACAAAAAAATCATCATTTCCGATTTTGAAAAAAAAAACAATACAACAGACTTGAAACTTTCTAAATTTACTCAGAATACATTCTTCTTGATAATTCAATCAAAATCTAAAAACACCCCTTCACTAGATTTGCAGAAAATTACAAAAAATATTATTGTAAGCTCCTACAAAAATCATCATTTCAGATTTTGAAAAAAAAACAAATATAAAAACAATTGCAACAGACTCGAAACTTTCTAAATTTACTCAGAATACATTCTTCTTGATAATTCAATCAAAATCTAAAAACACTTCTTCACTAGATTTGCAGAAAATTACAAAAATATATTGGTCAAAAAAATCATAATTTTCGATGAATTGAAAAAACAATATAAAAACAATTGCAACGGACTTGAAACTTTCTAAATTTACTCAGAATACATTCTTCTTGATAATTCAATCAAAATCTAAAAACACTTCTTCACTAGATTTGCAGAAAATTACAAAAATATATTGGTCAAAAAAACCATAATTTTCGATGAATTGAAAAAACAATATAAAAACAATTGCAACGACTTGAAACTTTCTAAATTTATTCAGAATACATTCTTTTGATAATTCAATCAAAATCTAAAAACACCCCTTCACTAGATTTGCAGAAAATTACAAAAATATATTGGTCAAAAAAATCATAATTTTCGATGAATTGAAAAAACAATATAAAAACAATTGCAACAGACTTGAAACTTTCTAAATTTATTCAGAATACATTCTTCTTCATAATTCAATCAAAATCTAAAAACACCCCTTCACTAGATTTGCAGAAAATTACAAAAAATATTATTGTAAGGTCCTACAAAAAATCATTTCCGATTTTGAAAAAAAAAACAATTGCAACAGACTTAAAACTTTCTAAATTTACTCAGAATACATTCTTCTTGATAATTCAATCAAATTTGATTTTGATTTTGAAATTTGTGTAGTAGAGCTCCATGCTAAACAGAATGTCTCTCTCTCTCTCTGACATCGAGGGTAAAGGATTGTAGACCATGATAAATATAAGAGGGGTAGATATTCTCAAAAAAACTCGACTGAGACAGAAATTTCCACAACATACTGCGAGTATAATGAGCGTACAACAAAAATCTACGACGAAGTTGGCGCTGGAAATCTAAAGTCATGTCTGAACTAAGATCACGCGCAAGGTACTACATGTCAGGTGTTAACACATTGGCTGCCAACAAGTTTTTTTTGTAAAATGTCAAAAAAAGTTTTCTTTGTTTTTAAGTTTTATTTCATAACATGAGTAAGGATATGCTTATTTAATTTAACCCGTGACTGACAGCGCTAAATAGTAAGTTTAAAGCAGGAACTCACTGTCAGTCACCAGTGACTGACGCGACCCCACTGGAATACTTCAATGTCAGTCATCGGTTACTGATGCTGTCCCATTGGAATACTTATGTGTCAGTCACCGGTGACTGACAAAGCGGTCAACGTGTTAATATCCCCCAATTATAATATCTGACATGTCAGCGTTTAACCGCAACCAGCAACACGTGTGATCTTGGTGCAGACATGACTCGAGATTTTCAACGCCAACTTCGTCGTCGATTTTTGCAGTACTCTCGAAGTCTCGATATAATAAAAGGTAAATCAGCAAATCCTATTGATGTATGAACTCCAACACAAGTTCGTTAGATTCTAAATAACTGTCGAATAAATAGTTCAATCGACCCTAAACGAGTTGATTTTCAATTAAATCACACATTGATTTCCAGCCTGATAATTTTGTTGCCCTCAAGCCGAAATGCGATTGCACACGATTAGAGATCGGAGTGGCACATCGACAAAGTCCTTTGTTCATTTCTCGACATTAATTCCGCGCTCACTTGTAGTTCACAATGGCCCAGCTATTGATCAGGGGAAATATGGGCCGTATGTTCACCACCTTCGGGTGTAACTGCAATAAATAAGAGTTCACCAAGATATAAGCATTACCTCGAAACCCCGCCGGAATGAAGACCGCGTCGTAAATAAATGCAGTTCCTCGGCTTTCAATAGTTTGGCTCTTATTGCACCGGAAACCAAGTTATCGTGGAAATAACGCTCCTTGTTAACGGTGAAAATGCTATTTACGTATTTGGCCGTTTTACTCGAATTTCTACGTTGGAAATGCAGCGTTGAATGCATTTTTCCTTTTTCCAATTCAAGTTACCGTCTTATTTCCAGCTAGATTTTAATATAATAGTATATTACATAACAAGAGTTGTAAATAGCAAATTACGCGCAAGTGAAAAAGTAACGCGTAGCGGCGAGTAACGTAGTTTCACGCGTGCGTAATTGCTTTACATCTTGCGTTATGTGGTATAATTTACCTACGACCACACATTTTTTCATTTAAAGATAAATTGAAATACAATCTTTCATGGAAATTTGTTTTTTAAATCGTTGAATGCATTTTTCCTTTTTCCAATTTAAGTTTACGCCGTTACCGTTTTATCTCCCGCTAGGATATGATGTAACAGTATATTACATAACTAGAGTTATAAGTAGCAAATGACGCGCAAGCGAAAGATATTGCGTACGAGCCACGTAGCGGCGAGTAACGTAATTTCATGCGCACGTAATTACTTTACATCTCGCTATGTACTATGTACTTTTTTTGTTAAAAAAAAAACCAAATGGTGCCCGTTATTTACGGGTATTTGATGGTGTGCATCCTATTTTTACATGGGAGTAATGAAAAAAAACAGTCTGGGAAAGAAAGTCTTAATGCCCTGAAATAAGTTTTAAGGCCCTGCAAGAGTCCGTAAAATAGGTTCCAAAAAAGACTTTAAAAAAGGTATGAAAAATGTCTTGAAAAAAGTTTTGAAGTAATTCTGAATAAAAAAATTCTTAAAAAAAGTCCTGAAAAAATTCACTTAAAAACGACACGAAAATAAAAGTGTTAAAAATAGTCCTGTAAAAGCAGTACTTAACATGTCAATTGATCTGAAGAAGAGTCCTGAAAAAAGTTCTTTAAAGTTTAAAATTTCAAAAAATCGAATTTTTTTTAACGCATTTTTGGATAGGCTATGTTGTCTAGAATTGTTGGTGTGAACGTGTTTTTTGATCCGCTAATTACAAAACTTTTTAGAGCCTGTTGTCATGAGGCGGTAAGTTGAAAAAACACTTTTATCTACATTTTGGTCAAAATTGGTCGATACATCATTTTTGGTTCGCCATACTGGATCCGCCATTTTGAATTTTACAAATCTTATTTCAGATTAATGTTCAGCGACCGTGAAAACCAGTATATCTAAATTTTGGTTGAAATTGGGCAATCCATCCTTTTTGATCCGCCATTTTGAATTTCGCAAATCTAACTTCAGATTAGTGTTCAGCGACCATGACCACCCATTTATCAAAATTTTGGTCCTTCCACAAAGTTTTGAAAAAAGTCCTGGAAAATGGGCCTTTAGAAAATGTATTTGTATCGTTTTTTTGTTAAATAAACAAATATGCAAGAAGACGTCGGTAATTTGGCACCAACCATACATCGCGAAATATTCCCATCGAAGTGGACGGGGGGCTACAATTGTCCAAATGAAGTGAAAGGGTATAGAAGAATAAGATGGTCAAAAGTGCTCCCAAAGGAAATCAATAATCGCGATGACTGGATGAAAGATAATTGAAAATGTCGTTGATTGCTCGAAATTTCAACCTCCTGAAGCAATTTGTTGTCGAGATATGACTGAAAACGTGAATTTTACGTTTTATTTTTTTTCTCCTTTTCTATGGCACGAATCAAGCTGAAACTACGTCTACCCAAAACAAATTTTATTGGCGCCAAATTCAAATAGAAAAATGAAGTTAAAGTTTTCAAAATTCATTTTTGCAGTGAAGGTCGTTTCGAAGACTGTCTCGGTTTTTCTTCTGTAAATGTGTTTTACCAAATTCTATAACATACATTTTTTTCAGAATTTTAAACAGTGTGGAAGTATAGTTAAATCTAGTAGTATCTCTCTAATTAAAAAAATGATAATCATTTCACAAAAATAACTTTTTTATCACAATTTTGGCGCGAAATTCAAATTTTTAAGGTGGTAAAAGTGGTTTTTAATTATTTTAACTATCTTCCACACTGTTTAAAATTCTGAAAAAAATGTATGTTATAGAATTTGGTAAAACACATTTACAGAAAAAAACTGAGACAGTCCTGGAATGCCTTCACTGCAAAAATGAATTTTGAAAACTTTTACTTCATTTTTCTATTTGAATTTGGCGCCAAAAAAATTGAAAAAAATACTGCGAGAAGTATTTTTTTTTTGTTTAGAGTAGACGTGGTTTCAGCTTGATTCGTGCCATAGAAAACGAGAAAAAAAATAAAACGTAAAATTCACGTTTTCGGTCATATATCGACAACGAATTGCTTCAGGAGGCTGAAATTTCGGGCAATCAACGGCATTTTGAATTATCTTTCATCCAGTCATCAGGATTATTGATTTGCTTTGGGGGCACTTTTGACCATCTTATTCGGCTATACCCTTTGGCATTTAAGCAAACTTTTTTATATCTCACAGTATGGGGTATACCTTTTTTTTCTCGAAATACCCTACCCATCAGCGATTCAAAACATCATCACTATGTTTTAAATTTGATACGAGATAAACTGCCAAAAAATGTGCAAGTGCTCTAATTATAAGCAAACAAATGATAATAACAAGGTGATAACTGGGCTAAAGAAATTACTGCACAGTGCCCCGCATGGACGCTTGCTGCTCAGCAAAGAAACTAGAAGCCTTCGAGGCGCAAATCGATGACATGTATTAGACCCGAAGCATCATGCTTTATCTCATATTACAAAGAAAAACTAAACGAAAAGGAGGGAATGGCTGAAGAATCACCCACCGATTGTACTCCATCATATGGCGTGATCACTTTTCAAAGCCGTCACCATCAAGCGGATCCCGCACAAAGAGAAGAATTAAGATATTTAACGGTATGAGACAAGTCTACATTTCCTTACATCCCTCTACATCTCAAAATACAATATTTGCACAGTGAGTGCCTTATTAAACAGAAATTAAATTAAATTCTTGTGCGTATGGATGTAGAAGCATTGTGCATTTGTACAGTACAAATATTTGCTTAAACCTAACCGAGCTTTTCATTACCAACATAACCGTAACAATTCGTTCAGGGCTTAGTAGTTTGCAAGTACAGATTGGTAAATACGAAATATTTCATCGCTCTGAATCATTAAAACCTCCACATTCGGAGCTTACGCCGAGCCTCGCGGGTCTTGTAATTACGAATTTATAATCCCGGGGCGTAAAAAAGAAGTCCATAAAATCCATTAATCACTGCAAAGGGATTTAAAAAATCCTCTCGGGTTGCAGGAAGATTTTATAAATCATCGAATTACTCAAGAGCTATAACCCGAGCCGGGAGAGTAATCTCCCCGCCTCCAATAACCGCGCAAAGTTTATCGGAAGGGCGGTAATTAACCCCATCGGCAAGAAACCCGCTCTTAATCTGAGGGGATACCGCGGCTTCCAACCCCTTGAGTAGAAAAATATATGCAAATTTGCAATTTGTAACGCGGCCGTCATCAATTTTGTATTTAGCGCCATCCCGAAAATTTGAATTTCAAAACGGCGGCCGCCCTTCTTAAATCGGATTCGCATTAGGTGCTGTCGATGAAAAGGTCGCACACAGACGAAGAATAATTCGGATAATTGACATACGGGGGGCTAGTTTTCTCGGGGTTGAGTGATTGATCGAACGACTGGCGATACGTCAAAGTTCGCGCCCCTTTGCCCGGTGAATTGTTAAAGGAATTGGTGAAAAGGCGAGGGTTAAAATGCTTCTGATGTTCAAGGACTTTAAAACCTTCACAATCAATTGTTACCAGAAATAAGAGTTCACTTGATTTTTTCTATACTGTAATATACAGGGTCTCTATAACTTTTAAAATATCGATGTATAAATTTGAATAATAAAAGAAATTATAAAAAAATGAGTTAATTTAGAAAGTTTCAAGTCGACGGCAATTGTTTTTCAATTTTTTTCAAGCTTCTAAAATGATTACAATTTTTCGCAACTTTACTCTCTGCCTTCATTTAATTATCATGAAATCTAATGGCATATGGCTTGTAGCTTTTTACGAAATTAATCCTGAATACATTTTGAGCAAATTTAGAAAGTTTCAAGCCGTCGGCAATCGTTTTTCAATTTTTTTGAAGCTTCTAAAATCTTTACAATTTTTCACAACTTTTCTCTCTGTGCACAAAAGTTATCCTGAAATCTAGTGGCAAATGGCTTGTAACTTTTCACGAGATTAATTCTGAATACATTTTGAGTAAATTTAGAAAGTTTCAAGTTGTCGGCAATTTTTTTGAAGCTACTACCAATTATTACATTTTTTCACAACTTTACCCTCTGCCCACATAAAATTATCCTGAAATCTAGTGGCATATGGCTTCTAGCTTTTTACGAAATTAATTTTGAATACATTTTGAGTAAATTTAGAAAGTTTCAAGCCGCTGGCATGTTTTTCTATTTTTTTTTTCAAGCTTCTAAAATGATTACAATTTTTCACAACTTTTCTCACTGTACACATAAAATTATCCTGAAATCTAGTGGCATATGGCTTGTAGCTTTTTACAAAATTAATTTTGAATACATTTTGAGTAAATTCAGAAAGTTTCAAGTCCTCGGAAATTGTTTTTCAATTTTTTTAAAGCTTCTAAAATCATTACAATTTTTCACAACTTTTCTCTCCGTCCACATAAAATAATCCTGAAATCTAGTGGTATATGGCTTGTAACTTTTCAAGAGATTAATTTTGAATACATTTTAAGTAAATTTAGTAACTTTCAAGCCGTCGGCAATTGTTTTTCAATTTTTTTAAAGCTTCTAAAATCATTACAATTTTTCACAACTTTTCTCTCTGTCCACATAAAATTATCCTGAAATCTAGTGGCATATGGCTTGTAGCTTTTTACAAAATTAATTTTGAATACATTTTGAGTAAATTCAGAAAGTTTCAAGTCCTCGGAAATTGTTTTTCAATTTTTTTAAAGCTTCTAAAATCATTACAATTTTTCACAACTTTTCTCTCCGTCCACATAAAATAATCCTGAAATCTAGTGGCATATGGCTTGAAGCTTTTCACGAAATTAATTTTGAATACATTTTGAGTAAATTTAGAAAGTTTCAAGCCGCTGGCATGTTTTTCAATTTTTTTTTTCAAGCTACTAAAATGATTACAATTTTTCACAACTTTACTCTCTGCCTACATTTAATTATCATGAAATCTAGTGGCATATGGCTTGTAGCTTTTTACAAAATTAATTTTGAATACATTTTGAGTAAATTCAGAAGGTTTCAAGTCGACGGCAATTGTTTTTCAATTTTTTTCAAGCTTCTAAAATGATTACAATTTTTCACAACTTTACTCCCTGCCTACATTTAATTATCATGAAATCTAGTGGCATATGGCTTGTAGCTTTTCATGAAATTAATCCTGAATACATTTTGAGCAAATTTAGAAAGTTTGAAGTCGTCGGCAATTGGTTTTCAATTTTTTTCAAGCTACTAAAATGATTACAATTTTTCACAACTTTACTCTCTGCCTACATTTAATTATCATGAAATCTAGTGGCATATGGCTTGTAGCTTTTCACGAAATTAATTTTGAATACATTTTGAGTAAATTCAGAAAGTTTCAAGTCGTCGGCAATTGTTTTTCAACTTTTTTAAAGCTTCTAAAATCATTACAATTTTTCACAACTTTTCTCTCTGTCCACATAAAATAATCCTGAAGTCTAGTGGTATATGGCTTGTAGCTTTTCACGAAATTAATTTTGAATATATTTTGAGTAAATTCAGAAAGTTTCAAGTCGTCAGCAATTGTTTTTCAATTTTTTGAAGCTTCTAAAATGATTACAATTTTTCACAACTTTACTCTCTGCCTACATTTAATTATCATGAAATCTAGTGGCATATAGCTTGTAGCTTTTCACGAAATTAATCCTGAATACATTTTGAGCAAATTTAGAAAATTTGAAGTCTTCGGCAATTGTTTTTCAAATTTTTTGAAGCTTCTAAAATGATTACATTTTTTCACAACATTTCTCTCTGTCCACATAAAATTGTCCTGAAATCTAGTGGCATATGGCTTGTAGCTTTTCACGAAATAAATCCTGAGTACATTTTGAGCAAATTTAGAAAGTTTCAAGTCGTCGGCAATTGTTTTTCTATTTTCTTTAAGCTTCTAAAATCATTACAATTTTTCACAACTTTTTTCTCTGTACACATAAAATTATCCTGAAATCTAGTGGCGTATGGTTTGTAGCTTTTCACGAAATTCATCCTGAATACATTTTGAGCAAATTTAGAAAGTTTCAAGTCGTCGGCAATTGTTATTCAATTTTTTTCAGGCTTCTAAAATAATTACAATTTTTCACAACTTTATTCTCTGCCTACATTTAATTATCCTGAAATCTAGTGACATATGGCTTGTAGCTTTTCACGAAATTTATTTTGTATACATTTTGAGTAAATTTAGAAAGTTTCGAGTCATCGGCAATAGTTTTTCAATTTTTTTCAAGCTTCTAAAATAATTACAATTTTTCACAACTTTATTCTCTGCCTACATATAATCATCGCGAAATCTAGTGGTATATGGCTTGTAGCTTTTCACGAAATTAATTCTGAATACATTTTGAGTAAATTTAGAAAGTTTCAAGTCGACTGCAATTGTTTTTCAATTTTTTTCAATCTTCTAAAATCATTACAATTTTTCACAACTTTTCTCTCTGTACACATAAAATTATCCTAAAATCTAGTGGCATATGGCTTGTAGCTTTTTACGAAATTAATTCTGAATACATTTCGAGTAAATTTAGAAAGTTTCAAGTCGTCGGCAATTGTTTTTCAATTTTTTTCAAGCTTCTAAAATGATTACAATGTTTCACAACATTTCTCTCTGTCCACATAAAATTATCCTGAAATCTAGTGGCATATGGCTTGTAGCTTTTCACGAAATTCATTTTGAATACATTTTGAGTAAATTCAGAAAGTTTCAAGTCGTCAGCAATTGTTTTTAAATTTTTTTCAAGCTACTACAATGATTACATTTTTTCACAACTTTACCCTCTGCCCACACAAATTTATCCTGAAATCTAGTGGCATATGGCTTGTAACTTTTCAGGAAATTTATTTTGAATACATTTTAAGTAAATTTAGAAAGTTTCAAGTCTCAGCAATTGTTTTTCAATTTTTTTTAAGCTTCTAAAATCATTACAATTTTTCACAACTTTACTCTCTGCCCACATAAAATTATCCTCAAATCTAGTGGCATATGGCTTGTAGCTTTTCACGAAATTAATTTTGAATACATTTTGAGTAAATTTAGAAAGTTTCAAGTCGTCGGCAATTGTTTTTCTATATTTTTCAAGCTTTCAATTATTGCAAAATCTGGTAGCATACAGCTTGTGGCTTTTCACGAAATGAATTTCGAATGCATTTTCAAAAAATTACAAGCATTAAAAAAAGCATTGCTTTTGACAAAAAAAAAGCGAATTTTCGGATTTTCAGGAGGCGATATAACGTTATGAAACACTGCTCTAGATGATTTAAATTCATAAATACAATGTGTTGTGTTGTCATGAATTCAGATCATTTAAAGCCATTTCTCTGATTGATTATTCAATTATATTTGAATGCGTCATTATTTTCCCAATTCAAGCATGGATTGCCGCCATTTTGTTTCCACGTAGTATGCGGCAATTATTTTTCATAGGAAATTAGAGCCTTGAACTTTTGAAGATGAATTTTTTACCCATTTCAAATCGTAGAATTCATTTTTCCTTGAAAGTTAAAATTCATTAATAAACGACTAGAACGAAATGTAAATTAATAAATTAACCCCAGGCCTCGAACGTACATTTCCATCTCCGGAAATACAGCTCGGAAAACGTTAAAATTTAATAACACCTCCGCCCATCCCTCACTCCCAAAAATTTCATCAAACTCACTCCGACGACGCTCTCAATTTCATCGGCGGGGGGCGCATCATTCCGCTCACTAGATTCCCGAAATTCAATTAAGTCGTATAACCGAGGGCGACACTGACTGTTTCGAATCGATACAATTGGAATTATTACATCTGGAGAGAGAGAGGGTGGGAAGGTGTATTGAGCTAATGACAATTTATTACTCCACGACCCTCAAGACATTTATCTCCTTGGCAGTTGACTTTAACTGCTGTATTAATACGTTTTATGGAATTGGAGTTTCTGGATGTGTGTGTGCGTGCCGTGGGGTAGTTCTTTGTGTATTCAGGGGTTGTATATATCTAGAGGTGAATGGGTAGCTAAATTTGGTTTAAATGATTTTCTTTCGGTAGTTAGTTTGAATGTGCGGTATTTCTCTTTGCATGTTAATGGGTTGTTCATTTTTTTTGCGTTTCTTAAGTGGAGTAGACGTTCCTACGCGGGGTGGCTTATACGGGTCAGGGTAATATTTCTGTACATTATTTATGGTTGGGTTTTGAATATTGACCAGATTTATTTTTATATGCGAGTAGTTGAACGTGAGTAAGTCGCTCTAAATCTAAGCGAGACCAACATTGATGTCAAGAAACACGTTTCGAATAAAAAAAAAAGTTATATTAAAGAACTAGTTTCGTAAGTGGTTTTATCGCACGCGTCCAAATTTAGAACACGAGTTGCTTGCGAAATGAAGTTTTGAGGACTTTTTTTGTCACGAGCCGACACTTTTCTCGGAGGCAGCTCTCAAAAACCAGTCATTTCGCCCATTTCTACTTATAACTGATAAGGTAGCAACGTCTCCTTCAGAAAAGATCGTCCCCATAAAAGCCGTTTGTTGACCAGCTGAAAGATTAAGGGGGACTTACTCCTTGTAGGACAATTTCGGAGCCAATTTTCAAGAATTATTAAACAAGTAGAGAAGATTTCGATACGAAACTTTTTTTATGTTATCGTAGATCAATTGAATTTCACACATGATTCGTTGACTTCGAAGACCTGGAGATGGCATTGACCGCGCCCCTCTCAGAAGTGAAGAGTCAAACGGTGTACAGGATTGGGTCAACCCTAGTTATCTAATTATTTAATTGTTGTTATGTCAGCAAGGTCTCGATCGTTCCGATTTTTCGCAAAATGGTGGACATTTTTCCAAAAAAGTAATTTTTTTACTATTTTTTTTGAAAATGTTAAAAATCAGCAATATGGAATTTTCCGAAAATAAACGATCGGGACCTTGTCAAGTGTTGACTGTAGATCAGGGGTCTCCAAACTTTTTCCATCGCGGGCCATATATACAATTCTTCATAAACTAGTGGGTCAAGATATAATCAATTTTATAACTAATTTCAAAACCTATAACAAAAAATCGTTGTAGAATTTTAAAATGTGACATTTACGGAACATGTAACTGCTTGTCGTGGGCCGGATTCGTTGGGGTCGCGGGCCGCATTTGGCCCGCGGGCCGTAGTTTGGAGACCCCTGCTGTAGATGATAAAAAAAATATCGCGATACGTTCAGTTCTCTCGTAATCGTGTACACCAGTTTGAAAAATGCAACTTTTGAAACAAGTTTTAGAACATTACAACGTGTAAACGATGGGACTTATGGTGGTTTGAAAATAACTTTTTTATCACAATTTTGGCGCGAAATTCAAATTTTTAAGGTGGTAAAAGTGGTTTTTAATTATTTTAACCATCTTCCTCACTGTTTGAAATTTTGAAAAAAATGTATGTTATAGAATTTGGTAAAGCACATTTACAGAAAAAAAAAACTGAGACAGTCCTCGAATGCCTTCACTGCAAAAATGAATTTTGAAAACTTTTACTTCATTGTTCTATTTGAATTTGGCGCCAAAAAAATTGAAAAAAAATACTGCGAGAAGTATTTTTTTTTTGTTTTGGGTAGTCGTAGTTTCAGCTTGATTCGTGCCATAGAAAACGAGAAAAAAATAAAACGTAAAATTCATGTTTTCAGTCATATCTCGACAATGAATTGCTTCAGGAGGCTGAAATTTCGAGCAATCAACGGCATTTTGAATTATCTTTCATCCAGTCATCGCGATTATTGATTTGCTTTGGGGGCACTTTTGACCATATTATTCGGCTATAGCCTTTGATATATTTGTTTGCAATCCATATGTGCGACCATCTTGCACAGAAGCTCATGTGGGAGACAAAACAAACTCCAAACAACCGAGTCATTTATTTACGTTACTATAAACTTTTTCAGCAGTTCAGAATTTTCAGTTCCATTTTGTATACTGATGATATTTAATTGTTTATATTTATTTAGTAACTTTATCTTTTATGATTATATTGAATGAGATTATGAAAATATTTTGCCCTAAAATAAAATAATAAATGTCACAAAAAACATAAACAACTAATTACAGTACTCCTCTGAAAAAACGCATCTTTTGAAAGATTATTTGCTCTGTTCTCGAAGGATTATTTTGAAATGAAATCATTAACCTATAGAGATATGGATTTTTGAAAATTTTCGTTTTAATTTTTTGAGCACTTGGCCAAAAACATCGCAGAAAAAAATATAAAACGTGCAGGCAAAATTCCATAAAAAATTATCCTCAATGGCCGAAGTACTGCTTATTCGAAATCAATTTGGTTTTTGTAAAATCAACAATTTTTAATGCAGAAAATCTTCAAAAATCTTTTTGAAGATTTTCATTTAAATTTTTTAACGCTTGAAAAAAATATAAAAATGCAGGCAAGATTCCATATGAAATCATCCCTAATGGCTGAAGTATCGCTAATTCAAAATCAATTCGGTTTTTGTAAATCCAACAATTTTCAATGGAGATATGGATTTTTGAAGACTTCAGATTTAATTTTTTGAGCACTTGAATGAAAACGTCGCAGAAAAAAAATATAAAACGCTTAAAAAAAATTCCTTAAAAATATCCTCAATGGTCGAAGTATCGCTATTCAAAATCAAAAAGTTTTTGTAAATTAAACAATTTTTAGTGAAGATATGAATTTTTGAAAATTTTAGTTTTATTTTTTTGAGCACTTAAAAAACGTAACAGAAAAAACAAAAAATGCGCAGACAAAATTCCATAAAAAATCATTCTCAGTGGCTGAAGTATGGACAATTCAAAATCAATTTGGTTTTTGTAAATTGGACAATTTTCGATAGAGATTTGGATTTTTGAAGATTTTCGTTATACATTTTTTTGAGCATTTCAATGAAAACATCGAAGAAAAAATACACTGGAGGAAAAAAAAATTAAACACTTGAAATTCGTGAAATACTCGGTGTATTTTCAATCGAATTTGATGAATCTTTGAGGGCAAAAAACTTTGAAGTGTCTTCGCATGCATGACTTTAAAGAAGACACTTCAAAGTTTTTTTCCCTCAAAGATTCATGAAAATACACCGAGTTATGGCGGTTTGAAAATGGTCGAAATTTCACGAATTTCAAGCGTTTCATTTTTTTTTTCTTCAGTATATAAACCGCGAAGACAAAATTCCATAAAAAATATCCTCAATGGTCGAAGTATCGCTTATTCAAAATCAATTTTGTTTTTGTGAATTCCACAGTTTTTAATGGAGACATGGATTTTTCAAAATTTTAGTTTTAATTTTTTGAGCACCTGAATGAAAACTTCGCAGAGAAAAAAAATAAAACGCGCAGACAGGATTCTACAAAAAATTATCCTCAATGGCAGAGGTATCTCTTATTCAAAATCAATTTGGGGCTTGAAAATTTTACCATTTTCAATAGAGATATGGATTTTTGAAGATTTTTGTTTTAATTTTTTGTGCACCTGAATAAAAATAAATAAATTGTTTTGATTTATTTTTTTTTCAGTTCATGAAGTTTGCAATTTCAAAATTAGTTTCGCGGTATTATTTTAAAATAAAGGTTTAGATATTTGCACTGAAACTTAAATAAAAATGAATTTTGAGTTTGTGGTTCAATTCTATGCCGGGTAAGATATGTTTTTTGTTTTTATAAAATCTCAATTAATTAATAATTGTTAGTACATAAGTTATAATTTTCATTTTATTTGGTATACTATGGCATTTTATAAATATTTGTCTTTTTTATTAAATATTTATTCAAAATTTAAATACAATACCCTGCAAAAATGTGAGAATAAAGTAATGAATATTAAATAACATTTAAAAGTACCACCTTGTCTGTCTTCTTACGGTTATGTTTTAAGTAACAGTCACAGTTTAAGTAGCAATCACAGTTTGTCACAGTTTAAATAGCAGTGATTTTAAGTAGCAGTGATTTTAAGTAACAGTGATTTTAAGTAACATTGAATTTAAGTAGCAGTGAAATTCGCTTATTAGTAACAGCAGTAACCTTTGATTTTTTAATACCAGTGAAAAATCACAGGCACGTGAAATATCGCCCATCCCTAGTATAGATACAACATACAATAACTTCAGCTTTTTACAGCCAAGATATAATATATAGGAATTTATTATTTTAACGTTTTATCGAACGATACTTTGTTCGCAGTTTCCTTGACCGATTTCCCTGTGACCCGCTTCGCCAAACTCTACAGTAATAACATTCATGGTAGTTTCGATTTTATGTCTATCTGACTAGCAACTAGATTGAGGTTCCTGAGTCATACACGTTTACGTTTCCGTATTGGTAATTGAATTAAAATATCCAATGAAATTATTAACGGATGGTGTTTTGAGTAAAGGGTGAGGTGTTTACGAGTAAATATTATTCGCACCATCCCAACTTATGGCGTACATAAAATACTGGCCTTGTTTATTTATTTATTTATTAACTTTACATATCCTGTTACTATAATATGTGCAAAACAATATATAATTAAAGTTAATCACCCAACAAATTTAGGACACAGGATTTGCAGGCGGAGTTCACAATGTGTTCTTCCACTCAGACCTATTATTCTCTTTCGCGTGATGGTGTTCCCGATCAGCTTCAGATTATTACCATTTACCGATGTGAAAATAGCCACGGATTTCCCGGCGCAACCGCCACCAAAGAAAAATTTCTTCAATTTTAGTGATTTATAATAAATAAAACGCTGAGAATGTAATTAACATTAGCCTAGAGATGTACAGTCAATCCCTAATTTAAATTATTTTTTCTCGAGTCCACGGGAACTCTCTTTTTAAAATGATAAGAATTCAAAGTCCAATATGGCATTGTTTGACGCGTTTCAAATTCAATTTTTTAACAACAACGTGTAGATAAGAGTCTAGTTAAACGATTTAACGCAAAAAAATTTGGATAAAATTGTTTATAACTTTTTTATGAATTTTTTTCTTGGGTCCACCCACACTATACCGGGTGTGGCACTTAAGACGCCTCGGACCATAGCTCCTTTACGATAAAAGCTATCGACAAAAATCTAAGAACAAAGTGGTGCATAGTTACCGTCGCTATGTTTCAAAAATATTTCTAATCATCAGTGGCGTGCCGTACTCCAGTGGCGTACCAAACTTATGTTTTTTTAAATGGAATACCCTATTTTTTATTGCAGATTTGGAAAGTGCTCGACGAGTACTTATTTTTTATCTAACATGTTATACCCTTCACTTTGGCGGTTTCGCTGTTATAACCCCTTCTTTCAAAATTGCGCCCCATTTTTGAGATTTTTTTGTAGAGAAACTAATTGACGCCGGCGCCTAAATTTTGAATTGAGGTACAGTTTAAGACCTCGTATACCTTCACATATTTTTTTTCGGGTAATTTATGGAAAAAAAATAATTTTTGATTGATCTTCGCATTTTTCATATCATGTTGAATAAATAGGTACATACCTTTATGTTGACCGTATTTGTGTATTTGTTTTCTCATGGGTCACTTGGGAACGGAAAACGTTTCCCGACATTTGCGATGAAATTCCTTTTTTCTCCGAAATTTTGTTATGCAATGTGTAATTTTTTTTACACCAATGAAAAATTTAGAGTTTTGGCTGTACAACGCCGTAATTTTTTTAGGGGGGTGCCATTTGAAATTTTCGGAAAAAATGACAACATGCGAAGATCAATCAAAAATTATTTCTTTTCCATAAATTACCCGAAAAAAAATTATGTGAAGGTATACGGGGTCTTAACCTGTACCTCAATTCAAAATTTAGGCGCCGGCGTCAATTAGTTTCTCTACAAAAAAAACTCAAAAATGGGGCGCAATTTTGAAAGAAGGGGTTATAACAGCGAAACCGCTAAAATGAAGGGTATAACATGTTAGATAAAAAAATAAGTACTCGTCGAGCACTTTCCAAATCTGCAATAAAAAATAGAGCATTCCATTTAAAAAAAAACATAAGTTTGGTACGCCACTGGAGTACGGCACGCCACTGATGCTTAGAAATATTTTTGAAACATAGCGACGGTAACTATGCACCACTTTGTTCTTAGATTTTTTTCGATAGCTTTTATCGTAAAGGAGCTATGGTCCGAGGCATCTTAAGTGCCACACCCGGTATAGATAATATGACAAACTTTCAAAGTCCAATATGGCACTGTTTGACGCGTTTCAAATTTAATTTTTTAACAACAACGTGTACATAAGAGTCTATTTAAACGATTTAACGCATGAAATTTTGGGTAAAATTGTTTATAACTTTTTTATGATTTTTTTTTCTCGGGTCCACCCGAACTATACATATAATATTGCAAACTTTTAAAGTCCAAAATGGCACTGTTTGACGCGTTTAAAATTTAATTTCTTAACAACAACGTGTAGATAAAAGTCCACTTAAACGATTTGAAGAATGAAATTTTGGGTAAAATTGTTTATAACTTTTTTATGAATTTTTCTATTTTTTATTTTAGCCAAGTGATTGAGTTCACTTTGATGGATATTTTGTCCGTTTTAATTTGCAGAGTTACGAACAAGTTGAATATTTACAAATTCAGGCTAATTTCGTCTTTATTTAATATTTTCAGTCTTGGAATTTTAACTTAGCATCAACATCTACTACCCCTCCAGTAGTTATTTGCTTTAGCAAGGTAAGCTTTTTTATGGAGCAATGGAGTGCACTGAATTTAAATTTCATTTATACAAAGATTCGCATCAAAGGGCCACTTGGAATCGTCACGTTTCGTTGCCCAAATCCGCCGAAATGTGCCTTTTTTTACACCATCTGATTTCGGCGATGCGATGGATCCCGGAGTCGACCAATAAGCAATCCAATTTACATGCTTCCTCCAAGAGCCGGGGCCCCCCTCGCTTATTTCATGCATTATTTACCGCATAATCCCGCCGTGTTTTGTTTGGCAAATTCGCCCTGAAAGGCGGGCGCTGAAAACTGTATCCGGCATTTTATTTAAGGTGCTCTCCGCCGCAAATCCCTGCCCGCAGACACCTGCAGTGCTCGGGCTCGTGAATAATCGATAACTTTCAAACGGGAAATTGGATTTTGCTAGTTTTCATGCAGGAAAACGCAAATTTAATTAGGCTAATGCCTGCGGGAGGCGTACGAGTAGCCAACCGGGGATGGATTAAAGCGCACTTGATTTTTATCAAAGCTCGTCGAGTTTTGTTCTTTGCCGCGATGAAGAAGGTAATGTGTTATGCAGTGGATTGATAAAAAAAAATCCGCTTTGAGTTGAAGTGAGGGGAGATATGATGAAACGCTACGCACTTCTGCTGGATTATATTTAAATTCAACAAGGGTAATTTATTCTGTATATGATGAGTGTATGCTGAATTCAATTTTAGAAACTCGAATGAACAGGTGAGTGCCAAATCAAGGAACTAAATTTCGGCACAAAAGGCAGGCGGGTGTTCTTAAAGATTAAGGAATTCTCGTAATGAGCAAGGAGAGATGTTGTTCACGTCCCACGGTATCTGCTTTCTGGGGCTGCTCATTGCGAAGTATCACGTTTTGACAAACTGAGCCGATTTTTAAATGAATTAATATTTTCTATGTTGGTTTAATAATGGACTTATTGTTGCATCGAAAGCAGTTTCACAATAAGTGTTATTGTTAAATGTTTTTTTTTCTTGGTGAAATCGTGGCAGTACTTAGAACATGACATTCTAAGGTTACGTAACAATAAAATCTACAATACTAGAAAAAATAAAAAGTAAAACATGTCTTTTGGGCGCCGCGGTGGTCTAGTGAGTAGAGCTCCTGCTCACGGGCCTAGTGGTCGTGAGAATCCCATCCGGAGGGTCACTTTTTCGGAATGAAGAAGTGGCCGTTCGGGTCCATGGATGTTCAGTGTATGTCCCCCCCCCCCTCATTATATACAGGATCGGGCATATGTGTCGGAACACCTGATTTCTGGCTAAACTTCTATTGATTTCTTATTACTTTTAAAAGAAATGTTTATTGGTTTATTTATTCTATTCAGTGACATACTTTAATTTTCAACAGCTGCTCTATTTTTCGAGGTATGACGTTATCAGCAATTTTTTTAAATGGATCACCCTGTATATTTTTACATTTTCGAATAGATGCTTTTCCAACAATTACAATGATATAGGGTTTGGTGGGTGTGCGACTTGTGGTTTTCTAAATATTAAATAAAATAATGGAAAATGAAATTTTTATTACAAAATATTGAGCATTTAATATTAAGAAAAAAAATCATAATAAATGTTCAAAATGGTGACCTTCAGTAGCCTGACAATAGCCTACGATCAACGATCAACGAAGGCTTTTAAAGAGTTTTGAATAGTCTGCAGTGGTATTTCTTGCACAGCCATATTAATTCCAACTCTTCTAACGACTGAGGTTTGGACTTGTAGACCACAGATTTTAAGTGGCCCCAAAGAAAGTAGTCCAGAGGACTTAAATCAGGTGATCGTGGTGGCCATTCAATATGTCCTCTTCGACCTACCCATCTCTGTGGAAACATTTCATTTAGATATTGACGCACGTTAATTCCGTAATGAGGCGGAGCTCCATCTTGCTGATACCAAATACCATCTAACAATAGTTCGGGATTTAGCTCGTTTGGAAATAACCGAATTAATGCCGGAATAATTTGCTCGCGCAAAAGTTGTAATACCGGTTGGAGTTTAAATTTTCTCCAAGAAAGAATGGTCCGATGATATGTCCTCTGATTATCCCCGCCCATACATTTAATTTTTGAGGGTGTTGGGTGTGACTTTCTTCCATCCAGTAAGGATTCTGATCAGCCCAGTAGCGACAGTTATGTCGATTTACAAAACCATCCAGGCAAAATGTTGATTCATCAGAAAATACTATGTTATTAACAAAGTTACTATTAATTTCAATGTTATCCATCATTTCCTGACAAAACTGCATCCTTCTATCAGGATCATCTACATTTAATTCCTGCAGTAAATGTACTTTATACGGATGAAAGTTATTTTTGGACAATATCCTCCTTACCGATCTCTAGCTAATACTGTGATGTAAAGCTAATTTAGGTACTGACGTTTTTGGTTCTTCTTGTAGATTCAGAAGGACATCAAGTGAATTATCTTCATTTGTGGCCCATTTACGTCGACCGGATTTTGTGCGATTTTTAACACGTCCTGTTTCGTGAAACTTTTGCACAACCCTTGAAACAGTTGATTTTGAAATATGAGAATTTCTATCAGGGAATGTTGCATTAAAAATATTGCATGCATCTTGCCTATCTCCAAAACCAACCATCATTAACAACGTAATTCTTTCACGTTCACTTAGTTCACCCATAATTGAACAGCAATGTTAATATTTAACACGGAAACTATCTGTCAGTGACAGTAAACAAAAACACACAAATGTTTTATCAGAAAGCCGTGGAAAAAAGATGAAAGTCAACTTGTGACGGATTGAATTATTTTATTTAATATTTAGAAAACCACAAGTCGTACACCCACCAAATCCTATATCATTGTAATTGTCGGAAAAGTGTCTATTCGAAAATGTAAAAATATACAGGGTGATCTATTTAAAAAAATTGCTGATGACGTCATATCTCCAAAAATAGAGCAGCTGTTGAAGATGAAAGTACGTCACTGAATAGAATAAATAAAGCCATAAACATTTCTTTTAAAAGTAATAAGAAAACAACAGACGTTTAGCCAGAAATCAGGTGTTCCGACACATATGCCCAACCCTGTATAATAAATAATGATTATATATACTCTGGCCGCGCTATGAAGTCGTCTGAGGTGATTAACGATGGGTCAGAAGGGTCGCCCTCATCTGAAATGATTGGATTTTGTTACTGCAAAAAATTGTCTAAAAAAATGCCTAAAAGAGTCTTAAGAATAGAATAGAATAAAATACAATTTTATTAGATCATTATATTGCCTTTACAATATTGGACACGTCAGGTGTAAAATACATAAAGTTAAATTCAGACATGTATTCACGAAACAACTTAAAATAACTTGGTTAAGAGACTATTATTCTTGGTGTTACGTAATTATATAATTTTTGAATTATGTTATGCTATAGAAAGCCTGCCGTAGAAGTAACGATTTTGTCTTGAGAAAGGGTACTAAAAAGATTGTCTTGACAAAAAATGCCAATAAGAGTTTTGGAAAAGAATACTGAAGAAAATTGTCTTAAAAAAATGCCATAGTAGCCTTGAAAAAGTGTACTGAAAAAATTGTCCTGAAAAAATGCCAATTGAGCACTGAAAAAAATTGTTTTAAAAAAATGCCAAAAAGAGTACTGAAAAAAATTGTCTTGAAAAAAAATGCCAAAAAGAGTACTGGAAAAAATTGTTCTGAACAAAATGCCAAAAAGAGTACTGGAAAAAATTGTCTTGGAAAAAATGGCAAAGAGTCTTAAGAGTACTAAAAAAAATTGTCCCCAAAAAATGCTAAAAAGTCTTGAAAAAGTGAACTAAAAAAAAGCCAAAAAGAGTACTGGAAAAAATTGTCCTCAATAAAATGCTAAAAAGAGTACTGGAAAAAATTGTCCTGAATAAAATTCCAAAAAAGAACTGGAAAAAATTGTCTTGGAAAAAAATGCTAAAAAGTCTTGAAAAAGTGAACTAAAAAAATGCCAAAAAGAGTACTGGAAGAAATTGTCCTGAATAAAATGCCAAAAAGAGTACTGGAAAAAATTGTCTTGGAAAAAATGCCAGTCTCAAGAGTCCAAAAAAAAAAATTATCCCAAAAAAATGCTAAATAGTCTTGAAAAAGTGAACTAAAAAAAATGCCAAAGAGTACTAGAAAAAATTGTCTTGAAAAAAATGCCAAAGAGTTTTAAAAGTACTAAAAAAATTGGCCTGAAAAAATGCTTAAAAGTCTTGAGAAAGTGTAATTTAAAATTTTATTTCGTCATATGATTGCTATCAATAAATACCATCTATGTGACTTTTTTCATCTTCCAACGTTTGGTGCGCAACTTCAAAAATTCGAATAACTAATATTTTTACGATATTTTTTGTATATTTATCAACAGTTGAGTCATTTTATGTAAAATTATTATTAGTATTTCAGTATTAATTTTTTTCCAGTTTCGTATAAACAACCCAATTTTTTGTCAAGATATGACCATGAAACCCTCGAAAAATGGGTTTTTGTTTTTAACAACCATAAAAATCTGAAAAAAAATCATAAATATTTTTATCCCACATATCAAATTAAGTAAATTTTTTCAAGGTTAGAAAGGGCGAGAAAAAAATGGTTAAACTTAAAAAAAAAGTAATACCCTAAATAAACTTTCATTTGGGTAAAAAATATATGTGAATTTTTCAGATTATTAAAATAATTTTTAGTGATTAAAAAAATAAAATCTTATTTTTCGAGGGTTTCAAGGTCATATTTTGGCAAAAATGGGGTAACATATTTATACGAAACTGAAAAGAAAATTACTATTAAAATATTACCAATAATTTTATATAAAATTACTGTTCAGTTGTTAATAAATTTGTTAAAAAAATATCTAAATAAACATTTTAGTTATTCGAATTTTTGAAGATGACGCACCAAAAATTGGAAGATGAAAAATCACAAATATGGTATTCACTGATAGAAATCATATAATGAAATAAAATTTTCCGTCAGTCGATCACTTAAGGGCGAGAAGTGATCGAGTGACGGACTCCATATCTGTGATTTTTTTCATGTTCCAATTTTTGGTGCATCTTCAAAAATTTGAATAACTAAAATTTTTACATTATATTGATATTTTTTATATATTTATCAATTGAAGAGTAATTTTATTTAAAATTATTGGTAATATTTTGGTATTAATAATTTTATTTCAATTTCGTATAAATAATACCATTTTTGCCAAGATATGAAACCCTCGAAAAATAAGATTTTATTTTTTTAACCACTAAAAATTATTGGCAATAATCTGAAAAATTCACATATATTTTTTACCCAAATAAAAGGTTATTTAGGGTATTCATGTTTTTATTAGGTTTAACCATTTTTTTTCGCCCCGAACCGATCAAGTGACGGAAAATTTTATTTAGTCAATGTTCTTTCAATGTTTGGTGCGTCATCTTGAAAAATTTGAATAACTAATCTTTTTACGATATTTTGTATATATTTATCAACTATTGAGCAGCAAAATTTCATCAAATTAATAATAGAGTAACAGTATGTTTATGTTGAGTTTAGATTCTTTTTTTTTTAAATTTCAAATACCTTATATCTTTACCAGTGGCGCCTCGTGGTACATGTTGATGGTAGAGCCACTTATATAATACCCCCCGCCCTTTTTTTTAAGAAACAAAGAACCATTTATCTTCCTAGAGCAATCGAATATTTTGGCCAAAAAAATCAAAAATTTGGAACAAAACCGCCTAAGATCTAAAATATCTGCCGAAAAAATAAAAAATCCTGGTTTAAAAATAAAAATGCAGACCAAAAAATTCAAAATACAAGCAAAAGAAAAATCATTTGCCATTTTCAGCACCAAATATAACTCTTTTTAGCTTAAAATAAGTTCCAACGAGAAATTCGAAAATAATGGCAAAAATTAAAATTAAAAGAAAATCGCACAATAAACTCAATAATTCAAGTTAAGAAAATCTATAATATGGGACAAAAAAATAAAAAATTAAGAGCTAAAATCTAAAATTCGTACCCAAAAATCAAAGTGGTAGACCAAAAAATCAAGATTTTTAACAAACGAATCGAAAATTTAAGTCGACTAAAATTAAAACCAAAACAATCGAAAATACAAAATATAGGCCAAAAAAGTAGGGCCTAATAAGGTGAAAATTTAGACAAAACATCGAAAACTCGGGCGTATGCAGACAAAAAATTGATAATTTCTACAAACCAATCGAATATTTTGGTCAAAATAATGAAAAATAAAAAGAATTGGAACAAAAAAATCGAAAATACAGAAATGTAAAATATGGGCCAAAGAATCAAGAATCCTGATCTAAAAATAAAAAAACGCAGACAAAAAATTAAAAACTTAGGTAGAAGCAAAATAATTTGCCAAAAATAAGTTTCTGATCAGAAATTCGAAAATAATAGCCAAAAAATTAAAAAAAAATCACGAAATGAAATCAATAATCCAAGTTAAAAAATCGAAAATATTGGATAAAAAACAGACTTTAAATCTAAAATACTCGTTACAAAATTAAGACCAAATATCTAAAATTCAGGCATAAAAATAAAAATGGTAGACCAAGGAAAGAAACATTTTAACAGGCAAATAAAGAAAATTTTAGGGCAAAAGATGAAAGAAAATAAAAATCTACAATGTTGGCTTAAAAATCGAAAATTTAGACAAAACATCGAAGACTAAAGATAATAAACGCAAACTAAACGAAAAATCAAAAATGCGGACCAAAAAATCGAAAATTTTGACAATAAAATCCAGAAGTTAGTTAGTTAAAGAAAAATTTAGGTCAAAAGATTAAAAAAATAATAATACAAATTTGTAATGTAGGCCAGAAAGTCGAAAATTTAGACATTGCATAGAAAATTCGCCACTAAAGATAACAAATGCAGGCTAAAAAATCGAAAATTTCAACAAATAAAACTCGAAAATACCGGAAATTTTTTTAAAAATCTCGCATATAAATCAATAATTCAGGTTATAGATATTTTAATCAAAATCAAATGGAAAATTTGGAACTAGAATTAAAATTTCGGCCCGAAAAATAAAAAATGGGGACCAAAGAATCAAAATTTGAACAATTAAATCGAAAATTTAGGTCAAAATAAAGAATATTTAGAATATTTTAAAAAAATCAAAAATACAAAGATAAAATATTTTGACCAAAAATATCGAAAATACGGGTCAAAAATTTAAAACATAAAAATTCGTCTGGAAAAATAAAAAATGCGGACCAAACAGTCGAAAATTTTACCAATTAAATTTAGGCCAAAATAAATAATGTTTGGGCCTAATAATCAAAAATTTAGACAAAAAAAATCGAATATACAGGTCAAAAATCTAAAAAAAATCTATTTGCTGAGTACAATACTTTGTACTGATTCTGGATTCTAATCCAAGAATTTCATGAAAATTCTCCAATTTGAACCACGGTTTTGGATCTTAAACGCATAATTTGTGACCAAAAATTATAAATTTGGATTTTAATTTGATAATTATATGTAAAATCCGAAATTTGAATTATTCAATCTAAGTTTTTGGCCCCTAAACGCAGAATTTGAGACTTAAAATTAAAAATTTGGATTCTAATACAAGAATTTCAATAAACATCTTGAATTTGGACCATAGAATCCGTGGTTTTTAAACGCAAACTTTGTGTTGAAAAATCCAAAGTTTGTATTTTAATTTGATAATTATATGTAAAGTCTCTAATTTGAAACTTTAAATCCAAGTTTCTGGTCCCTAAACGCAGAACTTGAGACCCAAAATCCAATATTTGGATTCAATTGATCAATTGCATTTAAAATCAGGCATTTGGAACATAAAATCCAAGTTTTTGACCCTTAAACGCAGAATTTGAGTCCTAAAATCAAAAATTTGGATTATAAACTAGGAATGTCATGTAAAATCTCAAATTTGGACCATAGAATTCATGGTTTTGGACCTTAAACACAAAATTTTTGCAATGAAATCCAAGATTTTGATTTTAATCCGATAATTTTATTAAAGGTTTTATTAAAATACAGGGTTTTCCATTAAAAAAAACACAACTTTGATATTTTAGTGCGTTTAGAACACCCTGTATAATATGAAATTAATTTTAAAAAGTAACCATAATAGACCCCTATATATCCTAAAAGTCAAACTTTTTGAAAGTCACGTATTTTGGCCACAATATTCCGTGCCGTATAGCGTGAATAACCCTATGTATTTCAATCTATCCTAAATTTATTTCAATTGTTGATGAATTTATAAAAATATAAAATGACCTTGAAAAATTCATCTAATTTGGTATTTTGATCAATAATATATGTGATTTTTTCAGATTTTTTTTGTGGTTAAAAAAATTTTTATATTTAAAAAAATCGTATTTTGGGGCTTCCCGGGTCATGTCGGGGTTTTTTTGATATACGGCTTACGACTATTTTGGTTAAGGTCACAACTAATGATATTTTCATATTTATTTAAAAATCCGTGTCGGGTGGCATTTTGACCATCTTATATCGGGATACCCTTTTATTACCTCATAAATGGATTTTAAGCAGGAACAGGATTCGACCGAACTAAGCACCGACATGCGGCAGCATTCCCTCGCCGAGCGAGTTTCGCATTTGTATTTTCTCCGACTGTACCTCTGGCGGAATGGATCAGCTTCCTAAGCCAAAAAAAATCATGTCTACAGGTTTTATGTAGGTGCATTATGGAATGAGTAAATAAGAACAACAAAAACTTTAACTAAATACAAGAAAACGAAATGTAGCCTGAATATATGAATATTCAACCTGTTCGTTAATCTGCAAGTAAAAAACTTTAACTTTTAACTTTAGTTTAACAGAGACATTTTAATCTTAATTTTATCCTTGTTGTAAATCCGAATGCATGTCATTACAACTGGATTCCGCCGTAATTGGAAATTTCGCCACGAACATAAATCCTCGAAGTGGCAATAACGCTAATAAAATACGTTGCCTCAAGCAATTGTAATTTTCCTAGCGGGGGCACTCTAATGCCAGTTTTATAGTTTTCTACACTCCAGTCTCTGCAAATTGCTCCGAACTCGAAACTTCGGCAATAAAACGTGCTCGATACGAATCCAAACCACCCCCACGGTTCGATGTTGTTGCGACAACCCTCGCGGTTGTTTGTATTTAATTGTTTAATTCTTCGGGTCGTGAATGTAATTTTGGCCGTTATTACATAAACAATGCAGTGCTAATTGTTCGAGTGATTATAATTTTTAATGCCGAATTAATCAGTGTTGGTATAACAACGTGCATCGTCGTGCATCGTTTACCCTATTGTATCTTGTAATTTCTTTATATACAATATCAAGTCCCAATATACAGGGTGATCAGGATTAAGTGCACATTGCTAATTTTGTTTTTATTATATGAGCTAAAGAATCAGTTTTATTACCAAAGTTACAGAAATTTTTCTGACGATTAAATAATTCAACATTAAAGTGTTATTCGCGATACGAACACTTTTAAATGGATCACCCTGTATATTTCATTACAATTTGTTAGAGAACGTAATTCTCAACAAAAAATAAATCTCAATTCATAATCTTTAGTATACGGATCATCCTGTATATTTCATTACAATTTAATAGAGAACGTAATTCTCAACAAAAAAAGTTTTCATCACAAATAAAAAAATTCCACAAGACCTAGTCTCAATTCAAAACCTTTAATATACGAATCATCCTGTATTACAATTTAATAGAGAACGTAATTCCCAACAAAAAAGTTTTCATCACAAATAAAGAAAATCTAGAAGACGTAATCTCAATTCAAAACCTTTAATATATGGATCATCCTGTATACTACATTACAATTTAGTAAAGAACGCAATTCCCAACAAAAAAAGTTTTCATCACAAATAAAGAAATTCTCAATTCAAAACCCTTAAAATTCATGAAACATCGCCAGAGGCATAACTCAGCACCTCACAGTAATGGATACGAAAGAGATACAGAAGACGATCGGTAATTCATAATGTGTCTGCCGAAGACAAACTTCGTTAACCCAGGGTAGTCGTGGGGAATCGTCTAGGCAGGGAAAAAAATAAACTCCCCCAGCCATTAAGCTCACTGGAGGGAATGTTTCCAATTATCCGGATTTAAAGTGTGGTCAATATTTGAAGACATTTGTACTCCAGCACGGAACGTTAACTGCTTAGAAACTTGGATAATTTCGTTGGTCAGACGGATCTCGTAAATTTCCAAATAATTTAATTCCCACTTGTTTCCACTTGCGAAGTACTTAGGCAATTTACAATCATCCGACTTTAAGTACCTCTCGCCCAGTTGTAATAATCAAATTCGAAGCTATGGCTGGATAGATCTACCATATGTATAAAAATTATTTAGATAAGGCATGGCCATGATAAACAAAATCACGGTCTTAGATAAGTTCAGCACGTTGTTGACTTTATGTCATATGAACAACTGGTGGCGAAGACGTAATGCAACGTACGTTCCGAAATACAAAGCCACCCCTTATCTAAATAATTATTATACATATGGTGTTTCTAACCAGTGGCGTAGCGTGTGGGTGACCGGGTTGAGAAGGTCGGAGATCGCAGTTCAACTGCCGAAAATGTCAATTTGCAACTGGCAACGCTGACTGTTTTTAACTGCCAAAAATGAACTGAAAAAATTTGAACTACTAAGAACCTTACTTTCCTACAGCCAATTTCCAACCATCAAAAATGACAACTTTAAACCGTTAACGGTGACCATTTTTAATTGTCAAAAATTACAATTTTTAACTGCTACGAATGACCATTTGCAACTACCAGAAATGACCATTTGCAACTACCAGAAATGACCATTGTCAACTACCACAAACTACAAATTTTAACCGCAACGATGACCATTTTTGGCTACCAAAAATGAAAATTTTCACCAGCCAAAAACTATAATTTTCAACTGCCAAAAAATACATTTTTTAACAACAAAAACCTTCAATCTTCAACTGCCAAAAGTGACAATTGTCAACTGCCAAAAACTACAATTTTCGACTGTCAAAAATGACAATTTTTAACAACTAAAACCTTCAATCATCAACTGCCAAAAGTGACAATTGTCAACTGCCAAAAACTACAATTTTCAACTGTCAAAAATGTCAATTTTTAAATGTCTACTATGACCATTTTCATCTGACCGCCAATAATAGTAGTTTTAACTGTCAAAATCTGCAATATCCAACTGTCAAACGTGACAACTTTCAACTGATAACGATGGCCATTTTAAACTGCTAAAAACGACCATTTTCAACAGCAAAAAGTGACCATTTTTAACCTCAACGATTACCATTTTCAGCTTCCACAAATAAGAATTTTCAAAGAAACTATAATTTTCAGATGCCAGAAAATGACAATTTTTAATTAACAGCTGAACCTTCAATTTTCAACTGTCAAAAAACATAATTTTTAACTGTAATAAATGACAATTTTTAATGTCATTTTTGACAGATAAATTTATTGTTTAGCGATAACTATTTTTAACTGCCAAAAATGACAATTTTTAACCGCAACGATGGCCATTTTCAGCTTCCACAAATGAGAATTAAAAAAAAAAACTATAATTTTCAACTGCCAATAAATGACAATTTTTAACCACAACGATGACCATTTTCAGCTTCCGCAAATGAGAATTAAAAAAAACTATCATTTTCAACTGCAAAAAAATGACGATTTTTAACAGCTAAGCCGAAAATGGCCATTGTTGTGGTTAAAAATTGTCATTTATTGGCAGTTGAAAAATATAGTTTTTTTTTTGAAAATTCTCATTTATGTATTACGTTATAGTTCCAGTTTTATTTTTCTTTATCGTATATTATTATTTTATTACTTTATTTTAATGAAATCTACATTAAATGACCTGTGTAAACTGTTCGGAATATGCACCAATAAATCATTATTATTATTATTATTATTATTATTATTTATTACAATCAAAATTGATATTTTTTGACAGTTGAAAATGATCAATTTTGGCATTTTAAAATTGTAGGTTTTGGCAGTTGAAAATTGTCAATTTTCATTTTCAGCAACCAAAACCTTCAATTTTCAACTGCTAAAATTGACAATTTTCAACTGCCAAAAAATATCAATTTTGATTGTAATAAATAATAATAATAATAATAATGATTTATTGGTGCATATTCCGAACAGTTTACACAGGTCATTAAAAAACCTTAAATTTTTCTGTCAGAATGACATCAAAAATTGTCATTTATTACAGTTGAAAATTACAGTTGTTGGCAGTTGAAAATGATAGTTTTTAACATTTAAAAATTTTAATTTTTGTCATGAATTTTCACGTTTTTGGCAGTTGAAAATTCAAGTTTTTGGCAGTTGAAAATTAATAATAATAAGTTTTATTTACCAAACTAACAATTTTCAACTGCCAAAATCTACAATTTTCAACTGTCCAATGTGACAGTTTTCAACTGCCAACGATGACAATTTTTGACTGCCAAAAATGACAATTTTCAAATGCCAAAAACTTCGATTTTCAGCTAACAAAAAATGACAACTTTCAACTGACAAAAACTGAAATTTTCAACTGTTAACAATGAAAATGATTCACTGCCAACAATGACCATTTTCACTTGTCAAAAAAATAATAATTTCCATCTACCAAAACTGATCATTTACACTGCCAAAAACGTAAATTTTCAACTGTCCAAAATGATAATTTTTAACTACCAACGATGACCATTTTTAACTGCCAAAAATTGACGATTTTTAATTGCGATAAATTATCATTTTAAACCGCCCAAAAATTATAAATTTCAACTGCCAAAAATGTCAATTTTCACCCGGCAACAGAGACTTTTTTCAACTGCCAAAAATGACAATTTTCAAATGTTAAAAGCTGCAATTTTTAACTGCGCAAAAATGACAATTTGGAACTGGCAACGGTGACTTAACTGCCAAAAATGACAATTTAGAATTTAATTTTAAACTGCCAAAAATGACAATATGCAATAGCAAAAAATGACAATTTTTAATTGGAACGATGGACATTTACAGCTATCAAAAATAAGAATAATTAACGACTAAATACTTCAATTTTCAACTGCCAAAGTTGACAATTTTCAGCTGCCAAAAACGTAAATTTTTAACTGCCAAAAATTACAATTTTCAGCGACCAAAAACTACAATTTTCAACTGTCCAAAATGATGATTTTTAACTACCAACGATGACAATTTTGAACTGCCAAAATTGACGATTTTCAATAAATGCGATAAGTTACCATCTTCAACCGCGCAAAAATGATAATTTTCAACTGGCAACGGTGACTTTTAACTGTCAAAAATGACAATATGCAAGAAATTTTTTTAACAGGAACGATGACCATTTATACAGCTATCAAAAATTAGAATATTTAATGGCTGAAGACTTCAATTTTCAACTGCCAAAATTGACAATTTTCAGAAGCCAAAAACATAAGATTTCAACTGCTAAAAATGACAATTTTCAACTACCAAAAATTACAATTTTCCACTATCCAAAATGAACATTTTGAACTACCAACGATGACAATTTTGAACTGCCAAAAAATGACAATTTTCTAATGCTAAAAGCTGCAATTTTCAACTGCGCAAAAATGATAATTTTTAGCAACCAAAAATGTAAGATTTCAACTGCCAAAAATTACATTTATCAACTATCCAAAATGACAATTTTTAAGTACCAACGATGACAATTTTCAACTGTCAAAAATGATGATTTTTAAATGCCAAAAGACTTCAATTTTCTACTGCCAAAATTGATCATTTTCAGCAGCCAAAAACGTAAGATTACAACTGCCAAAAATGACAATTTTCAACTACAAAAAATTGCAATTTTCTACTATCCAAAATGACAATTTTTAACTACCAATGATGACAATTTTCAACTGTCAAAAATGATAATTTTTAAATACCAAAAGCTACAATTTTTGGCTGCGCAAAAATGACAATTTTCAACCGGAAAGGGTGACTTTTTCAAGTGTCAAAAAAACGACAATTTTCAAATGCGAAAAGCTGCAATTTTCAACTGCGTAAAAATGGCCATTTTCAACAAGCAACGGTGACTTTGTTCAACAGCTAAAAATGACAATTTTTAATTTCATTTTCAAGTTCCAAAAATAACAATTTGCAACTGCCAACGGTGACCATTCTTAACGGAAAAAATTATCATTGTCAGCTGCCAAAATCGAAAATTTTTAACTTTAAAATGACAATTTCAAACAATTTTTTATTTTCTATTTTTTGTCATTATGTAATTTATGCTATTATTGTAAAAGGTGATTCAGTTAAATAAATAAATTAATAAATAAAATTAAAATTTTCAACTATCAAAAATTTAATTTCGTTTGTCAAGTGACATGTTCCGTGTCAAAATTTATATTTTCCACTAAGAAATAAACATTTTTAAATTCAAATAACATAGCCAAAAAATGATTGTATAAAAAAATATAGTTTCCTAGCTTCAAAAAATTTAAATTTTATCCACAAAAATGACGCATTTGAATAATTTTTAAATTTATTATCTTCAATAATTATAATAATAATTTTATGTATGCAGTCAGGTACATGGTATACAACTAAATTAATAATAACTGATATAACGAGAATATTATACAATTCATAATAATCGAGGACGTCCGAGATTATTATAAACCGCAAATATTCGAGCCTATATTGAAATACACATTTCAATGAGGACGGGCGCCCTAGAAAAGTTTGCCCTTTAACCCACGCTACGCCACTGCTTCAAACCTAATAAAAACTAAACAGTGAATCAAATTGATTACAAACAACTCAAACCCATTAACGTTCGCGATTCAATCAATACAGTGTAATTGAAACCCGAAAATTCATATGTTTACATCCACTTGATGCGATAACTGTAATGGATTCCCATTAATTATCGCTAATGCGACGGCACGGACGCAAATAAACGGCGATTCGGACGGAAAACAGAACGGTTAACTAGTTTTAATCGCACAAAGCGAGCCGAATGTAATTTTCGGAATACAATTTGTGGTCAGATAGAAGCCCATTTGCATTAGCCACACGTACAAAAACTTTCCAAAGCACACCCCATGATATTAATAATGAACGTGCAACAGGACACAGAGCTTTTTTTTATCGTGTAAAAAGTGGCATTAATTTAAAGTACATTAGATTGTACACATCAATCAAACGGGGTGTAATTACAAAGTAAAAAAAAAGGGGTGGGTTGAGTTTTCACTGATGGAAATGAATTAAAAAAAAAGGATCGATCGTGACTCAAAAGTTTCTACTTGGGTTGGTGAATGTTGATGAAAGATTTAATTAAATTTGAACATGAATAATAATTATTGGCAAGATACAGTCTCATTAATAAAATGAAAGTGATAATGAATGAATTATTTTCGTAAAATCTCAATTTTGCCAGCTGTATGAATGATTCTGAAAAGTTTCAAGCGGATGGTTGTTTTTATATTTTTTTAAGCCACCAATATTATTACAACTTTTCACAACTTTGCAATCTGCTCACGTAAAATTGTCTCAAAATTTAGTGATGATGTACACATTATTTTCTCAAAATTTCAATTTGTGACGAAATATCCTTTTTGGGCTAAATTAAACATACGCATTGATACATCACAAAGTTCACATCGAATTGGATATAAAAAAACAGTAGGATAGATCCCTAAATGATTAAAATTGAATTGAAGAATAGAGTAGAAGCATTCTATCATTCTGTGAACTGTAATAATTATTTCTTATAAACGTAGGGATAAAACAACTCGGAAACAAAACAGAAATTAAGGAAAAAGAAGCACGAAGCCTTAACGAGTGTCGTGTTTAAAATAAAAATGAAAAAAAAAATGGTTCGAATGAATCGGTTCTCGGCAAGAAACGATCGGGAACCGGTTCAGACAAATGGAACGATGGCTCACTACTGTGAACCGGACGTTCACAGCTCTTTTTGAGCTTTCTTGTAATCTAATTTTATAGTACAAACACGGAGCTGGATGTAATGAAAAAAAAGTTTTGTGTTGGAGGCGTTTGCTTTCGGTGACCAGATTAATGATTCTTCTTGAATTTATTACACAGAGTATTTAACTATAATATAATCTTAGAAAACATCTCCGGTGAACCCTCCTGACACACAAAAAATGTCAAGGAATAGATATCACCCTCCGAAACATACAATTCGCGTGTTTGGGATCCGATTAACGTCCCACGCCGATAATCCGGACACCGATTATCCGGACAAAGGGCGGCCGTTAAAGGGCGACAATTCACGACCCGGCGTGTTATTCAAATTTGCAGATAAATGGCCCGTTCGCCGTTGACGGCTTTGGGGCGTGAGAAGGGTTCTATCTGTACAAATTAAATTTTAAGCGCCCTTTGCGGCCCAACTCCGCGAAATATGGAATTCATAAATCGAAAGTCGAGAGTTCTCTATGGTGATAACGAAAAAAAATCTATAAATCTTCTCAATTTGTGTGGATTAATATTTAATTAAATTAAATAACTTATTTAAAAAAAAAAAAAATTGTTGAACTAATGACCCAAAACACAAACATCCAAGTTTTGTTTACAGTCATGGGGAATCATATCTAACCAGATCAATATTTCATTTGCTTAATGGGTATTTAATTAACGGCCAATAATCCGTAGTATATCATCAGGCGCAGATGTTCGGTGTGTAGGGTAAGTTATAAATTGCAGTTCACAAATAATTTGGGGTGTATTAATCCAACAAATACATTGAATACTCAAGTAATTATTGTATAATAATTCATTAACAATCAATAAAAATAAATGAAAGAAAACATTCGCTAATGAGTAAATGCAGAATATTCAAATTAAATTATTTCTATGTTACTCGATACCGACGAGAAGTAAGCCACGAATTTCCAGCCACCCTACATATTACCAATCTCAATAAAATGTTAATGAAACCTCTGTTTGGCCCTAACCAATTTAATAGCATAAGCTATAAACAATTTATGATTTTTTTTTAAGTTAACGCTACTCGCTAGGCCGCCGACAAGATAGAAGAATTATCGAAAAAATCATCCATCTTCGACTTTTTTGCAACAATTGAGTAGTATATAACATTAAGAATAAATAAAATTCGAAAAATTAGGGTTACCATTTCCTATAAACAATTTATGATTTTTTTAAGTTAGCGCTGCACGTTGGGCCACAGACAAGATAGAAAAATTATTTAAAAAAATTTTAACTTCCATCCTCGACTTTTTTTGCAACTTTTTTATTTCAATAATATAAATTCAATATTTAGAGTGATGGTGGACTCGCCGGGAAACCTTGGCTGGAAATTCGTGGCTAACTTCTCGTTGGTTTACTCGATTTATTGAATCTCTACGGAAATGGCGTAAATTTGGTCGAGAACGCGCTAAGAAATTTTAACGTGTTCGCAACCATTTAACCTGTTCGTTACAAGTAAACTAAATCTTTATAACTTTATCAAATCCACACTGGTATTAGGTTTTTGCCTTCTTTTAATAAAAAAAAAACTCAGCATTGACCATTTTGACTAAAGATTGTTGGGCTTAAATTTTAATGCACGCTGATTTATGTAAGCACATCGACGTCAATAAGAAATAATTTAATAAACCTAACAAACAATAGAAACAACTAAAGTTCTGGTCACAGGCGTCGGATAATACAAGAGCAAATATTGGAAAGGAAATTAGTCCAAGAAATAGAAGACACTAACGATTTCATTTGCCTAGAAAAATCTTACCTAGAAACAAATTGTGGGAAAGTGTAAGCAGAAGATAATCAGACAGTGTACTAAAAAGTGTCTAAGAACTACATCTATCTTTAATATTAATTAAAATTTTTGAAAATGTGTCAATTGTTCCGTGAGTTATGAATTTTTTGAAAATTAACGTTTTAATTTACCAAAACACTTCAATAAAAAAAAATCAAAAGAGATAAATACTCACATGATAGAATTGCTCAAATTGTATAATATATTCCACAAGACATCTACCTTTAACATTAATTAAAATTTTTGAAAATGCGTCAATTTTTCTGTGAGCTATAAATTTTTGAAAATTAACGTTTTAATTTGTCGAAAACTTCAATAAAAAATAAATACTCACATGATAAAATTCCTCAAAATGTTCAATATATTCCACAAGACATCTACCTTTATCATTAATTACAAATTTTGAAAATGTGTCAATTGTTCCGTGAGTTATGAATTTTTGAAAATTAACGTTCTAATTTGTCGATCTCCAAAAAAAAAAAGATACTCATATGATAAAATTTGTTTAAATGTTTAATATATTGACAAGACATCTACCTTCAACGTTAATTAACATTTTTGAAAATGTGTCAATTTTTCCGTCAGTTGTGAATTTTTGAAAATTAAAGTTTTAATTTGTCGAACTCTTCAATAAAAAAAAAATCGAAAAAATAAATACTCATATGATTAAATTGCTCAAAATGTTTAACCCTTAAATGCATTATTTTTATTTTTGTATGAAGAAAAAAAAATCGTTTACAGTTTACAATTGTTTTAAATATGTCAAAAATACATGATTTCTAAGTAGATTTTGGAATTTTGAAGACAATTTCAGGAGGTAATTTTTTTTGAAAATGTTTCCAATTGTAAGATGCTAATTTTAGATTTTTGCAATTCAATTTCAGAATATCGCCATTTTGTTTCCAGCAAGTAGATGCCAATTGTTTTTCAGTATGTTAAAAGCACATGATTTCTAAGTGGATTGAAAAATTTAGAAAAAAATTTCAAGATCAACATTTTTACTTTCTCCGTTACGAAGTACGAGAAAGTATTGTGATCGTGATTTTTTTTCCAAAAATTTTTTTTACGGAAATATCCGTTTTGGGGTCCCTAGATGCCATTTCAACAATTTCTGGAAAAAAAAAATTTGTGTCTGTGTGTGTGTGTGTGTGTCTGTCTGTGTGTGTGTGTGTGTGTGTGTGTGTGTGTGTCTGTCTGTGTGCGCTGTATCTCAAAAAATAATAGAGCGATTGATACGAAACTTTGAACATACGTCTTATTTGATAATCTGAAGAACTGAAAAGCTTTTGGTAAAATTTCGTACACCGGAAGTGGGTGTTTACCTTAACTGTTTTTTGTTTTTTGCCAATATTTTCTTAAATATGAAAAATATCACAAAAACATTTAAACAAACTTTGAAGACGACAAAGAAATGCACATCTTTTGCTTGAAAATATTTTTTATAAAATCATTGCTATTCGAAAAAAAATGTATTAATATTTTTTTAATTTTTGGTTTATAATTATGAAACTATAATAGTTACAGCAAATTTATATGAATAATAATTGTAGAGAATGCCAAAATGAACAACTTCTAAAGAATAAGTTTTTTTCGAAATCTCGTTAGTTTTTGAGTAAACCTAGTTTTTTAATTTGAAGTATAATTTTTCCATGTTTCATGATTTTGACGTTTTAAACGTGTTTCATCCGAGTTTACAAAACGCTCGATGTACATTTAAAATATGATTTCAATTGAAAATAAACCCATGAAGACATAAATATAAAGTCGGAGAAAGTAACATGATGCCCACATCACCATTTTTTTAAATTCATTTTAATAGTGAGAGATGCAAATTTTACTTTTTGAAATTCAAGTTGCCAAATGATTTCAGTACGTCAAAAATACAAGATTTCTAAGTAGATTTGAGAATTTTGAAGACAATTCCAAGAGGCAATTTTTTTTTTGAATAGTTGTAAGATGCAAATCTCAGTTTTTACAATTATCACCATTTTGGTGATGCTAATTGTTTTTAGTATGTCAAAAGTACGTGATTTCTTACTAGATTTGAGAATTTTGGAGAAACGTCGAAGTCAATATTTTTCTTTTTATTTATTTCAATTGTGAGATGCAAATTGTACCTTTTGCAAATCAAGTTTCGAGTTTCGCCAATTCGTTTATTTATTATTTTCACAGTATGTCAAAAATACATGATTTCTAAGTAGATTCGAGAATTTTGAAGACAAGAGGTAAAATTTTTCAAATTTCATTTTTTTTTGCAGTTCAAGTTTCGAGTGTCACCATTTCGTTTCCAGTTGTCAATTGTTTTACAGAATGTCAAAAATACATGATACAAATTTTGAATGTATTTGAAAATTTAGCAAAAATTTAGCAATATTTTTTTAAGAATTCTTCTAATTATGAAACTGTAAATTTCAAGCTTTGGGTATAGATATTTTGTATCCTGATCAGGGATATCTTTTGTTTTTTTAGTATGTCAAAACTACATTATTTCTAAGTCGACTTTTCAATTTCTAATTTTCTAATTTGTCGAACACTTCAATAAACAAAGAATCGAAAAAAAAAACTCATATGATTATATGTATTGCTGAAAATGTTTAATATATTTGCAAGATTTTAGATTTAGATTAAGATTCATATTTTCTAAAATTAAATACAATTTTTGAAAATAAATCAATTTTTCCGTGAGTTATGAATATTTTGGAAATTAACGTTTTAATTTATTTTACATAAAAATCTGTAAACATTTCTGAGTCTTGAAAAAAATATAAAAACAGTTGCCATCGACTTGAAATTTTGCAAATTTATTAAAAAGACATTCAGGGTTATATACCGGGTGGACCATTTAATGTGTTTTCAGGAAATATCTTCGAAACAAGAAACTTAAAAAAAAATGACCCAAACAAAAAATGATTGTTTTGAAGGGGGCCATAATAACATAATTTTGTTTTTTTCATAGATGGCGCTGTTGTCGCTAAATCGAGGTCAACTTAGTTTTTTTAAATGGAAACCCCTACTTTTTATGACAGAATCAGAGTCCTTGTTAAAAAATGAGAAGAAATCACTCAGCTAACTTTTTCGTCAGAGTGATAGATGGCGCTGTAATCGCGAAAAGAAGTTGTTGCATTTGGACGCTTGCGTATTCGAACTTCGCGCGCATGTGTGTGTGTGCGCGTGTGTGTGTGTGTGTGCCTGAACTCCGCGCCAGTTGACGAGAACTTATGTTGGGTTTGACTGCAACTGCAGCTAAAATATCAACTTCGGCATTCTCCTGGGTTACGGTGCGTCTTCGATGTCTGGTTCGTTTTAGGCTGCCAGTGTCCACAAATGAGTTGACGATCCGAAGAAAAGTCATGTGACTCGGATGATCTCGATCAGGATACAAGCCACACGCATCAAGTGCATTGCGTCTAGCTTCACCATACACGAAAATCATGTCGACCTTTTCCGCGATAGTATACCGCACCATTGTAACGTTTTCCCCGTCAATGCAGAAGACCGACTGATTACCAAACTAAATTTTCTTTTGTTCAGTCAAAGAAATCATCAAAATCCAGCTATTTCCAGCTATTTTTCAATTTAAAATTGTAATTCATGGAAATACGGCCGACGTCATGTTTTGACACACACACACACCACACACACACACACATGCGCGCGAAGTTCGAATACGCAAGCGTCCAAATACAACAACTTCTTTTCGTGATTACAGCGCCATCTATCACTCTGACGAAAAAGTTAGGTGAGTGAATTCTTCTCATTTTTTAACAAGGACTCTGATTCTGTAATAAAAAGTAGGGGTTTCCATTTAAAAAAACTAAGTTGACCTCGATTTAGCGACAACAGCGCCATCTATGAAAAAAACAAAATTATGTTATCATGGCCCCCTTCAATACAATCATTTTTTGTTTGGGTCATTTTTTTTTAAAGTTTCTTGTTTCGAAGATATTTCCTGAAAACACATTAAATGGTCCACCCGGTATACATGAAAATTTGTAAGCACCCCATCCCAAAATTTCGAAATAATCTCACTCGAACGGAACGTGAAGTTGTCGGAAAATATAAAAAATTTCCTAATCTTGAAAAACATATAAAAACAGTTTCCATCGACTTGAAATTTTACAAATTTATTAAAAAACATTTGGGATTATATATAAATGGAAATTTGTAAACACACCACCCTAAAAATTTCGAAATAATCTCATTCGAACGGAAAGTGAAGTTGTCGGAAAATACAAAAATTTCAGACTTGAAAAAAATATAAAAACAATTGCCATCGACTTGAAATTTTACAAATTTATTCAAAACACATTCGGGATTACAGTTCCATTAAAATCTGTAAACACCCCATCCCTAAATTCTGTATTTTTGATAAGTAAAAATCGTTCTGTCAGGAATATTTTAAGTAAGCAATTGTTAATTGTTTAACGAATTTATTCCGTACTTTATACAATATCTTAATTAATAGAATTCTTTGCATATATTACTTCGGCCATTGAGGATCATTTTTTATGGAATTTTTCCTGCATGTTTTATATTTTTTTGCGATGTTTTTGTTCGTGTTAAAAAAATATAATTTTGAAGATTTTATGTATTGAAATTGTTGAATTTACAAAACCAAATTGTTTTCGAATAAGCGGTACTTCGTCGGTCATTGAAAATATTTTTTTATGGAATTTTGCCTGCACGTTTTATATTTTTTTCTACGATGTTTTCATTCAAGTTTTCAAAAAATTAAAACGAAAATCTTCAAAAATCCATATCTCTATTGAAAAATGTTGAATCTACAAAAACCAAATTGATTTTGAATTAGTGATACTTCGGCCATTGAGGATGATTTTTTATAGAATTTTTCCTGCATGTTTTATATTTTTTCTGCGATGTTTTTGTTCAGGTGCTCAAAAAATGAAAACAAAAATTTTCAAAAATTCTATTTAAAATTGTTGAATTTACAAGAACTAAATTGATTTTTAATTAGCGATACTTCGGCCATTGAGTATAATTTTTATGGAATTTTGTCTGCTCGTTTTATATTTTTTCTGCAATCTTTTCATTCAACTGCTCAAAAAAATAAAACTAAAATTTTCAAAAATCCACATCTATTAAAAATTGTTAAATTTACGAAAACTAAATTGATTTTGAATTAGCGATATTTCGGCCATGGAGTATAATTTTTATAGAATTTTGTCTGCGCGTTTTATATGTTTTCATTCAAGTGCTCAAAAATATAACACAAAAATTTTCAAGAATCCACATTTCCATGAAAAAATGTAAAATTTACAAAAACCAAATTGGTTTTGAATAAGGGATACTTCGACCATTGAGGATATTTTTTTAAGGAATTTTTTCTACGCATTTTATATTTTTTCTGCAACGTTTTCATTCAATTGCTCAAAAAATTAAAACATAAATCTTCAAAAATCCATATCTCTATTGAAAATTGTTGAATTTACAAAAACTAAATTGATTTTGAATTAGCGATACTTCGGCCATTGCGGATGATTTTTGATGGAATTTTGTCTGCGCGTTTTATATTTTTTCTGCGATGTTTTCATTCAAGTGCGCAAAAAAATAAAACTAAAAATTTTCAAAAATTCATATCTCTATTGAAAATTGTTGAATTTACGAAAACCGAATTGATTTTGAATTAACGATACTTCGGCCATTGAGAATGATTTTTTATGGAATTTTGTCTGCGCGTTTTATATTTTTTCTGCGATGTTTTCATTCAAGTGCTCAAAAAAAAATAAAACGAAAATCTTCAGAAATTCATATCTCCATTAAAAATTGTTAAAATTACAAAAACCGAATTGATTTTGAATAAGCGATACTTCGACCATTTAGGATATTGTTTTAAGGAATTTTTTTACGCGTTTTATATTTTTTTCTGCGACGTTTTCATTCAAGTGCTTAAAAAAATTAAACTAAAATTTAAAAAAATCCATATCTCCATTAAAAATTATTGAATTTACAAAAACCAAATTAATTTTGAATAAGCGAAACTTCGACCATTGATGATATGGTTTTACCCAAAATTAAATGCGTTAAATAGTTTAAGCAGACTTTTATCTACACGTTGTTGTTAAAAAATCAAATTTAAAACGCATCAAACAGTGCCATATTGGACTTTGAAAGTTTGCTATATTATATGTATCGTTCGGGTAGACCCGAGAAAAAAAATTCATAAAAAAGTTATAAACAATTTTACCCAAAATTAAATGCATTAAATCATTTAAGTAGACTCTTATCTACACGTTGTTGTTAGAAAATCAAATTTAAAACGCATCAAACAGTGCCATATTGGACTTTGAAAGTTTGCTATATTATATGTATCGTTCGGGTAGACCCGAGAAAAAAAATTCATAAAAAAGTTATAAACAATTTTACCCAAAATTAAATGCGTTAAATCGTTTGAGTAGACTCTTATCTACACGTTGTTGTTAAAAAATCAAATTTAAAACGCGTCAAACAGTGCCATATATTGGACTTTGAAAGTTTGCTATATTATATGTACACTTCGGGTAGACCCGAGAAAAAAAATCATAAAAAAGTTATAAACAATTTTACCCAAAATTAAATGCGTTAAATCGTTTAAGCAGACTCTTATCTACACGTAGTTGTTAAAAAATCAAATTTAAAACGCACCAAACAGTGCCATATTGGACTTTGAAAGTTTGCTATATTATATGTATCGTTCGGGTAGACCCGAGAAAAAAAATTCATAAAAAAGTTATAAACAATTTTACCCAAAATTAAATGCGTTAAATCGTTTGAGTAGACTCTTATCTACACGTTGTTGTTAAAAAATCAAATTTAAAACGCGTCAAACAGTGCCATATTGGACTTTGAAAGTTTGCTATATTATATGTACACTTCGGGTAGACCCGAGAAAAAAAAATCATAAAAAAGTTATAAACAACTTTACCCAAAATTAAATGCGTTAAATCGTTTAAGTAGACTTTTATCTACACGTTGTTGTTAAAAAATCAAATTTAAAACGCACCAAACAGTGCCATATTGGACTTTGAAAGTTTGCTATATTATATGTATCGTTCGGGTAGACCCGAGAAAAAAAATTCATAAAAAAGTTATAAACAATTTTACCCAAAATTAAATGCGTTAAATCGTTTGAGTAGACTCTTATCTACACGTTGTTGTTAAAAAATCAAATTTAAAACGCGTCAAACAGTGCCATATTGGACTTTGAAAGTTTGCTATATTATATGTACACTTCGGGTAGACCCGAGAAAAAAAAATCATAAAAAAGTTATAAACAACTTTACCCAAAATTAAATGCGTTAAATCGTTTAAGTAGACTTTTATCTACACGTTGTTGTTAAAAAATCAAATTTAAAACGCGTCAAACAGTGCCATATAGGACTTTGAATTCTTGTCATTTTAAAAAGAGAGTTCCCGTGGGCTCGAGAAAAAATAATTTAAATTGTGGATTGACTGCATATCTACAGGCTAATGTTAATTACATTCTCAGCGTTTGATTTATCATAAATCATTAAAATTGAAGAAATTTTTATTTGAGGGCGGTCGCGCCGGGAAATCCGTGGCTGAAAAATCAGTGGCTATCTTCACATCGGTTAAAAAAAATAGGGCCATAGATTCTCCTTCGGGACATTGCCAGCCATACACCAACCTTGTGAGGATGTAACGGAACCTCAACAAATATATGGGGGTTTTCTGCAGCCCACACTCTATGGTTTTGCGAGTTCACATAGCCGCCAAGGTGAAACCAAGCTTCGTCACTGTAGAACGTTAAATCTAACAAATCTTCATCATTCAGGAACTCGTTAAACCAATTGCAATACTGCATTCGGCGAGGATAATCAGGCGGCAGCAACTGTTGAGTTGCAGTTACCTGGTACGGATGTAAATGTAAATTTTTTTTGCAAGCCTTCTGACATGTACCGAGCGATAAATTTGTCTGAGCAGACAAACATCGGAGCGATTTCTGCGGACTCACATCTAGTCTTTGTTGAATATCCTCAACGACTGCTTCCGTAAGGACAGTAGATTTTCCTTTGGAAACGCTGCCGGTTTCATGGAATCTGGTAACAATACGGCGAACATGTTGCACAAAGTAATTGTGACCAAACTCAACATCAGGAAACTGCTCATGAAATTGTTCCTCGCAATTTTGATAGGAATAATTCCAACTCCCTTCTGCGTTGTGTGTCCCTGTTCGAAAATATGCTTCAAGGATAAACCTGTTGTGGTGATCTTCGAACGGCATTCTTAACCTGAAATCACATTTCATAATTAAGATTTGCATGTGTTAATGTGGTTATTTTTTAACTTACCAATAAAATATCTGCAGTAAGATGAGATGGTATAAGACGTAAATGTAAAACTAAATATCTATAAAGCACAAACGATCGCACCGACAGTTAATTCTGCGGGCGCTAATGATCGATTTGACACTCTCGCACGAAGGTACCAACATTGCAATATGAAAAACAACGCGCCAAATTCAAATGCCTATCAAAGAATGTTGAACGCAGGGTAGAATTATCATTGCTTGGTCCTTAATCTCGGCGACTGAATATCTATGTTTAGTGGTTGAATAGTTGAACAGATAACATTTACAACTAATTTTATTATACGGAATGTTCATCGTTAATGCGCACGAAAGAATCGCGAACACGATAACATATGTACAGGTTGTACGCACTAAACTGGTTACTACGCACACGGAAGAAGCACAAACCAAGTGCGCATTTTAATAGGCTCATCACACAAATAAGTTCGTGTAGATTTTTCTTGTCAATTTCTACTTTTCAATGCCCACTTATTCCTGCTGCTCTGCGATTCAAATCAATCTAAACAGTCTTCATCGGATAATTAAAATCCTGCTGTATTACTTTACGTGGATACATACCTTTTTGGTATTATTCGAGTTCTATCCTCACTTGTTCATCGATTCATGCAGTATTTTTTTTATTTCGAAATACACCACTTGTTATTGATCGTCACAGTTGGCAATTTACCGGATTTCCAAGCAATTATACAAGTGACGGACCAGAAAATGTAATCCCAGCTGAAGCGTGCTCATACGTGGAACGGATCGTCCATCCCAATTCCGGGCGCGCCGGTGGCGTGGGTGGCGCTTCCCCTAATTTTACCCTGTCGAAAACCGCAGGACTTAATAACGCACGCACCGCACCGTAATTCGCAGACAGCGGCATAATTTTATTAGGGAGGATCGCGTGTGGCCTTGCGGAATTTATTATTTAATTTTTGCAGCTCCGCAGTTCCTACAAAATCAGAAGTGCTGGCGCTCGTCGCGGAGGTTCAATGCACGCAATGAAAGGGATCAAGTATTCCAGATGTTAAATAGGTGTCTGCTTAATAAGTGTGCACTTGTGTGGAAAGAGGCGGGTGATCATTTGACGCTTTCAAGCGCCGCCGGTCCGGGGGTTGAAAGGTCAAAGGGAGACGTTCACTTGGACAGTTACAAATGAATGCGGCGGTGCTCGGATAATGGACAGGCGAGCTTACATGGAAATTCTATTGGATTACAGGGCGGCTTTGTTGGGCTGTCCTGTACGTAGCTTTATTAACGTGCTGTGGGCTCGGTACGGGCAACTAGTTTTAATTAATTGGATACGCTAGTTATAGCTACATGCAGCATGTGTTACTCATCACGGTTAGAGGTGTCTGTAAATACGTTAATCCCTTAATCTTCAGCGTGGTTGCATCATCACGTTCTGCCCTTTTGGGTAAACACCGTTTAAAATTGAAGACCACGAGGGAAGTTACATTTAGCAATTATTGAGAAATCTCGCCTGATTTTTAAAAACTTGCCAAGCAGTAAATTATTAATAAAAAAATTTTTCCGTTGCTCGTTGGTTAACGGCTGACTTTAATGTACCCAAATGTATCAAAAATCGTTCATTAATGATCCATATTAATGAACGATTTTTCATTAATAAACGATTTTTCATTAATGAACGATTTCTAGGGTCGCGGTGGTCTAGTGGGTAGAGGTCCGGCCTCTAGAACCCGTTGGTGCGGGTTCGAGTCCCGTCCGGGCGGTCACTTTTTTTACTTTTTTAACACGAAAAATGGCCGTGCGGGTCCCTGCATATATTTAGTCTTTGTCCTCATTTCACTTAAATGATTTATTAAATACTATACATCGGTTGTGGCTGAATGCCCTAGCTGGCTAAGCCAAGTCCCCATCATCCTCGATTCCCTAACTCGCATTCCTATCAATCATATTTCCTAAAAAAAAAATAACGATTTCTAGCTAAGCATTAAATAGCTAATTCATGAGTGGCTAATTACTCATAATTACTGGAAATGTAACTGATAATAGCGAGAAAACGATCTATAATTTGTTTTACATGTAAATGCAAAAGTATATCAATTCTCTGCGCTCGAAACAAATTAGCGGTGAACCGCCTTCGATTTTGTTATACAATAATGTCAAAGTGTGAAACGTCAAATTTATAAAACGCTTGTATCGAGTGAATGTCTACTACTATGATAGATAGATAGATAGATAGATAGATAGATAGATAGATATTTATTTGTGCTAGTACAGGATGGATAGTGCCGAGTTTAAATCAGGGTTCGGACGATATATATCATCGGATATATATCACGATATATATCATGATATATATCGTGATATGTATTCGATGATATATATCATGGATATTTATGAAACACACAATACCAAAAAAAAAACCCGTTTCTGAAATTTTTCCTGTTGCAGCAATATGAATAGTAAGCATGTGCTCTAATCAGGGGCGGCTCGTTATACAGAGCCAAGGAGTCATGGCACTACCTGTAGTTTCAAAATTTTTAAATTAATTCGTAAAACACTTTTTCACCAGTTACTTTGGTCTAGAAAGATAAATCGTTCTTTCTTTCTTCAAGAAAATAAGGAGGACGGGGGGGTTCCACGAACCGCCACTGATTATAGCTGGTAACAAAATGGCAATCCTCAAAAGTTGAAAAACAGAAAAAAATTGCAGTCTGCGCTTATAAAAATTGTAAAAAAATCATTTCGGTCAAAGTACCCTTCTAAATTTCAGAATGCATCCAGAATGAACCTAACTTTGATAATCCACTTCAATATTTGACACATCGTGGCTGGAAACAAAATGGCAATCCTCAAAAGTTGAAAAACAAAGAAAAAAAATGCAATCTGCGCTTATAAAAATTGTAAAAAATTCATTTCGGTCAAAGCACCCTTCCAAATTTCAGAATGCATCCAGAATGAACCTAACTTTGATTATCCACTTCAATTTTTGACACATCGTGGGTGGAAACAAAATGGCAATCCTCAAAAGTTGAAAAACAGAGAAAAAATGCAGTCTGCGCTTATAAAAATTGTAAAAAATTCATTTCGGCCAAAGTAACCTTCAAAATTTCAGAATGCATCCAGAATGAACCTAACTTTGATAATCCACTTCAATATTTGACATATCAGGGCTGGAAACAAAATGGCAATCCTCAAAAGTTAAAAAACAGAAAAAAAAATTGCAGTCTGCGCTTATAAAAATTGTAAAAAATTCATTTCGGCCAAAGTAACCTTCAAAATTTCAGAATGCATCCAGAATGAACCTAACTTTGATAATCCACTTCAATATTTGACATATCAGGGCTGGAAACAAAATGGCAATCCTCAAAAGTTGAAAAACAGAAAAAAAAATTGCAGTCTGCGCTTATAAAAATTGTAAAAAATTCATTTCGGCCAAAGTAACCTTCAAAATTTCAGAATGCATCCAGAATGAACCTAACTTTGATAATCCACTTCAATATTTGACACATCGTGGCTGGAAACAAAATGGCAATCCTCAAAAGTTGAAAAACAGAAAAAAAAATTGCAGTCTGCGCTTATAAAAATTGTAAAAAATTCATTTCGGCCAAAGTAACCTTCAAAATTTCAGAATGCATCCAGAATTAACCTAACTTTGATAATCCACTTCAATATTTGACATATCAGGGCTGGAAACAAAATGGCAATCCTCAAAAGTTGAAAAACAGAAAAAAATTGCAGTCTGTGCTTATAAAAATTGTAAAAAATTCATTTCGGTCAAAGTACCCTTCCAAATTTCAGAATGCATCCAGAATGAATCTAACTTTGATAATCCGCTTCAATATTTGACACATCGTGGCTGGAAACAAAATGGCAATCCTCAAAAGTTGAAAAACAGAGAAAAAAAATGCAGTCTGCGCTTATAAAAATTGTAAAAAATTCATTTCGGCCAAAGTAACCTTCAAAATTTCAGAATGCATCCTGAATGAACCTAACTTTGATAATCCACTTCAATATTTGACACATCGTGGCTGGAAACAAAATGGCAATCCTCAAAAGTTGAAAAACAGAAAAAAAAATGCAGTCTGCGCTTATAAAAATTGTAAAAAATTCATTTCGGCCAAAGTAACCTTCAAAATTTCAGAATGCATCCAGAATGAACCTAACTTTGATAATCCACTTCAATATTTGACACATCGTGGCTGGAAACAAAATGGCAATCCTCAAAAGTTGAAAAACAGAGAAAAAAAATGCAGTCTGCGCTTATAAAAATTGTAAAAAATTCATTTCGGCCAAAGTAACCTTCAAAATTTCAGAATGCATCCAGAATGAACCTAACTTTGATAATCCACTTCAATATTTGACACATCGTGGCTGGAAACAAAATGGCAATCCTCAAAAGTTGAAAAACAGAGAAAAAAAATGCAGTCTGCGCTTATAAAAATTGTAAAAAATTCATTTCGGTCAAAGCACCCTTCAAAATTTCAGAATGCATCCAGAATGAACCTAACTTTGATAATCCACTTCAATATTTGACACATCGTGGCTGGAAACAAAATGACAATCCGCAAAAGTTGAAAAACAGAGAAAAAAAAATGCAGTCTGCGCTTATAAAAATTGTAAAAAATTCATTTCGGCCAAAGTAACCTTCAAAATTTCAGAATGCATCCAGAATGAACCTAACTTTGATAATCCACTTCAATATTTGACACATCGTGGCTGGAAACAAAATGGTAATCCTCAAAAGTTGAAAAACAGAAAAAAATTGCAGTCTGTGCTTATAAAAATTGTAAAAAATTCATTTCGGTCAAAGTACCCTTCCAAATTTCAGAATGCATCCAGAATGAACCTAACTTTGATAAGCCACTTCAATATTTGACACAGCGTGGCTGGAAATAAAATAACAACCATCAAAAGTTAAAAAACAGAAAACAATTGGTCTGCGCCTATAAAACTTGTAAAAAATTCATTTCGGCCAAAGTAACCTTCCAAATTTCAAAATGCATCCAGAATGTACCTAACTTTGATAATCCACTTCAATATTTGACACATCGTGGCTGGAAACAAAATGGCAATCCTCAAAAGTTGAAAAACAGAAAAAAATTGCAGTCTGTGCTTATAAAAATTGTAAAAAATTCATTTCGGTCAAAGTACCCTTCCAAATTTCAGAATGCATCCAGAATGAACCTAACTTTGATAATCCACTTCAATATTTGACACATCGTGGCTGGAAACAAAATGACAATCCTCAAAAGTTGAAAAACAGAGAAAAAAATGCAGTCTGCGCTTATAAAAATTGTAAAAAATTCATTTCGGCCAAAGTAACCTTCAAAATTTCAGAATGCATCCAGAATGAACCTAACTTTGATAATCCACTTCAATATTTGACACATCGTGGCTGGAAACAAAATGGCAATCCTCAAAAGTTGAAAAACAGAAAAAAATGCAGTCTGCGCTTATAAAAATTGTAAAAAATTCATTTCGGCCAAAGTAACCTTCAAAATTTCAGAATGCATTCAGAATGAACCTAACTTTGATAATCCACTTCAATATTTGACACATCGTGGCTGGAAACAAAATGGCAATCCTCAAATGTTGAAAAACAGAAAAAAATTGCAGTCTGCGCTTATAAAAATTGTAAAAAATTCATTTCCGCCAAAGTAACCTTCAAAATTTCAGAATGCATCCAGAATGAACCTAACTTTGATAATCCACTTCAATATTTGACATATCATGGCTGGAAACAAAATGGCAATCCTCAAAAGTTGAAAAACAGAAAAAAATTTCAGTCTGCGCTTATAAAAATTGTAAAAAATTCATTTCGGCCAAAGTAACCTTCAAAATTTCAGAATGCATCCAGAATGAACCTAACTTTGATAATCCACTTCAATATTTGACATATCATGGCTGGAAACAAAATGGCAATCCTCAAAAGTTGAAAAACAGAAAAAAATTGCAGTCTGCGCTTATAAAAATTGTAAAAAATTCATTTCGGCCAAAGTAACCTTCAAAATTTCAGAATGCATCCAGAATGAACCTAACTTTGATAATCCACTTCAATATTTGACATATCATGGCTGGAAACAAAATGGCAATCCTCAAAAGTTGAAAAACAGAAAAAAATTTCAGTCTGCGCTTATAAAAATTGTAAAAAATTCATTTCGGCCAAAGTAACCTTCAAAATTTCAGAATGCATCCAGAATGAACCTAACTTTGATAATCCACTTCAATATTTGACATATCATGGCTGGAAACAAAATGGCAATCCTCAAAAGTTGAAAAACAGAAAAAAATTGCAGTCTGCGCTTATAAAAATTGTAAAAAATTCATTTCGGCCAAAGTAACCTTCAAAATTTCAGAATGCATCCAGAATGAACCTAACTTTGATAATCCACTTCAATATTTGACATATCATGGCTGGAAACAAAATGGCAATCCTCAAAAGTTGAAAAACAGAAAAAAATTGCAGTCTGCGCTTATAAAAATTGTAAAAAATTCATTTCGGTCAAAGTACCCTTCCAAATTTCAGAATGCATCCAGAATGAACCTAACTTTGATAATCCACTTCAATATTTGACATATCATGGCTGGAAACAAAATGGCAATCCTCAAAAGTTGAAAAACAGAAAAAAAAATGCAGTCTGCGCTTATAAAAATTGTAAAAAATTCATTTCGGTCAAAGCACCCTTCAAAATTTCAGAATGCATCCAGAATGAACCTAACTTTGATAATCCACTTCAATATTTGACACATCGTGGCTGGAAACAAAATGGCAATCCTCAAAAGTTGAAAAAGAGAAAAAAATGCAGTCTGCGCTTATAAAAATTGTAAAAAATTCATTTCGGCCAAAGTAACCTTCAAAATTTCAGAATGTATCCAGAATGAACCTAACTTTGATAATCCACTTCAATATTTGACACATCGTGGCTGGAAACAAAATGACAATCCTCAAAAGTTGAAAAACAGAGAAAAAAAAATGCAGTCTGCGCTTATAAAAATTGTAAAAAATTCATTTCGGCCAAAGTAACCTTCAAAATTTCAGAATGCATCCAGAATGAACCTAACTTTGATAATCCACTTCAATATTTGACACATCGTGGCTGGAAACAAAATGGTAATCCTCAAAAGTTGAAAAACAGAAAAAAATTGCAGTCTGTGCTTATAAAAATTGTAAAAAATTCATTTCGGTCAAAGTACCCTTCCAAATTTCAGAATGCATCCAGAATGAACCTAACTTTGATAATCCACTTCAATATTTGACACATCGTGGCTGGAAACAAAATGGCAATCCTCAAAAGTTGAAAAACAGAAAAAAATTGCAGTCTGTGCTTATAAAAATTGTAAAAAATTCATTTCGGTCAAAGTACCCTTCCAAATTTCAGAATGCATCCAGAATGAACCTAACTTTGATAAGCCACTTCAATATTTGACACAGCGTGGCTGGAAATAAAATTTCGGCCAAAGTAACCTTCCAAATTTCAAAATGCATCCAGAATGAACCTAACTTTGATAATCCACTTCAATATTTGACACATCGTGGCTGGAAACAAAATGGCAATCCTCAAAAGTTGAAAAGCAGAGAAAAGATTGCAGTCGGTGCCTATAAAAATCGTAAAAAAATAATTTCGGCCGAACTAAGCTTCAAAATTTCAAAATGCATTTAGAATCAATGTAATTTTGATAATTCACTTCAATATTTGACACATTATAGCCAGAGGTGGCTCATTATATAGAGCCAAGCAGCCATGGCACTACCTGCAGTTTCAAGCTCCGCAAGAATATTTAATTAATTCTTAAAACACTTTTTCTCCAGTTACTTTGAACTAGGAAGATAAATCGTTTTGTCTTTCTTCAAAAAATGAGGGGCGGGGGAGGGGTATATTGTATAAGTGGCTCTACCATCAACATGTTCCACGGGCCGCCACTGGCTCTAATATAAACTAGAGATGGGCGAAATGACTCTTTTTTGTCGGAAAGAGTCGATTTTTCAAGTGACTTAACAGAGTCGTGAAAAATGAAAAAGTAAGTGTGAGCAAAAAAAAAAACAAAAAAAAGGTCCTCACTTTGAAAATCTATCAATTTATTCCCGAAAACATAGTGAAGAGCAAAAAAGTCCTTATTTCAAAAAAAAATTCAATTTGATGTCAAATATTTTAATGTTATTTTTTTACTATATTGTAAGAAACTGTATTTGTTTGCAATAAATAAATAGAATATAAATAAAGTATGTGCATTATATAATTAATAAGTCATATAAACATAAATATTAATGACCAAGAATAAATATCAAGAAGTTGATATACCATCGGATATATATCCGATATATTGATATTTATATAAATATCGGATATTTTCCGAACCCTGGTTTAAATTAACACCGCCAAAATACTAGCCATTGCAAATAATGCAACATTAAATTTGCTTCCGGAAAAGAGTACACATTTTTACGAAAACACGTAGAATTTATTTCCTGGTGCGAGGAGTAACGGGTAAGACGTCATTCGGAATCTGTGCTATTCGCATGTTTTGCCGATATTGCTGCAAAGGGATTAATAGCAAGTTTATTTGTTTGTTTTGTTTGGATTTTCTCTAATCTAATTTCGAATGTTGATCTAAGTTACGATCAACGGAAAAATCTTGTAAACAATTCGTGTGTTAATTGGCGATTAATGATCTCAACAATTAACTTGAAAATGTCTCGGTTATTAATCGACATCATTAACACACTTGTTGGTTAAATACCTATTAATGATTTCTTCCAGATTTTGCATCCTACCATCTTCAGAAATGAGTAGGTTTTCGTTTTGATTTTTCAGTGGGTTTTGATCCCAGATTTTACTTCAGACGTGCAGAAATTCGAAATCTGAATCTTGCGATGCCACGAGCTCATTTTTTATGGCTTAACAGGGACGGCTCAATTGTCAAAACGTTTCCTCCATTTAAATACAAATTATCGAATGTCGGCAAATTGGTGCGTGAATTGATACGCTTCATTAAAATTTTGCGCGATTAGCATTCCCGGAGATGTAAAACGGGAAGGGTAAAACATTTATAATGTCCTGTTCGGCAGCTGCCATTAGCATTTCTGGAAATCATCAATCATCAAACACAACGGGGGTAGATCGGCTCTATTCAACGCCCACGTTATTGATGCAGGCGGACCATAAAGGTGCATGGGCCGGGCGCGATATACGCGTTTTTATGATGTAAATAAAGTTGCATAAAGTTAACCAAACTGCGAGCTGCCACCGCCATTGCCGGAATCATTCATCAAATGTCTAACTCTATCGGATCCATTCACATCGATATGTTAAATGTATTATCGGTATCTTTTGCACTGAATAATACAGTATATTTTACACGCAGTTCTTTAGTTATTTACATTATTGTGCCATTATTATTAGGATAGAAAGTACGTTATGTAGTACATAATACCCTAGGGCCATACAATTTCTCCCGCTAATTACGTCACAATTATAAACTCTCATTTAGAAAAACATGAATCACGTTGATGCAAACTTGAAATGTCAAAAATGACAGATATAACCTTTCCGTGATTGAATGGGAAAACTAGTAAGACATAAAAGTTTGCATTACTTATACCCCTCGCGCGCCTTACATACTTGTCGCTCTCAAATGCGCCTAAACATCTTCCCAATGCCCTTGGTACTATAACTATTATTGTTATCGCTGCGTCTTTAACACGTTCGTTGCCACTGCAATTGGGATTGCACGCACGCAAGTATAAAATCGAGCGCACTAGCGTGTTAATAACCATCGTCTGATTGGTCTTGTAACTAGCAGAGGTATATGTATTGTCCTTCATAGAGATTTTTTATGTACTTATCAATTTATAGATTTAAAACTACATACATTTGATCAAACTGGTGCGTTTGGTACCATTCGATCGCTTTTGTTTGTTCGACTAGGGCAGTGGTGGGGAAACTTTTTTTAAGACGGGCCATTTGTAATAACTAGACAATCGTAGCAGGCCAAAGAATAATGCTTAATCGTTAACTAATTTATGTGTTCTATAAACATAAACATATATTATTACATACACTTATTATTTTAATAGTAAAAAAGCAAAAGGTAACAAAATTATAAGCACAAAATATAAAATAAATTTAGTGTAGTTCTTGATGTGAAGTATTATCACTTTATTTTATAGTGTCATTACTGGTTGATGGTGCATGAGAAAAATGAAATTGAGACTGTTTCATCAAAATTTCATCATAGTCCGGTTCCATTTGCGAAGCAGAAATTCTTAAAACTGATGAAACCTGCTCATCTGTAATTCTGTTTCTTAAAGAAGTTTTCCTAAGCTTCATTGTTGAAAAGATTTGTTCGTATATATAAGATGAGCCGAACATTGTCATTATCTTCATTGCATGAGTAATTAGATTTGGGAAATTATCTGGACTTAAATTTTTATAAAATTCTAGTAATGGTACTGTATGATAAGTTTGTTTCAGGAGAGTATTACAGTTCAGTTCTATTAACTCAAGTTGAAATTTTGCATCAAATTCTTCGTAATTAACATTGAATGGGGTCGCAAAAATACTAAACTCTGGTTCCACTTTTCTAAAGTCCTGAAATCTCCTTTCAAATTCTGTAGATAGTTTTCTCAAATTAATTTCGTATTTTTTAATCTTATTGTTTGATATAGTGAATTTTAAAGATTGTATTCTTGGAAAATGAGAAAAATCAGATTCAGATATCTGATTAGCAAATAATAATAACTGTAATTTGAAACTTTTCAGGTATTGCCAAACATCGTGAAGAAACTGATTTTTTCCTTGCAATTTGAGATTAAGTTTATTCATGTGTACGAGGAGGTCTGTGAAAAAAGCGAAATCAGAAAGCCACGTTTCGTTTTCTAAGACGTCAAATTGATTATAAATGTCTTTATCAAGAAGAAAATTCGCAGTATCGTCTTTTAAATCCCAAATTCTTTCAAATACTTTTCCAGCACTTAACCAACGAACTTTTGAATAATACAGGATATCGGAATGCTCAGCATGTACGGACTCCAAAAACTGTTGAAACTGGCGATGTAATAATCCTCTGGAACGAATCATATTTACTAGTTTTACAACAATATTAAGTATATGGTCAATATCTAAAGCCGATTTACAGAGAGCATCCTGATGTATAAGGCAATGCAAAAAAACAACATCATTTTCCGGATAATTAAATTTCCCAACAAATCCTTGATTGATTCCAACCATATTAGGAGCACCATCTGTAGTTATATTACATAGCTTGTCAATAGGTAAACGAAGTTTATCGATGCAATTTTCAAATTCACAAAATATATCGGCACCAGTCGTTGTTCCTTTCATTGACTGCAGCCCTGCAAGTTCTTCAGTAATTTCAAAGTGGGCGTTGATTCCTCTTACAAATATGAGTAACTGCGCAGTATCGCTGATATCTGTACTTTCATCGATGGTAATTGAATAAAAAATAATTTTTTGAGTTTTTGTAGTCAGTTGTGAAATTAGATTTTTATCAATATTTTCAATTCTCTCGGTGATTGTTCTTCTTGAGAGAGACAGTGACTGAAAATCCTTTTTCTTGTCAGGGCACATAATATCGCACACATCTATCATGCACTGCTTTATAAATTCACCATCTGAAAATGCTTTATTAGATTTAGCAATATTATAAGCAAACACATAACTGGCTTTCGTAGCGCATCTTTGAGAATGATTAGCTCTCTGAAATAATTGTTGTTGACTTGATAAATTTTTTATTAAATCTTTCGATTTAATTTTTTTCACCTCTTCACTTAACGATGAGTAGGAGTGGTTTTCATGTTTGCTCTTGAAATGGCGTTGAATGTTATATTCTTTTAAAACTGCAACAGTTGTATTGCAAAGTAAGCACACAGGTTTTTCTTTAAATAAAGTAAAGAAATATTTCCACGTCCATTCTTCTTTAAAAACTCGACATTCTGAATCCACTTTTCTTTTTTTAACATCCATTTTAGACGTTACCTACTACGGAGAACAACACACAGAAACGCAATTGACGAAAGCTTACTGCTAACTAATGCTCTTACGCGGGAGTTTGTTGAGGCACTGGGAATTTGGGGATTACACAAACAATTACTCGAGTCACAGCGGGTCGTTGCACGTTGCAGATGACTGACTAAGTCGCTAACTAACTGATCTTCGGGCGGCCTCGCTTGTATTTATACCTACCTGCGAGAGTGTCTAGAAGTTTCGAGCGAAGATGAGTCATCTGTTTAGGTCGGATGGATTTGTCCAGAATACTATTGTGTTTTGAATATCGCCGCAGGTAGTTTTTATGCGGGTCGTCACATTACGAAGTAAGAACGCGTTCATATTCTCACGACGGCACTCTTAAACGGGCCGGATTAAACCTTTCCGCGGGCCGGACTTGGCCCGCGGGCCGTAGTTTCCCCATCACTGTGTTAGGCGAAAGTTGGTCGTCTTCAGCGAGTTGGGCAAAAATCATGTTCCAGTTGTAGGTCATCTTATTCCTGCTCGGTCGCAAGTCCGGTCTGTTGGGTGAAAGTCTCATCTCCAGAAAGCCATAATTGCTGATTACTTTTTCAACTTTTCGAGCTTCATGCAATTGCCATGAAGCAGCATTATTTTCTGCCCAAGATTTTTTTTAACCAAATACCTGCTCTTAAATGGTTAATTGTATCCTTGTATACATCTGCTGTAATTGTAGCACCCTTCTTCATACAGTCAACCAAGAATGTTTCCTCAGAATCCCAAAATATTATAGCCATCAGTTTCCTGATGAAGATTTCGTCCTTGCCTTCTTTCTTTGGCGGTGTACCCACTGCATAGATTCTTGCTTGATTGATGGATCCCAGTGATATACCCACGCCTCATCACTAGTAATATATTTTGAGAAGAAGCCTTCCTCATCTGCTAAAGCCGCCCAGTTTTCTTCGCAAAATTTCTTGCCTACGCAACTTTTGCTTTTTGGAATCCAAAGTGCAGACTTTATTCATGCCCAAATCTTCATGAATTTTTTTAAGGTATTGCCTCTGATATAGGCAATGATTAAAACCTTCAACTTTTGATCTGTCAAACTTGTTTTTATATTTTTCTTGCTTCGTGTTTACAAAGGCTTTCTTGTTGGATTAATTCTCTGCCCCATCAAAATTGCTCACATCAAAATTTTACCGTAAAATAAGACTGCGTATCTTCCCCATCCACTCTAATCATCCTTTTAAGGATAATTTTTGGTAAATTTTATGTTCAAGCTTCACTTAACTTATTTTCTTACACTTAAACCTTTGCAAAAATTGCACTGATTCGTACGAAATGTAAAGTGACAAATTCACAGAAAGTTAACAGCGATGGGCACCTTGTTACCGGCGTAGCTCAGGTAGAGGTGACAGTAGCGTTCTGAACGAGAGAGATACATGTATTAGTAAACGACTTCGACGTACTAAAGTGACCTTGTGACCGAATTTGGCAGCTAAGTACAACATTGCAGCCATTTAGGGTGAATTGGGAGGCACAGGGGCTCGCGGTAACGCACCTAATCAATTAGCACCCAGAGGATAGATTACAACAGTTTTACAATTATAAGGAAATGATTATTATGTGCAAGCAAATATATTTTGAAATTCTTCGTATTAAACTGGATCCAAAGTGTGAACATGCCTCCGACAGGGATCGAACCTGCAACCTCCAGAACGCCGGTCTGGGGCGCTGCCATTTTCGTCACAGAAGCCACACAGTTTTGGTCTCGTCAGAGTACGTGAGTAGGTATGGGGACACTTGGGCCGACCTTGAGTGACCTCTACGGCCTTCCCAAGATGACCTCCATGAGGGAGTATTGACCCCGGGGCACCTGTTTCCAGTTAAACAGACCTGTTAAACAGCTGTTTTTCAGTTAAATAGACCTGATTAAAACCTGTTTTCAGTTAAATAGACCTTTTCAAGAGCTGTTGAACCTTTTAATTTAAGTATATTCAAACATGAAGGAACAAGGTAGAAAAACAGCTTTTAAACAGGTCTATGTAACTGAAAAACAGCTTTTTAACAGGTCTGTTTAACTGGAAACAGGTACCCCGGGGTCAATACTCCCTCATGGAGGTCATCTTGGGAAGGCTGTAGAGGTCACTCAAGGTCGGCCCAAGTATCCCCATACCTACTTACGTGCACACTGCCAATCTAGCAATTTATATTTCGTAAACAACGTCTAGTGCGATACTTAGCGCTAACCTACCGTTGCCTGAGTCGGTGATCTCATAGGTTTACAATTGTTGTACCTGCTTGAGCCCCAGTGCCACGTCAAGATATGTGTCACTAACTGGGTTCAACCGGCGGATAACGGTATCGGATCGAGGGGAAACTAACTGGGGTCAACCGGCGGATAACGATAAGATAAGACCAAGTCCGACGTCTACCCCACAAAATCACATAGAACACTGGAGCACCGAGTGTTCGTACCAGGGTTGTATATCAACTTGTTATTTTCATTGCGAGGTAGAACTCCTCTAGTGACACGTAGCAGACCTTGACCCCAACCATGTCCTCATCCTCCTTAAAAAGTTCTTCGATAGAGGGGGCCTACTCTTTTCTGGCGGAGTGCTTCCTGCGAACGCCCCGGAGGAAAAAGCACGCTGCTGGTACGTCTTTGAGCTTCTTGGCCTCCTGTAAAGCTGTGCCCAGATTTCTGCCTTGATCAATTTCCCTTCATAGTAAGATTGAAACACTATTGTTATATTATACAAAGGTCAGATACCGGATTATTGAATCATCGTATCAGGCTCTACATGTTAGTTAGACAACCATATTTGCATACATGTTCATCTTAAATATACACTACACCTAGTCTTTGGGTCGTTGGAAGCACATGGTCGAAAATAACGCTTGTCTTTATTGATTGCAAAGAGGACCGACAAAAAATCTTGACAGCGCGATCGCACTGCTTGGGACTCGAAGGGTTAAGCAAGAACTAGCCAAGTATAGAAATGGTAGTGGATAAAGTGAACTGATAGTCGTTTCAACCCGATATTAACCCAACGTGTAAATGAAAGAAATATAATGAACTACTTGCTGTTGATGTGTTTAAAGTCATTTCCACTATCAAGTTTGCCACTAAATAATATTAATCTTATAACAATAAATGACTGGCTATGTGAAGGCAGATGTGGTGTAACATATAGGATCTTTCTAAATAGCTCGATATGTAAATTTCAACATTACGAAAGTGTTTTACGGGCGAAGTCTAAACAAAACGCAACTTAAATCCCTATAAACCTAGAGGGAAAAACTTCTTGTTTTCTTTACCGAGTAGATAATGTATGCGTGTACACCGGCTTATGTTATAAACTCTGCCGCCTACCTAAATTTCCACTCCACCCGCCGCGCCTTTTCTCCTCGTAAACGCTTTCTTTATTCATCCCCGTCGCTGCAGCGTTCTTGTAGCCATTTTCTGGATGATTAGTTGCACGCAGACGACACATAAGTTAGATCCAGTGTTTTAATAGCGCCGGGAGCATGTACAATGGAGGCGGTCTCGGGGTGCACTCAGGATTAGTCACACTCTCAACAAAGTTGGAAGAGTTTCTTGCCGCAATCGATAGCAAAAAGTCGTGCCCGGAATGATTTATGCACGTTGCGAAAGTGTTCCGGTGGTGCAGCGCTTTAATATTAAATGGGGGAGAGGAATGTTTTGGCCGAGGAGTGCCTTTAAATAAGTTAGCGCACGAAATGCCCAACAGAGTGATGAAGTGACCATAGCTGTTTTTACTTTCTCTGTAAATACGGGGATAGTTATTTGTCTACTAGGTGTGAAAAGTGCTTGTTGTGCAGATTGTAGCAAGCACAAGCAAATGCATTTTTTTGTAGATATGACCTGCCTAGCTCCTCTTGACTGAGGAGGTTTGGGCCTGACATTATGTCCGTTTTGATTGAGTGAAGCTACCGGCGCCGTCTTCCTGCCTTGTGTAATTTAGCCCCTGTCTTCATCTCTCTGCCGGCCTCCTGGTTCCATAGGGAGCTAGTAGTCGCAGATTGTCTCTTTGACCTTATTACATATTTCCTCAGGAGTAGAATTCAGGAGTAGAATAACCGCATCAACTTCCACTTCAATTTAATTGTTCATATGGCACGGGAATAATCACGTTGCACTACGAACGTATTTAAGATCTCAGTTAGTTTAGCACGCGAAAAGCACGAAGACAAAGTTCAAGTTCGCGAAAAACGCTTTTTCTTCGCGTTCCGCCGCGGAACTTTTTTCGCGGCTTACATAAATCTCTTGGACTGCATCAGGGGACGACAACTGTGATCAACGAAAAGCGCATTATCGGGCCTTGTTTCACTTCCGCTGCCCACGCAGAAAAACTTCTAGCTAACGTAGTGTATGCCACCGTAGGTACGCATTTGTACGCCGGGCAACAGCACATAACGACAAATAATAGTTACACTACTCGTAAATAATAACTTCCACTCTATGCATCTATGGAGAGATATCTTGATGAGTCCTTACAAATTAACGATCACGCATGAATAATTCATGCCATTTAAATCTTATATTAATATTCATTTGATATCTCGAGATCCCCTTAAACTCTTCACGAATACAGATGTACTAATGATCCCGCATTGTGCCAGCCCTCACCGGCACCAAAATACCCTCGCGATTGTCCTCGTAATCGCGCCCAAAAACAAACGGCGCGCAATTAAAATTTAAAGCCGCCTCGGGCTTTGTTTAATTCAGAACCAATTAAGGGAATTGCGCTACAAGGCCGATTACGACCTGAATTGAATTAAGTTAAGGAGGTTCACAATTAAAAAAAAGTACGCAAATATTGAGTGGAACAACCTGGCCGTGGGCGCCATTTGTTTTAATATAATTTGTGGCGGTGGATGTTATTCCCGCATTTCCTGGCGTGATTACATCCAGGGAAATATATCTGTATGGAACATTTGTGGCTGAGAATATCGAACCTAAACTACGCCTAACGGTGACTTTTGATTTTTTGAAAATCGACCATGTTTCGATAGATGTCTTATCGAAAAATCGGGGTAAATCCTAAGTTAAAAGCTTATTGTTATTACCATGGCACTACAGCAATTTGATTAATTATGAATTTTAATCCATTGTCTGTAAATTAGCAGAGAAAACTTGGAAATTCACTGAAGTAAAAAAATGGTGGAGGCGCCGGATTCGTGGCTGAAATTTAAGGCTAACTTCCAGTCGGTAATTCCTGCAGAGATTAATTTTTTTACAATTTACAATCTAATCGCCGAATGCATTTTTTTTATTTTCTGTAATTCAAGTTTTGAGTGTTGTCAATTCGTTTCCAGCTAGAATATTTCAACTGTTTTAGCAGTATCTCAAAAATACGTTCATTCTTGATGGATTTTGTAATTTTGAAGCTAATTCCTGCAGAGGTTAATTTTTTACAATTTTTCTAATCGCGGAATGCAATTTTTGTATTTTCTGTAATTAAAGTTTTGAGTGTTGTCAATTCGTTTCCGGCTAGAAAATTTCAACTGTTTTAGCAGTATCTCAAAAATACGTTCATTCTGGATGGATTTTGTAATTTTCAAGCTAATTCCTGCAGAGGTTAATTTTTTACAATTTTTCTAATCGCCGAATGCAATTTTTTTTTTCTGTAATTAAAGTTTTGAGTGTTGTCAATTCGTTTCCGGCTAGAAAATTTCAACTGTTTTAGCAGTATCTCAAAAATAAGTTCATTCTGAATGGATTTTGTAATTTTTAAGCTAATTCCTGCAGAGATTATTTTTTTACAATTTTTCTAATCGCCGAATGCATTTTTTTATTTTCTGTAATTCAAGTTTTGAGTGTTGTCAATTTGTTTCCAGCTAGAATATTTCATCTGTTTTAGCAGTATCTCAAAAATAAGTTCATTCTGGATGGATTTTGTAATTTTGAAGCTAATTCCTGCAGAGGTTAATTTTTTACAATTTTTCTAATCGCCGAATGCAATTTTTGTATTTTCTGTAATTAAAGTTTTGAGTGTTGTCAATTCGTTTCCGGCTAGAAAATTTCAACTGTTTTAGCAGTATCTCAAAAATAAGTTCATTCTGGATGGATTTTGTAATTTTTAAGCTAATTCCTGCAGAGATTATTTTTTTACAATTTTTCTAATCGCCGAATGCAATTTTTTTATTTTCTGTAATTCAAGTTTTGAGTGTTGTCAATTTGTTTCCAGCTAGAATATTTCAACTGTTTTAGCAGTATCTCAGAAATAAGTTCATTCTGAATGGATTTTGTAATTTTGAAGCTAATTCCTGCAGAGGTTAATTTTTTACAATTTTTCTAATCGCAGAATGCAATTTTTGTATTTTCTGTAATTAAAGTTTTGAGTGTTGTCAATTCGTTTCCGGCTAGAAAATTTCAACTGTTTTAGCAGTATCTCAAAAATACGTTCATTCTGGATGGATTTTGTAATTTTCAAGCTAATTCCTGCAGAGGTTAATTTTTTACAATTTTTCTAATCGCCGAATGCAATTTTTTTTTCTGTAATTAAAGTTTTGAGTGTTGTCAATTCGTTTCCGGCTAGAAAATTTCAACTGTTTTAGGAGTATCTCAAAAATAAGTTCATTCTGAATGGATTTTGTAATTTTTAAGCTAATTCCTGCAGAGATTATTTTTTTACAATTTTTCTAATCGCCGAATGCAATTTTTTTATTTTCTGTAATTCAAGTTTTGAGTGTTGTCAATTCGTTTCCGGCTTGAAAATTTCAACTGTTTTAGCAGTATCTCAAAAATACGTTCATTCTGGATGGATTTTGTAATTTTCAAGCTAATTCCTGCAGAGGTTAATTTTTTACAATTTTTCTAATCGCCGAATGCAATTTTTTTTTTCTGTAATTAAAGTTTTGAGTGTTGTCAATTCGTTTCCGGCTAGAAAATTTCAACTGTTTTAGCAGTATCTCAAAAATAAGTTCATTCTGAATGGATTTTGTAATTTTTAAGCTAATTCCTGCAGAGATTATTTTTTTACAATTTTTCTAATCGCCGAATGCAATTTTTTTATTTTCTGTAATTCAAGTTTTGAGTGTTGTCAATTTGTTTCCAGCTAGAATATTTCATCTGTTTTAGCAGTATCTCAAAAATAAGTTCATTCTGGATGGATTTTGTAATTTTGAAGCTAATTCCTGCAGAGGTTAATTTTTTACAATTTTTCTAATCGCCGAATGCAATTTTTGTATTTTCTGTAATTAAAGTTTTGAGTATTGTCAATTTGTTTCCAGCTAGAATATTTCAACTGTTTTAGCAGTATCTCAAAAATAAGTTCATTCTGGATGTATTTTGTAATTTTGAAGCTAATTCCTGCAGAGGTTAATTTTTTACAATTTTTCTAATCGCCGAATGCAATTTTTTTATTTTCTGTAATTAAAGTCAAAAAAATCGAATTGAATGAATTAGGAACTTTTACAAAAATGTCAAAAGCACCAATTTTAACAAATGAGAAATAGTGCGCAATTTAAAATGAATCACCCTTTATTTACAATATAACACGTGATATTCGAGTGGATAAAAGCCAACGGGTAATTTCCAGGCGGAGATAAAAAACATAAATACGCAAAGTTTTAATTAACGCAAAAGTTAATGCACGGGTTTTCCGCGAATTTCCTTCGGGTTAATTAAAAAAAAAGTTGCCGCCGCAAAGGGAAAGTATCTGATGCGAACATTTTGAAAAGTTAAAAAAAACGTAAGCGGCCGTTTATCACCCCTTAATTGGCCACTTGCATTAATGCAGGTCGCCATTTACGCCGTCTCCATTGTTTCCGCGTGAAATATCGGGCGCCGCCGTCGCCGCCACCGATTTACCGCCCCTCTTCACTCCGCCACGTGCGCTTGTCATCTTTACCGGCTCCCACTTATTACGGCCGATATTAATTTCGAAGTTTTATCTCTGAAAAATATATAAGGCGGAAACTTCGCCTCTCTCGGTCGGCAGATTGTTTTTATGGCTTCAATATCGGGAATCTAGCGGGATCTCATCCCGGAGGAAATGTATCCCTGGGGATGGCGTATCCGCTATTTACTCTAGAAACTTTCCCAATACGCCTCTTAATTTTTCGTGATGGGAGTGTGCCGCCAATAAATGAATTTAAAAAATGCGTAAAAACGAAAACCCTTACCTCTTGCCGAAATATTAAATAAAGATGAAATGTAGCCTTAATATACAAAACATTACAACTCCGCATAAATTAAGTCTTACAAATACTAAAAATAAAGTTATTTGTGTAACAAGACGTGAAAGTTGTTTTTATTCTATACATCAAACATTACCACATTTAAGTTAATCAAAAATTAATCCATGTTTTTTTTTAATTTCAGGTAAGTTATCGGGATTCAAATAAGGGACAACGAAATCAATACATAAGTGGGTAAGAAAATTATTTCGGTTTTAATTAAAATTGTAATTATATACAGGGTGAGCTTTTTTCGATGTTTAGTATGGGTATCTCGGAAACTATCGGAGGTAGAGAGAGGATTAAACGTGAAAAGGATTGTAGTTTTACAAACCGAGTAAAATGACATTTATAAAATTTTAGAAAAAAGTCAACGGTTAGTATCAAGTGCTATATCGAATTAAAGAGAAAGAAAATGTCTTTCCAATGAAGACATGGTTTCCATGTAAAAAAATGTAAGTTTGTGTTATACAGGGTGTTTCCAAAATTTCGAAAAATGTTTTATACAAAAGTTGTGTATAATAGTGAGTTGCACGCCCTAAAAATATTTAAATTTATACAGGGTGTCTCATAACAAAGTTACAGATCAAACTTATGTTTTTTTTATTGAAACACCCTGTATTTTTTGTCATTTTTGAATTATATGGAGCAAATAAAGGTGAGTTACTTCAATACTCCCTATACCTATTGTTTGCCGTTTTCGAAATATTTGAAGATTTGTTGAAATGCATGGTCTGGGTGAAATTTTATTTTTGCTCAAGTGATTGACGTTGAATGATTAAAATCATTTTAATTATTTGCTTGAAGGTCCGAACTATAGAGCCAACCATGGTTTCATATAAAAAATTATACAGGGTGATAAAAAAAATGCGGCAGAAAAACCCAACTTATAAAGTTGAATAACTTCGTTTTTTCAAATGGCACACCCTGTATTTAGTAACGTATTCTTAAGTCTTTCAGATTGTATACGGTTTCCATGTTCCTAATCTCAATAGTTTTCTTGTATTCAGCGATTATCATATCAGGAATAATTATTATAATCTTCTTATTTATTTTCTGATAGGTATCAATTTTTACACAATTCATCTATTCTCTAAAAGACTTATTTTTATATACTGAAATTCTGAAGCCCACTGCGACAAAACTAAAAGTAAAAATGGAGAAATCAGAGTAGGCCTAGTTTTATCGAAAAAAGTTACTCTGAATCACAAAATTAGCATAAATTTAAATTTTGATTCGAAAATTTGAATTAATAATTATTAATATTACAAGAGCACCATAGAAAGCTTAAACTTTTAAATTAACTTAGCCGACCGCTTTTACTTCTCCACAACATCATCCAGATTTTTTTTATTGATTATAAATTTGATCAACTAGTTTTGATTTTTTTTTATATTACTACTCATTTTTACAGCTGTATATATCTCTTATAAATTTTTTGTTGGATTTGAATTTTTGGATTTTTTCTTCCACTTTTAAAATATTTTTTCTGCAATCACTGGGCCTTTTGCGGCAAAAATAAAATTGAAAAATTAAATAATTAAAAATTCAAAAAATTGTATTCAAAATTTGGACATAGACCAAGTTTGTGATACTAACATTTTTTAATAACTCTTTTCGATCAAACCAGTGCTACTATGATTTCCCAATGTTACTTTCTCCGTTACGAAGTACGTTGTGATCGTGATTTTTTTTTCAAATTTTTTTTACGGAAATATCCGTTTTGGGGTCAAAATATTTTAAGTGAAAAAATAAATAAAAAAAGTTGAGAAGTGGAACGCACTTTATATAAATAAAGTTGTGAAACATTGCAACAATTTTGGTGACTTTTGGACAGTCGAGCTCATTGTGAATAATTTCATGTTGGCCAAATCCTGCAATTGTTGGCGTTTGGCAGTGAAATTAAAAGAAAAACATTTTTAATGGATACACTTAGTTGCCTGACACGAGCTTCAACAATTACTTGTCATCAAAAAGGACATATTTCCCTATTGTTGAAACAACTGAATATATCCATATGAGATACAATACAATACGAGTCGATACAGCCTTATTATGCACGTGTTGTATACAACGGTTTATGTCCGGCAGTACGGAGACTTTTATTTTCTTATAAATTATGTAAATACACTGGAGGAAAAAAATGAAATTTCGACCATTTTCAAACCGCCATAACTCATCGTATTTTCAATCGATTTTGATGAATCTTTAAGGGCGAAAAACTTTGAAGTGTGAAGTGTAAATTCATGCATACGAACTTAAGCGTAACCCCTTCCGCCCCTCTCTAGCACCCCTGCGAAAAAAAAAGTTTTTTCAGGAAACCATTTTCAACTTTGACGATGTCTATGGAGTTGGAAAATTTTTGTCGACTCGATCCACCATAAAGGCATTAAAATCTGATCAATTCCCTATGCAGGACTCAAAGAACGAAGTTCCTACGACGATTTGGCACCAAGTTATGGCTGTTTAAAAAAGTGCATTTTGAGGTTTTTCGCACATAACTCAGCGACTTTTCAACCAAATTTGATGAATCTTTCGGGAAAAAAACTCTTTTTGGCCCTACTTTAAGGGGGTAAACTCAGATTGGAATGATCCCTTTTCGAATCCTCAAACCCCCGAACAAAAATACACGTTTTTGGGCAAAAAAACGTCCAACTTTGGCAACGTGTACCGAGTTGGATAAAATGTGTCGACTCGATCCACCAAAAGGGCATTGAAATGTGTTCAATAACCTGTGCAGGACTCAGAAATGAAGTTCCTACGGCGATTTGGCACGAAGTTATGGGTGTTTAAAAAAAGTGCATTTTGCTCTTTTGTTAGATCGAGTCGACACATTTTTTCCAACTTGTGAAAGTTGGGCGTTTTTGCCCAAAAACATGTTTTATTTGTTCGGGGGTTGAAGGGTTGGAAACGGAATCATTCTAATCTGAGTTTACTCCCTTAAAGTAGAACCAAAATTTTTTCCTGAAAGAATCATCAAATTTGCCTGAAAAGTCACTGAGTTATGAGCGAAAAACCTCAAAATGCACTTTTTTTTCAAACACCCATAACTTGGTGCCAAATCGTCGTAGGAACTTCGTTCTTTGAGTCCTGCAAAGGGAATTGATCAAATTTTAATGCCTTTATAGTGGATTGAGTCGACAAAATTTTTCCAACTCCGTAGACATCGTCAAAGTTGGACATGGTTTCCAGAAAAAAACTTTTTCCCGGGTTGCGAAAATAATCAAGTTTGTAGTTTATTCGACATGACGATAATCGTCAGTCGGCATCAGAGTGGTGAAAAGTCCGTCAGCTGGACCGCAAAAGATGCTGCTCTTTACTTCGGAGACCCAACTGACGGTCTTTACACTATTCTGGTGACGTCTGATGAAGATTTTTATGTTATGTGAACCACAAACCGTCACCTGAATGAATTCCAACCTGTTGACCTAAATATTCTTTATTTGGACATTAATTTTTGATTTAATTGTCAAAAACTTTGTTGGTCCGTATTTTTGATTTTTCGATTTGAAGATTTTTGACCTGTATTTTCGATTTTTGTTGGTCTAAAGTTTTGGTCTTTTGCTCTAAATATCCTTTATTTTGACCTTTTGAAATTTTCGATTTTCTAATCTGCATTTATTATCTTAAGACACAAATTTTCGATGTACTGTCTAAAATTTCTGGCCAACATTACAGATTTTTGTTATTTTTTTTAAATCTTTTGACCTAAATTTTTCGATTTTATTGTTAAAATTTTCTATTTTTTTACCCCCCATTTTTGATTTTTCGTTTAGTCTGCATTTGTTATCTTTAGGCCCGAGCTTTCGATTTTTTGACCAACATTGTGGATTAAAATCTTTTGCCCTAAATTTTTCTTTGTTTTCTTTTTTTATTTGTCTGTTAAAATTTTTCTTTCCTTGGTCCACCATTTTTATTTTTAGGCCAGAATTTTAGATTTTTTTATCGTATACCTATTTTAGATTTTTGGTCTATTTTTTATCCTATATTTTAGATTTTTTAACTTGGACTATTGATTTTATTTCGTGAGTTTTTTTATTTTCTACTATTATTTTACAATTTCTGGCCAAAAACTTATTTTTGGCAGCTATTATTGGCAAATTATTTTGCTTCTACGTAGGTTTTTGATTTTTTGTCTGCGTTTTTTATATTCAGATCAGGATTCTTGATTCTTTGGCCCATATTTTAGATTTCTGTATTTTCGATTTTTTGTTTTATTTTTTTTATTTTTCCATTTTGACCAAAATATTCGATTGATTTGTGGAAATTTTCGATTTTTTTTTTCTGCAATTTTACCTTTACGCTCGTTTTCGATGTTTTGTTTAAATTTTCACCGTTTTAGGCTATATTGTGGATTTTTTATTTTTTGGTCTAAATATTCTTTATTTTGACGAAAACATTCGATTGGTTTGTAGAAATTTTTTATTTTTTGGTCTAAATATTCTTTATTTTGACGAAAACATTCGATTGGTTTGTAGAAATTTTGAATTTTTTGTCCGCATTTTTTATCTTTGCGCCTGAGCTTTCGAAGTTTTGTCTACATTTTTTACCTTTTTAGGCCCCATTGTAGATTCTTACTTTTTTGGCCTATATTTTGTAATTTCGATTATTTTGGCCGAAATTTTCTTTATTTTCGATTCGTTTTTTAAAAATTTTGATTTTTTGGTCTACCACATTGATTTTTGGGTACGAATTTTAGATTTTAGGTCTTAATTTTTTATTTTTGTTCCATTTTTAGATTTTCTTAACTTGAATTATAGATTTTATTGTGCGAATTTTTTTAAAATTTTTATTTTTGCTATTATTTTCGAATTTCTCGTTGGAACTTATTTTAAGCTAAAAAGACTTATTTTTGGGGCTGAAAATGGCAAATTATTTTTCTTTTGCTTGTATTTTCAATTATTTTGGTCTGCATTTTTATTTTTAAACCAGGATTTTTGATTTTTGGCCGATATTTTAGATCTTTGGCTGTTTTGGCCAAAATATTCGAATGGTCTAGGAATATAAATGGTTCTTTGTTTCTTCAAAATAGGAGGGGGGGGGGGGGGGGGTATTGTATAAATGGCTCTTTCATCAACATGTTCTACGAGCCGTCACTGCATATAATTACTTGATTAATAGTGACACTACCTCCCGGACTATAGGGATAGACAGTTACATAGAGAATGATATAATTTGTAAATATTTTCTGGTCACACAGAAACCTATATCTCTAGATTTTTACTTATTTTGAACGTCAGATGACGTATACATGCCCATATAAGTATTTTTAACTTGCGATATCCCATGAATTATAATTCGAAGGTGAAAAAGGATACATGTTTTGCTATATAATCACATAAACTACAAACTTAGTATAAACTATTTTGATGATAACACTTACCATTTGAGAGATATTTGCAAACAACTGATTTTTTGACACAAATATATTCGATTATGTGAATGATACACACAGCATCTTTGATTTTCCTTAGTTTGTGCTAAATTTAAACTAGCAGACAAAATTTTTCAATTAATTTAATTCTGCGGTGCTTTTAACCGCCCCCGCACCATTCATCTTTTGTGCTAGGCCGAGTGCAAGCAAATTGGCCTCCCTAAAAGCACAACGCGATAAGTTCTTTGAATGGACGGACGAACGGCTTAAAGGGCCTCGCCATTAAAATTTGCATTCTCAAAGAGTTCTAAAGGCTAGGGACAACAATTGAAGATGTGGATGAGTCAGTCCTAAATTAAATATTTTTTTACAAATTCAGGAACCTTTAAATTAGGCGAATTCTTCAAGTTTTTAATTATTTCCACAGATGTTTCTTATGTAAAGAGGACCAAAAATGTATACAAGTTTCAACATGAAAAATTTGAATTTTAATTGAAACCCGTTCTAGATGCAATTGTAAACTTAAACGTAAATTTTGTAAAAATTACATTGTCGGGAAATTTAGATTCTTGAAAATGTTAATGTTAAAAATAAATGTTTCAATTTTAAGTTGATTCCATTGATATGCATTTTTTCAATTTCAATAATACGTAAATTGTTTTTAAAACAATGAAAAACATAGAAATAATTATAACGGCCATTTCAACCATGGAAAAGTCAGAACGTTAGATAAAAACGGAAGTAAATACATTTTTTTTTGGTAGTAAAAACGTGGAATTTTTGATTGCAAAAAGAAATTTGTTTTTCTTTCGGTGAAAGTTATTTTTTTTATATCAATTAATTATGCATCGTTCTGTCTCGGGTTATCAACTTTGCTTCTTCCCAATTAATTCCCTTTCTCTCTATCTTAATCTCTCTATTTCTCTGATTCCGCCCTTCCATTGCTCTCTCTCTCTCTCTATCTTAATCTACGGGTGTGTAATTAGCAATAGATTTTAAAAATTCATTTCTCGGAGAAAAGAAAAGCAATTCGAAAAAAAAGTTAACCATACCATTAGAGAAGGTCTAAATTAATGACACAAAAAAATCAACCCTTAATTTTAACCCTTTATATTTTTTCAGCCCTTTCAAAAAAGTTTTTTTTTTTAAGTTTGCAATCTGCCATAAATAAATAAAAATGCTTATTCTTATCACTAATACAAGTACTTTAATAATCAAGAGTCAAAAAAACGTTACGGGCCCTCTTTCAACAAAAAAAAAATTCTCCGTAAGTCCCAGAAATCCGCACCCCGCGATTTAAATCTTGATTTTTGACAAAGTTTGCAACCAGCCATAACTAAATAAAAATTCTTATTCTTATCACTAATAAAGGTACTTTCATAATCAAAAGTCAAAAAAACTTTACGAGCACTCCTTCAACCCAGAAAAAAATAATTTCTCCGTAAGTCGCGGAAATCCACACCTCGCGATATAAATCTCGATTTTTGACAAAGTTTGCAATCAGCCATAACTAAATAAAAATTCTTATTCTTGTCACTAATATAGGTACTTTCATAATCAAAAATCAAAAAACCGTTACGGGCACTTCTTCAACCCAGAAAAAAATAATTTCTCCGTAAGTCGCGGAAATCCACACCTCGCGATATAAATCTTGATTTTTGACAAAGTTTGCAATCAGCTATAACTAAATAAAAATTCTTATTCTTATCACTAATAAAGGTACTTTCATAATCAAAAGTCAAAAAAAACGTTACGGGCACTTCTTCAACCCAGAAAAAAATAATTTCTCCGTAAGTCGCGGAAATCCACACCTCGCGATATAAATCTTGATTTTTGACAAAGTTTGCAATCAGCTATAACTAAATAAAAATTCTTATTCTTATCACTAATAAAGGTACTTTCATAATCAAAAGTCAAAAAAAACGTTACGGGCACTTCTTCAACCCAGAAAAAAATAATTTCTCCGTAAGTCGCGGAAATCCACACCTCGCGATATAAATCTTGATTTTTGACAAAGTTTGCAATCAGCTATAACTAAATAAAAATTCTTATTCTTATCACTAATAAAGGTACTTTCATAATCAAAAGTCAAAAAAACGTTACGGGCACTTCTTCAACCCAGAAAAAAATAATTTCTCCGTAAGTCGCGGAAATCCACATCTCGCGATATAAATCTCGATTTTTGACAAAGTTTGCAATCAGCCATAACTAAATGAAAATTCTTATTCTTATCACTAATAAAGGTATTTTCATAATCAAAAGCCAAAAATACGTTACGGGCACTCCTTCAACCCAGAAAAAAATAATTTCTCCGTAAGTCGCGGAAATCCACATTTCGGGATATAAATCTCGATTTTTAACAAAGTTTGCAATCAGCCATAACTAAATAAAAATTCTTATTCTTATCACTAATAAAGGTACTTTCATAATCAGAAGTCAAAAAAACGTTACGGGCACTTCTTTAACCCAGAAAAAAATAATTTCTCCGTAAGTCGCAGAAATCCACATTTCGAGATATAAATCTCGATTTTTGACAAAGTTTGCAATCAGCCATAACTAAATAAAAATTCTTATTCTTATCACTAATAAAGGTATTTTCATAATCAAAAGTCAAAAAACGCTACGGGCTTTCTTCAACCCAGAAAAAAATCATTTCTCCGTAAGTCGCGGAAATCCACATTTCGGGATATAAATCTCGATTTTTAACAAAGTTTGCAATCAGCCATAACTAAATAAAAATTCTTATTCTTATCACTAATAAAGGTACTTTCATAATCAAAAGTCAAAAAAACGTTACGGGCACTTCTTTAACCCAGAAAAAAATAATTTCTCCGTAAGTCGCAGAAATCCACATTTCGAGATATAAATCTCGATTTTTGACAAAGTTTGCAATCAGCCATAACTAAATAAAAATTCTTATTCTTATCACTAATAAAGGTACTTTCATAATCAAAAGTCAAAAAAACGTTACGGGCACTTCTTTAACCCAGAAAAAAATAATTTCTCCGTAAGTCGCAGAAATCCACATTTCGAGATATAAATCTCGATTTTTGACAAAGTTTGCAATCAGCCATAACTAAATAAAAATTCTTATTCTTATCACTAATAAAGGTATTTTCATAATCAAAAGTCAAAAAACGCTACGGGCTTTCTTCAACCCAGAAAAAAATCATTTCTCCGTAAGTCGCGGAAATCCACACCTCGCGATATAAATCTCGATTTTTGACAAAGTTTGCAATCAGCCATAACTAAATAAAAATTCTTATTCTTATCACTAATAAAGGTACTTTCATAATCAAAAGTCAAAAAAGCGCTACGGACACTTCTTCAACCCAGAAAAAAATAATTTCTCCGTAAGTCGCGGAAATCCTCACCTCGCGATATAAATCTGAATTTTGACAAAGTTTGCAATCAGCCATAACTAAATAAAAATTATTATTCTTATCACTAATAAAGGTACTTTTATAATAAAAAGCCAAAGAAACGTTACGGGCACTTCTTCAACCCAGAAAAAAATAATTTCTCCGTAAGTCGCGGAAATCCACATTTCGGGATATAAATCTCGATTTTTGACAAAGTTTGCAATCAGCCATAACTAAATAAAAATTCTTATTCTTATCACTAATATAGGTACTTTCATAATCAAAAATCAAAAAACCGTTACGGGCACTTCTTCAACCCAGAAAAAAATAATTTCTCCGTAAGTCGCGGGAATCCACACCTCGCGATATAAATCTCGATTTTTGACAAAGTTTACAATCAGACATAACTAAATAAAAATTCTTATTCTTATCACTAATAAAGGTACTTTTATAATCAAAAGTCAAAAAAACGTTACGGGCACTTCTTCAACCCAGAAAAAAATAATTTCTCCGTAAGTCGCGGAAATCCACACCTCGCGATATAAATCTCGATTTTTGACAAAGTTTGCAATCAGCCATAACTAAATAAAAATTCTTATTCTTATCACTAATATAGGTACTTTCATAATCAAAAATCAAAAAACCGTTACGGGCACTTCTTCAATCAAGAAAAAAATAATTTAATTAATTCCCTCGCGATATAAATCTCGATTTTTGACAAAGTTTGCAATCAGCCATAACTAAATAAAAATTCTTATTCTTATCACTAATATAGGTACTTTCATAATCAAAAATCAAAAAAACGTTACGGGCACTTCTTCAACCCAGAAAAAAATAATTTCTCCGTAAGTCGCGGAAATCCACACCTCGCGATATAAATCTCGATTTTTGACAAAGTTTGCAATCAGCCATAACTAAATAAAAATTCTTGTTCTTATCACTAATAAAGGTACTTTCATAATCAAAAGTCAAAAAAACGTTACGGGCACTCCTTCAACCCAGAAAAAAATAATTTCTCCGTAAGTCGCGGAAATCCACACCTCGCGATATAAATCTCGTTTTCTGACAAAGTTTGCAATCAGCCATAACTAAATAAAAATTCTTATTCTTATCACTAATATAGGTACTTTCATAATCAAAAATCAAAAAACCGTTACGGGCACTTCTTCAATCAAGAAAAAAATAATTTAATTAATTCCCTCGCGATATAAATCTCGATTTTTGACAAAGTTTGCAATCAGCCATAACTAAATAAAAATTCTTATTCTTATCACTAATATAGGTACTTTCATAATCAAAAATCAAAAAACCGTTACGGGCACTTCTTCAATCAAGAAAAAAATAATTTAATTAATTCCCTCGCGATATAAATCTCGATTTTTGACAAAGTTTGCAATCAGCCATAACTAAATAAAAATTCTTATTCTTATCACTAATATAGGTACTTTCATAATCAAAAATCAAAAAACCGTTACGGGCACTTCTTCAATCAAGAAAAAAATAATTTAATTAATTCCCTCGCGATATAAATCTCGATTTTTGACAAAGTTTGCAATCAGCCATAACTAAATAAAAATTCTTATTCTTGTCACTAATATAGGTACTTTCATAATCAAAAATCAAAAAACCGTTACGGGCACTTCTTCAACCCAGAAAAAAATAATTTCTCCGTAAGTCGCGGGAATCCACACCTCGCGATATAAATCTCGATTTTTGACAAAGTTTGCAATCAGCCATAACTAAATAAAAATTCTTATTCTTATCACTAATATAGGTACTTTCATAATCAAAAGTCAAAAGAACGTTACGGGCACTTCTTCAACCCAGACAAAAATAATTTCTCCGTAAGTCGCGGAAGTCCACACCTCACGATATAAATCTCGATTTTTGACAAAGTTTGCAATCAGCCATAACTAAATAAAAATTCTTATTCTTATCACTAATAAAGGTACTTTTATAATCAAAAGTCAAAAAAACGTTACGGGCACTTCTTCAACCCAGAAAAAATAATTTCTCTATAAGTCGCGGAAATCCACATTTCGGGATATAAATCTCGATTTTTGACAAAGTTTGCAATCAACCATAACTAAATAAAAATTCTTATTCTTATCACTAATATAGGTACTTTCATAATCAAAAGTCAAAAGAACGTTACGGGCACTTCTTCAACCCAGAAAAAAATAATTTCTCCGTAAGTCGCGGAAGTCCACACCTCACGATATAAATCTCGATTTTTGACAAAGTTTGCAATCAGCCATAACTAAATAAAAATTCTTATTCTTATCACTAATAAAGGTACTTTTATAATCAAAAGTCAAAAAAACGTTACGGGCACTTCTTCAACCCAGAAAAAATAATTTCTCTATAAGTCGCGGAAATCCACATTTCGGGATATAAATCTCGATTTTTGACAAAGTTTGCAATCAGCCATAACTAAATAAAAATTATTATTCTTATCACTAATATAGGTACTTTCATAATCAAAAGTCAAAGAAACATCACGGGCACTCCTTCAACCCAGAAAAAAATAATTTCTCCGTAAGTCGCGGAAATCCACACCTCGCGATATAAATCTCGATTTTTGAGAAAGTTTGCAATCAGCCATAACCAAATAAAAATTCTTATTCTTATCACTTATAAAGGTACTTTCATAATCAAAAGTCAAAAAAACGTTATGGGCACTTCTTCAACCCAGAAAAAAATCATTTCTCCGTAAGTCGCGGAAATCCACATTTCGGGATATAAATCTCCATTTTTGACTAAGTTTGCAATCAGCCATAACTAAATAAAAATTCTTATTTTTGTCACTAATAAAGGTACTTTCATAATCAAAAGCCAAAAAAGCGCTACGGGCACTTCTTCAACCCATAAAAAAATAATTTCTCCGTAAGTCGCGGAAATCCACACCTCGCGATATAAATCTCGAATTTTGACAAAAGTTTGCAATCAGCCATAACTAAATAAAAATTCTTATTCTTATCACTAATAAAGGTACTTTCATAATCAAAAGCCAAAAAAACGCTACGGACATTCCTTCAACCCAGAAAAAAATAATTTCTCCGTAAGTCGCGGAAATCCACACCTCGCGATTTAATTTATGCCTTAGAAAATAATTTATTCATCCCTCTTAGGTGAAATATTCACACCTGAAATAAATCGACTTCAAGTGAAGCTGTAAACTTGGCAAATCGACCTTCTCCTCGGCATTAAGGTTGATAAATAAATCCCCTTAACTTACGCCCCCATGAGCAAGGTCCGACCACTGCTCGCCAGGATAATTTGGCGAGTTCTTAAGTACTTGAGGAACCGCATCCATAAATTAGACTGATTAATATTTAACAAGTATGATGAGGAACGTGCATGATACTACCGCAGGGAGGCGTCGATTTTCCCTTCGTGCCAAGAAATAGATCGGGGTGCGAATTTACTAGGTGACCACGACCTTCGCCTGGGCGGCGGCCCTTAACTCCGACACGTAGGGGGGCGGTTTCTTGGCCAGGCTTGCATGCGGCATGTCGAGGTTGGGGTTGACGCAGTGTGAGCAAGTTTTATACGTACGTGTATACCCTTAAGAAAATTTGAAAAAATTAAAATCTACACCCTTTACTCTAGCATTTCTAGTTCAATAATGTAGGTACCTGGAAACTTAATTAATTAGATTTAACTAGACCCTGGCACTGAGTATACATTAATTTTTTAATGACCTTTGGAATGCTTAAACCTTGTTGGAGATATCTTTACAATGTTCTATTCGAAATAGATTTTTTCCACTTTGGATTAATAATCGACCTTTTGTTATATCAAAAATAGTTTAATAATGAGATTTTTTATTTTACAGTTTTTGCTCATTATTAAACCATTTGTGGTAACATTTTAGTTGTTGCGATTGGCAGTACTTAAACGTGACATATGTCGACATCAAAATGTAAAATTGCCGCTAATTCATAGGATAATTGGAACCGTCCAATGCGTTACACACTGAATATGTTCGAATACATATTAAGGAGTTCGCCACCACTACCACCAAGGTTAAAGAAAACGGAGGCGTCATATTGTTAAATTTTTATCCGCGTGGAAAATGTAGAAACTAGGTGACAATGGCCGGACGCATGAATTCACTTGGCTCTTGGTGGCGACGTTTAGGTAACACAACATACACAGAAGAAAGCTTGTAATTTATTATATGTATTATCACTTTGTTTGCAAAACGAATATCACGGAAGAAGCAGCGAGAGTATAATGCATGTTTCATTCGCGGCGAAAAAGAGCCGCTTGTGTCGGTGTGGATTTTTAATTAGCGTCGATCGATGCCTGACACGAGGAACGAGAAACATATGTAAACATAACCTTAAATTTCGATTATCATTTAGGCGTTGTATTATTTTATAAGATTAAATTGGTTACAACTTACGTGGAAATAGTTTGTTTATCGCACCCTTGGCAACCTCCCTTATTTTTGGAGGTGTGTAAGTAATATTCTTGATTTAATATATTTAAAAATTAACTATTGAAATCGCCGTAGAAATACGTATGTCAAATATTAAATTCGTTCGAAAGGATCAAATGTTTTTAGTGCTGCCAAATGTTAAAAGATAAAACTCACTATGTTTAAGTATATACTTTATTTTAGAAATAAATCCTTAACTAAAACCAAAGTAGAAAAAATAGTATATTATACTTGTTTAATAAGAGACATTGTGGGGCTGCGCGAGTCGTGCTCCAATCCCACTCATGCCACAATATACCCTCTTATTAAACTGGTGTAATAATGTACTATTATTCAATATATCTGCAATAAGTGAGGTTGTCTCAAATTTCATTCAGTTTGATTCATTTAAAATCTTCTTTAAAAATGAATGCAAAACATGTTAATTTGAATTATCCAACGCCGATTAGTAAATGTACAAATTGAACGAATTAACAGAAGCGAAGTGTTCTCTATGCAAATGTTCAATTCCTTCACTAATTGTTTTTGAAGTGCGCTGCGTAAACTCGATCGAAAACTTTGCAACTTCCCGCAGCCCTAGAAGTAAACTAAGTACCAACTTAATTAATTATAATTATATTTACTTGTCGCCGGCTATCATGGCTCGTTTGTCTAGACTCTAGACGCATCGGGTTTCGTGATTAATAGTGCATTATAGTTGCAGTTAAGTTTCAAAGATAAATTAAGGTCTTTAAGTTTGTGCGCAGTTTAAATTATGGCCAGTAGTTTCATAATTAACGGGATGCTTTTAATTGGTCTATTCGGACTCGACTGCTGTTAATTATTTTTTTATGTGAGTAAATTTGCTTGTGGAGTTTGCTTAATTTTCGGGTAATGGGAAATAACTTTTAGACGTTTTATATCACTATTTATTATTATTATTATTATTATTATTTATTGTTATCGTTATTTGTATACCTAGACGCGATAGTTTAGATTTTCCAGGCTGACAGAAGCAATTCTAGATTTAATACACTGAACATATAAAATTATTTTTGTCTACGAGTTAAAAAAATATTGAACGAGTGAAAAATCATTACTTTTATTTTTTCATGTGGGAGGGCGAATTTGTTACAAGAGTTGATTTTTTTAAACTCTTCTTAGGACTACTAACAAATAACTTATTGAAACAACTACTTCAGGTAGTCTCAAATTTATTTGTGAAAAATTAAATTTAAAAAAAATGCATTGCATAGAAGATCGATGAAAATCGACGAAAAGTTATGACATGAATTGCCAGCCACGGGTTTCCCGGCGCTGCCACCATAAAGCAAAATATCACCAATTTCAATAAAATGTTAATTGATCTTCTTTTTGGTCTCAACCATAGAAGATTTAATTGCGAAAATGAATTGAATAATTTTACGTTAATCTCTAATTTTGTATTACATATTTTTTTCAGAATTGAATGGTCAACTTAAAAAAAAAAAAAAAAAAACAAAAGTTAGTGTTTGACCTAATTTACAAACAATTTTAAACGCCACCAATGTTTTTCATAGTTCTATTAGCAATATTAGACAATAATTGAATAATTTTTCTCACCCTTTGTTTTAATTTTTTTTCTGAAATGCGTAATATGGCAAATTAAAAAAAATCAAAAGTTATTGTTTGACCTCATTTACAAATCATTTTGATGGCTAGAAATTTTCTTCGTAGTTCTATTAATAATATTAAACAATAATTAGAGGATCATTTTTCTTCCACCTTGTTTAAATATTTTTTTCCTGAAACGCGAAACATTCGAAACATTTCAACTTTAAAAAAAATCAAAAGTGACTGTTTATTACATTTACCACAAATGTTCTTCACAGTTCTATTAGTAATATTAGTCAACAATTAGAGGACCATTTTTCTTCCGCTTTGTTTAAATTATTTTTTTCCTAAAATGCGCAACAATCGAAGACACAGTCAACTTAAAAAAATAAAAATTACTGTTTAACCTGATTTACCAATTATTTTGATAGCCACAAATGTTCTTCATAGTTTTATTAACAATATTAGACAACAATTAGAGGATCATTTTTCTTCCGCTTTGTTTAAATTATTTTTTCCTAAAATGCGCAACAATCGAAGACATGGTCATTTTAAAAAATAAAAATTTACTGTTTGACCTTATTTAAAAATGATTTTGACAGCCACAAATGTTCTTCATAGTTCTATTATCAATATTAGACAACAATCAGATGACCATTTTTCTTCCACTTTGTTTAAATTTTTTTTTCTCCTAAAATACGCCACAATCGAAGACTTGGTCATTTAAAAAAATCAAAATTTACTGTTTGACCTCATTTAAAAACGATTTTGACAGCCACAAATGTTCTTCATAGTTCTATTAACAATATTAGACAGCAATTAAAGGACCATTTTTATTCCACTTTGTTTAAATTATTTTTTCCTAAAATGCGCAACAATCGAAGACATTGACAGCTTAAAAAAAAAAATTACTGTTTGACCTCATTTAAAAATGATTTTGATAGCCACAAATGTTCTTCATAGTTCTATTAATAATATTAGACAACAATTGGAGGACCATTTTTCTTCCACTTTGTTTAAATTAATTTTTCCTAAAATGCGCAAAAATCGAAGACATGGACAGCTAAAAAAATCAAAATTTACTGTTTGACCACATTTAGAAATGATTTTGATAGCCACAAATGTTCTTCATAGTTCTATTAACAATATTAGACAACAATTAGAGAACCATTTTTCTTCCACTTTGTTTAAATTAATTTTTCCTAAAATGCGCAAAAATCGAAGACATGGACAGCTTAAAAAATCAAAATTTACTGTTTGACCACATTTAGAAATGATTTTGGCAGCCACAAATGTTCTTCATAGTTTTATTAACAATATTAGACAACAATTAGAGGACCATTTTTCTTCCGCTTTGTTTAAATTATTTTTTCCTAAAATGCGCAACAATCGAAGACATGGTCATTTTAAAAAATAAAAATTTACTGTTTGACCTTATTTAAAAATGATTTTGACAGCCACAAATGTTCTTCATAGTTCTATTATCAATATTAGACAACAATCAGATGACCATTTTTCTTCCACTTTGTTTAAATTTTTTTTTCTCCTAAAATACGCCACAATCGAAGACTTGGTCATTTAAAAAAATCAAAATTTACTGTTTGACCTCATTTAAAAACGATTTTGACAGCCACAAATGTTCTTCATAGTTCTATTAACAATATTAGACAGCAATTAAAGGACCATTTTTATTCCACTTTGTTTAAATTATTTTTTCCTAAAATGCGCAACAATCGAAGACATTGACAGCTTAAAAAAAAAAATTACTGTTTGACCTCATTTAAAAATGATTTTGATAGCCACAAATGTTCTTCATAGTTCTATTAATAATATTAGACAACAATTGGAGGACCATTTTTCTTCCACTTTGTTTAAATTAATTTTCCCTAAAATGAGCAACAATCGAAGACACGGACAGCTTAAAAAATCAAAATTTACTGTTTGACCTCATTTAAAAACGATTTTGACAGCCACAAATGTTCTTCATAGTTCTATTAACAATATTAGACAGCAATTAAAGGACCATTTTTATTCCACTTTGTTTAAATTATTTTTTCCTAAAATGCGCAACAATCGAAGACATTGACAGCTTAAAAAAAAAAATTACTGTTTGACCTCATTTAAAAATGATTTTGATAGCCACAAATGTTCTTCATAGTTCTATTAATAATATTAGACAACAATTGGAGGACCATTTTTCTTCCACTTTGTTTAAATTAATTTTTCCTAAAATGCGCAAAAATCGAAGACATGGACAGCTAAAAAAATCAAAATTTACTGTTTGACCACATTTAGAAATGATTTTGATAGCCACAAATGTTCTTCATAGTTCTATTAACAATATTAGACAACAATTAGAGAACCATTTTTCTTCCACTTTGTTTAAATTAATTTTTCCTAAAATGCGCAAAAATCGAAGACATGGACAGCTTAAAAAATCAAAATTTACTGTTTGACCACATTTAGAAATGATTTTGGCAGCCACAAATGTTCTTCATAGTTTTATTAACAATATTAGACAACAATTAGAGGATCATTTTTCTTCCGCTTTGTTTAAATTATTTTTTCCTAAAATGCGCAACAATCGAAGACATGGTCATTTTAAAAAATAAAAATTTACTGTTTGACCTTATTTAAAAATGATTTTGACAGCCACAAATGTTCTTCATAGTTCTATTATCAATATTAGACAACAATCAGATGACCATTTTTCTTCCACTTTGTTTAAATTTTTTTTTCTCCTAAAATACGCCACAATCGAAGACTTGGTCATTTAAAAAAATCAAAATTTACTGTTTGACCTCATTTAAAAACGATTTTGACAGCCACAAATGTTCTTCATAGTTCTATTAACAATATTAGACAGCAATTAAAGGACCATTTTTATTCCACTTTGTTTAAATTATTTTTTCCTAAAATGCGCAACAATCGAAGACATTGACAGCTTAAAAAAAAAAATTACTGTTTGACCTCATTTAAAAATGATTTTGATAGCCACAAATGTTCTTCATAGTTCTATTAATAATATTAGACAACAATTGGAGGACCATTTTTCTTCCACTTTGTTTAAATTAATTTTCCCTAAAATGAGCAACAATCGAAGACACGGACAGCTTAAAAAATCAAAATTTACTGTTTGACCTCATTTAAAAACGATTTTGACAGCCACAAATGTTTTTCATAGTTCTATTAACAATATTAGACAGCAATTAAAGGACCATTTTTATTCCACTTTGTTTAAATTATTTTTTCCTAAAATGCGCAAAAATTGAAGACATGGACAGCTTAAAAAATCAAAATTTACTGTTTGACCACATTTAAAAATGATTTTGACAGCCACAAATGTTCTTCATAGTTCTATTAACAATATTAGACAACAATTAGAGGACCATTTTTCTTCCACTTTGTTTAAATTAATTTTTCCTAAAATGCTCAACAATCGAAGACATGGTCATTTAAAAAAATCAAAATTTACTGTTTGACCATATTTAAAACTTATTTTGACAGCCACAAATGTTCTTCATAGTTTTATTAACAATATTAGACAACAATTAGAGGACCATTTTTCTTCCACTTTGTTTAAATTAATTTTTCCTAAAATGCGCAACAATCGAAGACATGGTCATTTAAAAAAATCAAAATTTACTGTTTGACCACATTTAAAAATGATTTTGATAGCCACAAATGTTCTTCATAGTTCTATTAACAGAATTAGACAACAATTAGACGACCATTTTTCTTCCACTTTGTTTAAATTATGTTTTATTAAAATGTGCAACAATCGAAGACACAGTCAACTTAAAAAATTAAAATTTACTGTTTAACCTGATTTACTAATTATTTTGATAACCAAAAATGTTCTTCATAGTTCTATTAACAATATTAGACAACAATTAGAGGACCATTTTTCTTCCACTTTGTTTAAATTAATTTTCCCTAAAATGAGCAACAATCGAAGACACGGACAGCTTAAAAAATCAAAATTTACTGTTTGACCTCATTTAAAAACGATTTTGACAGCCACAAATGTTTTTCATAGTTCTATTAACAATATTAGACAGCAATTAAAGGACCATTTTTATTCCACTTTGTTTAAATTATTTTTTCCTAAAATGCGCAAAAATTGAAGACATGGACAGCTTAAAAAATCAAAATTTACTGTTTGACCACATTTAAAAATGATTTTGACAGCCACAAATGTTCTTCATAGTTCTATTAACAATATTAGACAACAATTAGAGGACCATTTTTCTTCCACTTTGTTTAAATTAATTTTTCCTAAAATGCTCAACAATAGAAGATATGGTCATTTAAAAAAATCAAAATTTACTGTTTGACCATATTTAAAAATGATTTTGATAGCCACAAATGTTCTTCATAGTTCTATTAACAATATTAGACAACAATTAGAGGACCATTTTTCTTCCACTTTGTTTAAATTAATTTTTCCTAAAATGCTCAACAATCGAAGACATGGTCATTTAAAAAAATCAAAATTTACTGTTTGACCATATTTAAAAATGATTTTGACTGCCACAAATGTTCTTCATAGTTCTATTAACAATATTAGACAACAATTAGAGGACCATTTTTCTTCCACTTTGTTTAAATTATTTTTTCCTAAAATGCGCAACAATCGAAGACATGGACAGCTTAAAAAAATCAAAATTTACTGTTTGACCTTATTTAAAAATGATTTTGATAGCCACAAATGTTCTTCATAGTTCTAATATGACTGGACTATTAGTTGTTACATTTGTACTTGTTATGTATACTTGTATATTTGGTCGGTATGCTATATTTATAAAAATCAATATTCAATGTACTAAAAAATCGCTACTTGCTGTTTCCAAATAATCGTTTCTTTCTTACATTTTATTTTTGGTATCGCGGGCTACAAAATTTTTATTTTGACACACCTGTTGTGCATGATATATCTTTCGGCTGATATAATATAATGTTGAACGTATGCGAACTGCCGGTTAATTGGCTTGGAATGTCAATCCTACTGCAGTCTAAACTTCCACAAAATTTTTATCACCTCTTTAGAAACTTTCTTTTTGGAAGGAAGAATTAAATTAATAACCATAACTATTCGAAAGTTCCACCAATTCCTGCCTTTAACTTTCTAAGGGTTTTCCCATGACCCACATCCCCAAACTCAACTTCCACACGAGTATGCGAGTTTTTTTTTTTCTTTACGGAGGGTGTCACGAAATAGAAATCACCACCAGTTTTACGACGCACATCATCGGAAAACCCGCCCTCGGGTTTTTTTTTATGGATCCTCCATAAAAGAAGTACTCGGGTGATATTTACAATTAGCATATTAATTGAAACGCTTTGGAGATGCAGATGTTTAATTTTCAGCACGGCTTCATTTTCGACCGCGAAGTGAAACTATTAGGGAGTGCTGCAGAGGTGTTAATTTTGTTGCATAACGGCCCTACGTGTCTTGATGAAGTGCACCCTTGATTGCACGACGTATACCCTCCAGAGGGCTCAATTTTCATCGCGGCGCATTAATCTTCCCCGGGTTGTGGTTTTAATTTGAGTGGATCTTGTCGAATTAGTGAAGGCTGAAGGTTGCGTATACTTCACATTTAATGGTAATATGATACATTCTTGTATTGTTAATGAGGGGTTCCGGTGTTAATTTGCAATTCTGATGCTTTATAACGAAGACGATTATAAACGGGTGTGAAGTTAGCAATAGATTTTAAAATTCATTTTTTGTACATTTTCCAAAAACCTGGGAAAGGCTTAATTGGAAAATAAAGAGAAAACGCATTTTCGGAGATTGCGGCGGATAATTTTTTTTTCAAAGTGATCAAGGGGCCCGCACGTTCTTTTTATTTCTCCATTTGTTAGGCCTATATGTCTAGATTGTTTATATATTTTTAACTTTTTTATGGCGGTCATCGAACTTTGAAAAAAACTTCGGTTAACGTGACGGCGCATGCATTTTCGGAGAGTGTGTAGTATTGTTTATTTTTTTTCAAAGTGATCTAGGGGCCGGCACGTTTTTTTATTTCTCCTGTTGCTAGGCCTGTATGTCTAGATTGTTTATAAATTTTTAACTTTTTTATGGCGGTCATCGAACTTTGAAAAAAACTTCAGTTAACGTGACGGCGCATGCATTTTCGGAGAGTGTGTAGGATTGTTTATTTTTTTTCAAAGTGATCAAGGGGCCGGCACGTTCTTTTTATTTCTCCATTTGTTAGGCCTGTATGTCTAGACTGTTTATATATTTTTAGCTTTTTTATGGCGGTCACCGAACTTTGAAAAAAACTTCAGTTAACGTGACGGCGCATGCATTTTCGGAGAGTGTAGGATTGTTTTTTTTTTTTCAAAGTGATCAAGGGGCCGGCACGTTCTTTTTATTTCTCCATTTGTTAGGCCTGTATGTCTAGACTGTTTATATATTTTTAGCTTTTTTATGGCGGTCACCGAACTTTGAAAAAAACTTCAGTTAACGTGACGGCGCATGCATTTTCGGAGAGTGTAGGATTGTTTTTTTTTTTTCAAAGTGATCAAGGGGCCGGCACGTTCTTTTTATTTCTCCATTTGTTAGGCCTGTATGTCTAGATTGTTTATAAATTTTTAATTTTTTTGTGGCGGTCATCGAACTTTGAAAAAAACTTCAGTTAACGTGACGGCGCATGCATTTTCGGAGAGTGTGTAGGATTGTTTATTTTTTTTCAAAGTGATCAAGGGGCTGGCACGTTCTTTTTATTTCTCCATTTGTAAGGCCTGTATGTCTAGATTGTTTATAAATTTTTAACTTTTTTGTGGCGGTCATCGAACTTTGAAAAAAACTTCAATTAACGTGACGGCGCATGCATTTTCGGAGAGTGTGTAGGATTGTTTTTTTTTTTTTCAAAGTGATCAAGGGGCCGGCACGTTCTTTTTATTTCTCCATTTGTTAGGCCTGTATGTCTAGATTGTTTATAAATTTTTAACTTTTTTGTGGCGGTCATCGAACTTTGAAAAAAACTTCAATTAACGTGACGGCGCATGCATTTTCGGAGAGTGTGTAGTATTGTTTATTTTTTTTCAAAGTGATCAAGGGGCCGGCACGTTCTTTTTATTTCTCCATTTGTTAGGCCTGTTTGATAAGATCATACATGACCCCGTTTTAGTTATCCGTAAAGCGATGATAGCGTCTTTTATAAACCAACTCGTTATCTAAGGGTTAAAATGTACGCACCGCAGAAGATAAATGCAAGAATAAACATTAGTAAATTATTGATTTAAGAACAATGTAATTTTTATATGGAAATCAGGGCGCGCGTATTAATTGCCCTTTTGCGTAGATAATGCGCGACGGGGCGGCACGCGATCCGTTGCGGGGGCTGCTTACTACACCCCCCCACCCCCCACACACACACCCCACACCGCGCTCTGGCTGACAGTCGCGCAAATCTTGATGCTGCAATCTGATTTTTTATGAAAGGTCCCTCGATAAAACGAAATTTATGCCTGTATGTGAGGAATCGCGCACCTTTCTTTTGTTATTACGTTTACTGGGGTGCAGCACTTAATTTTATTCATAAAAAAAAAACGAAATTACTCCGCATACAATAATCGTGTTTCGGAGGTTCGCATAAAGAAAACCGCATAGCGCGACTGCCAGAAAATGTAATTTACGAAATTAAATTATTGCCATAACTACCCCCACAACGAGTAAGGTTATTTATTGCTGACTGTCACAACATTTACCAGTCATAAAATGTATTTATTGTAGTGGGTAGTTAACAGTAGTTAAAAAACGCAAATATGAGATTCTTTATTAGTCCATTATGGCCGTAATTCACATGTTTCCCACAGCATGATATAATTTATATCCGTATCCAAAAATATTAAAATTCTCCTTTTGAAAGAACAACTATATAAAGTCTGGCCGCGCTATGAAGGCATCTGAGGTGATTAACGTTTACACTTTACTTGCTAGCTATTGGTGCAGTATCAGCTCCCATTTATAAAGTAGTGGTTCTTAAATGCTTACAGATAACTTTGGAAATAAATATGCATACAACCCAACGCTTATTGTGAATCTCAGGTATTCGAGACGCATCGAATGAGGGCGGTCCAAGATGCCTTCATAGCGCGGCTAGACTTTAAATATGGTATCGAATATAATCGTGAAAAATTAAATAACGGGTGCATCTGTTGCGATAGCATTTGAAACTTGAATAATTTTTGATGTGGACAACTTTTTTTACACAAACTTTATTTGTTCCTTTCTATTTTATTTCCATCATGTTTTGAATATAATATCCAACAAATAACCGCCTTTATTTTTAATGCAAAAAGATGCCTTTTTTCGTTAACACATTTTCCAGTGTCTCGGTGGTAATAAGCGATATTTCCCGGCGAATATTTCAATTTCAAAAATAATCTCTGCTGGAATTAGCTTAATTTCAAATTCTGTATTGAATTTTCTAGTTTTTGACATTCGACTAAAACAATAGACATATTACAACTAAAAACAGAATGGCAACACCGAAAACTAAGAAAATTGCATTTCGTGCTTATAAAAATGATAAAAAAATCATTTCTGCTGGAATTAGCTTTAAAACTTCAAAAGGCATCCTGAATAATCTAATTTTTGACATCTGATTAAAACATTTAATATACTATAACTAAAAAAAAATGAAACACTGAAAACTTGAAATGAAGAAAAGAAAATTGCATTTCGAGCGTGTAAAAATTGTAAAAAAATCATCTGTGTTTGAATTAGCTTAAAAATTTCAAATTCCATCCTGAATAAAGTAGTCATTGACATTCGACTGGAACAATAGCTGAAATATCTGAAAATAACATGGCACCAATGATAACTTTAAATTGAGAAAAGAAAATTGCATTTTGTGTTTATAAAAATTGTAAAAAATTAATCTCTGCTGGAATATGCTTTAAAACTTTTAAATTCCTGCTGAATGAACTAATTTTTGACATATATTTAAAAAATTCATATACCACAGCTAAAACTAAAATGCCAACACTAAAAACTTGATATAGAGCAAAGAAAATTACATTTTCTAATTATAAAAATTGTAAAAAAATCATTTCTGCTGGAATTAGCTTAAAAACTTCAAATGCAGCCTTAATGAACTAATTTTTGACATCGAGTTAAAACAATTGATAGGCCACAGCTAATAACAAAATAGCTACACTGAAAACTTAAAATGGAGAAAAAAAAAATTCATTTCGTGCTTATAAAAATTGTAAAAAATTCATCTTTGTTGGAATTAGCGTAAAAATTTCAAATTCCATCCTGAACGAACTAGTCTTTGACATTTGACTGGAACAATAGACAACACAACTGAAAATAAAATGGCCACACCGAAAACTTGAAATGGAGCCAAGAAAATTGCATTTCGTGCTTATAAAAGTTATAAAATAGTAATTTACGTAACAAGTTCCGAAAGTGATATTTTCGGGATGAGTAGGAAGTTTCCAGGACGAGCCGTAGGCGAGTCCTGGAATCCTGCGAATCCTGTAAAATCACTTTTGGAACAAGTTACGTACAATATTTTTTCTGCAGCCGTTTTTTTATGTTAAAAAACCTAAAACACACACGAATGTTATATGACAAGCGCTGTCATAATTAAATACGAAGTTCATGTTTTTGTCAAGGCCGCCTACATATATACGCAAAATCGTCCCGAAAGTAACAAAATGCGTCCAGAAAGTATAGAAATCGTTCAGAAAGTGAAACAAAATCGTACCGAAAATAACAACTTTCGGAACGATTTATATAAAGTGGGTGCTTTCGATTTATTAAATCGTACCGAAAGTTTTATTTTCGGGACGGCTGCAGAAAAAATAATAAATCACACAAAGTATTTTTAAAACAATCAGAAAAATGTACACTACACTGCATTTGAGAATTCCTGGCAACAAATATAATTTCACGTGAATTTTGTTTTCAGAAAATGTGCTGCCAACTATTTTCGACTGTTTGATCTCACGGTACAGACGAAACTCGTTGCAGTATTGCAATCGTTAAATTGATAAAAATCAGAGAAAGTAACATGATGGCCACATCACCTTTTTTTACATCAGTTTATTCTGCATGCTTCTAACCATCTTTTTCTGTCTCCCATCAGCTGATTTGTTTCTTCCCCTTTCGCAATTTGAGGTAGTTTTTTCAAAGTTTGAAATTGATAAGCCCCGATTTAACGTTGTAATTGTTTAATAGAATACATAAATCAGCCGAGAGAGACAAATCAGTGATTGACAAATTTAAGACCCCCTAATCTTTATGGGCCGTTGCGGTCGAGTGTAATAGAGCCCGTACCGCGTGGGTACCATAATAGGAGGTCAAACTGAATGCTCTTAGGCTCTTCTAAAACCCTTCCTTATTAGGGGCGGTTTTAGATCGGTACATCTTGATCCCAGTGGAAAGTTCTCGATCAGCTATTCCAGAGAGATGATGCCATCCTCTTGAACAATGGGCAGGACACACACTTTTCAGCAGCAAAAAGGAGTTTTTCGTACATAGATCTTTCTCCAACGTGGCCTTACTTAGCCTTAGAAAGTAGAGGGCAAGTCTCTCCAGATCTATCCAGATCACATCTTGTAAAATGACCAAGCGTGCAGACGAATTCATTAGGCCACTCAGGCGGAAAGTCTCTGAGGCCAACTGGCACCTCTTCAAGCGTTCTGTTAACATAGACGGCTTTGATTCTTGTACTTCTAATAGTGCTATTGATTCCTTAAATCAGCTGGTACTGTATACAGTTAACATTCGCGTGACAAAATTCTCTTCCTCTCTCTTATTAAATTTTTATACTATCTGCGACTTGAAGCTGCACCAAGGGAATATCGAGATACATCTCCGGGACCCGACAATATTCTTTACCAATTGTTTAAACAAATCTCTCTCTCACTCAACAACCGACCATCTGGTGGCACTGTAAACTGCGATCCAGAGTGCTTCACGAAGAAGCTTCTGGTAGCGGTCTTTGACATTAAGAAGGTATATGATAACCATCACATTTTGAAAACTCTTTCTTTCACGAGGAAATACGAGAATGTTCCTTAGTAATTTTGTATCAAAGAGACTTTTCAGAGATTAGAATCACATCTTTCAGATCTCCAAACGCAGAGAATGGGGTGCTTCAAGGCTCTAATCACAGTGTCATTAATGTGGCAATTAACGATATCGCAAAGAACAACAGTCTGCCCGTTCAAACATTTTTTATGTTGATATTTACTGCACTCTTTGAAGCTAGTAGAGAAAATACTTCAACAAGCCATAAATAAAATCAATAATGGCACTAAACGATATGTTAACTCGTTGTGTCCATGTATACAAACCTATTACAAAAAATCACGGCTCGAGTTTCGATATGTTACAATCATATTGAATTTATACTAAATATTATAATAATTTATTTGTGCAATTTTTTTTTTACTTTTTTCATAAACATGGCAAAGTTTATAAATTCGCATATTGTAAATTTTAGTGTGTCTTTGTACTGCGAAAGAATTTATATCGAAGTGATAAGAAAGTTATTACAATAGAAACCTTTATTTAAATAGATATGGCTTTATAAAAGTTTGATAAGACTTGAATTCATGAATAGATACAGAGAGAAAATATTTTTATTTTGAATACGCTTCACCAAATATTTTCGCTTGCATTTTATTTCGTACATTAATCTTGCGTATTTCCGCACAATTTACAAGAATGAAGGGCCGTATTAAGATCGCAACTTCGATAGTTCGGGTCTATATTTACGCGTAAATATTATCCGATTATATTTATTCACAAGGTCCAAAATACGAAATTTCCTTCCGTCTCACAGCACCGGCCCTTGTTTGTTCCAATTAACACGAGGGCTGTAATTAGGTCGACCTTCTGCGCTCCACTACGGCACGGCGGATTAATCCCTGAGGATTTTTTTTTCCGAAAAACATTCAGCCGGTCTTGTTATCGGCTTATCGGGTTGAGGGCCCAAGGAAGCCCCCGGTCCTGATAAAAAGCCCGTTATCTTATCACAGCCCAGATAATTCGCACAAGTTTCTCCATATCGCGTCAGTTTTCATGTGAAAAGTATTCGCGCGAGTCGAATCCGCTCGTAAAGGGAGCCATGCTCCGTAAGGGTGCTCCTTAAGGATAATGCAGTGGCGTGCGTTTGAGTGATTTTATCTGTTTATACGTGAACTGAGTGATTTTTTTTTTTTATTTGAAAGAGCAGGATGAGTCTCTGGACTAAAATGTGCGAGGCTGCACTGCTCTCCTTGTATCAGCCCTTTTACTCTAACGACATGACCCTCATCATGGCCCCACATAATTTAGGTGCGTCTATTTTAGTATTACTAAATATATCTGAATTGCAATCTGTATCGTGTTTATTTATGAAGTATACACTTGATCAGGCGTGAGATAAGGAATTTCGTTTCATTGCTAAATTTATGATAAAGGTAATAAAAATATGCTTGAATAACTTCATATGATTTTTATTTACTGTTGTATTTAACACGTTGGCCGCTTCAGTGTCAGTCACCGATGACTGACACTGAAGTATTCCAATGTAGCCGCGTCAGTCACCGGTAAAGTGAGTACCTACTTTAAACTTACTATTTAACGCTGTCAGTCACGAAAATGAATTAAATACGCATATTCTTACTCATTTTATAAAGTAAAACTTTTTTTGACATTTTACAAAAAAAACTTGTTGGCAGCCAATGTGTTAAGAGTTCCTTAAATATATTAATAATGAAATTTAATTAAATTCATAAAGGTAGAAACTGGAAACTGATTCGATGAATACATTAATTTTTACTAGTCGTCCTTTGATATCTTAAAAGATATGAATATGGCCATCATGTAACTTTATCAGATTTGTTATTTTGATATCAACACATTGTCCATTGTTTCATTCAATATTCGTCGTGGTATTAGCCAGGAAAGTGGTTGTTTCAACAGATTATTTTTTTATTGTAGCCTCTAAGAGACTCTCAGATTGTAGAAGACTAGAAGTATCGTATTTCTCATTTTATAACATTTATGAAACGTTGATGTAAAATACAAACATTTTCTCGGCAAAATTGTTGGAGATTTTGACTTTCAGAAATTCGTAACTTCTGATTGACTGAAAGTATTTTTCTGATTCTAACGTTAAAATGTGTATAAATTATTGGTCTTCAAAAAACTATTGAACAATCATTTCTGAAAATTATTGTAAATCAGTAAAATAACACGTTTTCTCATACTCGCGACGAAACTGTGCACAGTGTTGGAGGTTTTGATTTTCAAAAACCCATAACCTTTGATTCCGTAAACAGAAGTTGCTGATTCCCACATTGTAGTAAACAGAAATTTCCGGTCTTTAAAATAATATTTAGAATATTCGCTATTAAATAAAATTTTAAATTTCACATTTTAGGTGTGTATTTTAATTTTCAAAAATACATAACTTTTGATTCCGTCGAAGGAATGTGCTTATTGAAACTTTAAAATATGTGCAATTGATGGGCTCCATGAAAGTGCAAAACTTTTTTTTGTCAAGTTTAAGTAAAACTCGAAATTTCCTCTCTTCAAACTTGCGCAAAAATTCATAATGTAAAGAAAGATTGCTGATTATAACTTTAAAATTTGCAGCAATTAATGGTCTTCAAAAATGTGCATGACAACACTTTTTAATTAAAAATACGAAATTCGTATGCTCGCGACTAAATTATTTTTTTATTATTCAATTTCCAGAAATGCATAACTTTTGATTTTGTGAAAGAAAGTTACTGATTCTAACTTATAAATTTACAGCAATTAATGGTCTTCAAATATGTGCATGACAACATTTTTTAATGAAAAATACGAAATTCCCACGCTCGCGACTAAATTATTTCTTTGGAGTCTTCAATTTCCAGAAATTCATAACTTTTGATTTTGTGAAAGAAAGTTACTGATTCTAACTTTTAAATGGTCTTCAAAAATGTGCATGACAACATTTTTCAATGACAAATACGAAATTCCCACGCTCCTGACTAAATGATTTCTTTGAAGTCTTCAATTTCCAAAAATTAATAACTTTTGATTTTGTGAAAGAAAGTTACTGATTCTGACTTTTAAATTTACAGCAATTAATGGTCTTCAAAAATGTGCTTGACAACATTTTTCAATGAAAAACGCGAAATTCCCACGCTCGCGACTAAATTATTTCTTTTGGAGTCCTCAATTTTCAGAAATTCATAACTTTTGATTTTTTGAAAGAAAGTTACTGATTCTAACTTTTAAATTTACAGCTATGAAGGGTCTTCAAAATGTGCATGACAACATTTTTCAATGAAAAATACAAAATTCCCACGCTCGCGATTAAATTATTTCTTTGGAGTCTTCAATTTTCAGAAATTCATAACTTTTGATTTTGTGAAAGAAAGTTACTGATTCTAACTTTTAAATTTACAGCTATGAAGGGTCTTCAAATATGTGCATGACAACAACATTTTTCAATGAAAAATACGAAATTCCCACGCTCGCGACTAAATTATTTCTTTGGAGTCTTCAATTTCCAGAAATTCATAACTTTTGATTTTGTGAATGAAAGTTACTGATTCTAACTTTTAAATTTACAGCAATGAATGGTCTTAAAAAATGTGCATGACAACATTTTTCAATGAAAAACGCGAAATTCCCACGCTCGCGACTAAATTATTTCTTTTGGAGTCCTCAATTTTCAGAAATTCATAACTTTTGATTTTGTGAAAGAAAGTTACTGATTCTAACTTTTAAATTTACAAAAATTAATGGTCTTCAAAAATGTTCATGACAACATTTTTCAATGAAACATGCGAAATTTCCATGCTCGCTACTAAATTATTTCTTTGGAGTCTTCAATTTCCGGAAATTCATAACTTTTGATTTTGTGAAGGAAAGTTACTGATTCTAACTTCTAAATTTACAGCAATGAATGGTCTCTAAAAAAGCGGGAAGCGGCATTGTATGAAAGTTTATGTAAAACTCAAAAATACAACATTTCTGAAGCTCTCGACAAAATTATGCATAATAATTTCCGAAAATACATAACTTGATTCCGTCAAAGGAGTTTGCTTATTGAAACGTTATTGAAACTTTAAAACGTGCGTAATTGATGGTCTCCATGAAAGTCAAAACTATTTTTTCTGTTTATGTAAAACTCGAAATTTGCTCTCCTCAAATTTGCGTCTGAGATTTACAGGGCTCGTAAAGGGAGCTATGCTCCGTAAGGGTGCTCCTTAAGGATTTAAACTTGCGCACTTGCGTCTGAGATTTACATTTGCAAAAACTCTAGATTCTCTAAAGAAAGATTGCTGATTATAATTTTAAAATTTGCAGCAATTAATAGTCTTCAAAAAAGTGCCTGACAACGTTTTTTAAAAGTTTATGTTTATGTAGAAGAATACGAAATTCCCATGCTCGGAACTAAATTATTTCTTTGGAGTCTTCAATTTTCAAAAATTCCTGTTTTTTGATTCCATTGAAAGATTTTGTTAATTGCAACATTAAAATTTGAAATTGCTCGTCTTTGAAAAACTATACAAAAGGCCGGTTTAAAAAAAATATTTAACAATAATTTTGAAAAGTTAACGTAAAATACTAACATGCTACCGACAAAATCGAAAAAATTCATAAATTTTGATTCCATGAATTGAGTTAATCTCCGGTAAACTCACCTTAATAATTGCTGCTTGTCGAATTAAATGATAAAACTACTATCTACATGTCACGTTATGAAAAGCAATGATATTATTATTTTAATATATTTTAAATATTTTTAAGAACACACTCCACGAAACATCATGGTCCTGTATTTTAAAAATTGATGATTTTTATTTTTTGATGAAACCTTGAAAATGTACAAACGTACAGCCTTTGGAACTTTTGCCCAAAATATGCAACTTTTTTAATAATTAAAATTGCGTGTCACCATGAACATTTTTTCAAAAAAAAAACGATTTTTCGGACTTTAAACGGCCGTAGCGTCTAAACGAAAACTCCAAATCGGACGCGGTTTTTAAATCTATGCTCCTCGTATGCAAATTAGTTGGATCCAATTAAAATTAGCGATTTAAAATTTTTGACGAAAACTTGAAAAACTACCCCTTCTTACTTTTCTCAAAACTTGACTTTGAAATAATTTCCTAAAGAAACCACTGGCTCGATTCCGGGTTTCTACACATCACTGGAAAGATCTTTTCGCAAGAACAAATGTCAATTTGAAGCCCTTGACGCGTCAGCAAAGAAAACTCGAAAATGAAACAAAAAACAAAAAAAATTAAAATTAACTTTTTTAATAATTATCGTAGACCATTGAAGTACATCTTCTTTTTCATGAGAAGAACGAGAGAAATTGATTAGCGTTATTTTTTTTAGCTATCTTCAGTAGTAAAAAAAATAGCTTGAATATAAATGGTTATGATACCATCAAGTCGGAGAAAGTAACATGATGGCCACATCACCATTTTTTTCTAATAAATGTAATATGGAAAGATATGTAATTGTGGAGCATTTCTCAAACACGATGAGTCATTCTCAGCTTTCCTTGGCACTACTATACAATATATTAGACATTGGGTACAATAGACACGTACAGTATAAAAGGGAAATACACAAAGTGTGCTCCAAGATGCCGTGAAAATGTAGGGAAGACATCTGCATGTTTCAGGGTGCGGGCTGAATTTTAATGAATTATACCGCAACTTCTGTTGATAAAAATGGAACAAAGTGAAAAAAAAAATGGAAAAACATTAATCAAGGGAGTCTACTATAGTAATGTATACACTAGAATTTTCTGTATTTTTTACTAAATATGAATAGTCATTTCACAAGAAAAAATGTTTGTATTAACGGCGTACCTATAAATAAATCAATTATGATTTTCATCCATTCTCGTTTTATCAACCATTTCAATAGCCATTTTACTAAATAAAAATCGAAGGTGGCTTTGAAAAACAATTTATTGATATTAAAATTTAACAAGGTGGCAAGAGACTGTTTTGACTTTAGTAATGTAAAAGTTTAAAGCATTGTTAACTTAAGTTCTTTATACTCAGGAATAATATTTTATCATGGAAAAAATTATTCTTGAGTACAAAGAGCCACTCTTGCCACCTTGTTAAATTATAATGTCAATAAATTGTTTTTCAAAGCCACCCTCGATTTTTATTTAGTAAAATGGCTATTGAAATGGTTGATAAAACGAGTTTTCTGCAAATAACTTTTAATGCGTTAGGAATTGGGACAAGGTTGTTATTAGGAAAAATGTTTTTTTTTTTTAATTCTGCATGAAATGACAAAAAAATATACAGGGGGCTCCAATTTAAAATAAGAAAAATAAAGTGCTTTAAAGTTTGAAATGCTTGACACTAAATTTTGGACACCCTGTATAATTCATATCGATCAAACTTGCGTAACGGGACTATCAGACCTTATTTAATAAGTATGTTGTATGATTTTATTAACAAGGCATTATTTTTATTTTTTATTCGTTTTTTTTAAGCAATAGTGCAGAACTGATTTTTTTAGTTTTTTTTTGCTGATATCCCTGAATCGATTCCAATAAAATTATAGGAGTATGTAGGCAACCATAAAAGGTACCCTAATAAGCAATAAAATGCATAGCATCTAATTTAAAAAATCATCATGACGTCACGCTTTTTTGGGACATTCTAGGATGCAAATTTATTCTGCAAAATATCAAAATTCCAACTTGATTAGTAAATGAGCTATAGAAGACGGGAGGTGAAATGCAGGACCCTGTATACTAGAGGTGGGCGAAATCAGTCTTTTTGCCTCAGCAGAAGAGTCGACGGAAAGAGCAAAAAATAGGTCCTCAGAAGTGAGCTGCAAATTTTGCTTATGAGTACTTTACCAATTATTAAACACAGCAATCCCTCGATTAAGTCAACAAAATTAATTTTAGGAATCCGTAATTACTTGAAATCAAGCCTTTTGATGGATTTTTTTTGTAAGCACAGGAAATAAAACCAGCAATAAATAATAATATTCATTATTTTATGGACTCAACACTACGTTTTACTTGGAAGAATGCAATGATGCATTGAATTAAAGCAAATTTTATTAATTATTTAAGAAAAAAACGTTCTTCTGCTATAAACTAATTTAAAAAGAAACCATCCAACTACCACGCCCCGCGCCTGTAAAAGTTTGCAAACAAAACAAAACTTTTTCGTTGTTCAACACCTGCAGCTTTTAGGTAATCAAACACCGAGCACATACTATACAATATGCATCCGACAACTTGGAAGGTGTTGTCAAACAAACTATTCCACAGGCGGCAGCCCTTCGTGCGCAATTTTGATGAAGCATCGGATAATCCAGTGAATACAGAAGTTAAGTAGGCCATGGCGCCTGCTCTCGCCGCGCTGAATTTACGAACGGAAAGTTTCGACCGGTAAAATTTTCACCAGCCCTTATAGTCAAACTTTGTTTCGCTTTCCCCGCCCTCGGACTTTTCTCATTTGCTTTCCTCCATTTATCACAATCAGAGCGGCGCATTAACGTATGGGGGGGGGGTTAAATGTTGCTTTACGCAAAAGATCGTGTCCGAGTTTTTTAGGGATTCTAATCCAGGACTAATCTGCTGGGTGGTAAACAATGTTGCTTGACGTCTTAGGGATTATCCGTTGAAATCGCGCTTCTCTCTTGCCAAGTCAACAATGTCGGGTTTTAACCCGTTATAGCCGCACGGTTTTACAAATTATATTAAAACATATTTGATAACAAGATATCAAATAAAATGCCTGCCAAGACCTACTAAATTAAATCGGATTGTTTTTACGATTGTTGTAAATTACTTCTTCTGCAGCCGTCCCGAAAATAAAACTTTCGGTATGATTTATTAAATCCAAAGTACCACTTTATATACATCGTACCGAAAGTACTTATTTTCGGGACGATTTTGTTTCACTTTCGGAACGATTTCTATACATTCGGGACGATTTTGCGTATATATCCAGGAGGCCTTGACATAAACATCAACTTCGTATTTAATTATGACAGCGCTTGTCATATAACATTCGTGTGTGTTTTTGGTTTTTTGACATAGAAACGGCTACAGAAAAAATATTGTATGTAACTCCTTCCAAAAGTGATATTTTACGGGACTCGCAGGTTATTTTGCTATTTTGACAAGGTGTCAAGAACGAAGAAGAATAAGATATCGACATGCGGTTTTCGCCAAATGTTAAGTCTTTTTGTAACTTGCATAAAAGCAGATATCATTTTTTTGTTGCGAAAACCGGCACTTGCAAAAAGCGCCATCTGTCGGTCACTTCAATAATTGCAATGACGTAATTAATGTTCAATTTTTTTTATGACAAAAGTATAAACTGCGTCCACCATTTTATTTTGGAAGATAGAGAAAATAATGTGAAACAAAAATTTGCAAAATCACGTGTGGTTTACAACGTGAATATTTTAGACTTACCTTTGATGAGCAAATTCTGGAGAAAATCTTCGTGTCCTAACTGATGATACATGTAACTGCCTCCTGCGACCCCTCTAGGAAGTTGGACATTACTTCCAGCGATGTTTCTAGGCAACTTATACTTTAAGGATTTTTCCCGAAGCTGCAGTTTCAATAGTTTTCGAAATGTAGCCGGTAGCCAACCTTATCAGAACCAGCGTTGCCAACTGGTCACTTTATAGACCATTCGAGCACCCCTTTTATAATCAAGGGAATTTTTTTTTTCAAAATCAAAAAAAAATGATTACCAAATCGGGTATGTTCCATCAGATGATATTTCCAACTTCTGGTTCTGACCGAAAATGGGTTATTTAGACCGAAAAAATCGAAAACACTATTGACTTCCTCAACTTTTTTAATATATACACAGAGCGACTACCTTTAAAACTAACTTTGATTTTTGAAAATGTGTTTATTTTTGGGAACTCACATTTTAAGTTGTCGAACACTTAAAAAAAAATCTAGAAAAAATTACTGATATGATAGAATTCCTCAAAGATTTTAGTATATTCACAATACATCTGCCTTTAGGATTAACTTCGTTTTTTAAAAATTCTGGTTCTGAAATGGGTTATTTAGACCGAAAATTCATGATTGGGTTGATTGAATCTTTTCAATTGTTGCGAGTTATGATTTTTCATAAGACGAACAAAAAAATTAAAAAAAATAAATAAAATTGTACTGATATAACAGAATTCCTCAAAAATCTTTACAAAACGACCACCTTTACAATTTTTGAAATTCTGCCAATTTCTCCGTGAGTTATGAATTTTTAACCCGCCATTGGCGACGCAAATTTGACTTTGATCAATGGTGACGCCGGGGTTTTAAACTGAAGATTTTTCGAAACCGGTTACTAATAGTTCATGTTTTTTTTTTTTAATTTAAGCTCTTTGACAATAAAACAAAGATATTTAATCAATTTAAGCTCTGCAATGCGGCAACTTCTCGAAATTGCAACAGAAAACAATTACGGAGAATAAAGTTATTCGAATTTTTTTAACACACCCGGTCTCACAGACCAGTAGGGTCACCATGCTGAACAATTGAACAAAAAAATTTAAAGAAAATAAATCCTTACATGATGAAGTTACTCAAAAATTTTAATATATTCACAAGATTTACCATAAAGTTTGATTTTTGAAAATTAGTCAATTTTTGCGTGAGATGAATTTTTGAATATTAATATTTTAAGTTAAACACTTAAACAAAACTAAAATGTTCCTCAAATGTTTTAATACATTCACAGAACGATTACCTTTAAAACTAACTTTGATTTTTGATAATGTTGTCATTTTTGGGTCTTATGAATTTTTAAATATTAACGTTTTAAATTGTCAAGCACGACAAAAAGATCTAAAAAGGAAAATACTGATATGATAGAATTCCTGAATAATTTTAGTATATGCACAAAACATCTCCCTTTAAAATTAACTTCAATTTTTGAAAATGTGTCAATTTTTGAATGAGTTATGAATATTTAGTTTTGTTGAAGACGAACAAAAAAATCATTTTTTTTAAATATATTCACAAAACATCTATTACTAATCTTAATTTTTGAAGACCTGCTAATATCTCCGTGAGTTATGAATTTTTAAAAATTGAACAAAAAAATCTAGAGTATATATATATATATATATATATATATATATATATATATATATATATATATATATATATATAGAGAGAGAGAGAAAATAAATACTTACATGATGGAGGAACTGCTTTAACATTTCTTTATAGTTACAAGATTAACATGTAAAGTTTGAGTTTTGAAAATATGTTAATTTCTGCTTGAGATAATTTTTTAAATTTGAGTTTTTTAAGTTGTCGAATATTTGAGCAAAGAAAAAAATGGAAAAAATATTGATTTGATTGAATTCCTTAAAAACTTTAATACAATTATAATACGTTTACCTTTAAAAAATAATTTTGATTTTTAGAAATGAGTAAAGATTTGCCCGAGTTATGATTTTTTTTAACAAAAATCGAAAACAAAATTGAGTTCCTCAAAATATAATTTAAATATACACACAGAGCGACTACTTTTAAAACTAACTTTGATTTTTGAAAATGTGTTAATTTTTAGGAGTTGAGTTTTTGAAAATTCACATTTCAGATTGACGAACACTTGGCAAAAAAAAAACTAAAAAAAATACTGACATGATGAAAGTCCTCAAATGTTTTAGTATATTTATAATACATCTGCCTTTACAATTAACTTTGGTTTTTGAAGATGTGTTAATTTTTGCATGAGATGAATTTTTGTCAATTAATATTTTAAGTTGTTCAAGACTTGAAGAAAAAAATCTATTTTTTAATATATCCACTAACCCTTACACAAAACAAAAATCGAAAACACAATTGAGTTCCTCAAATATTTCGATATATACATAGAGAATTAAATTTGATTTTTGGTAATGTGTTCATTTTTGGAAGTTGAGTTTTTGTTGTCAAATACTTAACAAAAAAAATCTAAAAAAAAAATACCGATATAATGAATTCCTCAAAGATTTTAGTAAATTCACAATACATATGCCTTTAAGATTAACTTCAATTTTTGAAAATGTTTCAATTTTTGCCCGAGTTATGAATTTCTGTCCATTAATATTTAAATTTGTTCTTGAACAAAAAAGTCTATTTTTTTTAATATATTCACAACATCTACCTTTGAAACTAACTTTAATTTTTGAAAATGTGTCGCTCTTTCCGTAAGTCATGATTTTTTTTTAAATTAATGTTTTAAGTTGTTGAACACAAAACAAAAATCGTAAATAAAATAAATACTGATTTTATAAGAGTGTCTCAAATATTATAGCGTTTTTACAAATCTGCCTTTAAAACAAACTTTTTTTTTAATCTGCCAATTTCTCCATGAGTTACGAATTTTTGAAAATCAGTATTTTAAGTTGCCGAACACTTAAAACAGAATTTGGAAACAAAATTGAGTTTCTCAAATATTTTAATGGAAACACAGAACGACTACCTGTAAAACTAACGTTGATTTTCGAAAACGAGTACATTTTTGGGTGTTTGTTTTTTACTTTCTCCGTTACGAAGTACGAGAAAGTATTGTGATCGTGATTTTTTTCTCAATTCTTTTTTTACGGAAATATCCGTTTTGGGGTCCTTAGATGCCATTTCAACAATTTCTGGAAAAAAAAAATCTTGTGTCTGTGTGTGTGTGTGTGTCTGCTGTGTGTGCTGTATCTCAAAAACTAATTGAGCAATTGATACGAAACTTTGAACATAGGTATTATTTAATAATCCAAAGAACTGAAAAGCTTTTGGTAAAATTTTGTACACCGGAAGTGGGTGTTTACCTTAACTGTTTTTTGTTTTTTGCCAATATTTTTGTAAATATGAAAAATATCACAAAAACATTTAAACAAATATTGAAGACAATAAAGAAATGAATATCTTTGGTTTGAAAATATTTTTCATAAAATCATTGTTATTCGAGAAAAAAATTCATTATCTTTTTTTTTCATTTTTGGTTTATAATTATGAAACGATAACAGTCACAGCAAATTTATGTTAATAATAATTGTAGAGAATGCCAAAATGAACAACTTATAAAGAATAAGTTTTTTCGAAATCTTTTTGGTTTTTTAGTAAACTCAGTTTTTAAATTTTGCAGTATAATTTTTCCATCTTTTATAATTTTGACGTTTTAAACGTCAGATTCATCCGAGTCCACAAACGTTCGATGTACATTTAAATTAAAAATACACCATGAAAGCGTAAATATAAATGGTACCATCAAGTCGGAGGAAGTAACATGATGGCCTCATCACCATTTTTAATTTAATCTTTTACGTTGTTACACAAAGCAAAAATCAGAAACAAAATTGAGTTCCTCAAATATTTTTATATACACACAGAGCGATTACCTTGAAAGCCAACTTTGATTTTTGAAAATGTGTTCATTTTTGGGAGTTAAGTTTTCACATTTTAAGTTGTCGAACACTTTACAAAAAATCTAAAAAAAAATACTGATATGATAGAGTTCCTTAAAGATTTTAGTATATTCATAATACATCTGCCTTTAGGATAAATTTCGATTTTTTTAAATGTGTCAAAGAATCAGCATTTTTATTTATTTTTGTTATTAATTTAGACCTTCCCTAATGGCATGGTTAACTTTTTTTTCGAATTGCTTTTCTTTCCTCAGAGATATGAATTTTTAAAATCTATTGCTGGATCTATTGCTAATTTCACACCCGTTATTGTTTTCGGAAACCAGTTGAGATAAATTGTAAAACACAACTTTCCGAAATCATTCATTGACCAAATTGAGATGGCGGACCCGTTACATAAAAAAAATGTTCTCAAAAATTCTCCCTTCAACTCTTGTTAGTAGACACTTTTTTTTCAAAATCTAATTGTTTTTGAAAAACGAATCGTTTTTAATTATTTTCTCTGCTTAATTGCTTTGTTTCTGGTATGTAGCAAGGTCTTTAATCACGCCGGTAATTAGTTGTGTACAGTTTGCAAATTACATTGCCCACCACAACAATAATCCCTTATGCAATCTCGAGAACTTTTCGCATCCCGTTGTGTGTTCCCTATTTACAGCTCGAGCGCATATATTTGCTTCCGCGATTAGAAGATAGTTTGCGAAATGAATCATTTCTATTATCTGGTCGTGTTTAACTACGATCCAGCCATTAATCCCAGCCGCGCTGCTTTCGGTCGCTCGAACATTATCTGCAAATTTGGAGCCACAATTAAAACGGGCAACTTGTTGATTGGAATATTAAATATTCCGCGCTCGTTATCGACCGCCGCCATTGTTCGTTCTGTTGATCAATCATTTTTGTGGCGGGCAATTTTTTTTTTAAATCACTGGAATAAACAATGCCGATGCAATTTCAGCGTTGTCCTCAATAACAATCACGGGATAATTACAAATTCTCTCGGAATTGTGATTCGTGGGGTTAATTAAAAATTGGAGTGGATGAGGTGTATTTTCAATCCAGGACAGAGTCTAACTGTGGAAAAAAGTAATATAAAGTAGAAATTCATTCGACTAAATAAAAACATAAAAAGTAAACATCACCTTTACATCTTCAATATTTTATATTTTATAAAGTACGTTCATTAAAAAAAAACCTTAAGTGTGCCATGATTTTTTAATTTTAAAAATTCAAGTTGGTAATACATATTGAGGTTATGTTACTTCTCAAAATTAAATAAACATTAAACTGTAGTCAATTTATAGATACTTACGTTATATTTTTCACTATAAAATTATATTAAATGCTGTATGTGCCTTCCTTCTTCTTGAACACAAGCCTGAACTCTTCGTCGCACACCCTCCATTACGCTCTGCAACAACACTGGATTATTGTTAATTTCTATAAATTCATCTCGAATTCGTTGCCGCATGTCTTCTAGATTGTGTACTGGTTGTGCATAAATACAATTTTTCAGGTATGGCCACAAGAAAAAATCGCATGAACGGGGCGGCCAGGGAATCCGTGCATTTCGACTTATTATTCGGTCCTCAAAAAATTCCTCCAACATGGCCTAATTATCCACTGTGCAATGGGGAGTTGCTCCGTCTTGATAAAAATATCCACTATGCAGTTCGTCATCATTTAATTAATTTATAAAAGCCAATAAAATTTCTGTACGATAACGGTTTGCAGTTATCGTACCTAAAATGAATGCACGGTTATTGAATTGGAGTGATTGCACTTTACGGTCACATTCCCGATTTCGGAGATTTTTGGTTTAGGGACTCTATACGTGTTATTATTAAGGTACTTACAAAAATTTTTGTGCGGAAACGTGTTTCAAGCCGAAAAATCCAATTTTTATTTCTTCAGTTGCGCATATACGTCAATGTCCACCATAAATTTAATTGTACGCACGGCACGAGAACACTCATGTTACACTACGAAAGTTATTCATATTATAGATAATTTAGCACACGAAAGGCGCACTGTTAAAATTATGTACGAGGTGCAAGTTCGCGCAAACAACATGTTTTTTTCGCAATGTAATTGAAACGTTGACAGCGGCAAATACAGACGTAAGGATGCGCCCTGTATTGCCAACCGTGAAAGTTGGTTTGTCGTTTTCTGTTTTCAAACCTCACTTGTCAATCGTTGATGTATAGTGCAGTGCAACCAAACCTCAAGAATGGAGCCCATTAATCTAATCAGATTATTAAAATTGAGCGAAAAATCCGATGAGTTTTTCGAAATGCTCGTGCAATGGGGTCTTGTACCACCTGATTTTACTGAAATTGTAATGTATGCATCTAAAACAACTTCACGGCAGAATGAACTCCAATCGATGGAAGTATGTTCAGATATTTCAATCTGCTGTCGCATCACAGTTAAATTTACGTTGCCGACCCAAAGATTCACGTAGCCCAGGATTTGAAATAGGCTTAGATGTGATCTTTTAAAAAATGTCCCTTTTCTAAATCTAATACTTGTATTGCAATTGCGTTTTTGTTTGTTTTCGCTCTGCTGAGTTATCTTTACATTTTGAGATTAACGTTTAATTTACTAGTTGAATTATTTTTATTTGTTTTAAGAAAAAAAATCTTTTTTTTTAAAACCCATTTTTGTAGAAATAAAAGATGTTGATTTTTCAACATAAAATACATATTCGCACATTTCATTTTAATATAAATATTAAACCTCTTAAATAATGACGACAGATGGCGAACCCGTGAAACCACTTCTTATACATTTGTGACGACTTCGGCCCTGACCCAACCTAACCTAACCTAACCCAAACCAACCTAACCAGACCTAACCCAAACCAACCTAACCTAACCTAACCCAACCTAACCTAACCCAACCTAACCTGACCTAACCTGACCTAACCCAACCCGACCTAACCTAACCTAACTCAACCTAACCTAACCCAACATAACCTAACATAACCTAACGTAACCTAACCTAACCCAACATTACCTAACCTAACTTAACCTAACCTAACCCAACCTGACCTGACCTAACCCAACCTAACTTAACCTAACCTAACCTAACTTAATCTAACCCAACCTAACCCAACCTAACCTAACCTAACCCAACCTGACCTAACCTAACCTAACCTAACCCAACCTAACCTAACCTAACCTGACCTAACCTGACCTGACCTAACATAACCTAACCTAACCCAACATAACCTAACCTAACTTAATCTAACCCAACCTAACCCAACCTAACCCAACCTAACCTAACCCAACCTAACCTAACCCAACCTGACCTAACCTAACCTAACCTAACCTAACCTAACCTGACCTCACCTGACCTGACCTAACCTAACCTAACCCAACATAACCTAACCTAACTTAACCTAACCTAACCTAACCTAATCCAACCTGACCTGACCTAACGAAAAAATTAAAATGATTTGTGGCATTTTGAAAAGGCGAGACTGTGGAGGACATAATACATTTTAACATAAACCCCATGTCATTTAACTAATCTAAAATGAAAATAAAACAAATTTTGGTTCTACATTGTAATTCAAATAAATAAATTATCATCAGTTGCTATTCGTATTTTTTTTATTTCGCAACATTATTTTTAATTAATCTGCAGATAAAATCCATAGTTGAATCGAATTGTCAAATATAATTTTAAGCGCAAATAAAAAAATTATAATTATTATCATTATTATCGATGGCTCCGCTGTTTCTCATACATTAGTTATTATTTCCATTTTCAAGATTTGGTTGCATCGCACTATACATAAACGATTGACAAGTAAGGTTTGAAAACAGAAAACGACAAACCAACTTTCACGGTTGGCAATACAGGGCGCATCCTTAAGTCTGTATTTGCCGCTGTCAACGTTTCAATTACTTTGCGAAGAAAACATGTTGTTTGCGCGAACTTGCACCTCGTGTATAATTTTAACAGTGTGCCTTTCGTGTGCTAAATTATCATGATATGAATAACTTTCGTAGTGTAACATGAGTGTTCTCGTGCCGTGCGTACAATTAAATTTATGGTGGACATTGACGTAATGCGCAACTGAAGAAATAAAAATAGGATTTTTCGGCTTGAAACACGTTTCCGCACAAAAATTTTTGTAAGTACCTTAATAATAACACGTATAGAGTCCCTAAACCAAAAATCTCCGAAATCGGGAATGTGACCGTAAAGTGCAATTCACCCATTGAATTTTTATTATTAATAATAAAAATAGGATTTTACCTTCAAAGAATATCGGTCCAACTAATCTTCTCCCACTAATCGCTGCCCAAACGCCAACTTTCTCTGGATGTAGTGGTTTCTCTCGATTTATACAAGGATTTTCATCCGACCAAATTCTCATAGTTTGGAAATTAATGTACCCATCCTTGTAAAACCAAGCTTCATCGGTAAAAAACGTAATTTGTAAAACATCCTCGTTTACATTTTGTAAAAACCACTGACAAAATTCCAGTCGTCTGGGGTAATCAACAGGTAATAACCGATGTTACGCGATAAGGGTATACTTGCCAATCTTTTCGTAGAAGCTTGTGGCATATTCCTATCGATAAATTTATTTGCTGTGACAAATGACGCAGAGAAGTCGTAGGTTCATCTTCCAAAATTTCTTGGGTTGTGTTAATAGCATCTTGAGTTCGTTTAACTGGTCTACCACTTCCTGGTTTACGGAGAATACTACCCGTTTCACGAAATAATACAACAGATCGTGATAAGGTATTTTTAAATTCATCATAAATAATGGGCACGTTTGGAAATTCTTCCTGAAACTCTGCTAAAGGTGCGTCGAATGAATACACCCAATTTCCATCCACTTTAATCCCATTTCGGAAATAACTTTCAATTAGTGGCTGTAAACCATTGTGAGGACGGAATAATTGTGACTTCTAGAAAGATCTGACGTTTATATGTCAATTCCTAACAAGTGTGCCAACTTAAATTTTTAAAACGAAAAAGTCATGGCACACTTGAGGTTTTTTTTTGTTAATGAATGTATTACATGTATTTCGTGTTATTTCTTTCCTCATTTTTTTGTACTAATTATTTAACTTATGGCTGTTGTGTTCTTTAAATAAATATTTATTTAACATAGCTTATTAGAGATGCCCACGGAAGTTTTGAAAAATTGTGTAGAACACGCCAAAAAAATTTCAAGAGTTTCATTCGGTTGCCATCGCCATGAATCCAATAATCATCAATTTAAATAAAAACAGAGGTAGTAGTAGAGGAAGGGGTATTAATAATGCTATTCTATACTGAAGCAAACGTATATTTATCTTAAGGAAAAAGCCGACAACCACTGTCTTGTATATAACGTCTGCTGAAAAAGTCCACAAAAGAAAACTATCAAAACCCTCGTCATTTATTGCGGTGGCGTTCCCTTCAGTTTGTTTTTCCGTCCAGCAGTTGCGAGCCAAGTATTCTCTCAACCGGAAAATTCATGGCGCTTACAATAAATAAAGCAATGTTTTGTTTTCATGTTACACAATGCTAGATAAACGGGTATAAAAAATGCAGTGATAATGATAACACCGCGTTGATAATAAATGTTACACGCCCGGTGCAAAAAGAAATACATTGACGTGTTTTCTTATCTTTATAATCGTAATTAATTTTTTCTACTTTGGTTTAACAATCGACCTTTTGTTATATCAAAAATAGTTTAATAATGAGATTTCTTATTTTACAGTTTTGCTCATTATTAAACTATTTGTGGTAACATTTTAGTTGTTGCGATTGGCAGTACTTAAACGTGACATATGTCAAAATGTAAAATTGCCGTTAATTCATAGGATAATTGGAACCCTCCAATGTGTTACACACTGAATATATTCGATAATGCATATTGGGGAGTTCGCTACCAGTACCACTAAGGTGAAAGAAAACGGAGGCGTCATATTTTTCACTTTTTATCCGCGTGGAAAATGTAGGAACTCGGTAACAATGGCCGGACGCATGAATTCACTTGGCTCTCGGTGACGACGTTTAGGCAACACAACATACACAGAGGAAAGCTTGTAATTTATTATATGTATTATCACTTTGTTTGCAAAACGAATATCACGGAAGCAACAGCGAGAGTATAATGCATGTTTCATTCGCGGCGAAAAAGAGCCGCTTGAGTCGGTGTGGATTTTTAATTAGTGTCGATTGATGCCTGACACGAGGAAAGAGAAACAGATGTAAACATAACCTTAAATTTCGATTATCATTTAGGCGTTGCATTATTTTATAAGCTTAAATTTGTTACAACTTACGTGGAAATAGTTTGTTTATCGCACCCTTGGCAACCTCCCTTATTTTTGGAGGTGTGTAAGTAATATTCTTGATTCAATATGTTTTAAAATCAACTATTGAAATCGCCGTAGAAATACGTATGTCAAATATTAAATTCGTTCGAAAGGATCAAATGTTTTTAGTGCTGCCAAATGTTAAAAGATAAAACTCACTAGGTTTAAGTATATATTTTATTTTAGAAATAATTCCTTAACTAAAACCAAAGTAGAAAAAATAGTATATTATATTTGTTTAATGAGAGGCATTGTGGGGCACTCGTTACATTGGAGCCACAATATACCCTCTTATTAAACTTGTATAATAATGTACTATTGTTTACACTTATTCACCTTATTAAATGATCAAGGAACAGGGGCGGCTCGTTATGTAGAGCCAATGAGCCATGGCACTACCTGCAGACTCAAGCTCAGCAAGAATTTTTAACTAATTCTTAAAATTCTTTTGTTTTCCGTGTGTATTGTTTGATGGTGAGGTTACGTGGACGAAGAATGGTGTTACAGATTTAGTGCATGTCTGGGACAAAATATGTAAACGCACGATAAATCGAAAGTACACATAAATCATATTTTCAGTTTGTTTGAATTCGCATACTTGAAATTATGAAAATTATATTATATATTGTAAAAGTACCATCAACATGTTCCACGAGCCGCTACTGAGGGTTATACTAACCAAGTGAATTGTTTTATTTCAATTATTCAAAATGTATCTACTAAATCTAAAGTTGTCGAAACTGCCGGCACAAAAGGTGATCCCAACAAAGTTAATGGTTTTATTTGAATTCTTTTTCAAACTTAATTTTTGGACAATAAGAGCGGAAATTAAAAAAAGATCCTATTAAAATAAAATTTGGAAAATTATTTTGAACAATAGAGTGATTTTTGAGACTAAATTAAACCATTTTCTTACCAGAATATTCTGCATTTTTTATTATTACGCCTGTATTTTCGATTTGTTTGTCTAAATTTTTGTTCTGCTGACCTAAATATTCTTCATTTTGACATAAATTTTCGATTTAACTGTTAAAATTTGCGTTTCTTTTGGTCCGTATTTTGGATTTTTCGAGCCGAATTTTTAATTTTTAGATTTTTGACCTGTTTTTTCGATTTTTACTTTCTCCGTTACGAAGTACGAGAAAGTATTGTGATCGTGATTTTTTTACGGAAATATCCGTTTTGGGGTCCCTAGATGCCATTTCAACAATTTCTGGAAAAACATTTTTTGTGTCTGTGTGTGTGTGCGCGCTGTATCTTAAAAAGTAATCAAGCAATTGATATGAAACTTTGAACATAAAACTTATTTGACAATCCGATGAACTGAAAAGCTTTTGGTAAAATTTCGTACACCGGAAGTGAGTGTTTACCTTAACTATTTTTTGTTTTTTTCCAATATTGTTTTAAATATAAAAAAAATATCACAAAAACATTAAAATGAATATTGAAGACAACAAAGAAATGGACATCTTTTATTTCAAAATATTTTTCATAAAATTATTGGTTTCCGAGAAAAAAATTTATTAATTTATTTTTCATTTTTAGGTTATAATTATGAATTGGTCGCTTTATCTAAAATACTAATACAGGAATTAACATGAAACTTTGAACACAAGTCTTATTTGATAATCCCAAAAAAGAAAAGCTTTTGGTAAAATTTCGTACACCGGAAATGGATGTTTACCTTCACGATAATTTTTTAAATATAAAAAATATTACAAAAATATCTTCAAAAATATTAAAGGCAACAATGAAATGAACATCTTTTCACTTAAAATATTTTTCATAAAATTACATTTTTCAAAAAAATAAATTAAAATTTCGAAAAAAAATAATTTTATGAAAAATATTTTAAAACAAAAGATGTTAATTTCTTTGTTATTTTTAATATTTATTAAAATATTTTTGTAATATTTCATATTTAAAAAATTATCGACAAGAAACAAAAAACGCTTAAGGTAAACACCCACTTCCGGTGTTCGAAATTTTACCAAAAGCTTTTCTTTTCTTGGGATTATCAAATAAGACTTATGTTCAAAGTTTCATGTTAATTCCTGGATTAGTTTTCGAGATACAGCGCGCACTTTAAATTTCACCTGACCTTACGTAGATGTCACAAGGTCAAACCAAGGTCACTATGTCACTACATTATGTTTCCCTCCAAAAAATTTTTTGTATCATTGATAGTTTCAGAGAAAATCGATATAAACCATCCTGAATTTTTGATCTTTAATAGAACCTCAAAAGTTTTCCCCTGACTTTTCCGCGGTCTAACTTATGTTTTCATCATTCATGGGCGTGAAATACCATAACACCAGTGAATACGGCTCGTATTTACTCACATTTAAAATATTATTTTAATTGAAAATAAACCATGAAAACGGAAATATAAATGGCTATGATACCATCAAATCGAAGAAAGTAACATGATGGCCACTTCACCATTTTTTTTTGGTCTAAATATTTTTTATTTTGACCTAAATTTTTATTTAGTTGTTTAAATTTTTGATTTTTATTCCACATTTTTGACTTTTCGGGCCGAATTTTTAATTCTAGTTTCAAATTTTTGATTTGATTTTGGTTAAAATATCTATAACCTGGATTATTGATTTATGTGCGAGATTTATTTTATTATTTTTTGTTCGTATTTTCGAGTTTTGTTTGTTAAAATTTTCGATTTTTTAGTCTGCATTTATTATCTTTAGGCCCGAGTTTTCGATGTACTGTCTTAATTTTCTACTTTCTGGCCAACATTACACATTTTTATTTATTTTTTTAATCTTTTGACTAAAATTTTTCTTTAATTTGACCCAACTTTTCGATATTATTGTTAAAATTTTCGAATTTTAGGTTCGCATTTTTTATTTTTTCGTTTAGTCTGCATTTATTATCTTTAGGCCCAAGTTTTTGATGTTTTGTTTAAATTTTCGACTTTTTGACCGACATTGTAGATTTTTTTTAAACAAATTAGGAACAACCTTACTTGTTGCAGAAAGCATTAAATAATTTCAATATTTTTTTTTTAAATCTGTTGCCCTAAATTTTTCTTAATTTTTTTTTATTTGTATGTTAAAATTTTTCTTAATTTTTATTTTATTTGTATGTTAAAATTTTTCTTTCCTTGGTCCACCATTTTTATTTCAAGGCCAGAATTTTAGATTTTTGGTCTCGATTTTTTATCGTATATTTTAGATTTTTGGTATATTTTTTATTCTATATTTTACAGTTTTTTGACTTTGAATTTTCACGAATTCAAAAATTCACGAATTTTTTACCATTATTTTCGAATTTCTGATCAGAAACTTATTTTTGGCTGCTGAAAGTAGCAAATTATTTTGCTTCTACCAAAGTTTTCGATTTATTGTCTGCGTTTTTTATTTTTAGATCAGGATTCTTGATTCTTTGGCCCATATTTTAGATTTCTGTATTTTAGATTTTTTTGTTCCAATTTTTTTTTTCTTTTTGACTTTGGCAGGTGCCCTTCAGTCACATCGGTAATGTATTGTCATTTTAAATGAAATAGACATCCACAAACACCCATGCCCTCGCCGAGATTCGAACCCGGGACCCTTCGCATTAGTACTGGCGCGCGGCTAGTGGGCCGGCCATTTTTTTGTATTCTCCTTTATTTTGACCAAAATATTCGATTGGTTTGTAGAAGTTTTCGATTTTTGTCTGAAATTTTTTTTTTATCTTTACGCTTGTTTTCGATGTGTTGTCTAAATTTTTACTTTTATGGCTCATATTTTGTATTTTCGATTATTTTGGTTTCAATTTTTGGTCTTTTGGCCAAAATTTTCTTTATTTCGACTTAAATTTTCGATTCGTTTGTTAAAAAATTTGATTTTTTGGTCTACCACTTTGATTTTTATTAACTTATTTTAAGCTAAAAATAGTTATTTTTGAGGCTGAAAATGGCAAATTATTTTTCTTTCGCTTGTATTTTCAATTTTTTGGTCTGCATTTTTATTTTGAAACCGGGATTTTTTATTTTTTGCCGATATTTTAGATTTAGAATTTGATTTTTTGGTCTTAATTTTTTATTTTTTGTCCCATATTTAAGATTTTCTTAACTTGAATTATTGATTTCATTGTGCGATTTTTTTTATTTTTGTTATTATTTTCGAATTTCTCGTTGGAACTTATTTTAAGCTGAAAATGCCAAATTATTTTTCTTTCGCTTGTATTTTCAATTTATTGGTCTGCATTTTTATTTTGAAACCGGGATTTTTTATTTTTTTGCCGATATTTTAGATCTTCGGCTGTTTTGTTCCAAATTTTTGATTTTTGGCCAAAATATTCGATTAGTCTAGGAAGATAAATGGTTCTTTGTTTCTTCAAAAAAGTAGGAGGGGGGGTGTATTGTTGGCTCTACCATCAACATGTTCCACGAGCCGCCTCTGTCAAGGAATAAGATCAAGTATTACTACTGGAAAAATAAATTATTTTTAATGTTATAATAATAATAATACATACATACTTTCGCATGTTAAACATTTTACATGGTTTTGACAATTGTACAATCATTTTCAATTTAAAGTAAATTGCATAAAAATGAAACGTTAAATTACTCTTCTTGATTTTATGGTTCGCCAATTCTTTACATGTTTATATATTAACACAAAGGGGAACTCCGCTTTTAATTAACGTCGTCGGGCTCATCATTTCATACCCGGCACATTTTGATAATGTAAAAATGTTAGCATTGTACAAATTTTAATTAATTTCGGGTTTAACGTCGCCCTGATGTAATTTTTCACAGTAAATACCGATGGCCATAATTATAATTAATTATGTGGAAATGAAAAACGTAATATGCATTTCAGAAAGTAGATTTTTCCATAATCTTCGAAAATGACACATAAATGATTCGGTTCCCAACAAAGAACGTTTGGAACCGGTTCAGAGAAAATACACAGATAATATATTAGTTCACTTTATTTAGCGAACGAACCGTGGAGAATAAACAGATCTTTTCACGGAGGTGAACCATTTTTCCGAATACGATTGATTGTGTTGAAGCTATTACTTTGTGATATATATTGAATTACTGAGGAGTTTGAATTGAACACTTTGCTGGTTTGTTAAATCTTGCATATTGTTCATCCTTTTATTCTCTAAAGTAGTATATACTTTTGAATTTACTTCCTAGAGCCGTTATTATTTTTCTGGGTGGTTTAAGTTATTTCACCTTTCATTTTACTCACTACTAGAATAAAAAAGTTATCATAGTCGATTCAGCGAAGTAAGCCATAAAACTTTTATCTGTGTATTCCTAGCAGTTTTACGGTTGCAAAAATCCGCAGCGGAAAAAGTTGCCCTTCCCCGGTGGGGATTTAATTGCGGAATTACGTGTGCCGCCGTGCTTTGTAATCGGGTTCGTGTTTTATATTTAAGTACGCCTTAATGCAAATCGGTTAATAATAAAATTTAATTTTGCAGAATGAACATTTGTAATTCATCACAATTTAAATTACTACGAGTACTTATAATTAAGCTCGGAAACATGTGAAAAGAAATTTAGGGCGAATGCAATAATTTATTAGATTAAATCGCGAGTTTATTCTTAGGAAAATGTGGTAAAAAAAAGGTTGTATAATAAATTGTAGAATTTATTTTTATACAGCTGTACAACCCAATAACATGCTCAGTTTCGAATATTTTTTATTCAGGGCCGCGACTGTTAAAGAAATACGCAAGTCTACAGCGTGAATTATTATAAACTTATAAAATGCATTTTAGAGATAAAAATAGAAATATTTTCCTTTTCTTGAACGTAAGGACAAATTTTAAAAATTCGCTAAGCAAAGTGTCGCACTCATAAAACTCAATTCGTTTTTCTGTATTTTAATTTAATTTTTGGTAATTACTGTCGTAAATAATCTTATATTTCCCTGTGATTGGATATATGTCTGTTGGGAAATAAATATTAAGGTGTGAAATTTAATTTGACGTACAATTGTCTTTCTTTTTTTTAACACTTTGGCTGCCAATAAGTTTTTTTGTAAAATGTCAAAAAAAGTTTTCTTAGTTTTTAAGTTTTATTTTATAAAATGTGTAAGAATATGCTTATTTAATTCATTTTCGTGACTGACAGAGCTAAATAGTAAGATTAAAGTAGGCACTCACAGTCAGTCATCGGTGACTGACAAAATGATCAACGTGTTAAGGATAGGATTCTTGAACTAAAAGACGTATTAAGAAATTAAAAAGGAAAAGAAATATTCGCATAATTATTTTTTTTTCTTCCGAAGGAAGAATAATAATAATATTACGTTTATTAGCGGGATTCACTTTTTGTACAATATAATAATTACCCCTCCCGAATTTAATACTAAATGCAAAGTTTTAAATTTGATTTTTTAAATTGCACAACTTCCAGATGCCTTGTCCGATTTTAATCATTTTAACGACAAAATGTGGAAAATGCGGTGTAATTTAGAAACTGGTTAATAAATATTTTAGTCAACGAAAAACGTCAAAATTGAAAATTTGAGATTTTGATTTCTGAAATTGCGCAACTACCAAACCCGTTGTCCGATTTTGATGACTTTAACGTGAACATGTAAAGAATTTAGTGCAATTTAAAAACCGATCATGTTTTTATAAAAACAACATAAAAGATAAAAATTGCTCGTTTTTTAAATCAACACATTTTAAACTGCAATTTTGATTTTTGAAATTGCACAACTGCCAAACTCGTCTGATTTTGATCATTCTAATTTCAAAATATAAATAACTTAGGGCAATTTGAAAACGGATTCAGACATGTTTTCGTAAAATCAACGTAAAAGGTAAAACCATTTTTCAAAAATTAAAATTGCAATTTTGATTTTTGAAACTCCTAACGTCAAAATATGAAGAATTTGGTGCAATTTAAAAAAGTGTGAAAACATGTTTTCATTAAATCAACCTAAAAGGCACAAATTCCTTGTTTTCGTAGTCGAAAAATTTAAAATTGCAATTTTAATTTTTGAAACTGCGCAACTGCCAAACGCCTTATCCGATTTTGGTGATTCTAACGTCAAAATATGAAGAATTTGGTGCAATTTTAAAACGGGTGAAAACATGTTTTCATTAAATCAACCTAAAAGGCAAAAATTCCTCGTTTTCGTAGTCCGAAAATTTAAAATTGCAATTTTGATTTTTGAAACTGCGCAACTGCCAAACACCTTATCCGATTTTGATGATTCTAAGTCAAAATATGAAGAATTTGGTGCAATTTTAAAACGTGTGAAAATATGTCTTCATTAAATCAATCTAAAAGGCAAAAATTCCTCGTTTTCGTAGTCGAAAAATTTAAAATTGCAATTTTGATTTTTGAAACTGCGCAACTGCCAAACACCTTATCCGATTTTGGTGATTCTAACGTCAAAATATGAAGAATTTGGTGCAATTTAAAAACGGGTGAAAACATGTTTTCATTAAATCAACCTAAAATGCAAAAAATCCTCGTTTTCGTCGTCAAAAAATTTAAAATTGCAATTTTATTTTTGAAATTGCACAACTGCCAAACGCGTTATACGATTTTGGTGATGCTAACATCAAAATATGAAGAATTTAGTGCAATTTAAAAACGGGTTAAGACATAAAATCAATGTAAAAGTTACAAATTGCTCGTTTTCGGAGTCGAAAAATTTTAAATTGCAATTTTGATTTTTTAAACTGCCAAACGCGTTGTCCGATTTTGATGATTGGAGTGTCAAAATGCGGAGAATTTCATGCAATTTAAAAACGGGTCAAGACATGTTTTCATTAAATCAACGTAAAAGGCAAAAATTACTTGTTTTTGCTGTTGAAAAATTTTAAATTGCTATTTTGATTTTCGAAATTGCACAACTGCCAAACACCTTGTTAGATTTTGATGATTCTGATATGATTTTGTGCAATGTAAAAACAAGTTGAGACATATTTTCGTGAAATCAACGTAAAAGATAAAAAATTTAAAATTGCAATTTTGATTTTAAAATTTTAAAATGTAAAAATTGCTTGTTTTCAAAATTTAAAAAAATAATATTGGAATTTTGATTTTTGAAATTACACAACTGCCGAACGCGTTGTCCGATTTTGATGATTATAACGTCAAAATGTGATTAATTTAGTGCAATTAAAAAAAAAGGATACAATATGTTTTCATGAAATCAACGAAAAAGGTAAAATAAGTAATTGTGGAGGCTTTCACTTCGTGATACATTTTGAATAATTCAAATAAAACGAATAACTTTGTTGATAAAAATTGCTCGTTTTCAAAATCAAAAATTTAAAATTGAAATTTTGTTTTTTTAAATTGCACAACTGTCAAACGCGTTGTCCGATTTTGATAATTCTAACGTCAAAATATGAATAATTTAGTGCAATTAAAAAAAAAGGTTTAAACATGTTTTCATGAAATCAACGTAAAAGATGAAAATTGTTCGTTTCCGGAGTCAACAAATTTAAAATTACAATTTTGATCTTTGAAATTGCACAACTGTCAAACTCATTGTTATATTTTGATGATTCTGACGTCATAATGTTGATAATTCAGTGCAATTTAAAAACGGGTTGAGATCTTTTCATGAATTCTACGTAAAAGGTAAAACAATTGAAACTGCAATTTTTATTTTAAAATTGCACAACTGCCAAACGCGTTGTCCGATTTTGATAATACTAACGTCAAAATATGAAGAATTGAGTGCAATTTAAAAACTGGTTAAGACATGTTTGTATCAAATCAACGTAAAAGGTGAAAATTGCTCGTTTTCGGAGTCCAAAAATTTTAAATTGCAATTTTGATTTTTGAAATTGCACCACTGCTAAACGCGTTGTCCGATTTTGATCATTCTAACGTCCAAATGTGGAGGATTTATTGCAATTTAAAAACCGGTCAAGACATGTTTTTGTGAAATCAACGTAACAGGTGAAAATTGCTCGTTTTCAAAATCAAAAATTTAAAATTGAAATTTTGAATTTTTAATTTGCACAACTGCCAAACGCGTTGTCCGATTTTGATGATTCTAACGTCAAAATATGAAGAATTTGGTGCAATTTAAAAACGGGTTAAGACATGTTTGTATGAAATTAACGTAAAAGGTGAAAATTGCTCGTTTTGGGAGTCAAAAATTTTGAAATTGCAATTTTGATTTTTGAAATTGCACCACTGCCAAACGCGTTGTCCGATTTTGATAATACTAACGTCAAAATGTGGAGAATTTATTGCAATTTAAAAACCGGTCAATACATGTTTTCGTGAAATCAACGTAACAGGTGAAAATTGCTCGATTTCAAAGTCAAAAAATTGCAATTTTGATTTTTTGAAATTGCACAACTGCCAAACGCGCTGTCCGATTGTGATGATTCTAATGTCAAAATATGAAGAATTTAGTGCAATTTTAAAACGGGTTAAGGCATGTTTTAATTAATTCAGCGTAAAAGGTAAAAGTTGCTCGTTTTCAAAGTCAAAAAGATTTAAACTACAATGTTGATTTTTGAAATTGCACAACTGATAAAAGAATTGTCCGATTTTGACAATTCTAACGTCAAAATGGGAAGAATTTAGTCCAATTTAAAAACATGTTGAACATGTTTGCATGAAATCAACGTAAACGGTAAAAATCGTTTCTTTGTCGGAGTAAACAAAAATGTAAAATTGCAATTTTGACTTTTGAAATTCCACAAGTGCCAAATACGCTGACCGATTTTGATATTTCTAATGTTACAATATAAAGAATTTAGTGCAATTTAAAAACGGATTCAGACAAGTTTTCATAAAATCAACGTAAAAGGTAAAATTTGCTCGTTTTCGCAGTCAAAAAGTTTAAAATTGCAATTTTGATTTTTGAAATTGTCAAACGCGTTGTCCGATTTTGATGATTCTGACGTCAAAATGTGGAAAATTTGAAAACAGGTCAAGACATGTTTTCATTAAATCAATGCAAAAGGCAAAAATTGCTTGTTTTCGGAGTCGACAAATTTAAAATTGCAATTTTGATTTTTGAAATTGCACAACTGCCAAACGCGTTGTCTTATTTTGATAATTCTAACGTCAAAATAACATTTCTTAAACTGTTTTTACATTCGAGTAAATTCTCCATATTTTGACGTTAAAACCTTCAAAATCGGACACTGCGTTCGGAAATCGTACAAGTTCATAAATCAAAATTACGACTCTAAAATCTTAGAAATATAAAAAGTGCAATTGTTAATTTTTTTTTTATTTATTAGATGATTCTTAACACACCCGTATAATGAAGTCAAGTATAACTACCGCCAAACGCCACTTAATTAATAATAATAATAATAATAATAAATTAACTTAATATTTTGTTCCGCGCGGATCCTTGGCAGACCTCAAAAATTTAATTCGCCGCCAATTTTGATTAAAATTGCAATCAAATAGTTATAAAATGTTTATTGGATATCCCTTAATACGATACGTTTTTTGTTTAAATTAAATGCGGGACTAAATAGCATTTTGTTGAGAATGGTTATAATTAGAATGATGGTGTCAAAATCTGTGACTCGAAAAATGTGGCCAACTTCTCGTCGGTGAGAGATACCACTATTTTCTTCATAACGAATTACCAATACTAAAAAAGTAAAAAAATCGAAAAAATTAAAAAAAAAAAATTAACGCTCAAGGGAAAAATGTTTTAGATAAAAGTTATTAACTCTAAGTCGTAGATTCATATTCATTAATAAAAATTATAGGCTTCCATTTAAAAATAACAAGTTGACCTTGAAATGACCTTGAAAACCTACTTAGAATTAAAAATACCTATGCCTGCTACATTAGCAACTTCATGTCAAATAAATTTTATTTGAAATAAAAATACCTATGCCTGCTACGTTAGCCCTTTCATGTCAAATACATTTTATTTAAGACATTTTTTCATAATATTTTTGGCGTCCAGGATAAATGCCGCACCCTGTATATCAAATTTGTTGCATAGACTTTTTCTCATTTATAAAACTTTTTGCCTCTAATATTTAATACCTCTTAAGTTCGTTGCTTAAAAATGTTCCCATTTATAAAATTTGTTTAATCGAAAATTTAATATTTATAAAATTCGTTGCATAGAATTTTTCTCATTTATAAAATTTGTTGGCTCGAATATTTAATACCTCTTAAGTTCTTTCCTTAAAATGGTTCCAATTAATAAAATTTGTTTAATCAAAAATTTAATATTTATAAAATTCGTTGCATAGAATTTTTCTCATTTATAAAATTTGTTGGCTCGAATATTTAATACCTCTTAAGTTCGTTGCTTAAAAATGTTCCAATTAATAAAATTTGTTTAATCGAAAATTTAATATTTATAAAATTCGTTGCATAGAATGTTTCTCATTTATAAAATTTGTTTGCTCGAATATTTAATACCTCTTAAGTTCGTTGCTTAAAAATGTTCCAATTAATAAAATTTGTTGAATCGAAAATTTAATATTTATAAAATTCGTTGCATAGAATTTTTCTCATTTATAAAATTTGTTGCCTCGAATATTTAATACCTCTTAAGTTCGTTGCTTAAAAATGTTCCAATTAATAAAATTTGTTTAATCGAAAATTTAATATTTATAAAATTTGTTGCATAGAATTTTTCTCATTTATAAAATTGTTGCCTCGAATATTTAATACCTCTTAAGTTCGTTGCTTAAAAATGTTCCAATTAATAAAATTTGTTTAATCGAAAATTTAATATTTATAAAATTTGTTGCATAGAATTTTTCTCATTTATAAAATTGTTGCCTGGAATATTTAATACCTCTTAATTTCGTTGCTTAAAAATGCTCCGATTTATAAAATTTGTTCAGTCCGTAGAATACAAGGGAAGATGCAATGAAGCACTAATCATATCTGATTTATTGCAAAATCTTTTTTGCCATTTTCCACAAATTTTACCTTTAGGATTTAGCGGGATTCCCTCCACAAATACACCCGTAACCCACTGACAATCTGTTTAGCCTCCATAGTTAATCATCCATTACGTTTGAGGTGGCAGTTTAAGAATGAATAAGATCCCCGGCTTTATAAATGACTCCTGTCAAAACATCTTTTAACGATGCCATGATTAATGGACGAGTCGTTCCAATTTCTTTCATTGGCCCCTATCGTAGAACAATAAGAATTAAAAATAGGACGTCTCCTCCGACCCCACCCCTCCCACCGGCGAAACTGGCTGCCGAGTTAATTGACGATTGCCCTAATTCGTCTCAATTATGCACGCGGAGGCCATAAATCTCGGACGGAATCTAAATTAATTCGCGGAGCCTCCAGATCCGCTACAGGAAATCTTCGGAACGAATCGCCCCAGGTGTTTATGCATTAATAACCGGGATACGTTAAGGAGGGTAATTCGTTAAAGGGGGTTGAAGGCAGTTGTTACGGCAGAATTGATGTGCCAAGTTTGCAGCGATGAGAAACTTTGTTACTTTTTATTGACTAGAACAAGAAATTCTCCCTTCGTTTACTGCGACTCACTTTTTTATGTCATTTAAAAACTATTAAGAATTTTTGAAATTGAATACACAAATAGTTAATGCACGTAAGCACGTTGCATCATCAGTTCTACTGCTAAATAAAATATTCACTGTCTAGCAGCGCTCCTTCGTGATTGTGTGTTGTGTGTTACCAGTGATAAAGAAAATAGAAAACGGGAAAACAGAGTTAACAAAGAAGTGTGTACAGTCCGCGCCCCATACCTTGGCGAGCGGCTCGGATGCGCAGTGGTATTTTACTTCCGCACCGACGAGAAGTTAGCCACGAATTTCCAGCCACGGTTTCCCGGCGCATCCACCACCACTCTAATTATTACCAATCTGAATAAAATGTTAAGTAATCTTTTGTTTGGGCCTAACCAATTTAATAACATAAGCTATAAACTATTTATGATTTTCTTTTAAGTTAGCGCTACTCGCTAGGCCGCCGACAAGATAGAAGAACTATCTAAAAAAATCATAACTTCCATTTGGGGTTCCTTGCTCGACTTTTTTTGCAACAATTGAGTAGTACACAACATTATGAATAAATCAAAATCGAAAAATTAGGGTAACCATTTCGTATAAACAATTTATGATTTTTTTAAGTTAGCGCTGCACGCTGGGCCACTGACAAAATAAAAACATTATTTAAAAAAATCACAACTTCCATTTGGGGTTCCTTCCTCGACTTTCTTTGCAATAATTGAGTAGTATACAACATTATGAATAAATCAAAATCGAAAAATTAGGGTAACCATTTCGTATAAACAATTTATGATTTTTTTAAGTTAGCGCTGCACGCTTGGCCACAGACAAGATAGAAAAATTGTTTAAAAAATCATAACTTCCATTTGGGTTCCTTGCTCGACTTTCTTTGCAATAATTGAGTAGTATACAACATTATGAATAAATCAAAATCGAAAAATTAGGGTAACCATTTTGTATAAACAATTTATGATTTTTTTAAGTTAGCGCTGCACGCTGGGCCACTGACAAGATAAAAGAATTATTTAAAAAATCATAACTTCCATTTGGGGTTCCTTGCTCGACTTTTTTTGCAACAATTGAGTAGTACACAACATTATGAATAAATCAAAATGGAAAAATTAGGGTAACCATTTCGTATAAACAATTTATGATTTTTTTAAGTTAGCGCTGCACGCTGGGCCACTGACAAGATAAAAGAATTATTTAAAAAATCATAACTTCCATTTGGGGTTCCTTGCTCGACTTTTTTTGCAACAATTGAGTAGTACACAACATTATGAATAAATCAAAATCGAAAAATTAGGGTAACCATTTCGTATAAACAATTTATGATTTTTTTAAGTTAGCGCTGCACGCTGGGCCACTGACAAAATAAAAACATTATTTAAAAAAATCACAACTTCCATTTGGGGTTCCTTGCTCGACTTTTTTTGCAACAACTGAGTAGTATACAACATTATGAATAAATCAAAATCGAAAAATTAGGGTAACCATTTCGTATAAACAATTTATGATTTTTTTAAGTTAGCGCTGCACGCTGGGCCACTGACAAGATAAAAGAATTATTTAAAAAATCATAACTTCCATTTGGGGTTCCTTCCTCGACTTTCTTTGCAATAATTGAGTAGTATACAACATTATGAATAAATCAAAATCGAAAAATTAGGGTAACCATTTCGTATAAACAATTTATGATTTTTTTAAGTTAGCGCTGCACGCTGGGCCACTGACAAGATAAAAGAATTATTTAAAAAATCATAACTTCCATTTGGGGTTCCTTGCTCGACTTTTTTTGCAACAATTGAGTAGTACACAACATTATGAATAAATCAAAATCGAAAAATTAGGGTAACCATTTCGTATAAACAATTTATGATTTTTTTAAGTTAGCGCTGCACGCTGGGCCACTGACAAAATAAAAACATTATTTAAAAAAATCACAACTTCCATTTGGGGTTCCTTGCTCGACTTTTTTTGCAACAACTGAGTAGTATACAACATTATGAATAAATCAAAATCGAAAAATTAGGGTAACCATTTCGTATAAACAATTTATGATTTTTTTAAGTTAGCGCTGCACGCTGGGCCACTGACAAGATAAAAGAATTATTTAAAAAATCATAACTTCCATTTGGGGTTCCTTGCTCGACTTTTTTTGCAACAATTGAGTAGTACACAACATTATGAATAAATCAAAATGGAAAAATTAGGGTAACCATTTCGTATAAACAATTTATGATTTTTTTAAGTTAGCGCTGCACGCTGGGCCACTGACAAGATAAAAGAATTATTTAAAAAATCATAACTTCCATTTGGGGTTCCTTCCTCGACTTTCTTTGCAATAATTGAGTAGTATACAACATTATGAATAAATCAAAATCGAAAAATTAGGGTAACCATTTCGTATAAACAATTTATGATTTTTTTAAGTTAGCGCTGCACGCTGGGCCACTGACAAAATAAAAACATTATTTAAAAAAATCACAACTTCCATTTGGGGTTCCTTGCTCGACTTTTTTTGCAACAACTGAGTAGTATACAACATTATGAATAAATCAAAATCGAAAAATTAGGGTAACCATTTCGTATAAACAATTTATGATTTTTTTAAGTTAGCGCTGCACGCTGGGCCACTGACAAGATAAAAGAATTATTTAAAAAATCATAACTTCCATTTGGGGTTCCTTCCTCGACTTTCTTTGCAATAATTGAGTAGTATACAACATTATGAATAAATCAAAATCGAAAAATTAGGGTAACCATTTCGTATAAACAATTTATGATTTTTTTAAGTTAGCGCTGCACGCTGGGCCACTGACAAGATAAAAGAATTATTTAAAAAATCATAACTTCCATTTGGGGTTCCTTGCTCGACTTTTTTTGCAACAATTGAGTAGTACACAACATTATGAATAAATCAAAATCGAAAAATTAGGGTAACCATTTCGTATAAACAATTTATGATTTTTTTAAGTTAGCGCTGCACGCTGGGCCACTGACAAAATAAAAACATTATTTAAAAAAATCACAACTTCCATTTGGGGTTCCTTGCTCGACTTTTTTTGCAACAACTGAGTAGTATACAACATTATGAATAAATCAAAATCGAAAAATTAGGGTAACCATTTCGTATAAACAATTTATGATTTTTTTAAGTTAGCGCTGCACGCTGGGCCACTGACAAGATAAAAGAATTATTTAAAAAATCATAACTTCCATTTGGGGTTCCTTGCTCGACTTTTTTTGCAACAATTGAGTAGTACACAACATTATGAATAAATCAAAATGGAAAAATTAGGGTAACCATTTCGTATAAACAATTTATGATTTTTTTAAGTTAGCGCTGCACGCTGGGCCACTGACAAGATAAAAGAATTATTTAAAAAATCATAACTTCCATTTGGGGTTCCTTCCTCGACTTTCTTTGCAATAATTGAGTAGTATACAACATTATGAATAAATCAAAATCGAAAAATTAGGGTAACCATTTCGTATAAACAATTTATGATTTTTTTAAGTTAGCGCTGCACGCTGGGCCACTGACAAAATAAAAACATTATTTAAAAAAATCACAACTTCCATTTGGGGTTCCTTGCTCGACTTTTTTTGCAACAACTGAGTAGTATACAACATTATGAATAAATCAAAATCGAAAAATTAGGGTAACCATTTCGTATAAACAATTTATGATTTTTTTAAGTTAGCGCTGCACGCTGGGCCACTGACAAGATAAAAGAATTATTTAAAAAATCATAACTTCCATTTGGGGTTCCTTCCTCGACTTTCTTTGCAATAATTGAGTAGTATACAACATTATGAATAAATCAAAATCGAAAAATTAGGGTAACCATTTCGTATAAACAATTTATGATTTTTTTAAGTTAGCGCTGCACGCTGGGCCACTGACAAGATAAAAGAATTATTTAAAAAATCATAACTTCCATTTGGGGTTCCTTCCTCGACTTTCTTTGCAATAATTGAGTAGTATACAACATTATGAATAAATCAAAATCGAAAAATTAGGGTAACCATTTCGTATAAACAATTTATGATTTTTTTAAGTTAGCGCTGCACGCTGGGCCACTGACAAGATAAAAGAATTATTTAAAAAATCATAACTTCCATTTGGGGTTCCTTCCTCGACTTTCTTTGCAATAATTGAGTAGTATACAACATTATGAATAAATCAAAATCGAAAAATTAGGGTAACCATTTCGTATAAACAATTTATGATTTTTTTAAGTTAGCGCTGCACGCTGGGCCACTGACAAAATAAAAACATTATTTAAAAAAATCACAATTTACAAGATGCTGAAGAATTAATTAAAATCAGGACTAATATTATTAATCCATATAATAGTACCAATTTCAGCCAATATATATTAAAAAAGTATATTCCATACCTCCCATTATGGTCTGGTGTTTGCGGTGAAAGATCAAGTAACGCTTACGTCGAAAACTGGTTTGGGTTAGTAAAAAATAATCTTTGTAAAAAAAAACTGCACCAAAAATGTTCACGATTTCTAAGGACCACTAGAAGATACATACTTTCAGCATATAAGGAGCACGTATATGATATTCCTAAGGAAAGATGTGCAACTAAACGCAAACTTGTACATGTTGAGTCTTGGTCTAAACGCAAAAAGAATGTGCACACGTATTTTAAGAAGACCACATTATCTAAATATAGTAATAAAATTAAGAATACTGATTATAAACTGGATAATCCGATCGATGAAAATTTCTATAAGAATTATGTACAACCAAGTACTCCCTTTTACAATCAAGATTATGTAATTTCAATGTACAAAAAAGAATTATTATATTTTACGAGTTATGATACATTAAATCAACACTCTAATTCATGTGACATGTGGCTTGATAATTTCATTATTGATTACGTATTAAATATATTTTCTAATCATAATTCCAATATTAAAGTATTTTTACAGCATGAGGCATCAACAAGTCTTAATAATAATGAGCCTATTAATTATGATCAATTTATAATGCCTGTTTTCTCAAATAATCATTGGATGTTAATTTACAAACATTTTGATCATATACAATTTTTTGATCCTGCTTCTACAAAAAGCCATAAAAAAAAATTTTATTTTCATAAATTAAGTAATAAAATTTCACAAGTTGAATTATTAAATCCAACCTACCCAACACAAAATGATTCGTGGAACTGTGGAGTATATATTTTGTATTATGCTGAATGCATTTTTAGAAATATATCCATGTCGTTCAAATTCGATCCTGACGAATATCGCATTTACCTCAAAAATCTTATTCTTAATAACTCCACCATGGAAAAAGCCAATTGCAGAAAGTGCGGTGGGAAGACAGATGAAGTTAAATGCAAGAATTGCCAATATTTCTTTCATAAAATATGCACTTTTGAAGATTTTTCGGTCGGCTCAGAATATATTTGTTCTTTGTGCAGTCAGTTACATGAACTGTAAATTATGGTAGTCCCTTATACTGATAATACTAATTTTCTCAATTTTATTTATTCATAATGTCAAATATTTCCCTGCAGCCCCAACTTAAAAAAAAATAATAAATAGTTTATAGGAAATGGTTACCCTAATTTTTCGAATTTTATTTATTCATAATGTTGTATACTATTCAGTTGTTGCAAAAAAAGTGGAGCAAGGAACCCCAAATGGAAGTTGTGATTTTTTTAAATAATGTTTTTATTTTGTCAGTGGCCCAGCGTGCAGCGCTAACTTAAAAAAATCATAAATTGTTTATACGAAATGGTTACCCTAATTTTTCGATTTTGATTTATTCATAATGTTGTGTACTACTCAATTGTTGCAAAAAAAGTCGAGCAAGGAACCCCAAATGGAAGTTATGATTTTTTAAATAATTCTTTTATCTTGTCAGTGGCCCAGCGTGCAGCGCTAACTTAAAAAAATCATAAATTGTTTATACGAAATGGTTACCCTAATTTTTCGATTTTGATTTATTCATAATGTTGTATACTACTCAGTTGTTGCAAAAAAAGTCGAGCAAGGAACCCCAAATGGAAGTTGTGATTTTTTTAAATAATGTTTTTATTTTGTCAGTGGCCCAGCGTGCAGCGCTAACTTAAAAAAATCATAAATTGTTTATACGAAATGGTTACCCTAATTTTTCGATTTTGATTTATTCATAATGTTGTATACTACTCAGTTGTTGCAAAAAAAGTCGAGCAAGGAACCCCAAATGGAAGTTGTGATTTTTTTAAATAATGTTTTTATTTTGTCAGTGGCCCAGCGTGCAGCGCTAACTTAAAAAAATCATAAATTGTTTATACGAAATGGTTACCCTAATTTTTCGATTTTGATTTATTCATAATGTTGTGTACTACTCAATTGTTGCAAAAAAAGTCGAGCAAGGAACCCCAAATGGAAGTTATGATTTTTTAAATAATTCTTTTATCTTGTCAGTGGCCCAGCGTGCAGCGCTAACTTAAAAAAATCATAAATTGTTTATACGAAATGGTTACCCTAATTTTTCGATTTTGATTTATTCATAATGTTGTGTACTACTCAATTGTTGCAAAAAAAGTCGAGCAAGGAACCCCAAATGGAAGTTATGATTTTTTTAGATAGTTCTTCTATCTTGTCGGCGGCCTAGCGAGTAGCGCTAACTTAAAAGAAAATCATAAATAGTTTATAGCTTATGTTATTAAATTGGTTAGGCCCAAACAAAAGATTACTTAACATTTTATTCAGATTGGTAATAATTAGAGTGGTGGTGGATGCGCCGGGAAACCGTGGCTGGAAATTCGTGGCTAACTTCTCGTCGGTTACTTCCGCTATATTTTAAAAATTCCAGCGGCGCCGCGGCGGCGAATAACATGCGATAGAAGTAGCGACGAACAGCAGTGGTATTGGGCATGTATTTTTAATACAATTTACGTAATTGAAATCTAGTAAGGTTATTTAGGACAAATTACCTGCCCGTCAGGTAGGTAAATAAATACCAAAAGGGAGATAATCCCCTACTAATTACTAATTCAAAGGGCTAAAGAATCTGCGTTACGCCACTGACCGCCGCGCGGAACATTTTCAATCGGCTATAAACGGCGCACTCGGGACTATTCGGGCTGCGCGGCTTCTCGCCAAGGTATGGGGCGCGGACAGTATGTATGTAGATTGCTTATAATTGATTGTAAATGTCAATTTAAAAACTAATTAATAAACACAGTGTGGTCCAGATTGTTTTTTGGGAAACTTAAACAGTGTATCAAAAGAAACAAAAAAGTTCAAATAAACATGTATCTTCAAATGCTTCCTAACGAAGATATCGCTTGGTAAAATTTTAAAACTGAAAGTCCAATTTATAGTATTATTTGATTACTATCACTAGAGTGATGAAGATACATGTTTATAGAAATTTTATTTTCTTTTTGATGAGTTTACTTTAGTGTTTAAGTTTCCCAAAAACAATTTGAACCACCCTGTTTAACATGAATATTATTATTATTTTTACTTTCTCCGTTACGAAGTACGAGAAAGTATTGTGATCGTGATTTTTTTTTCAAAAATTTTTTTTACGGAAATATCCATTTTGGGGTCCCTAGATGCCATTTCAACAATTTCTGGAAAAAAAAAATTGTGTCTGTGTGTGTGTGTGTGTGTGTGTCTGTGTGTGTGTGTGTGTCTGTGTGTGTGTGTGTGTCTGTGCGTGCTGTATCTCAAAAACTAATAGACGAATTGGTATGAAACTTTGAACATACGTCTTATTTGATAATCCGGAGAACTGAAAAGCTTTTCGTAAAATTTCGTACACCGGAAGTAGGTGTTTACCTTAACTGTTTTTTGTTTTTTGCCAATATTTTCTTAGATATAAAAAATATCACAAAAACATTTAAACAAACATTGCAGACAACAAAGAAATGAACATCTTTTGCTTGAAAATATTTTTCATAAAATCATTGCTATTCGAGAAAAAAATGTATTATTATTTTTTTAATTTTTGGTTTATAATTATGAAACGATAATAGTTACAACAAATTTATTTGAATAATAATTGTAGAGAATGCCAAAATGAACAACTTCTAAAGAATAAGTTTTTTTCTAAATCTCGTTAGTTTTTGAGTAAACCGAGTTTTTGAATTTGAAGTATAATTTTTTTACGTCAGTTTCATCCGAGTTTACGCAACGCTCGATGTACATTTAAAATATGATTTCAATAAACCATGAAAACGTAAATATAAATGATGTCGGAGAAAGTAACATGATGGCCACATCACCATTTTTTACCTTTTTTTTACTCTACAGGGTGTCCTAAATAGAGTAGGATTGCATGGGTATCTTTCTTATTCTTAAAGCTAGAGATCTGGTTAAATGGGCAATGTTGTGCAGTTTTCTATGCTGATTCAGATTATGTTGAGAAATTTTCAAAATTCCGAGCAGTTTAGAAAATATTAAAAAAAAAAACTGAAAATCGCGATTTTCAAAAAAATCAAATATCTCAATAATTATTAAAGATGCGAAAAAAAAGTTTTAAATAAAAGTTAGTTGGTTTAATTAGGCAAACATAGAAATCAAGTCAAAATAAAATTCAAGATGGCGGTTTCCGAGATATTAATACCAACTTTCTTATTTCAAATGGCCGCCATATTTGATTTTTACACGCATAAATAGACTTTTTTTTCTCTTTTCAACGATGTACAAACACCCTATGTCAAAATAAAAAATAATGGAAATATTAATTTAAATTTAAATTTTTTAAATTATTTTTAAAGCAAATGTAACAAAACAAAAAGAGGTAATAATACAACCAAGTAGTAAAATAACAATAAACTATAAAAAATGTTCAAAATGTTGACCGTTATTGGCCAAACACAATTGACAGCGTTTTACAACATTGCCAGTTACTTTTCGCAATGTGTTGCGATTAATGCCGTTCATTGCCTCTGTCACTGCTTCGCGAAATTCATCCACATTGTTATAATTGAAGTTACTTCCATAAACTTTGTTTTTTAAAGTGCCCCACAAATAAAAGTCAAGAGGCGTCAAGTCTGCAGATCTGGCTGGCCACTGTACAGGTGTATTAGTCGCTATTACTTTATTATTAAAACGTCCATTTAGATAAGTAATAACATCTCTGGCATTGTGTGCTGGAGCGCCATCTTGCTGGTACCATATTTGCATATTTTGTGCCAAAGGTAAATCATCCAATAAATCTTCTAAGGTTGTTTGAAGAATTTCCAAATAACGTTGTGCAGTTAGAGTTCCATCAAAAATTATAGGACCAAGTAAACGATTTCCCATTATGCCACAAAAAACACTAAAGCCGAACCGTAATTGGTTTCGCCGTGGAATAACTATGTGTGGATTTTCTTGAGCCCAATAGTGCTCGTTACGACGATTAAATAATCCACAATTAGAAAAGTAAGATTCGTCAGTCCATAAAATTGTGTTTATAAAATCACCATTTTCCGTAATTTTGTTGATTAACCACCTGCAAAATGTTAATCTAAGGATGTTATCATTTGGTTGTAAAGTCTGAGATAGGTGCAATTTATAAGGGTGAAACTTGTGCTTTTTTTAAATTGTTGATGCTATAGACTTAGATACTTTAACTTCATTTTCTATCTGCCGACATGAAATGTTCGGATTAGCTGCCACACAAGCCAATATTAATTCTTCATCAACGATCATATTTCTATTTCTCTTAGGTTTTTTTAAACTTCCATACAATTGCATATTTTCATCCAATCTTTTAAATACCTTAATGTCAGGCTGCCTTCTTTCAGGAAAGTTTGTTTGGTATGTTTGTGCTGCAAAATGGGGGTTTTTGTAACACTTGATATAATTACAAAACATATCGTATTGTTCAGATATTGAATAATTCGCCATTTCAAGTAATTAATATTTATCGATATTACAACAACTTAAGACAATACACATGTATGAATGATTAATACAACTGATAAACTAATATAAGATGACAGTTAGTCGTTATAACAAATTTTGTTTTATTTTTATTTATGCCTACTTGTTTTAAACTTACAACAATTAATATTTCCATTATTTTTTATTTTGACATAGGTTGTTGTACATCGTTGAAAAGAGAAAAAAAAGTCTATTTATGCGTGTAAAAATCAAATATGGCGGCCATTTGAAATAAGAAAATTGGTATTAATATCTCGGAAACCGCCATCTTGAATTTTATTTTGACTTGATTTCTATGTTTGCCTAATTAAACCAAGTAACTTTTATTTAAAACTTTTTTTCGCATTTTTAATAATTATTGAGATATTTGATTTTTTTGAAAATCGCGATTTTCAGTTTTTTTTAATATTTTCTAAACTGCTCGAAATTTTGAAAATTTCTCAACATAATCTGAATCGGCATAGAAAACTGCACAACATTGCCCATTTAACCAGATCTCTAGCTTTAAGAATAAGAAAGATACCCATGCAATCCTACTCTATTTAGGACACCCTGTATATACAGATATTGACATTTACATTTAATAATAATGATTAGGCATTGAAACTCAATTTACATTAATAAATTTTAGAAAAATAACACTAGATTACAGAGGTGTTCTATTTTTTTGTTCGCTGCAATTGTAAATTCTTAAAATTTTCCTCTTTAGAATTGCATAATTAGATATGCAGTTGGACCATCCAGATGCTTTTTACATTTGCATTATCGCGGAAATGTCTTGCTTCTCATTGCGATGTTGCGTCTCCGGAGACACAAAAAAAAAGTAATAAAATGAAGCTACATTCTCGAGCGTCTCCTAATTATAGCTGTGCACTTTACATCTGACTACTTTATACCTCACGTGGGCGATAAACTTCGCAACGTTAAATTTCTTACGGCTCAATTACTTAGCTGTGTAATAAAGACCCACAGCCTTGCTGAATTTTTAAAGAAGTTTTTTACTACTAACAGTTAGTTAATTCATAAAAGTTGATCAATAATAATAATACATCTTTATTTCAAGTACGTGAACAAAATGAAAGTGTCGAAGTTTTTAACCTGGTTATTATTAAGATTAGAATTTGTTGAATTTGGTTCAATATTAAAGATTGTTGAAATTAGGCAGTTGGTAGGTTTCACAATTTTTTACAATTTATTCCGACTAGTTTCGATTTTTTCATCATTATCTAAGAATGGTACAGAAGAAAAATGTTTTTGCTTATATATTAAAATAGTACATTCAGGTAATTAGGGCGATCATTATTGAGGAGCTCCAGACGTCATCGTTTTTGTTTACGACGTGTTTTCCCCGCTTAAGCGCTTTGTTGATCTCTAATCCTTCTCGGAGATTTAAATTTCGGCCCTTATTACCTGTGTGTAATATTTTAAAATTATTTTCCTGGAAGGAAGATTAGAATACTTATAACCAGTGATGGGAATAATGTGTGTGTGTGAAGTTGGTGTATCATTTGGTGGAAACTAATATTTTTAGAGTTCTGAGTTACTTCTGAATAGTTCTTTAGTTCTCCATAAATTAATTTAACAGTTCTATCCTTTTAGACCCTAAAACGACTTAACTGGGACGCCTGGTTCACGCTGCGTCTCACTTTTTCCAGGAAGAGATTCCGTGATAGTTCTTAACTTATAATTAAAGGTTTATAATTTTACAAGAGTTCTTGCAAAAAGCATTTATTTTGAATTTTTTATTAATTTTCCTTCACCAAAAATAGTGCTATCGCGCGAATATACAAGGTCATTATAAAGTATTTCGACTTATATCTTATATTATTAACAAATTAAGCTAATGACAAAAAGTAAAAGAAATGGCTTAAATAATGAGATTTCTTATGTCCACCACTGGTTAACGCAGATGTTCGATATGGCCACCATTTTGAAGTAAAATTACCAACCGTTACCTCCAAATTGTATAGGGCAGCATTTAACATTTTTGGTTCAATTACATTAATTTTATCCCTAATGCTGCCTTTTAATTCTTCTAGCACCTTCTAGATAATGTTCTAAACACCATTCCTTTTTAAACAACTCAACAAACCCTGTTATCTTTTGCTAATCAAATTACGGTACTCTTTCATCGGACATGGTCTTGCTCTCGAACACATTCATCATAAATCTATAACGTCTGGGTGTTAAATAAATTTAAAAAATGTAAAAAACTCAATTCTTATAAGAAGAATTCCTCAAAGGGAGAACAGGAACTTTATTCACGTTTAATGTGTGTGTACCGACGTAAAAAAAATCGTTATTATTTTTTTTTATATATCCATATCCTGCTTTTCCTTTACAACTGCCTTGATCCTCAGACTTTCCTTGCTCGGTGCTCCAAGTAACACTACAAATCAATTTTTGTCCGAAAATCTATGTTACTCTTTTTGTAATCGTTTGTAATTTCTTTTGCGTGAGTTTTGTTTTGAGAAAAATTCCAAAAATCACGATAATTTCGTTAATACTGGTATTAATGGTTGTCACAATAATTCTTTTGTTTTCCACATATACAGTAAAATCTAATGATTGAAGCAACTAAATTCCTTTTTTTTTTGCTGCTTGATTCATTTCTTAAAATTCTCTACAGTACTAAATGTGTTTCAAATAGTTCCTAGAAGTTCTTTACAGTAACATTAATTTTTGATTTTTTAAACAATTTATTTACCCTGAACGTGTCTTCGCTTGTATACAGATGAAACGCTGGCCGAATTTTGACAGATCTGTCAGCTGAAATGCATTTTCTCTATAATTCTGAATGTTCTTCAAATAGTTCCAAAGGGTTCTATATGGTGACATTATTTTTAAATATTTTAAACAATTTATTTCCATCGAAAGTGTCTCCGCGCGTATACGACAGCGTCTTCGGGCGTATACCAATGAGAAGCGGGCCGATTTTTGACAGCTCTGTGAGCTGAAATACATTTTCTCTACAGTTCTGAATGTATTGCATATGTTTTCATAGAAATAACTCATTAATGTTGGCCACTTTACGAAAATTAGCAGATCAATTCGGAACATGTTGAGGTCATGATGACTCGAAACCAAGGGCGTTTCCAGATAACTAGTCTAGGGGAGTAATTAAAAAAAAGATAAATATATATGTTTTTCATGAAATATTTGGGGAAAATTAAAAATTAGTCCTAGCAACACTGCTACCACGACTCTCCCGTCTTCAATGTAGGAGATAAAATCGAAACGAGCTGGTGCTTCCGCTCTCATACACCTGTTCCCTGAAATATCCCTATCCTTTTCCAACATTTTAAAGCCTTGGAAAAATTGACCGGTTATTTGTATAAAAATTGATAAGCGAAAAATTCCTAGGGGGGTAATTACCCGATTACCGCTCCCCCACCCCCCTCGAAACCGCCACTACTCGAAACCTAAGTCGTGAGTTTTTGTTTGTGTATAATTAATAAATGTATATACAGAACAATAAATTATCAGCGGTAAAAATTAGTAAGTGTTTAATTCTGCATACAAAAATGGTTTACCACCAAGTAACGGTGACAATGTAATGAAAAATGTTATTGAAAGGACACGCATTTGTAGAGCTTCCAGAGAACTAGAGGAGATATATAGGGTGTCTATTTAAAAACGAGCAATAACTATGGACCTAAAAAAGATATAAAAAAATTCTCATAACCGTTTCTACGGTATGTGGGTGGGAATCAGAATGACCACAAAAATGACCTTCACTAAGTAACCCCTGGGGGCTGTAGCCACCCCAACTAAATTTGTTTAAATGGCAACACCTCCTGTGTTCTTGAAAATTGCTATACTTCTTATGACTCTAGCAAAAGTGATTACTAAATCCCCGAAGAGTGCGACGAAGTTTCGAAACGCGGCTGCCTGTACCAGTAAACTTTCAGAAGCTTTGGAAATATTTGTGGAAGCAGATATTTCTAAAGCAATAAGTAATGTTATTTAACAAGGCGGTAAGAATATTGTCCTTGCAAAAGGCTAAACAAGAATGTTACCAAGAACAGAAGGCATCACTATCACAGAAACTTCTGCTGCAGTGAAACTTCAAGACCTTCCAGATCACACTTGTACAAGGGAAGAGACAACACATTTTGAACTATTTTATAAGTGGGGTTGTGGTGGCTCTCGCCAAGCCCGCTACAAGCAAAAATTTATGAATGAGAAGACAGTTATGCTCACGTCTTTCAAAGCTCACTTGATTCTTTAGGCTATCAAGTGGTCAGAAAATTGTGTGGCGTAATCCTTTGCCATTTTCACCGAGAAATTGCAGACCCATCAGAATCCGATTTATCAAGGATTTAACAAAGGAAATTAAATATCTGGAAGAACAAAAAAGTTATCTTGAGAAAACTGAAATTTAGGACGATACGTCGAAATTAAACTAGTTCTTACGCGACGGAAAAGTGTGCAATATTTGTAGGAAAACATCCAACAAATTTAACGACTGTCACACAATTACAGCATTAACTATGCGGTGCTATTTTGTAACAAATTTAACGACTGTCAATTGGACAATCGTCTGAAGAAGTTGCAGAAGCTAGAAACAAACATTTTAGACAATACAGGCAATTTTTTTTCGGAAATGTTCTGTAATCGGAATGTTCTGGTTTGACTTTTATTGACTTTTTTTATCCGTTCTTGATGCCTTAAATCTACGAAGAAAAAGCTGTCGTTCTCAAAGAATACAATAGAACTATTCAAGCAAGGTCAATTCACCGAATCGGAATGTCAAGAAACATAGAAACAACACGTATTTATTGCCTCGGCAATGACAATTGATTCTTATAGGTTTTTTTCACGAGGAATCCGAATCTGATCTAGTTTTTTTTTTAGTAAAACGCTGTCAAAAGTGCAAAAAATCGTGTTTTATGCCGTTCTTGATCACCTGTAAAAAAACAACCAGGGGTCCTAGAATCCCTAATTTCGAATGAAGTGAAAGCTTAAACCTTGCCCTTTTAGGCTATGAATCGATAAATAAGGTGCCGTTAACTTGGAGGACTCAATAACAATGTCTTCTACGTGAGCAGACCGATCGCGCCACATGATTTTCTGGCCACGTGCACTGTTCTGTTTCCGTTCTCTGACTTTTTATCATTCATATTAAGTTAATTTGAAGGTGATTTTCTGTTGTTGATTCTACGTTTGTTAAATTTTATTAGATCAGCTGTAATTTTCGAGATAGAGCACCCCTTAAAAAGCATGAAGGTATTGTGAAGTATTTGTGTCTGGCTTTAAACAACAACAAAATATATTTGGCCATGTTTTGATGTTAACAACACTGCGTGATTTTTCAATTTACAAGCAGATGATGATGATGATGAAAAAGAACTTCTTTAGTACAATCATGTTCATTGGCTCAATAGTAATTTTTTAGAAAGATTTTTTTCGTTAATTGATTGTCAGGAATGTTCTACGTCGAAAAGGAGATGACTACCAACATGGTTATTAGGTTTGTAATTTTTTTAAATATTTTTTACATAAAACTGAACTATTTAAATTTAGAGTTGCAAGGCAAAAATAAAAGTTTAAAGTACATGATAAGTTCAATAGGATCTTTCGGATAAGCGCGAAGGACCATAGTTGTCGATGCGCCTTAAACTCAATATTCGTTCATTTTTTCGATCAATCCGTAGTTTTACTGAAGCAAAATTGAAATCATCGTGAATTTTCTATACTTGTTAAAGTTTCTTAACGAAAATCCAGAAATTAGTAAATGTGACTTGAAATAGAAATAGTCGTGAGTAGAGGTGGGTAACTCATAAGCGAGTCGACTCAAAGGGACAAGAGTCATGTGACTCCAGTGCAAATTTGCAGTTCAATTTGAGTCACGAAGTTTTTAAAAAGAGTGCACCTTTTTTTGTGAATAAGCATGTCTCGAAGTGAGTCCTTTGCAAATTATATATTTTTTTGTGAATAAGCATGTTTCCCGGCTTTCGACTCCCGGAGTCGACTCTTTTCGCCAAGACCAAAATGAATCATTTTGCCCATCTCTAGCCGAGAGTGACATGCATGAGAGGTTTTTTTTTGGCTTTGGCTTATAAGCCATTCAGCCACTAACGGTTATTGTATTTGCAGGATAAAAGGGACAATTAACAATCCTTTTAAATGTTTTAGAAATTTCTAAACTGCTTGATGCAAACCGATCCAAAATAGAACTTGAAACGATGAATATTCAAAAGAATATTCATTTAAAATCAGTGAATCAAAACACAAGTATTTGTCAAAAAAATCCTGACTTGTATTGGAAGAAATAAAATTGCAATCATCACTTAGATCAGCTGCGGCATCATACCAACTTGAACTATGAAAATATTGCCAAGTTAGGGCAATGCCAAATTTCACATTGATTTCCTTTACAATAAATAAAATTGTTTATTTGCATTTATTTAATTGAATTAACGAATAAATCGATTTGAGGCAACCTCACTTTTAATTTCAAAAATAAAAAAAAATAAAAAATCTGAATTAATGAATGCAACTTTGTAAATATTTATGTATTTCGGAAATGATCAATATACAAACATATAATTTTCTTACAAATTATTTGTTTTATAACCCATCGATCGTCAAATAATAGGTACGGAAAAGTAGTTCATGCAGTACAAGAGGTTGCATACCACTGTCCTAGATCAATAAAAGCACATGTTTTTTCCATCAGAAGAAATCAATTGCCGGTTCAAAATATCAACCAGAGATAGGTAATTCATGAGTAAATCGATTAAAAGAGTCGACTCTTAGAAATGAGTCGAGCGGTCAAGTGACTCCTATGTAATTTTTCGGACTCATTTTGGCTAACAAAGTTGACAAGCCAGTTGGAAAATTTTAGAAAAATATCGTTTTTTTTACACTTTAAACGGGCTTAGCGGGTAAACGAAAACTTGAAATGGAACGCGATTGTTGGCCAATCTGTACAAATTTTGAAGAAAAACACCAAAAACGAAATTTCGCCCCACTTTTATTCAAAATTATTTTCTGCAGAAACCACGATTTGAAACGATTCGGATTTTCTAAACGAAAATTGAGATCCATCAGAAAAGGCACAAGAATAAATGTCAATTTGTCAATAAAAGTCCATTGTGTACGCAAAAAAAATTAGTAGAAGCTTTTTAGTACCTCGGATTGTCAAATAAGACTTATGTTCAAAGTTTCATGTTAATTGCTGTATTCGTTCTTGAGTTTTGCCCAGACAGGCAGACACCCGTACCCAAATGATTTAAATCGCCTCTAGCGACCTCCAAGCAGATATTTACGTTTAAAAAGAATCACAATCGCAATACTGTCTGATACTTTGTAAGGGAGAAAGTAAAAAGTAAAAAAATATTCATTTCAATTTTATTCAAAGAAGAGTTTTATGTAATATAGGATTTTTCAAAAGTAAGTCGTATTTTAAAATACTGATATTTTTATCAATTATTTATTTATTTATTTATTTAACGAAATCTCTATGTAAAAATAATAATACAAAGAAAAATGCATAAATTACATGAAATGAAATGAAATTAAATTTAGCGTACATACATACATACATAATAAATGAAACCAAATTGAAACATAATAGGTAGAAACTAAAACTAAGAATTATAAAAAAAAAATATTAATTATGAAATTAAAAATGCCTGTACGTGCAGAAATAAATGAGATTTATTCAAAATATTGCATTTATCGTAAATGTTGTATGTGGCCGCCATTTTTCTTGAACAAGAAGTAACCTTTCTTCAATACCATAAATCGCATCTCTAACGTCTGAGGTCTGCTGGAATATCTGCCATGTTTTGTATAATGGATTCATTCAATTGATCGATTGAATTAGGTTTGGTCAAAACATCCTTTGTTTTAGATATCCCTATAACCGAAAATCAGCAGAGTTAAGATCTGGAGATCTTGCGGGCTAAATTACAATTACTAGATATTTCATATTCGTTTTCATTTGCTAAATTTTGTGTTTCTTGTAAAACTTCACCAACTGCGACATCTTTTGCCACAGGGAGTCTTCCTGATTTCTTTTTATCCATAACAGAACCACTTTCTTCAAATTGTTGCTATCAGCTTTTGAAAATCTCTCAAAGTGCATGAAAACTCCGCCCACATTCGTAATAACATTGGACAAGTCCAATGCGAGTTTGTAGAGGCAAAACAATTTCTTTTTACAAAATAAATCGTATTCTAATGTGAAAAACCTGTGATGACACTTGCATACAATGTTATTTTTCATGCAACTGGTTTAAAAAAAAATTCACCAATAGGCGAAAATAAAAAAAAATCCAGTTTTCCCTATGACCTGATACTGTCCTTATTTTCAAAAATCGGCTACGATACGAGTAGTTTAAAATACCACTTATTTTTGAAGAATACCCATATATTAATTTAATTAACAAATCATGTGTAACAACAAACAAAAAAGCTTAGGCAAACAAACTTTTACCAAAGGCTTTTCAGTTCTTCGGATTATCAAACAAACATTCAATTTGAAAGTAACTGTTAGTTTTACTATGCCTACACCAGGCATTGACTTTTTTTCGAAATTTTCGAATTTTAAAATATTCCCGAAAACAATACTTTCTCCTACTTTGTACGGAAAAAGTGTAAAGGAGTCATATTAAAGATTGTTATTATATACGGTGTTCCATAAATATATCGACTTTTTAGGGGTGGTAGACAAACATATTTTGTTTCATAAACATTTGACCGAAAACGCTTCGTTTTTGAGAAAACAGAAATTTAAACCATAGAATAAATAATTATGTAGTAGGTAAATTTATTCTTAACCCGCCAATGGTGACTTACTGGTCTGTGAGACCGGGTGTTTTAAGAAAATTCGAATAACTTTAATCTCCGTTATTGTTTTTACTTTCTCCGTTACGAAGTACGAGAAAGTATTGTGATCGTGATTTTTTTTTCAAAATTTGTTTTACGGAAATATCCGTTTTGGGGTCTCCAGATGCCATTTCAACAATTTCTGGAAAAAAAAATTGTGTCTGTGTGTGTCTGCATGTGTGTGTGTGTCTGTGCGCGCTGTATCTCAAAAATGAATAGAGCAATTGATATGAAACTTTGAACGTACGTCTTATTTGATAATCCGAAGAACTGAAAAGCTTTTGGTAAAATTTCGTACACCGGAAGTGGGCGTTTACCTTAACTGTTTTTTGTTTTTTGCCAATATTTTCTTAAATATGAAATATATCACAAAAACATTTAAACAAACTTTGAAGACAACAAAGAAATAAACATCTTTTGCTTGAAAACATTTTTCATAAAATCATTTTTATTCGAGAAAAAATTTATTATTATTTTTTTAATTTTTGGTTTATAATTATAAAACGATAATAGTTACAGCAAATTTATGTTAATAATAATTGTAGAGAATGCTAAAATGAACAACTTATAAAAAATCAGTTTTTTCGAAATCGCTTTAGTTTTTAGTTTTAAACGTCAGTTTCATCCGACTCTACAAAACGCTCGATGTACATTTAAAATATGATTTCAATTAAGGATAAATCATGAAAGCGTAAATATAAATGATACCATCAAGTCGGAGAAAGTAACATGATGGCCACATCACCATTTTTTTGGCTTTGGGATCGTAGCCCATATGGCCAGCTCAAGGCGGCTACTATTTATATACAATTTTTGGATAAATAAATGAACAAATGAATAATGTCAGACGTATACGACAACCATGGACCCGAGCGAATACTTCTCGATCCCCGAAAAATCTTTCGCCCGGGCTGGGATTCGTACCCACACGACACGCGGTGCAACCGGCACAAGCGCTCGCCTGTACCCTCTACACCAACGGGCCGCCCGGGGGGACCAGGTTTTAATACTAATTTTAATTCAAGGACATTTTAATTTTGAAAGGTGAGTTTTTCTATTCTACGAAAATTATTAAGAGTTTTTAAAGAAATCGATCGTGACAGAATAGAATAAATAATTGAAAACGATACAATGAAAAACTCATAAGAAAATGTTGATGTGTGACCATCATGTAACTTTCTCCGTTTTGATGGTGTAAAAGGGATTTTTGTAAATTTATTGTGACTGATCATTTCATAATTATCAAACAAAACTTAAATTTAAAGTTTAATTTAAAAGTATCCGTTACACCTACATACAGATAGAGAGAGACAAACAGGATTTTTTTTTTAGAATTTTTCAAATTCAAAAATAATCCTGGAAACAATACTTTCTCGCACTGGAACAGTAAAAGGGAGTCATATTAAACATTGTTGTTCTTATCAGCCTGTATACCTCTCATGTACAGCCCTTTTTGCGGGAAATTTAAAGGGCGCTCAATCAATACTGATTGTGTACGTGGAGGTGCCCTTGTTCCTCGAATAATCGGACGTAGGAGGCTATAACAGGCACTTCAACGCGAAAAGTAGAGACTAGACGTAATTAAGAATCAAATCCTTACCTCACCCCAGCATCAGATACAGCAGGCACAAATCGATAACCGATGTCAAGTTCATAGTTTTGCAAAAAGTTGGTGTCTACGTTCAATGTTTCCACCACTACAAACCATCAATTTTAATTTTTTACACATCAATAGCATAATAAATTACCCTCATACCAGCAGAAGCTCAGAGCTCGCCTCCTGAAATACGATTGCTACATTAGTAGTTGGGGTAGGTTCTTGCCAGAGGTCACTGCGTAGATCTGCTCATTTCTTTTATGGCCGTATTCAGAAATTCCGCAATTGCTGGAGTGTCTCGAATGCGAATGAACGTGTGGGCCGCCGCACTCTTATCAAGTCTGCGGATGAGTCACGATCGGAGGCTAAATGCTAAAGCTATTGCTGAGTGATGTTCGCTGTGTGCCCGCATGTGTCTGTTGTACTAGCCGATTCCTATTAATCGAGGACGTATCGGCGCCCCCGCACCCATGGATGTCGCTATTTTCATTCGGATGTTTTTGTGTTTCAGTGTTTCCAAATGTGCCGGCGCAACCTGGGATGCCATGCCAAGGAGAAGATAGTGAGTAATCCGATTTTAATATTAATTAAGCCGAGGGTCAGGGCGCTCCGCGCCGCCCCTTTTAACGGGCGGCAATTTATTTCATCCCCGCGAATCTGATATCAATTCGTTTACAAAAAGGAATCGCCAAAACCTTACAATTATCACATTTAAGATAGGCAACCCGTCACGCGCATATAATCGATCTACAATATTGCTTTTTACAAGTAAACTAATTAAAATAAAACTGTTTTATAAGTTCTAAACGAAAGATAGAACTAATTTATATTTCGCAAACTCATTATTAAGTCTTGCGAAATTATTCATTTCATACAATTAACGAAATATTTATCAAGCGCTTTAATTGATGTGAAAGTTGAGTTGTATACTTACAGTTTGCATGTCCGATAGTCTACTTTTAAGGTTTAAATTAAAGCTAATTAAAACTGCAGATCGTGGCGCTCCGTGGCGGAGCGGTTTAGCTCTCGCTTTCGGTGCGAGGCATCGTGGGTTCGAGTCCCACGCTCGGGCGGTAGCTTTTATTAACGAAAAGTTATCGCTCGTGTCCATGGTTGTTCAGTATTTGCCCATTCATTATAAAAATTAATTTTCAACAATATTAAAATCAACGTTAGTTTTAACCCGCTATGCCGTCAAACATCCTTCCTTTTAATCAAAAAAAAACCTGCAGATGAGTGTCATCTCATCTGCATTTTCAATTCTCTGATGTCTTCGCGTCAGTACTTACAGTTGTCCAATATACTCACAGGTTGCCTATCCGATAGTCTACTTTTAAGGTACAAATTAAAGTCAATTAAAACAGCAGATGCCTATCATCCCATCTGCATTTTCAATTCGCTGATGACTTCATGTCAGTAATTACAATTGCCCAATGTACTTACAGGTTGCCTGTCCGATAGTCTACTTTTAAGGCACAGATTAAAGCCAATTAAAACTCCAGATGAGTATCATCCCATCTGCATTTTCAATTCTCTGATCACTTCACGTCAGTACTTACAATTGCTCAATCGAACTCCCTCTAGTTATTCCGCGTGCACTTCCAAGGCCCCGTCGAGATATCAATAAAATAGTCGCTCTGTAGTGAAAGTGTGGCTGTATACAGAATACTTTTTTTTGTTGGGAGTCCAGAGGGGATTTGAAACCCGAATCTCGTCGCGCATATGTATGACCTTGCGCGGCGACCCTTTTTCTAGACACGGCCTTGCCAAGTAATATTAGTTTTGAACATCTTTTCACACGCACAACAAAAAGGAAAAAAAAACTGAAGGATTTCCGACCCCTATTTAACATTCGCGGTACATTTGCTTAGAGCCAACTATAATTCCCTGCTTCGCTTCCCATCTCATCCCATTTACTTTATAGGGCGGGTAAGCGGGGATGTGTTTATATACGTGAACTCGTTAATTTAAGAGATTGATGATACATGCGTGATGTCTTTTTTTGAGTAGCATCATTTGTCAGACCAAAAAATCTTTTGTTTTCGAGGTGTAAACAAGTTTTGCATTTTTTATACATATAGATTTCTCGGTTGACAAATTTTCGGAATTGACAGAGTTTAATAGTATATTATGCAACAAGTGTTATAAACTGCACTTTAGCCACGAGTTAATAACTGTGCAGCGGTAGCTCGTGGATTTCCGTAGGAAGGGCTAAGACAAAGATGTCGCTGCACTTCTTGCTCTTATAGAGGAAGCAAATATTTCGTTGCTGTTTCGGTCAAATTTTCTACCGTTGCCACGAGCCTCCGCTGGTTACGAGAGAGACAAAATCCGCTTCACTTTAGGTTCAGAAGGCGCCATATACACTAGTACAAATATGGAAAATACGAGGGGTGTTTAAAAAGTCCGTGCAAAAATAAAAACAACTAACGTGTTTGGTATAAACCGTTTTTATTTTTCGACATAGTCTCCTTTTAGGCTTATACACTTCATCCAACGATGTTCTAGTTTGTTGATCACTTCCTAATAATAGGATTTGTCCATGTCTGCAAAATATCCATTAGTGTCTGCAATCACCTCCTCGTTTGAATAAAATCTTTGTCCCGCCAGTCATTTCTTCAAATTGGGGAACAAATAGTAGTCCGAGGGAGCCAAGTCTGAAGAAGAGGGGGGATGTGAAACGAGTTGGAATCCTATTTCCATTAATTTTGCGACCACAACTGCTGAGGTGTGTGCTGGTGCGTTGTCGTGATGGAAAAGGACTTTCTTGTGGGCCAATCGCGGGCGTTTTTCTTGCAGCTCGGTTTTCAAACGGTCCAATAACGATAAATAATATTTACCTGTAATAGTTTTACCCTTTTCCAGATAGTCGATGAGGATTATCCTTTGCGAATCTCTAAAGACAGTCGCCATAACCTTTCCGGCCGAAGGAACGGTCTTCGCCTTTTTTGGTGCAGATTCCCCCTTGGTAACCCATTGATTAGATTGTTGTTTCGTCTCAGGAGTATAGTAATGTATCCATGTTTCATCCACAGTGACAAAATGACGCTTAAAGTCCTCCGAATTCTTCTGGAACAGCTGCAAACCATCCTTGCAACACTTCACACGATTCTATTGTTGGTCAAGCATGAGCAATGTCGGCATCCATCTTGCGGATAGCTTTCTCATGTCCAAATGTTTATGCAAAATATTATGTACCCGTTCAGTCGAGATGCCCACAGCACTAGCAATCTCACGCACCTTAACTCTTCTGGCATCCATCACCATATCATGGATTTGATTAATGATTTCTGGAGTCGTAACCTCCACAGGCCGCCGGCCGTTCAGAACGTTCATCGTCACTTGTGCCCATATGGCCAATCCGAAAATTTTGAAACCACTTATAAACTGTTCTAATACAAGGTGCAGAGTCACCATAATGTTTATCAAGCTTCTCTTTAGTCTCCTGAGGCGTTTTGCCTTTCATACTGTAATGTTTAATCACCACACGAAATTCTTTTTCGTCCATTTCTTGAAAATCAATCGACTTCCTTGATTCACACGTATGCCAAACACAAAGAAATAGACCAATATGGCTGAAACTTGGTGTGCGTTCATTCAAGAGATGCTACTAACTAAACATGACCTCGATACGAGCCGGTGGTGCCATCTCTCGGACTTTGCACGGACTTTTCAAACCACCCTCGTAACGCTCTCTTCAAATAGTAGAATAGTTTGTTACGCCCTTTCAACCTTTCTACTATTTAAAACGGCTGAGTTGCTTAACACTTGGAGTGCCACACTGATTAGTATGAATTATTTAATTTTGGCTTTACGTCGTTTTGAAAACTATTCACGCAATTTTGAGTGGAGGTTTTGATTTTGGAGCATATCGCATCTTAACCCAAATCAACGTTAATACTTTCAAATATTGTTGTACATTATACACCGTGTCCAAGATAAGAATGCACAGCATGGGGATCTTGAAAACGCTAAAAGATACAAGGTGGCTTAAATTAGGAAAAAGTTGCACTATTCAGTTAGTATGTTTACATGCCGATCGCAGAAATTCAAGATCGTTTTCGAAATTGCATTTTTTTGGATTTTTGATTTTTCCAATTTTTTTAATTATTTTAAAAGATATTAAAAAACTAATGGCACTTTGCCATTGTCACTTTCTAAGCTCTACAAAATGGCGTCTTCAAATTTTTTATCGGATATTTCATCTCCGAGAAATCAACTTCATTTTTTTTATATGTCCAGAAAAGTAGAAACACCTCGTATAAGGTAGCTTTTTTTATTACAAATTTCACGATGTATCACACATTATGCAAAACACATAAATTTTAATATTTTGTAGGTAAAGTTTATTATTATTTTTAAATATTCACTGTCCAATTTAATTTTGAGTTTAAACATTTTTAAAGCTTCATTAAAAATGAAAAAGGCCAGACTTTTCAAATGTACTTAACACAGATTAATCTTCATTTATATAATAAAATCAGCAGACATCCTTGTCTCAAATTTTTAAATAATCACAGGTGAATGTCCACCTAAAAACTAGAAAAATAAAATGCAACAAATTTCAGTCTTTTTAAATTTACTCAAACCTAATTAAGCTTTATAGATACACCATAAAGGCGATATCTATTGTCTTAACGTTGCACAAATTCCTTAATTGAGTGGATAAATTAATTAAGGAATTTTTGCAACTTTATGGTGTATGATCGCCGAAATCACTTTTTTTTGTAGGTCGACTCATTGTAAAGAGTCGATTCTTTACATGGCTAGAGTTGAAAATTGTTTAATTTACCCCGAAATCATAGTGGTTATATAAAAAGAGTCGAGTCATAATTATAAAGAGTCAACTCTTTACCCCTAAAAATGTGTAAACATTAATAAAGAAAAATCATTCCATTAAGTAAATAATGATTTTTCCTTATTAATTCCAATGTTTCGATGAGATCCATGTTATCTTTTACCAGAAATAAAATAGTAGCAGTACTATTTTAAATGCCATTTCTCCGAAATCAGCTGAATATCGACATGGGGTATGCTACATAAAAAATACTCAGAATTTTACGTAGAATCCATAAATGCAACAAAAAATGGGGGTTCATATTTGAAAATTTTAACTTAGGGGTCGCATCTCGATTTTGGGACACCCTGTACATTTGAATTTTATCGCAAAAAATGCGCGTTAAAAAATGGTACTACACGTGTCCGAGCATTTTTCCGGAAGAAAATGCCCTGAATTTTAATCGAATTTATTCCTTACTTTATGTAGACAGTGTATACATTTTCATACGATGGCCAGGTTTTTTTGGTCTGTAGCCCACTGTGCGTCTCTGCAAAATTTTCACCATTTCTGTAATGAATTTTTACAATTTATAGGCGTTGTTCGATCGTGTAATTATTCATGACTAAACCTCAATACTTCCTAATGCCAGTTGTCAAAGATTAGTACTCTGTGTTCGCCACAAAAAAATGGCGCGCAATTTAAAATGTCATGTCATTTTGAGACACCCTTTATATCGATACTTTTTGTTTCGATATATCGAAATATTGACATTTTAAAATATAAAATGCAGAATGAAATGAATAATTTTTCTATTCTTTGCTGCGCTGAAAAATGGACTTTTAAAGTTCAGGAGATTGTCAATTTTTTTAAAAGAAGCATACTTGCTTCTGATTAACTTCGGCATTCTCAAAAAGAGGAGACAAAGCTAACGCTAATTTTGGACGTCAAAACGAGATGGAATTCAACATATTATATGTTGGACCGTTTTTTGTTGCTATTGCGTCATGTTGTAAACATTTGATTAATTCACCTCCAATGCTTTTTTTACGACGTTATTACTGTTATTTTGAGAAAACAACAGCACTTTTGTAAGGTATTCCAGAAAATAATTTTATTTTTCAAATATGACGTTTCATTATTCAGGTACCCTCATCAACTTTTTTAAATACGGACCTGGATGTTTTATTTAATTTTTGAGTAGCCTTTCACCCAAAACTAATGGTGTACCGCACTTGTCACAAAATTGTTTGCTATAGGAGTAGGCATTGACTTTGAAACATAAAGTGTGCCTTGACAACAATAGCTATTATTACTAGGGAAATATGAATAGTATATTTCCAGAGGTTGGCTAGTTACAAATTGAATATTGGATTGTACATTTTTGAATTTATCGGATTGGTAACGTTGCTAAGGGCCTTGTTTGCAAATATCATAGTTGACTGGTTTGAGTTTTGCGTCGTTTGATAAATTGGTGAAACGTCAAACTATGTGTTAACGCTGGAGGAGCAACAATTTATTTGGTGAACGGTGTCGACGAACATTTCACTGGCGTTTTTTGAAGATTTTGTGTGTTACTACGATTTTTGTTATTTTTTTCCGTATGACTGGTTTATTATATCCGTAGTCGCAGAAATATTCAGCAAAAATTATCTATGCTAAGGATAATGTTGCATTCAAAGGAAAAAATTGATGTGAACATGTTTGATGAAGTTGAGGCATTTGTAAAAATAAAAATAAGGGGTACGTTTCAAAAAAATTGGTGGTATTGCCCCGAGAGCAATTAAAAACATTCTTGAGAGAAGCTCCTAATGACATTTTTCTGATGTTTAAATTTTATATTTTCCTCGGGAAATATGAGCGCTTCATATAAGTGTGTTATGACATATCGTAACTAAGGCAATATTGCTCAATATTGTTTCAATCAGAAAAAAGGATATTTTTCTTTAAAGAATAAAAGAAGGTGAAAAACGATTTGGCAGTATCCAACATAATCATTTTTATCAATAAACTATTTTGGATCCAAGATTTAAAAATATTCATCTCGGTGACTCAACAGCTCTGGCTGAAACGGTGAAGAAGTTAACAAAATGAATTAAAGAAGTACAGTGCTGTTGCCATAAGTTATCATCAGATTCCAGTTCGAGAGTCAGACTTTTTTTAGAATACACAAATCCAAAAATAAGAAAAAGAAAAAAAACATATTTGTCAAATGGGAAAAGTTTAGACATTGCTATTTTTTTGGTTCGCTTCCTGAACATTATTGAATAGTATATAGTGTATTAAGGGCCGAAAATAGGCTTTAGCAACACGAGCGAGCGAAGCGAGCGAGGGTTGCTAAAGCATTTCGGCATGAGTTACGCTCGATATTTTTTTGCCAGCCTTAAGTAAAAACAGTGTTTCAGGAAATTTTATATCGCGCACCATTTAACTGTCACTGTCAGATTTTTGCATAGCCTACTCATATTCCGCGGAAGGTTGTCCAGATTATGCATATTATTTTTTCGGCCCTAGATACGCTAAATCGTAGTTTCGGCCCGATGTTTATGGCCGAAATATATGGTTTCGGTAGGGGTAGGCGAAAAAAGAAAACACCAGAGAAATATATTGTTTACGATCAAGTATCCTGGCGGGACCCCCTTTCGCCCCCTGCCAGGATCGGGCCTGCTTTCACCGTACACGCATTAAAAGTTAAATTGTAATATTCCTTTCGAAATGCCAGAGTTTAGAAACTAGATAAAGCCATTTTAAATAAACACGAGCATAAAATAATCTTTACACCGTTTTGTTAATAAACACTATCTCGGTTACGGCGTGTTTGAGGTTATGTATACACACCGAGTCCTATCTTCCAAACATTGTGAAAATGATATCGTGTCGTTGGAATTTCCCCTCGCCCATCCAGAGGGTGGATGTAATAGCTGTCAGATGGAAAACGCCCCATTAAGCGATAGCCTGCAATATTGCATTACCCCCGGGCAATTGATAAGCCGAAGAGACTACAATTTTTTAAACTGTCAAATCTGTTTTTTTTATTAATAAATTTTTTCCTCGTCATTTTCATCACATTTCCTCCCGCTGTTAACGTTCCAGTTAAAAATGATGTCTGCATTTTTCCGCGGTTATGCACGTTGAGATAAAATGAGAACGGTCATTTGATTTGGGTACTTTTACAAATATTTGAATGTACACGAAAGTAGAACGGGTAAATGTATTTACATAGGAAGATAATGTATTAGTGTTGATAAGTACGAATTGTTTTCTTTCGTAACTAATTAGTGACTATTATTGCTTTTAGATATTATAGTTAATGACTTATGGGTTTCCCAGTGCTGCCACTCACTACATTTAAATATATATGGGTTTCCACTAGTTTTCACCGATGCAAAAAAAATCCTTGGATTTTTTTCAAACTTTGGGAGATTGATTGTAGTATCAAAAAACTAGGTTTTCTCAAATTTCAGCTTCCCAGATATTAAACTTACAATTTGAAGTGTGAATTACGATTTTTGAAAGATCAGCATTTTCACGAAATTTTTTAATTTTCAATTTTTAAACCTACGTAACTTTTTTCGTTCTAAAGATTTTGAGTTGAAATTTTGAGAGTGTACTTCGGAAATGTTTTTAAATATTCTCTATGAGTTTGATGTTGAAAAATTTAGAGGTAACAAAAATACAGTGGTTCGAAGTTCGTTATTTTGGGGAAAATAGCATTTTAGTAAATATACAGTTTACCAACCGTCGAATTCATTATTCAGCCACAGTTCCACCAACAAATTTGCATGACCGAAAGGAGCCGGATTGATTGAGTTGATTAGCTCCTTGCGGCCCAGCTGTCATTATTGGCGCCGCAAATTTGCTCCCACCAAAGGATACGGGATTACACGATTAGTTGCAGGATAATACCAGGTCCTGCATAACGAATCATTCGAGGATGGCAACGCGAGAGCAAAAAAGGAGACTGGCCCCAATTTATTTCAATTCACCGACGTTGACTCGAATCTATGGCCCCTGGTGTATTTCAACTGTGCGTACGAGGGATATTTATTTCACTTTACTTAAATAAATTAAAGTAAATGGATGTTATCCTTTGTGCTCGTACAGGATTATATGTACGTTATCACTGAATCCAATATTGTTTCGTTCGCGAATGATGGAATGAATTTGTACAGGGTGGTCAAAAGGTCGCGCAAATATTTTAGCCGCTTTTTCTTATATTGCAGGTCACAAGTGGTGATAAATTGTGTGTACAGGTTGTCCCACGAGGCAGTAAACAGCCGATATCTCGAAAACGGTTATTAGTACGAAAATTAAATTTGGTGGCTTTAAATGGTTTGCAATGATGCCCCTTTCTGAATACATAGATTTCATCTACGTTTCTCCATTTCCGGAAAAATTACATCAACTTCAGAATTTCAAATAGGACCCCTGTGTATTTATCAATTTTTGGAAAGGTGATTGAAAGACAAATACAGCGATACCATATTATTTTTATATTATTGTTACAACAAATAAACAATGTACAACGAACAAAGATAACAAACCAGATAATGAAAATTGTAAGTGGCAGAGACTCAGGCTATAAGATGTAAAATTATACATTTGTATTATTTTATTTTATCGCACTGGATAATTTATTGTACTATTTCATCCGATCCAGCGTCCTTGGAAATCAATATACTCAGTAACTCATCGAGAATCCTGAGAGGCTGCACCATCCTGCTACCACCAAATCATTGCTCTCTTGTTTAGCACTCCCCTTTTCACTTTTCCACCGGAAAAGAACCTTTGCTTAACTTTTCTTGATTCTAACTTGACGAAAGTACTATTGTTCGACGTTACACGATTCGGATATTTAACTTCTGTTTTTGCGGTATTCTCCATAGATATGGAGCATATCGACATACTTGTTATACGTAAAAATGGGAAGCATTACTTACACTTAATCAGAATATACTCTTAATTTGACATCAAATATTTAATACGATGTGTTTTCAATTTTTTGTTTGACGTTTTGTTTTGTTAATCCATGTCACCGCGATTATTTATTTTGATTATTACTTCAACAATACTCCCTTAACTCTAAAATAATATGGTATCGCTGAGTTTGTCTTTCAATCATCTTTCCAAAAATCCATAAATATTCAGGGTGTCTCATTTTAAATTCTGAAATTGACGTCATTTTTCCGAAAACAGAGAAACGGAAATGAAATTCAAAGCCACCAAATTTCATTTTCGTATTACTAACCGTTTTTGAGATATCGGCTGTCTATTACCTCGCGGGACACCCTGTATATCAATTTGTGGAAAGTGGCATTTATTTTTTATATTTGAATTATGGTTTTTAGATTAAGTATAATAATAAATATTCTTCCATTGTATATTAAAAAAACTATACCTACATCCAGGGCCGTTCCTGGCGGGAGTGCAAGAAGTGCATCTGCACTAGGGCAGCGGCAGCTTAGTAAAAATAAACAATTGAAAGGGATCTTTTAGAATTGTAGACAATTAATATTGACAAAAAAACTGACGTATAAAGGATATTTGTAAAGGAACATTTTGAAGGCAGATTTAAAAAAAAATATTTCAACCACTGTACAAAACTGAGTTTTTTAATTAAACTAAAATCTGTTCATTTACCACATAAAATATATTACAATGAACAAAAACAGTGGATGTAATAATACAAAATTTAGAGAAAATGGCATCTAATTTTGGTAAATATTTTTTAGTGAATTGTTCAAGCCGATTGCAATTGTTTTTATATATTTTTTTTTCCAGTGGACCAAAATATTACATTTTTACTTTCTCGAGAAACGAGAAAGTATTGTGATCGTGATTTTTTTTTCAAAAATGTTTTTCACGGAAATATCCGTTTTGGGGTCCCTGGATGCCATTTCAACAATTTCTGGAAAAAAACAAATTGTGTCTGTGTGTGTGTATGGCTGTGTGTGGGTGTGTCTGTCTGTGCGCGCTGTATCTCAAAAACTAACAGAGCAATTGATATGAAACTTTGAACATACGTCTTATTTGATAATATGAAGAACTGAAAAGCTTTTGGTAAAATTTCGTACACCGGAAGTGGGTGTTTACCTTAACTGTTTTTTGTTTTTGCCAATATTTTCTTAAATATGACAAATATCACAAAAACATTTAAACAAACATCGAAGACAACAAAGAAATGAACATCTTTTACTTGAAAACATTTTTCATAAAATCATTTTTATTCGAAAAAAAAATTTATTATTTTTTTTAAATTTTTGGTTTATAATTATAAAACGATAATAGTTACAGCAAATTTATGTTAATAATAATTGTAGAGAATGCTAAAATAAACAACTTATAAAGAATAAGTTTTTTTTCGAAATCCCTGTAGTTTTGAGTAAATTGAGTTTTTGAATTTGAAGTATAATTTTTTTATCTTTCATAATTTTGACGTTTTAAACGTTAGTTTTATCCGAGTCTACGAAACGTTCGATGTACATTTAAAATATGATTTCAATTGAAAATAAACCATGAAAACGTAAATATAAATGGCTATGATACCATCGAATCGGAGAAAGTAACATGATGACCACATCACCATTTTTTTTTTTAGAACTTAGCACTCTATTCAAGCAGGATTATCTGAGCATCTGCAACTTTTTGCAAAGTTATGATCTAGAATGAATTTTTAGTAAATTTAAAAAATTTGAAGCCGATGGCATTTTTTTTAAGTTTCTACAGTCTTCGAAAATATTGCAATATTTGGACTCTGTTCAAAATTAAAAAAATTGAGACTGGGCGTGAATTTGGAAAGTTTGAAGACGATGGTAAATGTTTTTCTATTTTTCGTAAACTTTGCGCTCTGTTTAAGCAGCATTATCTCAAAAATTAGGAATGGACTGTTTGCAAGTTTTCGCACAATAATGATCCAGAATGAATTTTGAGTAAAGTTTTATGAGGTTGGCATTTGTTTTTATGTTTTTTTTCGAATCACCAAAATCAATATAAATTTTTTGAAACCAAGCTCTCTGTTTAAGTGGGATTATCTTTAAAATTAGGTTTTCCAAATTATAATTTGGAATGAGTTTTGAGTAAATTTAAAGACAATTATTTTAATTTTAATTTTTCAATCGAAGAAATTATTATAATTTCTGACACTTTTGCGTTATATTCAATTGGTATATCACAAAAATTAAAGAGGGATGTTTGCAATTTTTGGCAAAATCACAATCTAGAATAAATTTTTAGTAAATTTCGAGCCGATTGCAATTGTTTTAAAATTTTTCTGCAGTCTACGAAAAAATTACATTTTTAAACTTAAACACCCCGTCGGTAGGCAGAGGGCATAAACGCCCGTCATAGTCGTAAAATATGAAAAATATTTTTTAAATCTTTTGATAAAAGTGAATGAACTGTATACCGGGTGTAACTGAATTCTGGTAGACCCCAAATATCATTTGCATTTTTACATATATCTTTATGAAATTTACTATGGAGTTTCCATGGAATTAAGTGTGTCGACATGTGGTCTTTTAATAAAAATTCCACTTCCGGTTTAACCGGAAATTACTTTATGTTTACTATTTCAAATGGAACACCCTGTATATAATTACATATTTTAATTCGTCTCTCAATTCTGAGTTTAGAGATGTATCATAAGTGCTTTCTTTTGTTAGTTTTTTGTTTCAGTTTAAATTAAATTTAAACAAAAAACAATTTTAAGTTGAATTTAAACAAAAAACTAACATCCAAAGGATCACTAATGATACATCTATGAACTCGGAATTTAGAGATTGTAATTTTATATACCCTGTATATTTGTACATAATTTAATTCGTTTCATTCGTCTCTAAATTCGGAGTTTTTAGATGTATTACCTACTCATGAGTTACCCTTCTGTAGTCCTGACATAACATGCCCTTTAAAAAGTCGAAGAAAGAAACCCTTAAAACAAACCTGATAAAGTCCCAAAAAATTGACTTGAAACCCAAAAAGAAAAATGAAAAGTCCTAAAAAAGCCCAGAAAAATAGGTCTTTGTAAAGACCTGAAAAAGGTTCAAAATCCTGAAAAAAACCTAAAAATGGCCTGAAAAATAGTCCTGAAAGTATAATAAATAAAAAAAATCATGAAAATCATGAAAAAAGTCCCAAATAAATGCTTCTGAACAAAAGTTCAATAAGAGTCTTGAGAAACACTACTGAAAAATAATCTTGAAAAAAGTGCTAAAAACAGTCCTTAAAAAACGTTTAGAAGCAAAAGAAGTCCTGGAAAAAAGTCCTGAATAAAAGTCCTGAGAAAAATTACTGAAAAAATTCCTTTAAATTGTTCCGAGAAAAGTCCAGAAAAGGGTCCACAAAAAAGCCGGAAAATGTCCCGAAAAAGTCAAATGAAAATTCTTGAAAAAACGTTCTGACAAAGTCCTAAAAAAAATTCTGAAGAGTCCTCAAAATAAAGTCTTGAAAAAATTCTTTAAGAAAGATCCTTTAAAAAGACCTGAAAAACTACTGAAAAAAAAATCTGCAAAAATTGTCCTTGTCATTTTTTTTTTTTTTCAAAAATACATAACTGCTCCAAATCATCATTTAAGGCATTTGAAGGAAATTGATTACATTTTTCTACCATTGTGGTGAAATTTCCCGTCGATTTTTTTTGCGCACGGTACAGCTTGTCAAAGTTGGACAATTTTTTACATAAAAAACTTTTTTTTTCCATCGCGTTGTTACGGGGGGTGGGTTGGACTTGGGGTCAAAATCAACTACACATTCTTAAAAATAAAACTTGAATCTTTCCCAAACTGAAAGATTAATCGATTTTCGACCAAATTGAACCAACCTACGACGGTTTGAAAAATCGAGTTTTTTCGCGATTTTTCGAGTGGCGCTTTTTTCGACGTCGAGTGTAGTTAGAAAATATGAATTCTAGATTAGAAAAAAAAAGCCGTTGATGGATTTTAATAAATGTTTCAAAAGAGACATTCCAGAACAATGTAACTATGAAAAATATTAGTTTTTTATCAGATTAAAATATTTCTTAATTTTCTCGAAAATCCATTGATGAATATAATTAAATTCTGCAGAAAATATTTCAGATATTAATGGCTAGAAAAATAATCCAATCAATGTTCCATCAAAATCGCTGCTTTACAAAGTATGAACTTTCGGCCAGATTTCTTTAATTTTCTCGAAAATTGATGGATTTTATTACATTCTCAAGAAATCTTTTTACACGTCCAAAAAAGCAAAAACCCAAAACAAATTTATCACCAGTTAATAATAAATAGATATATAATGATAAATTCTACAAAAGACATTACAGAACTTCTAAAAGATTGCTAATGAAAATTTTGAGAACGGCTTTGTTTAAGATGTGCTAAAAAAGATTCAGAAAACAATTAATAAGAAAATTCTTAAAATCAGTGACCTTTGTGATAACAGTTAATTTTGTTAAAAAAAAAACAAGAAAATAATTTTGAAAATATCATATTTTTACCGAATTTTAGGGAGTTAATATTAAATGCTGACATTCCTTAAAAAAAACCAACGATAAAAGCGTTCAAAAATATTTCGAAATTAACTTACAAAAAATGTATTCTGAAAACTATTTTATCCGAGACGTGCTAAAAATAATTCTGAACAAAAGTTTTACTTTGAGAAAATGTCTAATTATGTCTAAAATGTCAAAGGAAATATTTCTGAAGGATTCACTTGGAAGCAAATTTGAAAGAAAAAAGAAAATATTTGAACGTACGTCTTATTTGATAATCAGAAGAACTGAAAAGCTTTTGGTAAAATTTCGTACACCGGAAGTGGGTGTTTACCTTAACTGTTTTTTGTTTTTTGTTTTTTGCCAATATTTTCTTAAATATAAAAAATATCACAAAAACATTTAAACAAACATCAAAGACAACAAAGAAATGAATAGCTTTTGCTTGAAAAGATTTTTCATAAAATCATTGCTATTCGAGAAAAAAATGTATCATTTTTTTTTAAATTTTTGGTTTATAATTATGAAACGATAATAGTTACAGCAATTTTATGTGAATAATAATTGTAGAGAATGCCAAAATGAACAACTTCTAAAGAATAAGTTTTTTTCGAAATCTCGTTAGTCTTCGAGTAAACCTAGTTTTTGAATTTGAAGTATAATTTTTCCAGCTTTCATGATTTTGACGTTTTAAACGTCAGTTTCATCCGAGTTTACGCAACGCTCGATGTACATTTAAAATATGATTTCAATTGAAAATAAACCCATGAAAACGTAAATATAAAGTCGGAGAAAGTAACATGATGGCCACATCACCATTTTTTTAAACTAACGCTAGCAGGTGTACAAAAAAATTTTACTTTCTCCGTTACGAAGTACGAGAAAGTATTGTGATCGTGATTTTTTTTCAAAAATTGTTTTTCCGGAAATATTGGTTTTAGGGTCCCTAGATGCCTTTTCAACAATTTTTGGAAAAAAAAAAATGTGTGTGTGTGCGCTGTATCTCAAAAACTAATAGAGCAATTGATATGAAACTTTGAACATGCGTCTTATTTGATAATCTGAAGAACTGAAAAGCTTTTGGTTACATTCCGTACACCGGAAGTGGGTGTTTACCTTAACTGTTTTTTGTTTTTTGCCAATATTTTCTTAAATATAAAAATTATCATAAAAAAATTTAAACAAACATTGAAGACAACAAAAAAATGAACATCTTTTGCTAAAAAACATTTTTCATAAAATCATTTTTATTCGAGAAAAAAATGTATTATTATTTTTTTAATTTTTGGTTTATAATTATGAAACGATAATAGTTACAGCAAATTTATGTTAATAATAATTGTAGAGAATGCTAAAATTAAAAACTTGTAAAGAATAAGTTTTTTTCGAAATCCCTTTAGTTTTTGAATTCGAAGTATAATTTTGACGTTTTAAACGTCAGTTTCATGCTAGTTTACGCAACGCTCGATGCACATCTAAAATATGATTTCAATTGAAAATAAACCATGAAAACGTAAATATTAATGGCTATGATACCATCAAGTCGGAGAAAGTAACATGATGGTCACATCACCATTTTTAAAAGAACATTTTGTGCTAAAAATAATTTGAAAGTAACTTCTTAAAAAATTGTACATGGACCATGAGAAAATGGCTAATTCTGAATTTTTCTACGAATCAAATTATGAGGGGCGGTTACATCATTTTTGCACCTGGGCGGCCAACTACCCAGTAACGGCCCTGCTAACATCATATTTATTTAGCGTTACTCGTAGTTTCTATACTGTATTTTAGGGTTATAAACAATACATCATAGAGCTAAATGCAAGTCCTCCCATTTCATCCCATAAATCGTCGATTCAGCTGCAGAAGAGATAGTCGCCATGAAATCTCCAATATATGAGCGTCGTCGAAAATGGCGATTTACAAGATTGAAGAGTTCTCTTTAAATTTATGAAGTAGATAAGTATCCCGGATTTCGAGTCATATATCCACAATATTCTCCTACAGCGGGACGTGACTTTCGTTGTGTATGAAACAGCAATTTCTCAAAATTTTATCATAAAATAATGTCTCCAATAAAATAACTTTCCACACTAACTTAACCTTTGATTATCTTAAATTTCACCTAATCATGGCGATGGTTGCGACCGTTACTACGTGGTAATTCATTATAGAAACACTGAATAAAACACTTACTAAGTTTTTTGTGGTAAAAAACTTAGAAAGTGTTTTTATCGAAACCTGTTAAATAATATAGTAGCGCACAGGTGTTGCTAACTATTCGGTGCGTTATATATGTTATCCTACGTTCGACATAACAATACCGAAGACCCTATAAACATAACGCAAGCCCCCATGAACAATCTCATACATAATAAAATCAAGCCCTTCGGAATTTATGCGCCGGCAAAGTCTCCAGAGCAGCCCTTTCAGGAACACTGCTCCCGGAATGGATACTTAATTTCCACCGCATATAAAACGGCGCCGCATTCACTCGTCCGGATAAAGCTTTACATGTGTTGCATAATCCCCCCCCCCCCCTGAAATAGTACTCTACGTGAGCGGAAGGGTTGCATATTTATTCATGCCGGTGATGCGAATGTGCATTTCCCAGAAGATAAACCCCACTGATCCCATCGAAAGGCAAATCAGGAAATATATCAACACGCGTTATTTCACAAAGACTGAAATACGTTGAAATGTTTGGGAATTGAAATGTTAAAACGGATTTCACATCTAATTGGATTATGACAGATGTTAAGTTGCTCATTAGGTGGCTTTATGCAAAGACACAAATGAAATGATATGAATGTAGTGGGTGAACCCAATTATGCAGTTTAAGCCAACCCCTAAATTCATTACAAAATTTTAAACAATTTTTTCTAATTTCTAAAATAGAATAATGATGGCTCTTATTTTCTCCTGGTAATTTCGATCAATTTTATGAACAAAAATATAATTCGTAATATTCGTAAGTGATAAATTACAATTTCAAGCACGCGCCTGCGTTGCAATCATCAATTTATTGACGGTTACCACTTTTTACGAAAAGTTAAATATAAATTTAAAAAATTAAACATTTATTCAATGCACATGTACAGCTTGTCTAGCGAGCCGTGACTGTTGCGCAGTGATCATCTTAAATTGCATGAGAGGGAGCGCCAGAAATTCACAATTATTCAGCGACGCTCGTGAACGTAATATAAATTTAGACACAGAATCGTCACGATTCCTATTCAGTTCGGTGGAGATATATTATCTCGTTCTCTCACTCAACACGTAAATTTTACCCTCACCTGTCACGGTTCACTCGACAAACTGTAAGAAGTTTTTTTTTTTTTTTTTTTTTTTTTAGATTGTAATATATGGTATTGAAATGTTTTGGATAAATAAATTATATTTATTATTAACAAACTTAATAGTTCACTTATATTGAGTGAGTACCCCCTTGTGCTCCCGCGTGCACGCATACGCCTTTATGTATAAATTCGCTGCCCATTTTAGTTAATTTATTTATAAAATGATTTTGTAAGTGAACTCCTGTGCTGGCGATATTTTTTTTTTATTAACACATCCAGCGGCTCAATTTCGTCCGGACGCATACAATAACGCGATTAGATTATCCATTAAGCTTAAGAATTAATTGGATTGCATACCAGAGGAGCTCGGCGTATTCATCACAAATTAGACTGCATTATTCAGAACGTGCTACGGAATTGTGTTGCATAACTTTAAAAGGGCAGAACGGTTTTTACGTGTACGGGAGTGAAACTGTGCGGCATCGCCTGTGCGTTTGTCAAAATAAATCAAATATTTTTAAACGTTTAAAACGATCACGAATTGGGCACCACTGTTTGAAATATCCATTCAAAATCATCGAACGAAACTAAATATAAAATAAAAGTAAACATTCCTCGACTTCTTCTAGATCAGGGTTGTCCAACATGAGGCCGCATGCGGCCCGTCATGATATTTTATGCGGCCCTCCGATCTATACAGTACTTTCAGAAATTTAATATTAAATGCTTAATTTAAAGTGACGATATACACAAGCCAGGGATTTGAAAATCAACGATGAAATAAATGCCATGAAGGTTGTTTAAATTACAAATATTATAAGAAGGGGAAATTTTGCTTAAACTCGCAGAAAGTTTCATGAATTTTTGGCTGAAGTAGATGCTAGATATCGAAACTTATTACTTCACACAGATATTCGTTGGTTAAGCGATGGAAACGTTTCTTCGTTATGCACAAGGAAATTCTCATTTTCCCAAGAATAATTTTATTATTATTAATAAGCCCATCCTGACTTGTAAGACCAAAATTTGATTTATGTTATAGTTTGAAATTCTCGCTTACCACCAGATAATCTTAAGGTCGCCACGAACAATTGACGTTTGAAACTACAAAATTATGAACGGCAGTAACGGTTCGCGGGGTTTTTCCTGGTACGGCCGAGGAACAAGAAGTGGTAATACAGATAGGTAGGATCGGTTGTAGCGGGACCGCACCTATCTGTATTACCACCTCTTGTTCCTGGGCCGTACCAGAAAAAAACCCGCGAACCGTCACTGATGAAAGGTGAAAATAACAAATTATACTTCGAATTCTAGTCATCTTTATCGTTAGCAGGGTTCGGACGATATATATCATCGGATATATATCATGGATATTTATTAAACACACAATACCAAAAAATTCCCGCGTTTCTCAAATATTCCCAGTTCCAGCAATATGAATAGTAAGTATTTGCTTTAATTTAAACTAGAGATGGGCGAAATGACCCCATTTTGTCGAAAAGAGTTGATTTTTGAAGTGACTTAAAAATGAAAAAGTAAGTGTGAGCTAAAAAAAGGTCCTCACTTTGTAAATACTTCAATTTATCCCTGAAAACATAGTGAAGAGCAAAAAAGTCTTCATTTCAAAATTTTTTCAATTTGATGTCAAATATTTTGACATTTTAAATGTTATTTTTTACTATATTGTAAGCAACTGTGTTTGTTTGCAATAAATAAATATAATATAAATAAAGTATGCGCATTATATAATTAATAAGTCATATAAACAATAATATTAATGACCAAGAATAAATATCAAGAAGTTGATATATATCGGATATATATATCCGATATATTGATATTTATATAAATATCGGATATTTTCCGAACCCTGATCGTTAGTCACAATTGCTTTTTTCCAGAAATTTTTGAAATCGCCTTTAAGGACTTCGAATATTTTCGTTAAAAAGAAAATGAAAACATTTTCACGATCACAATTGGTCAAAAATTCGCTCATAAAAATCAATCATTCAGGTTAGAAAATCTAAAACATAAGCCAAAAAAATCGAAAATTTTAACAAATAAATCGAAAATTTAGGCCAAAATAAAGAATATTTGGGACAAAATAGAGAAAATATTAATATTGTTTCTCCATCGGAACACTTCCAGACAGGTCTCATCAGTGAAGTAAGTTGCTGATGGGGAACGAAAATTACTATTGGAATTTACGCAGGAAAATCAAAAATTTGGAACAAAAAAATCTAAAATACGGATATAAAATATGAGCTAAAAAAATCAAAAATTTGAGTCTGAAAATGAAAAATTCAGGGCAAAAAAATGAAAATTTCAAGTAAAAGAAAAATAATTTTCGATTTTCAACCCCAAAAATAACTCAAAATAAGCATCCGACTAGAAATTCATAGCAATGGCAAATAATGGCAAACAAATAAAAAAAAATCACGCGTAAAAAACAATAATTCCGGCTAACTTGCCTAAATTAAAGAGCAAAATATCAAAAAACCTTAGACCAAAAAACTCTAAAATATCAGAAAAATAAAAGTTCCCGTACATAAATCAATAACACAGGTTGAAAAATATAAAATATAGATTCAAATAAAACGAATAAAATAAAAAATTATTCGTTTTATTTGAATTATTCAAAATGTATCACGAAGTGAAAGCCTCCACAATTACTTATTTATAAAATATAGACGTAAAATTACAAATTCTCTCCTAAAAATTCCAGCCAAATCGTAAATTTTAACAAATAAATTAAAAAAAAAATAGGTAAAAATATAGGAAAGGTCAAAAATTTAGATCAAAGGAATCGAAATTACAGGTAAAATCTAAAGTATAGGCCAAAAAAATCCAAAATCAATAATATACGATAAAAAGTCGAAAATTTGGACAAAACTCGAGCCTAAAGATAAAAAATGCAGACTAAAAACTCGAAAATTTTGGCCAAAATAAAAAATGGTGATGTCGCCATCATGTTACTTTCTCCGACTAGATGGTAACATTTACATTTACACTTTCATGGTTTATTTTTAATTTAAATCATATTTTAAATGTACATCGAGCGTTTTGTAGACTCGGCTGAAACTGACGTTTAAAACGTCAAAATTATGAAAGATGGAAAAATTATACTTCAAATTTAAAAACTCAGTTTACTCAAAAACTAAAGGGATTTCTAAAAAAAACTTATTCTTTATAAGTTGTTCATTATGGCATTTTCTACAATTATTATTAACATAAATTTGCTGTAATTATTATCGTTTTATAATTAGAAACCAAACATGAAAAAATTTTTTTAAAGATTCATGAATAACAATAATTTTATGAAAAATATTTTCAAGCAAAAGATGTTCATTTTTTGTTGTCTTTAAAATTTGTCTAAATGTTTTTGTGATATTTTTCATATTTAAAAAAATATTGGGAAAAAACAAAAAAAAAACAGTTAAGGTAAACACCTACTCCCGGTGTACGAAATTTTTGCAACAGCTTTTAAGTTCTTCGGATTGTCAAATAAGACGGATGTTCAAAGTTTCATATCAATTGCTCTATTAGTTTTTGAGATACAGCGTGCACAGACAGACAGACAGACAGACAAGCAGATAAGCAGACAGACAGGCAGACAAGCAGGTAGACAGATAGACAGACAGACAGACAGACAAGCAGATAGGCAGACAGACAGACAAGCAGATAGACAGGCAGACAGACAAGCAGATAGGCAGACAGACAGACAGGCAGACAAGCAGATAGACATACAGGCAGACAGACAAGCAGATAGACAGATAGACAGACAGGCAGACAAGCAGATACACAGATAGACAGGCAGACAAGCAGATAAACAGACAGACAGGCAGACAAGCAGATAAACAGACAGACAGGCAGACAGACAAGCAGATAGACAGGCAAGCAGATAGACAGGCAAGCAGATAGACAGAGAGACAGACAAGCAAATAGACAGAGAGACAGACAGACAAGCAGATAGACAGACAGACAAGCAGATAGACAGACAGACAAGCAGATAGACAGAGAGACAGACAGACAAGCAGATAGACAGACAAGCAGATAGACAGAGAGACAGACTAAGATAAACAGAGAGACAGACAAGCAGATAGACAGACAGACAGACAAGCAGATAGACAGACAGACAGACAGACAAGCAGATGGACAGACAGACAGACAGACAGACAAACAGATAGACAGACAGACAGACAGACAGACAGACAGACAGACAAGCAGATAGACAGACAGACAGACAGACAGACAAACAGACAGACAAGCAGATAGACAGACAGACATACAAGCAGATAGACAGAGAGACAGACAGACAAGCAGATAGACAGACAGACAAGCAGATAGACAGACAGACAAGCAGATAGACAGAGAGACAGACTAAGATAAACAGAGAGACAGACAAGCAGATAGACAGACAGACAGACAAGCAGATAGACAGACAGACAGACAAACAGACAGACAAACAGACAGACAAACAGATAGACAGACAAGCAGACAGGCAGACAAACAGATAGACAGACAGACAGACAAGCAGATAGTACAGACAGACAGATAAGCAGATAGACAGGCAGATAGACAGATAGACAAGCAGATAGACAATAGACAGATAGACAATAGACAGATAGACAATAGACAGATAGACAATAGACAGATAGACAATAGACAGACAGACAGACAGACACACAGACACACACACACACACACACACACTTTTTTTTTCAGAAATTGATGAAGAAATGGCATCCAGGGACCCCAAAACGAATATTTCCGTAAAAAAAAGTTTTAAGATAATTCAACAAAAACTGCGCCTACATTATTCTGAAGTCGCTCAATTCACCGAGCAATTTTAAAGCTATAAAAAACATACGCCACCAATTGGAAAATTTCAAAAATTATCCAAACCCCCCTTTACTTGTTTTCAAGATAATTGTACGAGAAATGCGCTTATGACATTCTGAAGTTGCGCAATTCACAAAACAGTAAAAAATATCAAAACACTTGCCACAAAGTGGAAAACTTACAAAATTACTCAAAACTGATTATAGTTTATGATCTATTAAAAAAAAATCGAAGCAACTCTTTATTAGTTTTTAAGTTATTTAAACAAGAACTGCGCTTATGTCATCGAGCGTTCAAAAAATTAAGAAACAATTGCCACAAAGTGGAAACTTCTAAAATTACTCAAAATTGATTTTAGTTTAAGTTTAATTGAAAATCTCAAAGCGCCCTTTTACTGGTTTCCATGGTAATTATTACTGCGCTTAAATCTTTCTGAACTCGCGCTATTTATTCACCAAACGTCACAAAAATATATAAAAACAATTTTTTTTATATTTATTTACGGGAATTCCCTTTATACATATAATATATTTATACAAAAATTATAAAATAATTGCTTAAATCTAAACTATCACGTATATTTGTTTAATTATTTATTGAACAGAATATGTTTATACACGATATATATTATACTACAGAGGTATTTAGTGTGTACAAATCATACATAATTGAATTTGGAAAAAAAAATTGTAGATGACGATGCCTGATTCTAGATTATGTTGCACAAAAAAATCTTATAACAACCCTTCTCTAGTTTGCAAGATAATTGAACGAGAACTTCGCTCATCAATTCTGAATTCGCGTAATTCATGGAGCGCTTGGACAAACACGAAAACAATTGCCACGAAGTGTGAAACTTACAAAATTACTCAAAATTGGTTCTAGTTTATGTTACATAAAAAATCTTAAATCATCCCTTCGCTATTTTTCAAGATAATTTAACGAGAACATCTCTTATGAAATTCTAAACTCGCCCAATTCACCGAACGTTAAAAAAACATATAAAAACAATTGCCACAATCTGAAAAACTTTCAAGATTAATTAAAATTGATTCCAGTTTACGTTCCGTTAAAAATCTCAAAACTTCCCTTTACTAGTTTTTAACATAATTGAACGAGAACTTCGCTTATGACATTCTGAACTCGCCCAATTCACCGAGCGTAAAAAAATATAAAAACAATTTCCACAAAGTTGAAACTTTCAAAATTACTTGAAATTGATTTTTGTTTAGGTCTACTTAATTTTCATATATTTTATGGTTCAGTTGTACATTTAGTTATTATCAAATTTGTTTCATCTATTAACACTCGATAAGCTTAGCACTGAATGTCCTTGTCAAAATGTTTTATAACTTTTTCACTTTAATAATAACATTACAGTTTAAAGTTTTTAAATTTAATTTTTAAAACAATTTCAAGTTGGTCCTGTACGTAGAAATAAACGATCTTAAACCAATGTTATTTATTGTATTCTGGGGAATGGAAAAAATTATACTTTTGACATTATAAATTTGACGTTTCTCGCAGGGATAAACTGACATTTTAGGCCTTATGTAATGAACGTTTCCGGTTTGACAAAAATTACATTTTTGATGGGAGAAAATTATATTTTTGACGTTAGGTAACAAACATTTCTTATAGGAGAAAATGACTTTTTTGACGTTACGTAATAAACATTTCTGATAATAACATGCAATATCCGACGTTGCACTGGCCAGGGAAGTAATTGTTTCAATAAGTTATTTGTTTATAGTCTCCTTTTCGCAGAGTCCCGAAACAGGTTGAATATTCACACATTCACGCCAAATTTCGTTTTTGTTAAATTTATTTGTTTGGATTTCATATAATAATATTCATCACCAACCGTTCAAAAACATATAAAAACAACTACTGCAAATTGGATTTTTATTTAAGTCGCCATTGGTAAACAAATTGATTACTACGCATCGTTTAAACGATATTTTAAATGGAAAATAAAATTTATCGAGCCGTTCAACGTAAAATTGGTAAATCGAACGTGATATCCGCATAAGGAAACACACCGGCGCAAAGTTGCGCGCCGCCCCTGATTTAATTAACGACCCATGTTAAATCATGCAGGTAATTTGATGTACGAATGATGGAGCGGGCCGCCTCTGGGGTATAGCGGGTATAGCAATAGCAATCAATAAACCGGCATTGCATAATCGCGCCCTTAATTTGTTTTGGCGGGACGCCCGCGGTTCGGGACGAGGACAAGGGATGATTGCGCCGGGGGTTTCCCGGCCCAAGGAAGAAGATGGATGGCATCGAGCCGAGTTTTCAAAAGTGATGGCAGCAAAAAGAAATTCAAGGGTACGAGATTCGTCGGTTTTTGTGCGAATTTTCTTGTGTCGGTCATTAGTCTTTTGGAAATGACATCAACAATATGTTGTTCTTCCTGTTTTGTACGGATTTCGTGGTGCAATCAAAAAAATAAAACACAATAACTGTTATACTGAATCCATATAAACTTCATATTAAATGAAAGCTTTAAAAAAAATCATTTAAAATCACAAATAATATACAGGGTGTTCCATTAAAAAAAATGAGAAAATGTATATAATAATAATAAAAATATTTATTTCCCAACAGATATCTAGATCCATTAACAGGGTAATATAATAGCAATTGAAGTAAAATAAATGAAATAAAATTAAATTAAATACAGATGCATACATAAGTGAAACATCGCATTAAGCATTATATTTTGCGTTTTGGAGCAGCCTGTATAAATAGATCACATCGCTACAATATGACAACCCGTTAAAAGCTGGAGTAAAAGAAAATTTTGTAACTGAATAAAAAAAAAAAATTATGGCGGAAATGTTACTCATCAAATTTGATGTTTTGATATAAAAGAGTAAATAACTAAACAATTGACAATTAAACACTACTGGCAGATATTTTGCAGTTTGAACGCAAAGAAATTGAACTTCAGGAGAAAGGAAAAAAAATACTTTTGACATTATAAATTTGACGATTGTAAGAGGGATAAACTGTTATTTTAGACCATATGTAATTAACGTTTCCGATTGGACAAAAATGACAATTTTGACGTTACATAACAAATATTTCTGATAGGAGAACATAATATTTTTTACGTTATTCCTGAGAGGAGAAAAGGACTTTTTTGACGTTACTTAACAAACATTTCTGATGGGAGAAAATTACTTTTTTGACGTTACGTAACAAACATTTCTGATGGGAGAAAATTACTTTTTTGACGATGGGTAACAAACATTTCTGATAGAAGAAAATTATATTTTTGACGTTACGTAACCAAACATTTCTGATAAGAAAAAAATACTTTTTTGACTTTGCGTAACATAAATTTCTGATAGGAGAAAATTACTTTTTTAACGATGCGTAAAAAACATTTCTGATGGGAGAAATTGATGTTTTTGACGTTACGTAACAAACATTTCTGATAGGAGAAAATTACTTTTTGTGGCGTTGCGTAACAAACATTTCTGATAGGAGAAAATGATGGTTTTAACGTTACGTTACAAACATTTCTGATGGGGGAAAAAATATTTTTGACGTTGCGTAACAAATATTTCTGATGGGAGAAAATTATATTTTTTACGTTACGTAACAAACATTTCTGATCTGATCGGAGAAAATGACTCTTTTGACGTTACGTAACAAACATTTCTGATAGGAGAAAATGATGGTTTTGACGTTACGTTACAAACATTTCTGATAGGAGAAAATGATGGTTTTGACGTTACGTTACAAACATTTCTGATGGGGGAAAAATATTTTTGACGTTGCGTAACAAATATTTCTGATGGGAGGAAATTATATTTTTTACGTTACGTAACAAACATTTCTGATCGGAGAAAATGACTCGTTTGACGTTACGTAACAAACATTTCTGATAGGAGAAAATGATGGTTTTGACGTTACGTAACAAACATTTCTGATAGGAGAAAATGATGGTTTTGACGTTACGTTACAAACATTTCTGATAGGAGAAAATGGTGGTTTTGACGTTACGTTACAAATATTTCTGATGGGGGAAAAAATATTTTTGACGTTGCGTAACAAATATTTCTGATGGGAGAAAATTATATTTTTTACGTTACGTAACAAACATTTCTGATCGGAGAAAATGACTCTTTTGACGTTACGTAACAAACATTTCTGATAAGAGAAAATTCCTTTTTTGACGTTACGTAACCAACATTTCTGAGGAGAAAATGACTTGTTTGGCGTTACGTAATGAACACTTCAAACATGTTTTGAAATAAAAAAATAAATAATAACAGAAATGGATTCTTTCAAAATGGCTCTTCAAACTTGCGTCTGTTTTGATATGAAAGAGTAAATAATTGACGATTTAACTCTACTGACAGATATATTACACGCTAAAAAATTGAACTTCTGGGGAAACGTAATAATTATATTTTTGACGTTAAAAATTTGACATTTCAAACAGGGATAAACTGACATTTTAAACCTTATATAATGAACGTTTCCGATTGGACAAAAATGACAGTTATGACATTACGTAACAAGCATTTTTAACGGGAGAAAATGATTTTTTTGACGTATGAAACACTGAGAAAAATGACTTTTCGACGCTGTGAAATTGACAATTCTAGAAGTTAAAAACGTAATTTTTGACATTTTTAAGAGCTAAAAAACTTTTTTTATCTTTAAGATATCGACACTTCTGACAGAAAAACTACAATTTAGACTCTAAGAAAAATAAAGGAGAAAAATTATATATTTGCCATTTCCAACGAGAGAAATGATATTATTGACGTTACGTAATGAACATAACAGAAAAATGACACGCGCCAAGAAATTGACATTTCTAGGAGTGAAAAAATATAATTTTTGATATTTAAATTTGTCATTTTTCAGAGCGAAAAGATGAGATGAATGATATTTTTAGATTAAGAAATTTGCAAAAATGTAATTTGCGACCTTAAGAAATTGACGTTTCAGACATCAACATTTTAATATTTTTGGCACGGACAAAAATGACAGACTGAAAAAATACATTGATTTAGTAGAAAAAAAATGTGATGCTTTTGGCTTAAGTTTCATTTTTCAGAATTATGACTGAACATATATCACTTTTGACAATTGACAAAATCACTTGCCTGAGAACAAACTTAACTTTAACTTTTAAGTGCAAACTCAATTAAATTATTTATGTAAATTTTTGTAAATACTGCCGTCATTCTTAAGAAGCCATTTGTCATTTTTTGCAAACGCCAAATGTCACTTTTTTGTAAATACTAAATGTCATTTTCTGCAAATACTAATTGTCATTTTTTGCAAACACCAAACACCAAACGTTATGTCTTGGAAACAGCAAATGTAATTTTTTACAAACATTAAATGTTAGTTTTTTGCAAATATTAAATGTCATTTTTTGCGACCATCAAATGTCATTTTTTGCAAATACTAAATGTTATTTTCTGCAAATACTAATTGTCTGTTTTTGCAAACGCCAAAAGCCATTTCTTGGAAACAGCAAATGTCATTTTTTGCAAACACCAAATGTCACTTTTTTGCAAATACTAAATGTAATTTTCTGCAAATACTAATTGTCAATTTTTGCAAACACCAAACGTCATTTTTTTGCAAATACTAAATATAATTTTCTGCAAATACTAATTGTCATTTTTTGCAAACACCAAACGTCTTTTCTGGAAACAGCAAATGTCATTTTTTGCAAACACTAAATGTTACTTTTTTGCAAACACCGAACGTCGTTTCTTAGAAACAGCAAATGTAATTTTTTTGCGAACACCAAATGTAAGTTTTGCAAATACTAAATGTCATTTTCTGCAAATACTAATTGTCATTTTTTGCAAACACCAAACGTCTTTTCTTGGAAACTGCAAATCTCATTTTTTGCAAACACCAAGTGTCATTTTTTTGCAAATACTAAATATAATTTTCTGCAAATACTAATTGTCATTTTTTGCAAACACCAAACGTCTTTTCTGGAAACAGCAAATGTCATTTTTGCAAACATTAAATGTCACTCGTTTACAAGTACTAAATGTAATTTTCTGTAGATACTAATCGTCTTGTTTTGCAAACACCAAACGTCATTTCGTGGAAAGAGCTAATGTCATATTTTGCAAACATCAAATGTCACTTTTTTGCAAATACTAAATGTAATTTTCTGCAAATACTAATTGTCATTTTTTGCAAACACCAAACATCATTTCTTGGAAACAGCAAATGTCATTTTTTTGCGAACACCAAATGTAACTTTTGCAAATACTAAATGTCATTTTCTGCAAATACTAATTGTCATTTTTTGCAAACACCAAACGTCTTTTCTTGGAAACTGCAAACCTCATTTTTTTGCAAACACCAAGTGTCATTTTTTTGCAAATACTAAATATAATTTTCTGCAAATACTAATTGTCATTTTTTGCAAACACCAAACGTCATTTCTTGGAAACAGCAAATGTCATTTTTTTGCGAACACCAAATGTAAGTTTTGCAAATACTAAATGTCATTATCTGCAAATACTAATTGTCATTTTTTGCAAACACCAAACGTCTTTTCTTGGAAACTGCAAATCTCATTTTTTGCAAACACCAAGTGTCATTTTTTTGCAAATACTAAATATAATTTTCTGCAAATACTAATTGTCATTTTTTGCAAACACCAAACGTCTTTTCTGGAAACAGCAAAGGTCATTTTTTGCAAACACTAAATGTTACTTTTTGCAAACACCGAACGTCGTCTTGGAAACAGCAAATGTCATTTTTGCAAACATTAAATGTCACTTTTTTACAAATACTAAATGTTTTTTCTACAAATAGTAATTGTCATTTTTGAAAACGCCAAATGTCACTTTTTTACAAATATTACTCGTTTACAAGTACTAAATGTAATTTTCTGTAGATACTAATTGTCTTGTTTTGCAAACACCAAACGTCATTTCGTGGAAAGAGCTAATGTCATATTTTGCAAACATCAAATGTCACTTTTTTACAAATACTGAATGTTATTTTCTACAAATAGTAATTGTCATTTTTGAAAACGCCAAATGTCACTTTTTTACAAATATTGAATATCATTTTTTGCAAATACTAATTTTCATTTTTTACAAACATGAACGTCATATCTTGGAAACAGCAAATGCCATTTTTGCTAACGCCAAGTGTCACTTTCTTGCAAATACTAAATGTCATTTTCTGCAAATACTAATTGTCATTTTTTACAAACACCAAAAGTTTCTTGGAAACGGCAAATGTCATTTTTTTGAATCATGACAAAAAGAGAACAAAACCACTGACGAAGATAAAATAATGGAACGATGGAGACAGCATAAAGAAATTCAAGATTATTAGATGATCACGAAGAAACCAATGGCAGGCAAGAAATAGAGGGAATTAAAAAGAGGAAGTGCGCCATTTAATTTATTTGCACACCCTGTATATACATTATACCTATAAATATTTCTGCTCATCGCGTGTAAGCAGGAAATCAAAGCAGAGAAAGTGCGCGATTTTATTTATTTGCACACTCTGTATATACATTATACCTTTAAAGATTTATGCGCGTCGAGTGTAAGCAGAAAATCAAAGAAGAGGAATTGCGCCATTTTATTTATTTGCTTACCTTTATACAGGGTGTCCCATTTTAAATTGCCACCCCAAATATCTCGAAACCTGAGCACCATGGCAAAAAAATGTTTCGGATGAAAGTTGTGGGGTTCTTAGGGGGCATATGCTGGTGACCTTGAATACGACCTTGGGGGGTAAATTTTCAAGGTCAAACGAAGATCAACTTGTGGCCAAGCGTGAACATTTTCTGGAGTGATGGATCCTGTAATGTTTGTAGTACTTATTCCGACTCTCCTGTGCCTCTTCGGAGAGTGACCCAACAGGTAGTGCGGCACATTCTATTTCTCCCTGAAATCCTCCCTCTGTCATTTTCAATTTGTTGCTTTTGAAAGGGCCTGGACCTATCTAAATATTGAACAAAATATTGGGTGTGCTATTTAAAAAAATACAACTTTGGTGTTTAATTAACAAACGGAACACCTTGTATGTATGAAAATATTTTTAACATAATCCGGCAACATATTTTTCTCGGAGCTTTTAGTGTGGGCCAGTGACGGCTCGCGGGTATTTTTTGACCGACCCTAATTATCTGTATTGCCACCTCTGCTACCTCGGCCGTACCAAAACAGAAACCGCGAACCGTCGCTGGTGTGGGTACAATCTTCCGTGGACAGACCGTTGGTACACCCTGTATATACAATAAATCTGCTGTTTTTAAGTTTTTCTTAAATTTTATTAAGTTGGAGGAAACGTCGAAGTTTTGGGTTTTTATTTAAAGATTTGGGGAAAATTAAAAATAACCCCTGGCAACTCCATTTTGAATTTCCACGTGCACTGGAAAGTTTTTCACACCTATTTTATACAAAACTACACAAAGACCACGAGATTAAACGAAGCCCAAAAAATACATCCGCTACCGGGATTATGAATTCCCCAAGAATAATACGCCAAACCATCCGAGCCCCCTTTTTCCTCCGCGAGCCGTTTTTTGTTTTGTTTTCGTAGTCCGGTTTATCTCCATCCATTTCTATTCCCTCTCAGCATTCTCCGATTAGAAACACAGTAAAGTAATTCGCGTCCGGACGAACGCACTCGTTCGCAGATCGATGCAGAAAATGTAGCGACTCGGTAGTTAGTGCGTTTCTTCTATAAATACGACAAATTCCTCGTCGAAGGATGCCATGATTCGTTTAAAAACATGACCATTGCAGGACTCTTTAAATTATTAGGTAGGAAGCGATCACCGGTAACACAACTTAACCTCAAAATGCGTTTTGGTCGTTAACTAACAGCATTAGCGCGAGATGCCCCCACGTTCATAACTTCTTGGAGCAACTTGTTATGTTATTAACTCTGTTATATACATAGCTTTCTAATTGAATTTTCCGGCCAAATTCCCCACTAATTGACATCGCGATGTGATATTGGTCTATAAATAAACAGCAACGTGCTGCCTCAATATAGACTGATATTATTATCTCAGGCAGTTGCTTTGATATGAAATTGATGTTTTAAGAGGTTTTTCTTTTATCTTTGCTAATTCTTTTTCACATAAATATTAAACTATTTGCCTCCACTTATGCTTAAATCTCTTAACAAGACAATCTAGTATTTTTAATGTTGCTTCTGACTGCTATCAGCAGTGACGGTTCGCGGGTTTTTTTCTGATACGGCCGTGGAACAAGAGGTGGTAATATAGATAGGTAGGGTCACTTGCAGAGGCGGCCGTACCAGAAAAAAACCCGCGAGCCGTCACTGGCTATCAGCACTGCTTTTTTGCATCATTGCCTCTCTCATTCAAAAATTACATATGTGTGAGAATAATTCGTTACCTTTGAGCCTTGTTTATGTTATCAAAATGCAATCGCTACTGGAATTTAATGAGTTATTGTATAAATAATCACAATAAATATTATATTGTGAACATTAATGATGATGATCGCTGTCTACTTGTGCTCCGCGTTTTAACTGTATTTTAGTGGTAAATACTTTTTGTGGAAATTGGTGTGCTGATTACGTCACTAATCATATACAGGGTTAGTAAATTCCAGTTAATTACATTGAGTATTACACTGTATATTTGATATTTTATTTCGGTAAATTTCCACCGTGAGTGCCGGTGCAAGGTCGTGATCGCGAAAAAAGAAACAATCATCGAATCGATGAATCCATATCTTTGGATGGTCATTGAACTGGTTATTTTTATATTTTATATTTACCTGTTGATTGAATTTTATTCTTGATCCATCTCTCACATTGCATCACCCCTTACTTCTTTCCGCGGACTACCTTGTTTGTTTTTAAAGACCTCAGGTGAAGAGTGTATCCATTGTTTTTCTCTGTTATTTATGAATTGTTATTAAAATGACTATTAGTTGCAATATTTGTAAATTAAATAAAAGTCATGTTTTCGATTCGTGATGGATGGCGCTGTAATAGCAAGAAACCTGAAAAAAAATAGTTAATTTTTCAAATAAACTATTCAATACTATACAGTGCTTTTTTTGTTTGTTTTTTTTTTAGGGTGTACACTACCGTCGGACGTAAAGGATTGTACAACTTTGTAAAAAAAAAGCGCTCAACGTTTTCTTCTACGGTTGCAGCATTAATTTCGCGCTCGAACTTCAGTTTAAGGAATGAAGGGCAAAGATAGTCAAGTGAATTGACAATGCTGGAGGTGTTTTCAATTAAAACTTTGCAATAAAAGTCAGCTTTGATAACGCTACATTGCCTTTTATAACTCGTAGTTCGCGATACGGTCACAGTGGCGTATCAACGTTAAAATGCTTTCGATTGCAGCGCCATGTATAAGAAAATTTAATATCAACAATAAAGTCAAATCAATGTATTTTGTCTTGGAAAGCCAGGATTTGCTATAAAAAATTTGGTTGTCCAATCACGATTTTGAAGCAACTTCCATTTTCACCCCAAGGTAGGGGTTTTTCGAGTTTCGTATCGTTGAATAGCTTTTTGAAAAATATGTTTTTTTTTCGATTCGATGTGCGGTATCTATAAAGTAGAAGTAAAATACTTCTTGCAAATTCTTAGTTTTTTGCCATCAATTTCAAACTGTTTAAATCTTTAGGCACACTTCCGGGTTTTCAGCCATCAATTTCAAACTGATTAAATCTTTAGGCACACTTCCGGGTTTACATCTTCGAACAAGTGGTCTGATTTTTGTAATCCTCTGTCTGATGAGATCTCTTTCGCGTTGCCCAAAGACGAATAATGGCTAAAAATATTGTTCCTCGAATCTTCCGAGATTTTTGAAGTGCATTTCAGAGTGCAACTTTCTGTGCAAGGAGGAAGAGTAGCCCTTGCATTCCTAGTTACCATTACTTGATCTCTACTGCCGTTTAGTTTCTTTATATATTTTATGGACTTGTAAGTATTGCCTTTGTTTCTCTAAGGTTTTGCTACATTTTTTATCAAGCCTTCTGGATTTTTGCTTTGGTTTCCTTCCTTTTTTTCAGATAAATTAGCAGGAAACTTCACCTTTCTTTTCTGAGCTGGTGCTATAGGTTGTTGCTCGTTCTCCGATGTCCGCGTTTCACTATAGTTAGGGTCAGAAACGGTGTCATTAGAACTGAAATCATTCGAGTTTTTTAAGAATCATGGCTGGAATCATCTTTTTCTGTCTGTATTCTACACTTTTTGCTGTGACAGACAAAAAAACCTCTTTTAAGTAACACTTAAATTTTGATGGATTGACATTAATCTAACTTTTTTTTAAATCCCTATGTTCGCACCTGAAACGCAACACCCGGAGTATATAATTTACTGATCTGTAGTGATAATACCGTATATTCATACGCCGACAAAACTAGATAAAAATAGATTGACGGGTGTGAAGTTTGCAATAGATCCAGCAATAGATTTAAAAAATTTATATCTCGGAGAAAAGAAAAGCAATTCGAAAAAAAGTTAAAAAGTTAAAAACTTTTTTTTTTAAGTTTGCAATCTGCGATAAATAAATAAAAATGCTTATTCTTATCAATAACATAAGTACTTTAACAATCAAGAGTCAAAAGAACGTTGCCCGTCAACGTTGTCCTTCAACAAAAAAAAAATCCCCGTAAGTCGCAGAAATCCACACCTCGCGATATAAATCTCGATTTTTGACAGTTTGCAATCAGCCATAACTAAATAAAGATTCTTATTCTTATCACTAATAAAGGTACTTTCATAATCAAAAGTAAAAAAACGTTACGGGCACTCCTTCAACCCAGAAAAAAATAGTTTCTCCGTAAGTCGCAGAAATCCACATTTCGCGATATTAATGTCCATTTTTGAAAAAGTTTGCAATCAGCCGTAACTAAATAAAAATTCTTATTATTATCACTAATAAAGGTACTTTCATAATCAAAAGTAAAAAAAAACGTTACGGGCACTCCTTCAACCCAGAAGAAAATCCACATTGTAGATTTTTCCTATTGAAGAAGTGCCCGTAACGTTTTTTTGACTCTTGATTATTAAAGTACTTGTATTAGTGATAAGAATGAGCATTTTTATTTATTTATTGTAGATTGCAAACTTTAAAATAAAACAAAAACCTTTTTAAAAGGGCTGAAAAATAAGGGTTAAGGGTTGATTATTTTTGTGTTATTAATTTAGACCTTCCCTAATGGTAGTTAACTTTTTTCGAATTGCTTTTCTTTTCTCCGATACATGAATTTTTTAAATCTATTGCTAACTTCAGACCCGTTGACCATTGTGTCTTTTTTTGTACGAAATAATGAACAATGCATTTTGAAGTAAAAAGTAGTAACTACAAAAGATTCCCGAAAGTCAATTTGGCATTATGAAGAACAGAGCCACATTGGTCTTTTCGTCCCTTCTCCCGAAACTAAATGAAAACTTACCATATAAATAAAATAGACCTAATAGCGAATAAGTCAAAAAATATTAGTGACAATTGCTTACGTTTGGCTTTATGTCTAATATCTTTCTTTCTCAGTGACAGGACACTTACCTTCGAGAAGACAGAACACAACTGTATTACTTTCCACTAATTTCACAAAAAAAAAAATGTTAAACAAATTTTCAAGACCATAATCCTGGCTGTATTTTGACGTTTTACACGTGAAAATCGGTGCAGTCGTTCGGAGTCTGAGGCGTTGAAAACGAACAAGTGGTAAATATACAGGGTGTGGCACTTAAGACGCCTCGGATCATAGCTCCTTTACGATAAAAGCTATCGAAAAAAATCTAAGAACAAAGTAGTGCATAGTTACCGTCGCTATATTTCAAAAATATTTCTAATCATCAGTGGCGTGCCGTACTCCAGTGGCGTACCAAACTTATGTTTTTTTAAATGGAATGCCCTATTTTTTATTGCAGATTTGGAAAGTGCTCGACGAGTACTTATTTTTTTATCTAACATGTTATACCCTTCACTTTAGCGGTTTCGCTGTTATAACCCTTTCTTTCAAAATTGCGCCCCACTTTTGAGATTTTTTTGTAGAGAAACTAATTGACGCCGGCGCCTAAATTTTGAATTGAGGTACAGGTTAAGACCTCGTGTACCTTCACATAATTTTTTTTCGGGTAATTTATGGAAAAAAAATAATTTTTTATTGATCTTCGCATGTTGTCATTTTTTCCGAAAATTTCAAATGGCACCCCCCTAAAAAAATTACGGCGTTGTACAGCCAAAACTCTAAATTTTTCATTGGTGTAAAAAAATTACACATTGCATAACAAAAATTTCGGAGAAAATTTTGTTATGCAATGTGTAATTTTTTTACACCAATGAAAAATTTAGAGTTTTGGCTGTACAACGCCGTAATTTTTTTAGGGGGGTGCCATTTGAAATTTTCGGAAAAAATGACAACATGCGAAGATCAATAAAAAAATATGTTTTTTCCATAAATTACCCGAAAAAAAATTATGTGAAGGTACACGAGGTCTTAACCTGTACCTCAATTCAAAATTTAGGCGCCGGCGTCAATTAGTTTCTCTACAAAAAAATCTCAAAAATGGGGCGCAATTTTGAAAGAAAGGGTTATAACAGCGAAACCGCTAAAGTGAAGGGTATAACATGTTAGATAAAAAAATAAGTACTCGTCGAGCACTTTCCAAATCTGCAATAAAAAATAGCGCATTCCATTTAAAAAAAACATAAGTTTGGTACGCCACTGGAGTACGGCACGCCACTGATGATTAGAAATATTTTTGAAATATAGCGACGGTAACTATGCACCACTTTGTTCTTAGATTTTTTTCGATAGCTTTTATCGTAAAGGAGCTATGGCCCGAGGCATCTTAAGTGCCACACCCGGTATATACGTTTCCACTAAATTAATAAAAAAAATATCCTGAGATGAATTGTCAAGATCGCAATCGTGGCTGTTTGACGTTTTAAACATCAAAATCGGCGCAGTCGTTTAGATTCTCAGATGTTGCAAGGAACGACCAAGTTCTTGATATGAATTATTTTTTTTTTAGAAACTCACCTTTTATATTGCGTTCCACTAATTTCATGAAAAAAGTCCTAAGCTGAATTGCCAAGATCGCAATATTTTGACATTTCGAACGTCAAAATCGTTGCAGTCATTCGGAATCTGAGAAACGAACAAGTTATTGTTTATTAACGTTTTATATTAACACTAATTTCACAAAAAAAGAACTCTTCAGCTGAATTTTCAAGATTACAATCCTGGCTGTATTTTGAAGTTTTAAACGTAGAATCGGTGCAGTTGTTTGGAATTTGAAGCGTTGAAAACGAATAAGTTATTGATATGAATTTGATTATTTTTTTAACTCACGTTTTATATTACTTTCCACTAATTTCACAAAAAAGATCTTCAGATGAATTTTGAAGGTCTGAATCCTGGGTGTATTTTAACGTTTTACGCATCAAAGTTGGCGCAGTCGTTCGGAATCTGAGGCGTTGCAAACGAATAAGTTTTTGCTATGAATTAGATTTTTTTATAAACTCGCGTTTTATATTACGTTCCACTAATTTTACAAAAAAGATCTTCAGATGAATTTTCAAGGTCTGAATCCTGGCTGTATTTTAACGTTTTAAGCATCAAAATCGGCGCAGTCGTTCGGAATCTGAAGCGTTGAAAACTAGTAAGTTTTTGCTATGAATTTGATTTTTTTTTTTTAGAAACTCACGTTTTATATTACGTTCCACTAATTTTACAAAAAAAATCTTCAAATGAATTTTCAAGATCACAATCCTGGCTGTATTTTGACGTTTTAAACGTGGAATTTGAAGCGTTGTAAACGAATAAGTTGTTGCTATGAATTTATTTTTCTTAGAAACTCTCGTTTTGTATTACGTTCCAGTAATTTCAGAAAAAATCTTAAAATTAATTTTCAAGATCACAATCTCCGGCTGTACTTTGACGTTTTAAACGTCAGAATCGATGCAGTTGTTTGGAATTTGAAGCGTTGAAAACGAACAAGTTGTTGCTATGAATTTTTTGTTTAGAAACTCACTTTTTCTATTACTTTCCACTAATTTCACAAAAGAGTTTTCCTATAAATGTTCAAAATCACAATCCTGGCTTTAAATCCTGGTCAAAATCGGAGCAGTCGTGCAAAATCTGAGGCGTTGAAAATGAACAACTTGTTATGATGAGTTTGATTTTTAAAAACTTACGTTTTGTATTACTTTCTACTAATTTCACGAAAAAAATCTTCAGATGAATTTTTAAGTTCACAATCCTGGCTGTATTTTGACGTTTTAAACGTCGAAAACGGCGCAGTCATTCGGAATCTAAGGCTTTGAAAACCAACAAATTGTTCATAAGCATTTTATATTTTTTATAAAATCACGTTTTCTATTACTTACTACTAATTTTCCAAAAAAATCTTCAGATGAAATTTTAAGGTCAGACTCCTGGTTGTATTTTGACGTTTTAAACGTCTAAATCGGCGCAGTCGTTCGGAATCCTAAGGCTTTGAAAACCAACAAGTTGTTCATAAGCATTTTATATTTTTTATGAACTCACGTTTTCTATTACTTTTTACTAATTTCTCAAAAAAATCTTCAAATGAAATTTCAAGGCCACAAGGATTTTCGTAGGAATTTTAAAAGTTAATATTGTGGGAAGATTGTAAGGCCGAAGTCAGTTGGGCAAAATGTAACCGATACCATCTAAAAAAATTTATTATCTAAAATTCTTAAAAAATCAACGTTTGCGCGCATTTCTATGATGACTAAGCAATTTATGGGATCAAGTTTTTTTTTACTTGGGCATGAGCCATTCAGTCACATCGATTATTTTAATTATGTATTTTTAATTTTTGGATAAATAAATGAACAAATGAATAAATGAATAATGTCAGACGTATACACAACAACCATGGACCCGACCGAATACTTCTCGATCTCCGAAAAATCTTTCGGCCGGGCTGAGATTCGAACCCACACGGCACGCGGTGCAACCGGCACAAGCGCTACAATCAAGTTTTTAAAATTTTTGGAAATAAAAATTTTGTGGAGTTACCCGAAATCTTATAACAGTTGTAGGTTACAGCATGACATCTTTCTAATTTGTGTTATAGAATTTTTTTTTTAAACTACTTATGTACAGCCATCACAAAATGTCGTGTTTGGCAGAGTGAAAATATAAATCTACGCGTGGCCGCATCACCCAATTGAAGATGAATTATTACTTCGCGACCGATTCTTTGTCTATGTTTACATTATGTTCACTGAATAATTATGAGTTTCCGGCGTCCCCTCTCTTGAAATTTAAAATGTTCACTGCGTATATGTCATGACATTTTAAAACGGCTTATATTATGTACTTTGTTTATAGTTTTAACCAATTCTTTAATCTCCATATCATACCAACTAGGTAATTGTTTTTCTTTTTTGCAATATTTATGAATTTTTTTTTAGTTCGTTATTTTTACCTTTGTTTTAAATCAAACCTAAAACAAAACAAAACAAAAAACGTCAAATGACACCAAATTGATGATTTAACTCCGGTCGCATGATGATTCGGAAGCTTGTTAATTTTCACGCGGAAAATTATGCATTTGACGTTTTTATGGAAACGTAGATTAAGGACATAAATAAACCGCGGGCCGATGATAATGTCGCCCGGCTAAACAAACGGCCCCGCAATAAAGGGTAATAATAATGCGTTTGAGCATGCGATTCGTTATTATTATTTCCTAATTAAGTCCCCGCAACGAAAATACCACTTATCTAACCTGTGGCCCGATTACGCAAACAATTAATCACGACTCTAAACAAAGGACATAACAAAACTGAAAATGATGGTCTGAAAGTTACCCTGAATCAACAGTTCGAATGTTTTAAGTGTGATGGCATTAAAATAAACTATTCATAATTGTAATTTTTTATTGTGTGCGAGTTGTGCATTTCTAAAGTTTTTTTTTGTATTATGAAAAACACATATTTCTTCGACTGTAGTTTCCAAAACCATTTATACGAATTTTCAGAGAATTCTAGTTTGGATTGGGGGCCCCGGTGGCCCAGTGAGTAGAGCTCCTGCTTACGGGCCTCGTGGTCATGGGTTCGAATCCCATACGCGCGGTCACTTTAAGTATGATAATAAAAGGAGAAGAAATGGAAGCCTAACAGACTGAACTATCTATAATCTTGGGATTAACGGAAGTAGTGTTTTTTTTTTTTTCTTCAAAAACGGAGGAGGGGTATATTGTATATATCAACATGTTCCACGAGCCGCCACTGACTAAGTGGATTTTTTACATAATCATTTGAAAAGTTTAAAGTCGATGACAATTGTTTTTATATTTTTTTCAACAGCAGGAAATTTTTACAAATTTTCTTAACTCTACGCTCGGTTCGTTGCGAAAATTCAAAATCTACGGTTGGAGCATTAAATGGATTTTTACATAATCATAATCCAGAATGTGTTTTGAGTGCATTTGAAAAGTTTCAAGTCAATGGCAATTGTTTTTATATTTTTTTCAGCAGCCGGAAATTTTTACAAATTTTCTTAACTCTACGCTCGGTTCGTTGCGAAAATTCATAATCTACGGTTTGATTATTGAATGGATTTTTACATAAACATAATCCAGAGTGTGTTTTGAGTGCATTTGAAAAGTTTCAAGTCGATAGCAATTGTTTTTATATTTTTTTTCATAGCAGGAAATTTTTATAAATTTGCTTAACTCTACGCTCGGTTCTTTACGAAAATTCAAAATCTACTGTTTGATTATTGAATGGATTTTTACATAATCATAATACAGAATGTGTTTTGAGCGCATTTGAAAAGTTTCAAGTCAATGGCAATTGTTTTTATATTTTTTTCAGCAGCCGGAAATTTTTACAAATTTTCTTAACTCTACGCTCGGTTCGTTGCGAAAATTCAAAATCTACGGTTTGAGTATTGAATGAATTTTTACATAATCATAATACAGAATGTGTTTTGAGCGCATTTGAAAAGTTTCAAGTCGATGGCAATTGTTTTTATATTTTTTTTGATAGCAGGAAATTTTTATAAATTTTCTTAACTCTACGCTCGGTTCGTTACGAAAATTCAAAATCTATGGTTTGATTATTGAATGGATTTTTACATAAACATAATCCAGAGTGTGTTTTGAGTGCATTTGAAAAGTTTCAAGTCGATAGCAATTGTTTTTATATTTTTTTTCATAGCAGGAAATTTTTATAAATTTGCTTAACTCTACGCTCGGTTCTTTACGAAAATTCAAAATCTACTGTTTGATTATTGAATGGATTTTTACATAATCATAATCCAGAATGTGTTTTGAATGCATTTGAAAAGTTTCAAGTCGATGGCAATTGTTTTTATATTTTTTTCAACAGCTGGAAATGTTTACAAATTTTCTTAACTCTACGCTCGGTTCGTTACGAAAATTCAAAATCTACGGTTTGAGTATTGAATGGATTTTTACATAATCATAATCCAGAATGTGTTTTGAGTGCATTTGAAAAGTTTCAAGTCGATGGAAATTGTTTTTATATTTTTTTCAACAGCTGGAAATTTTTACAAATTTTCTTAATTCTACGCTCGGTTCGTTACGAAAATTCAAAATCTACGGTTTGAGTATTGAATGGATTTTTACATAATCATAATCCAGAATGTGTATTGAGTGCATTTGAAAAGTTTCAAGCTGATGGCAATTGTTTTTATATTTTTTTTTTCAACAACAGGAAATTTTTATAAATTTTCTTAACTCTACGCTCTGTTCGTTACGAAAATTCAAAATCTACGGTTGGAGCATTGAATGGATTTTTACATAATCATAATCCAGAATGTGTTTTGAGTGCATTTGAAAAGTTTCAAGTCGATGGCAATTGTTTTTATATTTTTTTCAACAGCTGGAAATGTTTACAAATTTTCTTTACTCTACACTCGGTTCGTTACGAAAATTCAAAATCTACGGTTGGAGCATTAAATGGATTTTTACATAATCATAATCCAGAATGTGTTTTGAGTGCATTTGAAAAGTTTCAAGTCGATGGCAATTGTTTTTATATTTTTTTCAACAGCTGGAAATGTTTACAAATTTTCTTAACTCTACGCTCGGTTCGTTACGAAAATTCAAAATCTACGGTTGGAGCATTGAATGGATTTTTAGATAATCATAATCCAGAATGTGTTTTGAGTGCATTTGAAAAGTTTCAAGTCGATGGCAATTGTTTTTATATTTTTTTCAACAGCTGGAAATTTTTACAAATTTTCTTAACTCTACGCTCGGTTCGTTACGAAAATTCAAAATCTACGGTTGGAGCATTGAATGGATTTTTACATAATCATAATCCAGAATGTGTTTTGAGTGCATTTGAAAAGTTTCAAGTCGATGGCAATTGTTTTTATATTTTTTTCAACAGCAGGAAATTTTTACAAATTTTCTTAACTCTACGCTCGGTTCGTTGCGAAAATTCAAAATCTACGGTTGGAGCATTAAATGGATTTTTACATAATCATAATCCAGAATGTGTTTTGAGTGCATTTGAAAAGTTTCAAGTCGATGGCAATTGTTTTTATATTTTTTTCAACAGCTGGAAATGTTTACAAATTTTCTTTACTCTACACTCGGTTCGTTACGAAAATTCAAAATCTACGGTTTGAGTATTGAATGGATTTTTACATAATCATAATCCAGAATGTGTTTTGAGTGCATTTGAAAAGTTTCAACCCGATGGCAATTGTTTTTATATTTTTCTCAACAGCAGGAAATTTTTACGAATTTTCTTAACTCCACGCTCAGTTCGTTACGAAAATTCAAAATCTACGGATGGAGCATTGAATGGATTTTTACATAATCATAATCCAGAATGTGTATTGAGTGCATTTGAAAAGTTTCAAGCTGATGGCAATTGTTTTTATATTTTTTTTTTCAACAACAGGAAATTTTTATAAATTTTCTTAACTCTACGCTCTGTTCGTTACGAAAATTCAAAATCTACGGTTGGAGCATTGAATGGATTTTTACATAATCATAATCCAGAATGTGTTTTGAGTGCATTTGAAAAGTTTCAAGTCGATGGCAATTGTTTTTATATTTTTTTCAACAGCTGGAAATTTTTACAAATTTTCTTAACTCCACGCTCGGTTCGTTACGAAAATTCAAAATCTACGGATGGAGCATTGAATGGATTTTTACATAATCATAATCCAGAATGTGTATTGAGTGCATTTGAAAAGTTTCAAGTCGATAGCAATTGTTTTTATATTTTTTTTCATAGCAGGAATTTTTTATAAATTTGCTTAACTCTACGCTCGGTTCTTTACGAAAATTCAAAATCTACGGTTTGATTATTGAATGGATTTTTACATAATCATAATCCAGAATGTGTTTTGAATGCATTTGAAAAGTTTCAAGTCGATGGCAATTGTTTTTATATTTTTTTCAGCAGCAGGAAATTTTTACAAATTTTCTTAACTCTACGCTCGGTTCGTTACGAAAATTCATAATCTACGGTTTGATTATTGAATGGATTTTTACATAATCATAATCCAGAATGTGTTTTGAGTGCATTTGAAAAGTTTCAAGTCAATGGCAATTGTTTTTATATTTTTTTCAGCAGCAGGAAATTTTTACAAATTTTCTTAACTCTACGCTCGGTTCGTTACGAAAATTCATAATCTACGGTTTGATTATTGAATGGATTTTTACATAAACATAATCCAGAATGTGTTTTGAGTGCATTTGAAAAGTTTCAAGTCGATGGCAATTGTTTTTATATTTTTTCAACAGCCGGAAATTTTTACAAATTTTCTTAACTCTACGCTCGGTTCGTTACGAAAATTCATAATCTACGGTTTGATCATTGAATGGATTTTTACATAAACATAATCCAGAATGTGTTTTGAGTGCATTTGAAAAGTTTCAAGTCAATGGCAATTGTTTTTATATTTTTTTCAGCAGCAGGAAATTTTTACAAATTTTCTTAACTCTTCGCTCGGTTCGTTACGAAAATTCATAATCTACGGTTTGATTATTGAATGGATTTTTACATAATCATAATCCAGAATGTGTTTTGAATGCATTTGAAAAGTTTCAAGTCGATGGCAATTGTTTTTATATTTTTTTCAACAGCCGGAAATTTTTACAAATTTTCTTAACTCTACGCTCGGTTCGTTACGAAAATTCATAATCTACGGTTTGATTATTGAATGGATTTTTACATAATCATAATCCAGAATGTGTTTTGAATGCATTTGAAAAGTTTCAAGTCGATGGCAATTGTTTTTATATTTTTTTCAACAGCCGGAAATTTTTACAAATTTTCTTAACTCTACGCTCGGTTCGTTACGAAAATTCATAATCTACGGTTTGATTATTGAATGGATTTTTACATAAACATAATCCAGAATGTGTTTTGAGTGCATTTGAAAAGTTTCAAGTCAATGGCAATTGTTTTTATATTTTTTTCAGCAGCAGGAAATTTTTACAAATTTTCTTAACTCTTCGCTCGGTTCGTTACGAAAATTCATAATCTACGGTTTGATTATTGAATGGATTTTTACATAATCATAATCCAGAATGTGTTTTGAATGCATTTGAAAAGTTTCAAGTCGATGGCAATTGTTTTTATATTTTTTTCAACAGCCGGAAATTTTTACAAATTTTCTTAACTCTACGCTCGGTTCGTTACGAAAATTCATAATCTACGGTTTGATTATTGAATGGATTTTTACATAATCATAATCCAGAATGTGTTTTGAATGCATTTGAAAAGTTTCAAGTCGATGGCAATTGTTTTTATATTTTTTTCAACAGCCGGAAATTTTTACAAATTTTCTTAACTCTACGCTCGGTTCGTTACGAAAATTCATAATCTACGGTTTGATTATTGAATGGATTTTTACATAATCATAATCCAGAATGTGTTTTGGGTGCATTTGAAAAGTTTCAAGTCAATGGCAATTGTTTTTATATTTTTTTCAGCAGCAGGAAATTTTTACAAATTTTCTTAACTCTACGCTCGGTTCGTTACGAAAATTCATAATCTACGGTTTGATTATTGAATGGATTTTTACATAATCATAATCCAGAATGTGTTTTGAATGCATTTGAAAAGTTTCAAGTCGATGGCAATTGTTTTTATATTTTTTTCAACAGCCGGAAATTTTTACAAATTTTCTTAACTCTACGCTCGGTTCGTTACGAAAATTCATAATCTACGGTTTGATTATTGAATGGATTTTTACATAAACATAATCCAGAATGTGTTTTGGGTGCATTTGAAAAGTTTCAAGTCAATGGCAATTGTTTTTATATTTTTTTCAACAGCCGGAAATTTTTACAAATTTTCTTAACTCTACGCTCGGTTCGTTACGAAAATTCATAATCTACGGTTTGATTATTGAATGGATTTTTACATAATCATAATCCAGAATGTGTTTTGAATGCATTTGAAAAGTTTCAAGTCGATGGCAATTGTTTTTATATTTTTTTCAACAGCCGGAAATTTTTACAAATTTTCTTAACTCTACGCTCGGTTCGTTACGAAAATTCATAATCTACGGTTTGATTATTGAATGGATTTTTACATGAACATAATCCAGAATGTGTTTTGAGTACATTTTAAAAGTTTCAAGTCGACGGCAATTGTATTTAAATTTTTTTCAACAGCAGGAAATTTTTATTGATTATTGAATGGATTTTGACATAATCATAATCTAGAATGTGTTTTGAGTGCTTTTGAAAAGTTGAAAGTCGATGGCAATTGTTTTTATATTTTTCTCAACAGCAGGAAATTTGTACAAATTTTCTTAACTCTACGCTCGGTTCTTTGCGAAAATTCAAAATCTACGGATGGGAGCATTGAATGGATTTTTACATAATCATAATTTAGAATATGTTTTAAGTACATTTGAAAAGTTGAAAGTCGATGGGCTTTAAATACGTTATTAAAAATAAAAATAGAAAAGCGCCATCTGTAGGAGATTAAGACGGTCAAGATGAAGTTAATCTTAGAAAGAAAGCAGAAAGAGATGAACAAAGTTCAAACTCTACAGATAATGTCGCTATGAAACCGGCAGTAAATATCGCATCAAGTTCAATATATGAAACAAAGAAAGTCATGACTGCATAGAAAAACAATTTGACAGTTGACGTTTCTAAATGTTTGGAAGCATGAACACAGGTCTTCTGATTGAGATTTACCGTATACTTTGCCACAAATTATGGACGCCGCCAAAACAACAATTGTTACAACCAGTACAAGGGCCGCCATCATCTCAAGGTAAAAATTACACAGCCACTGAAAGTGCAAATATGGCACAGTCGATTTCTGAACGTTTCGCGGTGTAGTAGACCTGGAAACAGTGTTTCCCGGTGTAGTAGACCGGAATAGTATATTCTGTAACAAGGTTAGAATGGAAATTCGATGCGAGTGGAATATTTCGAGCGCGAGCCGTGAGGCGAGCGCGAGGAACCACGAGCATCTGAATTTCCATTCTTACCGAGTATCAGACTATACTTTCTCCTCGACCAGATTAATAGACTAATAAAGTAATGAACACAAAGAACTTACGTTTTATTATTACGTTTGTGGTTATGTTTATAGTATTTTGACAATTGTAATATCCAAGGCTAATTGTTTTATTCGGAACGGTGTGAGAATATTCATTCTATCCCTTGTTATGGAATGAATTACATGCAAAACGCATAAGCGCATAGTGTTTTGTTCCATAACAAGGGTGAGAATGTGTAAGTTCTATAATCAAAATTGATTTCAGAATGCTTAAATTCTATGGTGGTCGTGGAGAAATACCATTATTCAATGCAGGCATTCAATGAGTGGGTTGCTCACTTTTGGAGGATTTGCTTTGCGAGCAGTTATGGATGGATGAGCTGCAATAATAGATTCGCCTCTATGATTTTGATCATGGATGGAAGATGGGATAGATAGTTAACCATTTTTTATAGGAATATGTATTTTTCAATTTGGTTATGGTCCAGCATTAGGTACACATGTTGAAAAGGTAGTGTGGCAGTAGGTGGGATTTTTTGTATAGGGAGTTAATGTTGGTATACAGGGTGTCCTATTTTAAATTGCCACCCCAAATATCTCGAAACATGAGCAACATGGCAAAAAATATTTCAGATAAAACTTGTAGAGTTCGGAGGACATATGTTGGTGACCTTGGGGGGGGGGGAGTCAATTTTCAAAGTCAAATGAAGAATACATTTTTTAAATGGAGCCCCCTATTTTTTATTGCGGAATCGTATTCTACGGGAAAAAAATACAACTTTTGTAGGAAACGTTTTTTAAACCATAGTTTATTCTTCTCCTCTCCACCCGTCCACATAATTGATATACTCAGTAGTAATATAACAAGAGGGTGAGAATAAATTGAAAATAGTTTGACAGATTTATCGAAAGCTTGTTGCTACCCTCGAGTTGTTTGATTATTTTTTTATCAATTATCAATTTCCGCTTCGGAATCTTACCGAATCTATTTATTTCACACATGTTGATTGTGTAAGCTACAAACGTCAAAACGGAACTAAACGCGAAGCAAAAAAAGTACTTAGCTTAAATTCTCCTTGAAGCACTGGGGGTGGCATCAATGTCTAATATCTTGAATCCACTGGTGGCGGCTTACTTAGTATCGCTTAGTAGAAGATTTCTGAAAGTGATTGGGTTGGGGCGAACGTCGCTTGTGCTTCAAAAGCGCTCATGCGGAAACATTATCTTCCCGCCCTTGGTTCGTAAGTAATTATATTGATAGTAGTATCCGTTCACCTTTCATTTATTAAAAAAACGGGCATTTAAATACGCAGAAGAATTGCATTAAATACTCCCGTCATTCATATAATCATAAACCGTAACATTTGATTAATTAAAACACTTGGTTTTGTTTCACTGTTTTTATTTGTCTCTCCGACTAGATGAGATATCTCCTTGAGAATGACCTAAGGTCGAAACTAGTCGGAGAGACAAATAAAAACAGTGAAACAAAACCAAGTGTTTTAATTAATCAAATTATATAATTATGTTTCACCACGGGTTAAGTGAGAAATTAATGAATCAAACCGTAACATTGATTAGCCTGTTGGCACCAACAATTGAAACAGTGAACAATCATTTTTATTAAAGGCTCTATCGCAGTCTACATCAATTGAATAACCGTTTGATAACTCATTTCCGTAAAAATTCATGTGAATCCCATTTTTCCGAACTGGAATTTGATTTGAAACAATGATTCAAACTTTACGTAATCAGTTTGAATCCAATTTGATTAGAAACCACTTGTAAATCACTTATCTAAAGTCGGTCCCTTTAAGGTCCGCCAATCACCTGAACCAATGAGTAATCACGTTATCTACAGCGAATTCCACACGACCATCAATCACGTTATCAACACAGCCATAATAAACAGCGTGACATTCCAACAATGGCAGCTTAAGATTATCTTTAGGTGAATTATGTAATTAAGACACGGTTCCGTGAGTAATTAGAAACTGGGCGGCAATGGGGACGCAACCCGACTCCCGTCTCATTTGACGTTTAATAAATATTATACGGAGGTCTTGCGAGGCTCAGTAAACATTCCGTGACAGCTGAAGAAGGTAGTAATAATCCCATCCGTCTTCGGATCATAAAACGATTCGTAATCGGGTTAAAAGCTTTATCCTTCTTTCTTCTTTGCAGGAAGTATATACAGGAGGGGGGCGAGGCGCTGGCGCAAATTATATAGAGTCAATGGACACATTTTCCAGGCTAAACGCTTCAACCGGGTGAGTTTATTGGGTGCCTGTTGATTCTGTCACGGTGCACGTGCATGCGAAATCGATATCATGTTGAAATTTTGGTGTTTTGTAGAAGGCGTTCTGCGCGTTCTGCAGGGATCGGATTTGGGGTTTGGGCAGGCAGGGTTTCAAGTGTATCCAGTGCAAGCTATTGGTGCACAAGAAATGCCACAAGCTCGTGCAGCTGCCCTGTACTAATGAGATCGTCGAGCCGATCACCAAAGAGGAGCATAATGGGGAGGCGCAGAATCTGTGCCCGGAACTCGTCAGTGATTACCCAGTTATTCAACCGGATGTTACAGGTATGACGTATTTTTTTACATTATTGTCAAAGCCAGGCCACGGCATTACTTGAATGAAGTTTTTCACGTTAAGCTTGTTTAGGAGATTCCGTACCAGTGGAAGACCCAGCTCAGCCCAGCGACGATTTAGAGCCGGGCTCGCAGAGACAGTACTCCCTGAAAGATTTCGAATTGATCCGCGTGATCGGTCGCGGGTCGTACGCCAAGGTGCTGATGGTGGAGCTGAAGAAGACCAGGCGCATCTACGCGATGAAGGTGATCAAGAAGGCGCTGGTCACCGACGACGAGGACATCGACTGGGTCCAGACGGAGAAGCACGTCTTCGAGACCGCCTCGAATCACCCGTTCCTCGTCGGTCTGCACTCCTGCTTCCAGACGCCGTCGCGCCTCTTCTTCGTCATCGAGTTCGTCCGCGGGGGCGACCTCATGTTCCACATGCAGAGGCAGCGGCGCCTCCCCGAGGAGCACGCCCGCTTCTACGCCGCCGAGATCTCGCTCGCTCTCAACTTTTTGCACTGCAAGGGAATTATTTATAGGGATTTGAAATTGGATAACGTCCTCCTCGACCACGAGGGACACATCAAGCTCACTGATTACGGTATGTGTAAGGAGGGCATCAGACCGGGCGACACGACCTCCACCTTCTGCGGCACGCCGAATTACATCGCGCCGGAGATACTGCGAGGGGAGGATTATGGATTTTCTGTCGATTGGTGGGCTTTAGGTACGTGAACATATTTATTTATAACTTTAAGTACAAGCCGCAGTATCAACCATTAAATGTGACATTGCGAAATGAAGTGAACTATACGCTTTATCTCTCCACTTTTATTTCTGATATTAACTTGTTTATCACCATCTTCATTTATTACCATTATAGGAAGTAGATTTATGGAAACATGGAGAATGTCTTCAGTAAGTTGATATTAACCCAATAACGCCTAAAACAATTTGCTCATATTGAAAATCTTTACTACTTCGTTATTTTTACTTAGTTCGTATAATATTTGGATGTGGTAAGTAAAACACTTACCACATATATTATGGAATTTCGCCAAGTAACAGCCTCATCAATCTATAATATTTAGATGTACGAGGGTCGTTTTTTTTCAACCTCCGATGGGCCATAATAAGAAGACAAGCGTATATAAAACAATGGTTTTTATACCAAAAGTTATGTACACTTATGGTTATTTATCGACATAATCACCTTGGAGATTAAGGCATTTGTCGTACCTGTGAACGAGCTTTCCAATACCCTCTTCATAAAATGTTGCCACCAATGAATTTAAATGTGTCTTGGCGTTGTCTTGAAGCTCCTCATTATTTTGGAAGCGCTTCCCCGAAACAAAACCACAATTGCAACAATGGATGCACACAAACTCGCCAAACAAACCTTCAACAACCGAAAGGTTACGGCTACCGTATTTTGGGACCAAAAAGGTGTGTTGCTTTTGGAGTTCATGCAGCCAGGAACTACGATTAATGCAGCTGATTATTGCGAAACATTACAACGTCTACAAAGAGCCATACAAAACAAAAGAAGAGGCATGCTGACTTCTGGAGTTGTTTTGATCCATGACAACGCCAGTCCTCACACGGCTGCTCTAACCCAACGGCTGCTTGAGCAATTTTAGAGGGATATTTTCGATCACCATGGCCTAGCGCCGAGTGACTTCCATGTTTTCCCTGAACTAAAGAAGTGACTAGGAGGGCAGCGCTTCCAAAATAACGAGGAGCTTCAAAACAATGCCAAGACATATTTAAATAATAATAAATAAAGCTTGTTCACTTGTTTGTACGACAAATGCCTCAATCTCCAAGGTGATTATGTCGATAAATAACCATAAGTGTACATAGAGTTGTGAGTTTGATCCATATTACTGGGTGGAAATGTTGAAGGAGAGTGTTGGATAGACGTACGTCCAGTATTTGATTATAATTTTATTTTCTGAACTAGTTTCGGGCTTTTCATGCTGAAGATGCGCCAATAGCCCGAAACTAGTTCAGAAAATAAAATTATAATCAAATACTGGACTTATATCTATCCAACACTCTCCTTCAATAAGTGTGCATAACTTTTGGTATAAAAATCATTGTTTTATATACACTTATCTTTTTAAACAAGTTAGAAACAACTTTACTTGTTGCAGAAAGCATTAGATAAATACAAGAAAACGAAATGTAGCCTGAATATATGAATATTCAACCTGTTCGTTACTCTGCAAGCAAAAAATAGTCTTAGTAAGACTTGATTTTTTGCTTGCAGAGTAACGAACAGGTTGAATATTCATATATTCAGGCTACATTTCGTTTTCTTGTATTTAACTTATCTTTTTATTCGGAGGTTGAAAAAGAAAACGATGCTCGTACTAATTGACTATAGTTTCTGCAACTACTACAAACTTGAAGTTTTGACAATGGTAAGTTGAGTTGTCAAAACTATAGTCAATGAATAAATCTTATACAAAGTATATTAATTTATAAAAGAACAGCTACAGGTTTCTATTTATTTATATATGAATTTAGGGGGTGAACTTAATTGAGTACACCTGATATACTCTAAATAAATTGTAATATTGTTTTATACAGGATGGGGCAACATAACTACCTTTTTTCAAAACGCATTAAAACTCATTTTATGAATCAGAAAAGTTTTAATTTTTTTTCTATAATGTACAATTAGGTACATAAAGTCTGGCTGCGCTATGAAGGCATTTGAGGTGATCAACTTGGACAGCCCTCATGTGCCTGTTATGCGTCTCAAATGCCTGAGGTTCTCAATAAGCGAGCACGAGATGTTGGCTTGCATGCACATTTATCTCCAAAGTTATCTGTAACCTTTTAAGAACCACTTCCGACCCTTCTTTATCTTCTCAAACGCCTTCATAGCGCGGCCAGAGTATATCTAAAGTTTTTTTTTACACCGTTTTGAAAATCATGTCAGGTGGGTGACACCCCCCATTGTTGATACAATGAACAAGCCGATTTCTAGCATGAGCCACTACCCTTACCAGCATAGTAGCGGGTATGTTGGCAATTTCTGCGCAGATGTTGGCCTTCAGGTCTTGCCTTTGGATGGTTGACATAAGCGCGAGATTTAAAAAAAAACCCATACAAAAATCACAAGGGGTTAAATCGAGGGAGCGAGCTGGCCGCTCCAATCGCCCCTTTTTAAGATGAGGCGCTTCGGAAACGGCTCAAAACAGCCATTGATGTCCTTGAAGTGTGAGTCATTACTCCGGTACCAAATGTGGTAGACTTAGGGCCGATATATTCATCTGTAGTAAAGTGTCTGTTAGTTACATGTTCAGTAAATTTATAGGTCACCTGTAAGGCATTTGGGTATATTCATCCGAATTCATGTGTCACGTATTCGGGTAGTACAGTTTAGAAGACAAGGTAAGGTAAATATATTTCTATAAGGGAGAAAGAGATATGCATTTTCATCATACGGTTAGGAACACTATTTCATTATTGTTTGATGCTGAACGATTGTTCAAGGGCAGACGCATATTTGCGCGCAGAACGCCGTGGAGATTGCAAGATTGACGCTCTCAGTGTTCTGAGATGATCTGATGGGCCGAGGGACTACAGTTCTTCGTTTTGTCCCACTCCCGGTTTGTCTGTACGTCGTGACCCATGTTACAATTGATTTCCAGTCCGGGACAGGACCCAAAGGGTTACATTGAACCGATTTCGGAAGGCGCACTGGGTTGCGATCACAGAATGTCCGTTCGAGAAGTAGGCCCTGACGGCAAGCGCACGCTCCTCACTGTTACAACGCATAATGGCAACTGAGAGGGGTGGGGATAAAACTTTAGAGCCATACCTCTCGAATGAGACCACTCCCTCCCCACTACGACCCGTACAGCCTGAATGGCATTTAAAAAAAAGGAACGTTGCAAAAACACTCTTTCCTAATATACGAACTTTTTTCGCAGTTTTTATATTATCAGATACTCATGAGCTGCACTTGCAGCAAAGCAGTTGATTTGCTATCTTTTTGATTCTCCAATGAAGAGCTCGAAACTATAGACCTATTCATGTGTAAGGGCGGTTTACGAACCAAGTTCGGAACATTCAAATAATATTGGTATCCTTTTCTACTACCTGATAACCGAGCGGATATTCCCAAGACGTACGATTTCGTCGGTCGTTTCTAGAAAACGCACACGCGGCCTACGTAGCTCGGCCTTAGACCGAGCGGTAGAAGAAGAAAGAAATAGTTTACGGCGTCTCTTACTTACCGGTTATTTTATAGGCGCAAGCGATTTAGCCTATGGTGGAAAATTGCAACGGGCACTACTTGATTCGGACGGACAAGACAACCCGACCGCCATCTCTGCTGAATAGTTCAATTGAATTAGATTTAAAAAAAATGAATTAATCTCAGACATGACTGCTATGTTTCTCTCTCTCAGGCATGGCTAACTCAGAAACAAAATTCTTTGGCTCATACCTTATAAAATCATGCAATAACTTACCTCTGTCATTGTTGTCCTGGCTACCCCATGCCTGGTGATGCGAGTTGGAGTACTAGTACTAAGGGTACCTTTTCCAACTTGCAGTAGTGAACCAGTGCTTCCATCTCTGTTATTGGTGGTGGTGTGGAAGTGCTTTGGGGCAGATAAGTAGAGCCTCATATCATCTCCCTCTCTTTGTCTCCCGAGCAGACCTTCATCTGGGCAGCTGTTACGTCCGTGGTGGAAAAGTGATGCAGGAAGATGGCGTTGAATTTTCCTGGGCAGTATATATTTTATCTGTGGATATAAAGGATACCATGGCTTATTTAATCCGCAAATCCTGTTTTTTATGGTCGAGGGTTCTTGCAATCCTGCACCACGTCAAGCTCACAGCTTAGCATCTCAAGGTTCGTAGATGATGCCGGTCCTCGACCTCCATTTGAGTGACGGTATTTTCTGCGCGCCCTTTCCTCATGTTTATTGCCTAAATGTTGTACTAGACCCAATCCGAGTGGAGTTACGGCGCCAATTATAACAATACCTTTAACGGTATTTGGCAGTGACGGTCCGCGGCCAGCCGACTCAGCAACCGACCCTACTTATCTGTATTGCCACCTCTGCTACCTCGGCCGTACCAGAAAAAATCTGCAAACCGTCACTGGTATTTGAAATACTTCCAATCGTAATTTCGGTTTCCTCATTGAATACTAACTGCGCTGATGAGACCCTGTAGGTCGAAACCGGTCCGCAGATGAGAAAACAATATTTACAAATAATAGCTGATGAGTAATTAATTAACAAAATTCTTAAATTGGGAAAATACATAAATAATAATCACTGAGTAAATATATCAGCAGTTCTGCACATATGAAAAACAAGAGATTTATACAAAGTAGAATGTTGCTGAACACATACTTCAGCTTCATCCCCTTTCTATCTCATCAGAAAGAATCTTTCTAGATTTTCTTATGAGCTGCTTGACACTGACTATGACTTGATTTTTTCTACCCCATTTTTCCAACGAGGCTTTAAGCTATTCCAGTGTTACCTCAACGTTTGCAGGAAAACCGCCGTGAAGAGTGGAACCACTTCACCTCCACTCTGGTTGTGTTTGTCTGGGCTTCTGCATGGGTTTGCCTTGACCTTCCCTGCCATCTCCTTGAACATTTTCCCGAGGGGGTTGGATGGTTTGATCACTGCAACCCTTAGGTGGCTTCATGCCACTTGTTTATATAACATCTGGGTCCCACCGGGTCTTGTTGCGGGACCTCTTGAAAATCGTTTCATTTGGTTTTTGTGTGGGATTCGTCCCTGCCTTTCTCCTGTTGCCAGCGAAAGGCCCGGCTGATCCCTCAGATATCGGCTGCGTATTTTCTTTGGGTTTTGGCGTTGGTTTTGTATTGATCCAGTGAGTTTTGGGACATCCGAGGACGGTCCAGATGACTCAGCCGAAGCTGGGAATTTTTCTAATATGGTCCAAAATGTTGTGAGTACCCGCAATCTCCAATTGTCAAAATAGGATTGTGCTATAGAATATTGTCATCGATCAAAGATGGTCTCCGAACATGGCTTCGTCATTAAGGTCAAAATAGCTTACTTCAAATTTCTCGAATCATCTGTTACAGTTCTTGCTTCTGTAGGATCAAAAACATTCACCAAATATCTACGTGCTTCTGTAGCATTTCTACCTTGTTGGAATACAATAACATAAATGAACTTTATCAATACATACTTAATGCATCAAAAGCTGTGCAAATTGTGCTATACAGTCTTAACTGACCTCATGATATTCCCACTTCTCATGTACGACGTTCTTGCTGTTTAGAATTCCCTAGGCAAGACTGACTGCTAATCTTATCTAAAAGCACTCTGAGAATTGGTACTACACAAGAAAACAAATTTATAAGTTATATTAGATCAGCGCCATCTGTGCTACAGTACTGCACATATTTGGACGTGAAATTTTCAGTAGCTGGCACACCACAACACAAAATATAAGTGTACACAGTTAACTAGAGACGACGTTAACTATTGACTCTGTCGGGCTTTAATAATCGTTTCGATTGTAGAATGCAGATATGTAATTTTCAGGTGTATTACTGTATGAAATGCTGGCCGGTCGTTCGCCGTTCGACATAGCGGGAGCCTCAGAGAACCCCGACCAAAACACGGAGGACTACCTCTTTCAGGTCATCCTGGAGAAGACCATCCGCATCCCGAGATCGCTCAGTGTCAAAGCCGCCAACGTGCTCAAGGGCTTCCTCAACAAGAACCCCGCCGACCGTCTCGGATGCCACAGCCACGACTCCTTCGCCGAGATTCAGGGCCATCAGTTCTTTAAAAGCATCGACTGGGATATGGTAAATAGAACTGTTACCTTAGGAGTATGTGTTCGTCAAGAGATGTGATTTCTAAACTGAGGGCAATCGTGGCTTTTTTTCTTATTCATTTGCTCAAAAATCATCAACAAATGTCATTTCTTACCTGAGAGCAATTTTTTTCTTGTTCATCATCTCAAAAATCTACCATTTGCCGCGTTTTTTTGCAATAAAAAGATACTACAATGGGGAAACGGTTCATATGTATGTGTCACAGTTAGCTGACTGCCCGGAGCGCGTCTTTTGTTCGAACAGCTACAAATTCGTTTATTCTCTTAACCACTTCGCGCCCATGCTACTTTGATTGGGTTATAGCATAATCCCTGATTTATTGAAAAACTTTTTTCTACGAAATATTATCCCACTGTCACAAACTTACACGTTTATGCAAAAAACATGAAAAAATATTCCATAGATGGCGCTAAAGGGGTACATTTTTTTTTGTAAAATATTTTTGGTTCTTTTCGCTTGTTGCCACATGTGGCAACCTGGGCGTGAAGAGGTTAATTACAGGATCCAATTGGACATGAAATGTTCCCAGCATTTGTAATAATTGTCATGTTGAAACCTAACCTAACATTTATATGTCTGATAAATGACTGAAGTGAGCCTTGTACAATTCTGATAATTCACCACTAGGTCTAGAGTTGTACTTCTGGGAATAAGGAATAAAGCAGCGCAACATATAAATGACCAAAGTGAGCCTCACAAAACCGATACCTGTATTGCCGTCTTACACCTACGACCATAAAAGTCATGAACTCTATTTTTTTCCCTTACTGCAGCTTGAACTGAGGAATTTACCACCTCCATTCAAACCACAGACTCAGAATGTTATCAAAAATTTCGATGTGCAGTTCACATACGAACCGCTCTGTTTCACACCTGACAGCAAGTATGTTAATTGCACACATACACACATACACACCCCGTAGTGAACTGCGCTTGCTTAGAAGCGCATCGCTAGAGATAGTGTCTTTGCTTGCAGCTCGAGCAGAAGCAGGTAGCCCCACCATACAAACCCCGCTTGGATTCCGACAGGGATCTGGCCAATTTCCCGCCAGAGTTTACAGATGAGCCGGTCCATCTGACCCCGGATGATGCGTAAGTACTTTTCCATAGAAATAGTATTTGTCACGATGAAACATATACGATATCAAGGCCATATTTGATCTGTTGCTGTGTTTCATATGGGTAAATTCAGTTGCCTGACAAGTGGAGTATTCTGTACTCTTTGATAATGACAAGTAACTCAGTCAGGCAACTGTTAACCCGACTATAGTGATGCGTAAGTACTTTTCCATAGAAATAGTATTTGTCACACTACATGCTCGATGAAACATATACGATATCAAGGCCATATTTGATCTGTTGCTGTGTTTCATGTGGGTAAATTCAGTTGCCTGACAAGTGAAGTATTATGTACTCTTTGATAATGACAAGTAACTCTGTCAGGCAACTGGTAACCTGACTATAGTGATGCGTAAGTACTTTCCCATAGCAATAGTATTTGTCACATGTCAGATATACGATATCAAGGCCATATTTGATCTGTTGCTGTGTTTCATATGGGTAAATTCAGTTGCCTGATAAGTGGAGTATTCCGTACTCTTTGATAATGACAAGTAACTCTGTCAGGCAACTGTTAACCTGACTATAACGATGTGTAAGTACTTTCCCATAGCAATAGTCTCTGTCACACTACATGCTCAATGAAACATATACAATATAAAGGACATATTTGATCTGTTGCTGTGTTTCATATGGTAAATTCAGTTGCCTGACAAGTGGAGTATTCTATACCCTTTGATAATGCCAAGTAACTCTGTCAGGCAACTGTTAACCTGACTATAGTGATGCGTAAGTACTTTTCCATAGCAATAGTATTTGTCACATGTCAGATATACGATATCAAGGCCATATTTGATCTGTTGCTGTGTTTCATATGGGTAAATTCAGTTGCCTGACAAGTGGAGTATTCCGTACTCTTTGATAATGACAAGTAACTCTGTCAGGCAACTGTTAACCTGACTATAGCGATGTGTAAGTACTTTCCCCCATAGCAATAGTCTTTGTCACACTACATGCTCGATGAAACATATACAATATAAAGGCCATATTTGATCTGTTGCTGTGTTTCATGTGGGTAAATTCAGTTGCCTGACAAGTGGAGTATTCTATACCCTTTGATAATGACAAGTAACTCTGTCAGGCAACTGTTAACCTGACTATAGCGATGTGTAAGTACTTTCCCCCATAGCAATAGTCTTTGTCACACTACATGCTCGATGAAACATATACAATATAAAGGCCATATTTGATCTGTTGCTGTGTTTCATATGGTAAATTCAGTTGCCTGACAAGTGGAGTATTCTGTACTCTTTGATAATGACAAATAACTCTGTCAGGCAACTGTTAACCTGACTATAGTGATGCGTAAGTACTTTCCCATAGCAATAGTATTTGTCACATGTCAGATATACGATATCAAGGCCATATTTGATCTGTTGCTGTGTTTCATATGGGTAAATTCAGTTGCTTGACAAGTGGAGTATTCCGTGCTCTTTGATAATGACAAGTAACTCTGTCAAGCAACTGTTAACCTGACTATAGCGATGTGTAAGTACTTTCCCATAGCAATAGTCTTTGTCACACTACATGCTCGATGAAACATATACAATATAAAGGCCATATTTGATCTGTTGCTGTGTTTCATGTGGGTAAATTCAGTTGCCTGACAAGTGGAGTATTCTATACCCTTTGATAATGACAAGTAACTCTGTCAGGCAACTGTTAACCTGACTATAGTGATGCGTAAGTACTTTCCCATAGCAATAGTATTTGTCACATGTCAGATATACGATATCAAGGCCATATTTGATCTGTTGCTGTGTTTCATATGGGTAAATTAAGTTGCCTGACAAGTGGAGTATTCTGTACTCTTTAATAATGACAAGTAACTCTTGTCAGGCAACTGTTAACCCGACTATAGTGATGCGTAAGTACTTTTCCATAGAAATAGTATTTGTCACTCTACATGCTCGATGAAACATATAAGATATCAAGGCCATATTTGATCTGTTGCTGTTTTTCACATGGTAAATTCAGTTGCCTGACAAGTGGAGTATTCTGTACTTTTTGATAATGATAAGTAACTCTGTCAGGCGACTATAGTTTTAATGCAGATATAGTAATTATTTTATCTCGTTAAGAAAGCTTTATCTGTAGCTAAGTAATATGAAATAGATATCTTATTAAACAGAGTTGGTTGTGATTTTATTTTTTTAAGTCATGTGGTTTTGATAGAAGTTAAAGTGTAATTGTGACAAGCATGTTTTCTCAATGTTTGCAAAGATGACAAAATGTCAGTCAAAGCATTTAACGGCAACAGTGCTAAATGTCAAAAATTGTAACCTTGGATTGAAAACCATAACCTATTTCTTCCATTGATCTTCCATTGATCACTATAGTCGGTGCACCGAATAGGTGGTATGTTCACGTTGCGTTCACCCTACGTCCTCGTGATAGTTCGTCGAGACGTTATGAAAAGCCTGATTCACACTGCCTTGTTACATTTTAGTTCTGTGCCCGAAATATAAATCTTACTACTTGTTTAGGTGGTGACAATGCAATGTTGTTGATATTGTTAATGTCCATTTCTTTTTGGTCAGAACAGACACTTAAATCACAACACGAGAATATACAAATAATATTTTTTCTTTTAAATATTTACCTCTTCCTATTTAATTGTAATTGAAAAAGACTGATTTATGGATACAACGTAATCACTTCATTTACATAAGACAGAAAAATGAGAGCACATGGCATACAACGGGACTGATTAAAATTTTTTGCTGCGTGACACACGCTTCACATGCGTTTGTGTTGACCAATCGGCGAACATCACGCGAAGATCACGCACATCCAATATACAACGAATTCGGTGCGTCGAGTATAGTTACCAGTAATTTAAATCCTTTGTTTGATTGCACACTGTTGGTGCTGTCCTCTGCAGTTAAAAATTTTCCCCTCAAACCCCGAACTGAAAACATAACTTATTTCTTTCACATCTCTTTATTTTTCAAAGATACCAAACAAAAATGTCACTGTAAAGTGAACATTTTTAACTGCTCTTCACCAACGATCATTTGTTCCAGTTATTTGAATCCTGCACTGATTGTTTTTTTGACATTATCAATGTTGCCCCCTGCAGTTAACTAGACTACCTCCTAAAATGTCACTCTATCAAAGCCGTCTCTGTTTTAGAAAGATCTTAAATGGCTTCATAAAATTATTTGAATTGTTTCTCTCTTTCCAGGCGTGTGATTGAGAAGATAGACCAGTCGGAGTTCGAGGGCTTCGAATACGTGAATCCGCTGCTGATGTCGTTGGAAGATTGTGTGTGACATGACGTGCTCTGTGCTCTCCACCCGAACAACCTACCCCCACCGCCTCCGCTGCCCAGGTATCCCCCACCGCTTTTCCCCCCACCGCCGCCTCCCGACCTCGACGACTACGACATCCTGCAGGTGGACATGCGTCCGAGCAAGTCGATCCTGCAGAATATTTTCTGCCTTCCACTCAACTAGGTATGCACTTGAAAGCGTAAAACTTATTTACAAAAAAAAAAAATGAAAAAATTCTCCCTCTTTATATACATATATACATTCCTTTAGTTAATTGTTACATTTCGTTGAATAACCCAACTATAATAAGAGGATTGATAGATTTTTAAAAATAGGTAAGGAATTCGAAGTTATAAAACTAGTTGCGAGAAAGAGAGAGAGAGAGAGTAATGCCAACGAAACTTCAACTTTTCAATGCACCTTTGGATTTTTTAAGAGAAGGACGAAAACAAAACCTATATACTAGCTAAAAGAAAATTGTATATATGACGTTATTAGAAACAGGTTTAATGGAAGAAGAGAAACCTGAATTTAGCAAAAGTTGAAAAGTATTAATCGAGCGATCGATGCGTTGAGTTTTTGTATTGATGAGTTTATCGTTTCGGCGCTTGCGACGGCGCCGTTGTTAGTTAATTGGAGTTTGTTTTATTTCCATTGGACGATGCAGTAACCAAATTCTAAACGTAGCCAATATTTCGAATGAGATTGCACCTCTAACGCTGTGTATTGAAACAAGTTATATATAGGACATTGTTTTTTGACTGAACGAATTTATTCGTTGGGGGGTGCTGGACGCCGTGCGTCCGCGCCCCGCACGTGAAGTTTTTTTTGTACTGAAAAAAAATGAAATTTGGAACGACTATATGAGAAAATATATATATAAAATTATATATATACATTGTTAGCTTAGATATATTTAATAATATACATATATAATGCTGTTTCGGTTTGTTCGTATATATATTTGTGTTTTTCTAAACTTATCATTTTGGTGTGTTACAATTATTATAATTGAGGACAAAAGTATTATTTTTTTTTTACATACATTCCAACGCTGTGGAATTTAGTATTCATTTTTTTCTACATTATTAATATTTTGTATTAATCTTCATGATTTATGACTCTTATATTATTTATAATAAAGTTATTTAACAGAACACTTGTTTTATCACATGTCTTGACTAGATTTCGTTTCGTTTCATTTTTGTGCATGGTTTACTCCCTCTTTGACTTCATCGGTTCGAGTAGACCCTTGACGGGCTTCGAGTTGTAGATGGAGACGCTGATCAGGGATCCGGCGCACGCTCCCAACCAGTAGACCACCATGAATTCGCCCATCGTTTGGCCGTCGCAGCCCCATTTCAGCGACGTGGCCAACGCCGGGTTGAAATATCCTCCGGAGTAATTGAAGGCTGGAAGCAAGGTAAGATTTAATGCGCGGGTTGTAACATTTGTTACTCAAAATGGTTCTAAAATTTTGGAGAATACAACTGATCCTTGAAAATACAACTCAAATGTAAGACGCTGATTGGCTAGCACTAAACAACTAGACAGTGACAGCGGCTGTCACGGCGCATTCATTACACGAATTTGTAAATTTCCACTACGTTTATACAAAATCCGGCGTTTTTTAAACCGCCTGTGCTACAGTTATAAAAGAAGTGAAAAATTGCGTTCCGAACATACAACACCAAAACAAATTTTATATGTAATTTGTTATATTCTCTAACCGAGCATAACGCTTGGGGAGATTAAAACCATTGCAATTTTATTTTGAAATACACTCGTTATAATCTCGGATGAAAATACAACGACTGCGAAGCGAAGATTATAACTTGTGATTTCATTGAAAAAAAATTGCAATGGTATAATCTCCCCACTTGTTATATTATAACTGATTATACATTTGTAGTTGTCATTCAGATGATATACATTGTACAAAAAAGCGTTTATCAGCACCATGCGCATTTCAATTGCCATTAATTTATTTTTGAAACACACTGTATTAACCACTTCGCGCCCATGTAGCTTTGATTGGGCTATAGAATAATCCTGAAAAATTACTTTTTTCTTGTTGTTACCTTTTTCTACGACATATAATTCCACTGTCACAAATTTACTCATTTATGCAAAGAAATATGAAAAAAATATTCCATAGATGGCGCTAAAGGTGTAATTATTTTTTTGTAAAATATTTTTGTTTTCATTTTTTTATTTGTTGCGACATGTGGCAACCTGGGCGTGAAGAGGTTAAGATTATTTTTAGATCTGGTAAATGATAAAATGGTATAGTCATGGATTATTGTTTAAACACCCTATAGTTAATGGTACAGTACCTGCAACAACCATCATGGTTGAAAAGAAGGCGTCCACGTATGAACCAAACTTGGCGTCTGTGTCATTCAAAAACCTTGAGGCTAAGCGGCACAGACATGTCGCACCGCCTTCAATTGCCGCTCCCATTAACATTGGAACCTAGACAGAAAAGTGGCCCAAGTTTTACTATTTTTAAGCACAAATGTTTATTTTGTTTTCAAACACAAGAACAACAGAATTAATTCTCAATTATTTTATATTAAAACAATTGCCACAGTCTTCAAAATTTACTCAGAATTGATTGTTAATTATTTCCCATCAAAAATCTCAAAACATCCCTTTAGAAATGTTCGTATTAATAGCGCTTAAACTGCGCTTAGACATTTTCAATTCGCGATTTTCCTCGAGCGAATAAAAAAAAAATATAAAAACAACTGCCACAATCTGGAAAATTTCAAAATTTACTCAGAATTGATTGTTGTTTATTTCCCATCAAAAATCTCAAAACATCCCTTTAGAAATTTTCGAATTAATCGCACTTAAACTGCGCTTAGACATTTTCATTTCGCGCTTTACCTCGAGCGAATAAAAAAAAATATAAAAACAATTGCCAGAGTCTAGAAAATTTTAAAATTTACTCAGAATTGATTGTTGTTTATTTCCCATCAAAAATATCAAAACATCCCTTTAGAAATTTTCGAATTAATCGGACTTAAACTGCGCTTAGACATTTTCAATTCGCGCTTTTCCTCGAGCGAATAAAAAAAATGTAAAAACAATTGCCAGAGTCTAGAAAATTTCAAAATTTACTCAGAATTGATTGTTGTTTATTTCCCATCAAAAATCTCAAAACATCCCTTTAGAAATTTTCGTATTAATCGCACTTAAACTGCGCTTAGACATTTTCAATTCGCGCTTTTCCTCGAGCGAATAAAAAAAATATAAAAACGATTGCCAGAGTCTAGAAAATTTCAAAATTTACTCAGATTTGATTGTTGTTTATTTCCCATCAAAAATCTCAAAACATCCCTTTAGAAATTTTCGAATTAATCGGACTTAAACTGCGCTTAGACATTTTCAATTCGCGCTCTGCCTCGAGCGGAAAAAAAAATATGTAAACAATTGCCACAGTCTGGAAAATTTCAGAATTTACTCAGAATTGATTGTTGTTTATTTCCCATCAAAAATCTCAAAACATCCCTTTAGAAATTTTTGAATTAATCGCACTTAAACTGCGCTTAGACATTTTCAATTCGCGCTTTTCCTCGAGCGAATAAAAAAAATATAAAAACAATTGCCACAGTCTGGGAAATTTCAAAATTTACTCAGATTTGATTGTTTATTTCCCATCAAAAATCTCAAAACATCCCTTTAGAAATGTTCAAATTAATCGCACTTAAACTCCGCTTAGACATTTTCAATTCGCGCTTTTCCTCGAGCGTATAAAAAAAATATAAAAACAACTGCCACATTCTGGAAAATTTCAAAATTTACTCAGAATTGATTGTTGTTTATTTCCCATCAAAAAACTCAAAACATCCCTTTAGAAATTTTGGAATTAGTCGCACTTAAACTGCGCTTAGACATTTTCAATTCGCGCTTTATCTTGAGCGAATAAAAAAAATATAATTTCGAAAAATAATTTATATAAAAGTTGTGTATAATAGTGATCTGCACGCCCTAAAAATATTTAAATTTATACAGGGTGTCTCATAACAATGTTACAGACCAAACTTATGTTTTTTTAAATGGAACACCCTGTATTTTTTGTCATTTTTGAATTATATGGAGCAAATAAAGGTGAGTTACTTCAATACTCCCTATACCTATTGTTTGCCGTTTTCGCAATATTTAAAGATTTGTTGAAATGCATGGTCTGGTTGAAATTTTCATTTTTGCCCCAGTGATTGACGTTGAACGATGATGGGGAAACAGTAATTAAATTTAGTGTGTAGTTATAAATGTCTTACCTGTAGGTCAGCTGTACATTCTTCGCACACTTTTCCCGCATGTGTTTGTGCCCATCCTAATGACCATAACGCCTCCACGTAATAGAATATAACTGCACCTCCAATCAGCTGTGCGGTTATTATCAAGACTGCTCTTTTTAAATTTTGCGTGCCTTCCATTACTTCTTCCATTGGGGCGTAGGAGCAAGCCGATGCACCCTCCCACGTCTGCGTCCATAGTAACGTCAATAAGAAATAATATAAAGCGTACGTCCAAATACCATAATTATCAGCAACTGCAAATGAAGAGCGTGCGTGTTTTATGCATTTGCGAATGGCGTATAAATTAATGATGTAGCTTTGATGGTGTGAAAAAAACCAGTGGGATTTTGGAATAAGTTGTTTATTTTGGCATTATCTACAATTATTGCGAATGTAAATTTAAGCCTGTTTTAGATTACAATGTTTTTTGCGTGTATTTTTTAAACATATTTATTTTGTGAAACTGTTATTTAATATAAATGGTTGTGAGAATTATGTTTACATCTTAGTATACATTTCTCTACTCTATTTTTTCCTACAAGTCATGAATGATTATTAAGAAATTTGGTTAATACTCGGACATCTTATAATATACAATTTTTTCAATTTTGCATCCAATATATGTGTTGTCGCCAATTTAAAATTGATTAATCTTTACCTTTGTTGTGTGTGCTCGTTTGTATTCTTTATTTGATTCGTGTCGTTCTGCCAAGTTCTTTAGTTAGTTTGGTTTGTTTGCGTTTCACTTAAATTTTCTAAGAGTGAGTCACTCCGGGACTAGCAGGACAAAATAGACACTAGAAATGGCATGGAAATAGAACATGCCATATTTTCATCCAACAAAATTGAACAAGAGTCTTGTTTTGTTTTAATAATACAATTTATAAAAAACCTTATTCTACAAAAATTGTTCACTTTCGCATTCTAATTAATAATTATTGTTAATGTAAATTTGATATGACGTTTATGATTTCGTAATTATAGAATATAAAAGTCTGTTCCTGTTCTAAAACATTTCCTGAATTTTTGTTCCATAATTAGTTGTGTTCCATTTTAAGTAACTTATACAGTCAGATCAGAAAGTCAAAAATAGTTGGCAGCACATTTTTTGAAAATAGGGATATTAATTCACGTAATATTATGTTGGCTGCCTGGATCAGTGCAGTACATAAGAATTTTGTCTATTTTGACGTCTTGTGGTTTTTTGAGGTTACTTGTTTTTAAAACAAGTAACGTCAAAAATGACAATAAATAAAATGCAGATGCACTGCACTGAAATAATTAATGCAGCCAATATGAGAATAAATTATTATAGGAATTTTCAGAAAATGTGCTGCCAACTATTTTCGACTATCTGATCTCACTGTATATTTAAGAAGTATTAAATGTATGGGAATTGTTTTTATATTGCTCTGAAAAAAGAACAATTTTAGTACCAGACTGTGCTTCAATCTTTTGAAACTATCTTGGAATTTAACTGAAATATATAGGGTGTTTCAACAGACCACCCGTTCACCCCAAATATCTCCTGAAATACGAATCGGATTGAGATAAAAAAAAATATGTCCAAAAATGTTTTTTGAGCCCTGTCATGTGGTGTGAAATGTAAACCGCCCCCTCTCCCCCCCGGGTCGTGGAGGGGGGTAACTTTGAAATCTTAAATGGGAACCCCTATTTTTTATTGCAGATTTGGATTCTATGCTAAAAAATATTAGGTTTTATCCAAAAAAAAATTTTCGATGAGCGACAGATGGCGCTATATTCAGCAAAAACATTTATTGAATTATATTTATTTCTCGCATCAAATGATAGATTACGACATTTTTTACGTAGTCTCGTAATCTCTTAAATAAGGCGTTGATTGAAGACATTCCTAATTTTATGTCAGAAATAAGCAAAAAAAATTATTTGTAAAAAAACATCGTAGAAACGAATAAAAATCAATTTGATTATCAAATTCCATTCTATTCTTTTCTATTGTGGTAATGTATGAATGTTTGTAACGACAAACAGGATTTTTTTAATTTAAAAAAAAAATTGGTAATCGAATAAAATGTTTCGAATAGAAACCTAATATATTTTAGAGTAGAAGCTAAATCTGCTATAAAAAATAGGGGTACCTATTTAAGATTTCAAAGTTACCCCCACCCTGCCCCATGGGGGTGGGAGGAGTGGTGGTTTAAATTTCACACCACATGATAGAGCAAAAAAAAAATTAGACGCATTTTTTTGTATGTCAGTCCGATTTGTATTTCGCGTGATATTTGGGGTGTAACACCCAGTATATGATAGGATAAATTTTCAGTAAATTTTAGAAGTTGTGTGGAAATTATTTTTAAGCTCTAAACAAAACACAGAAACAAAAAAAATAACTTTTTTAATTCTTTTGCATAATCAAAAAGTTTACTAGAAACATTTATAAACGAAAGATGTCCACTTTGTTGTTGTTTTCATTATTTGTTTAAATGTTTTTTATAATATTTTTCATATTTACAAAATTATAGAGAAAAAAAAAACAAAAAAACCGCGAAGGTATTTTAAGCATTTCAGTTCTTCGAATTGTCAATTCAAGCTCAAGTTTACAGTTTCATTCGATTATCTTGAGATTCAGCCTCCACAGACAGGCAGATATGAATATTTTCCCTAAAATTTCGAATAGAATGTTTTTTAGCAGACACAGCACACACAAAATTGTCGGAATCGACTCTAGGGATCTCAAAACGGATATTTCCGTCAAAAAAAGTTTTACCATCGTAATACGAAGAATGTAAATATAATCAAATTTGAATTGAAAATTCGTAAAATACCAAAATATTGATTAACCCTAGATAACTAAACACTCGTCTCATACCTTAGGCACACGGAAGTAGTTGGCAATTTACAAATGTAGGTGACACACGGGATAAAGCACGCCTCCGCAGTATACGTACCTAAATACAGGTATTTATGTTTGGTTTTATATAAAAAAAAATTAATCATTTAAAAGGTTGGATTTAATTGATGGGTTACATTAAACAACGCCCCCCAACACATGCTGATATTTATATCAACCAATTGTATTCGCCCAAATGTATGTGATTTCACAACAAAGAGTTATAAGGAAAGAAAAAGTGTAGGAAAACTACGAGGAACTCAGCAAAGAAAAAGTTTCCACGTTCGCATATTTCTAAAAGTAAAGTAATATCAGCTGATCGCGAACTGTCATTCATGACAGCGATATTTTTCAAATGACTGGCGATGTTACACGATTACCGGCGATGGCCTGTTTTAAACGTCGTCGCCGATTCTTATGATCATAAGTTTATATGACGTTATTAATGATCATTAGTATTATGTTGATGTGACACACGGCGAAGTTAATGATCATTAGGACTTAATGATCATTAAATAGATCCGTGTGCCTAGGGTATAATGGACTACCGACTTCTGACAGTTTTGTGAAGGCAAATATGGAGACCTTACTTTTACCATCTGCCAGGAGTGCTAACATTTAGCACATTTCTATAGTTTCTTTCTCTCTTAACACATTACAATCCGGAGACATATAAATATATTTTTCTGTACTGCTGTTAACCCTTTCAGCCCTGGATTTTGAAATTTGAAAAAAAAAAATGTTTGTTAATTATTATTGATGGGGAGCTTCTTAAGACCATAAATACCAAATTTGAACTGATTTGATTAATTAGTATAGGAATGAATTAGTGAGGCTTTGTTGAAGTGACATCTAGTGATAAACAGCAAAAATATGGATTGTCATAGTAAGTAGAGACATGTAAATGTTGCGGTGGCAATTGCCACCACCAGGGCCGAAAGGGTTAAGATGCCATTTTTGGCGTCTTATAATGTAAGACCTTCTTACAACTTTAAAATCTGATTTATGGTTGATGCAACATTTTAAGAACGTCTAATTTTTAAGATAGGTTTTATTTACTTAAAATTCGTTGGAGAAACCGGGCGTAAGTTTAGTTATCTAGGCTTAACAAAAAGAATTGTATCTGATTGAAACAACAGATCACATTTTTTTCGCAGACCTGTGTTGCTGCATTAAATCGATTATAAAGCGTTAACTTTGTTACACTACAAAGAAAAGTAAAACGCTTAGAGCATTACGCTATGAAATCGCATGTTAGTGTAGTAATAAAAGGAACCTTGATATTATACGAGCCCTAACAACTATATATTGGGACAAAATCAAAAAATCAAATAAATATATAATTCAGGTATTTGACAGTTTATTTATTGTTTTTAAATATATTTATAATTTAATACTATATAATTAATTAATTAGCAACAATTATGGATAATCAACAACACAAAAAACCAAATTATTATTCTATTAACTTCTATTATCTCAAATTAACAAGAAAAAAGGTCATTTTGTTTGACAACTAAATATTGGGACATAGCACGAATTTTATTTCTAAAAAGGAGTAACATCGCTCCTACATTTAATGACAGTTTGAATTCGGCTGGGCATTGACTGAACTAAGGATCTGCACGTTTCAGGAGCAAATCCATTCCAAATATGTTCTATTTTGGCTCTAAGTTCAGGAAATGTTCGTTGAGGGTTATTCCTCAATTTTTGTTTCATCTTATGCCATACTGTTTCAATGACATTAAGGTCAGGACTGCTAGAGGGCCAAGAAAGAACATTTACATTGTGGTCATCAAACCACGGTTTTTGTGGTTTTGGTCGTATGACAAGACGCCCCATCCTGCTGAAAGATGTAGTTTTCGTCAACATTTAAATTCGCGATACTTGGTAGGAGACTGTTTTACAGTATTTGTTGATATTTCGCAGCATTCACAGTATCATCAATGAATCCAAAGCATCCTAATCCTGAAGCTGTCATCAAGCCCCAAATCATCACTCCTTTCGGCAATTTTACCGTACGTTTTAGGCAATCTTTGTGAAAAGCTTCATGTTTAGCGCGAATCACACACACCAACACATACGTCGAATTTTGATTCGTCGCTAAAAATTACTTTGGACTAGTTTTCTACCGACCAAAATAATTTAGATTTTGCCCATGTGAGCCTGGCTATCTTTTGTTTTATTGTCAACAGCGGCTTTTTTTGCCTGTAAGAAAACATTTTATTAAATATACTTTTAAATTACGATATAACTTGTAATTTAACCTTATAAAACTTTAGTCCACATTTATGAATCCATTGGCGACAGCATTCCCTTGACAGATTTAATTCAGTTTCGTGATTCCATTCAGCCGTAATTTGCCTTAAAGTATTTCTTCGGCCTTTTTTGCATATTTTTACTAATATTCTCTTATTTCTATCAGAAATGAATGTTGGACGACCAGGATATTTCCGGTTTCTCCATAATGCTTAATTATATTCCACACTGTAGTTTTAGGTAGGTTAAGATTATCCACCACTTCACGTATTGTTTTGTTACTGCAATAGATTTTAAGCACTAACTCACGAATTTTGGAACTTGTAGAGATACCACGCACCATTTTGTTCAATATACTCAGAGATTCACCAAATACGATAAGAAAGCAACTAACGATTCATCTGACGTTTCGTTATACAATATTTTCACAGCCTACGTGTCTTATTTTGACAGTTACTTTACTGTCCCAATATTTTAGTTGTCAAACAAAATGACCTTTTTTCTTGTTAATTGGAGATAATAGAAGTTAATAGAATAATAATTTGGTTTTTTGAGTTGTTGATTATCCATAATTGTTGCTAATTAATTAATTATATAGTATTAAATTATAAATATATTTAAAAAAATAAACTGTCAAATACCTGAATTATATATTTATTTGATTTTGTCCCAATATATAGATGTTATTAAACATGTTATTTATAAGTTGCAATTCTTTGTTGGAACTATTGCTACAGAAATATCATTATGATTTCATAGATCTGTGAGGGTTATGCAAGTTTGCTTTGATATTGGCCTATTATTGCGGCTTGTTGATATTGAATAATCTACAAGTCGTCTCAAATGGCCTAAAGTAGACATAACGCTGGATGTAAATAAACTAACATGAGCTTTAAATTTTAAGTAAATTTTGGGTTAGTTACACTCGATGCGTTGCACATATTTACATATAGCAAACGAGGCCATAACTTTTTTTACATTTTAACTCTTAGCTAATCTGTTAGTTTATAATGTTTTTATATGTTTTTCAACTTTATGTTTTTGTCTTTGACTATATACTTATGGACTGCTAACGCCAACTTCATGTGTGTCTCCAAGCAACGGTGGCGCGGCGGGACCCTAAATGGTTGCGGTATGTTACTAAATTGGTAGCTATTTTGTGTCTATGACTCTATGAGCTCGCATTGCATATTGTGATACCCTGCAATTTATTCACACCTTTGAATACATAAACATTTATATTGTCAAATATTCACACTATGTCAAAATATTGCTATGCGAAAGGCTGCAATACATCCACGTATATATGCCAACTCGTCAGCCGATGTACACGTCAGTTGACTTTTGACTTATAACCTAAAATTCTGTTTTAGTTTTCCATCAAATCCGGAACTTCGCAAATTATGGGTTGATGCTTTGCTTGTAAAGAACAGGCAGGAAAGTGGACCCGAGTTGCCGAAATATGCTCGCATTTGCACGTTGCTGATGAAAACATCGAGAAATATTTTTTTTTGCTTCCCGGTTTTTAAATTGCGCTCCATTTTCGGCTCCGGGGCGGGACTTATATCGGGCTCCAGCTCGCGGACAACTTTTGGAGCAGTGATCATATGGGAAATGGAGGGGGAATAGCAGTCCATAAGTATATAGTCAACAGTGACGGTTCGCGGGGTTTTTTCTGGTACGGCCGAGAAACAGGAGGTGGTAATACAGATAGGTGCGGTCACGCAGCCAGCCGTCTCTGCAACTGACCCTACCTATCTGTATTACCACCTCTTGTTCCTCGGCCATACCAGAAAAAAACCCGCGAACCGTCACTGATAGTCAAAGAGTGGGTGTATTTTTTCGCCAATTTATTAATGTAAATTGGGTTTCAGTGCATAATCATTAAATGTCAATGTCTGCATGGAGTTAAAAAAAGATAAAATACAGATATGCCATCCATTCGTGATTGCATGCTTTCATATTATAAAAAAAAATATATAGAGCTTGATTCACACCAGGCAAAAACGGTGTCATATTTTTTTCCGGCCGCAATTGTACATGCAAATTGTAATAATTAAAAATAAAATACTTTCAAGATATTACTTACTGACAGCTAATTCGAAGCAACATGCGCACAATTCCGCAGTGGCCACAAATTCCAGTAGCAATTGCTTAACAAATCCCTGTGCCGTCGGATGAATCACTTTCCTTGTGACATTTGCCAGCACCGCTGTCAAAATGATAAAGATTGTAGAAATGATTAACGGATTCATCCCGAGAATGTTCTTTTTTCGACTAAAATTTAAACCTGCATTACATATCAGAATAACATATACATACACAAATATAAGCGACAAGCAGGAATAAATTAATTTCACTGACATTTTTATCCACGTAATGAATGTAAACAGAGAAAAAAAATATATAAACAGTGAAACAAAATCAAGTGTTCTAATCAATCAGAATAAACAGATATAGTACAATCGCGCAGAGGTGACAGTGACTCATCTCTCCATGTTGCCTGAATTAAGTTTCTAGTAATCGTATGTCCATAAAATAATTCGATTCAGTCTAGGCGGCAAATTTAAAAATTCTCGAGCGTGCAAATATTTTCCCGACGAAACTTTGCGAGTGCATTTTTCGGCAATCGGTAAAAATAATTGGAAATTTGTCATTAAATTTAACCTTTTTATTAATGAAATGATACAATCAATTCTGCTCTTAACTAAATCGAAATCTGCGACGGTCAAAACCAGATACAAGCACGTGAATTTTGAGGTTAGAATAGATAGAATGAGAAAAGACATACGTTGCACTTAGCCCTTGAATTTACATATCGACATACGTTTCGTATTTCATTTCGTTTTTCTTAGGCATGCGAACGAGTATAGATATTTATCCAGACGCGATGATTAGATCTAAAAAGCATGAGTCACTGTCACCTCTGCGCGATTGTACTATAGAGGGTATGTTGAAATTTGGCGCTGATTAATAATCAATTGAAAAAAATTACTTAAATTATTTTGTTTTCAAATTAAGTTTAAAAAAATTATTTCCATTTTTCTTTATATCAGCAATATTTAAAAACAACTTACGCAACTATTATTATTATCTGTTTCAAATGTTCGCAAGTTTCTTAATTGCTCAACTATTAAAATATGAGCAATTCTTACTCTTACGCATTTAATATTGGCCATTTTACTCAATATAAAGACAATTTATAGTCAATATACCGTCTGACAGGCCTGAATTACTTGCTTTCATTTCATATTGTTATTAGTGTTAAACAACAACTTAAGAGGGAGTGAATTTCAAAATTGAAATCGGTAAACACTGCGTTAAACAAGTCTCTCGGCTAATTTAATTTTTGAAAGATTTGAAACTCACTCTCCCAAGTGTTAAAGCGAACAACAAGCACTTCAAACAATCAATAATATTCTAGTTACTAAATAAATCAATCTTCACTTAAAGCGTATCTAAAAAATACGCATCCTGTTTCGTTACATCTACAGCATCAAGAAAGATTTATTTAATGTAACTGTAATCCGTTTTTAGTACTATAAAAATATTGTTAGTTGATGATAGAAATTAAATATTGTGTTATAAGAATTGTATACAATATTACACATTGTTTCTAACAATGTCAAATAAGATTTTTTTAACAACAAAGTAGAACAGTTTTTATCTAATACAACCCGTTGATTTAACATGATTAATATTTTCAATTTAAATTCATTAATAGTCGATAATTTAAATTTTTATTTTTTGTTTATACATTTATTTATTACCATCCCTAATAATATTAACCACCAATACGTATAAATTCAATTTAAAACAAGTTTAATGAGTCAATTCCAAAAATCTAAAAATAACACCAAGTAGCACAATCCCATAAAAAGAAAACGTTACTGACCTGTACCCGGCAATGCCGATCTTTTTAAAGATCTTAATCACAACATCGAGGGTCTTCATGGTGTTTTTGCGTACGCTTTAGCGGTTTTCCAAAAAATCGGTCAACTCGGAGAGCACATAACGTACCCAGACGTGCGCGGAATGGCTTCTATTCGGCCTGCGCCACTATAAATAGCTCTAGGGGTTTCAATTTGTATTTTTAGAAAAGTCCCATTGGTCTTGAATTGAAGGAAAATGAACGCCGCAGATGATGATCACTGTCGTCTGTCTTTCCCTGACTGCATATGCCCAGAAACAAAACATATGGGCGACTTAATTATTCTCCGTATGGGGACATCCGGACGATTTTAGAATTGTTCGTGTAATGTAAGAACTCGTTCCGTGTGCATAAGATGTGAAATAATGGAATGATCCTGACTCGCATCTGTTTCAAGATGTGTGTGTTGTAGCTATTGTCTGCTCTCTAATTACAACCAAATTTGAGATGAATAAAAAATGGCGATGTTGCCATCATATAATTTTCCCCGAATTGATAGAATAATCGGGGTTTATGTGATATTTTTGATATTTATCGATTTTTTCAAAAACTAGCGAGTTTTCAAAAAATACTTTCATAAATTGTTAATTTTAGCAACTGGTTAATGTTAATTCCATGTAACTATTATTATTTTATAATTATAAACCAAAAATTATACATTTTATTAAATACTGAAGGGAAAAAAATAAAACACTTGAAATTCATGAAATTTCGACCATTTTCAAACCGCCATAACTCAGCGTATTTTCAATCGATTTTGATGAATTTTTGAGGGCGAAAAACTTTGAAGTGTCTTCTTTAAAGTCATGCATAAAAACTTAAGCGTAACCCCTTCCACCCCCCTCTAGCACCCCTGTGAAAAAATGTTTTTTCGGGAAACCATATCCAACTTTGACGATGTTTACGGAGTTGGAAAATGTTTGTCGACTCGATCCACCATAAAGGCATTAAAATTTAATCAATCCCCTATGCAGGACTCAAAGAACGAAGTTCATACGATGATTTGGCACCAAGTTATGGACGTTTAAAAAAAATGTATTTTGAGGTTTTTCGCACATAACTCTTTAACTCTGTTTTTTTCAACCAAATTTGATGATTATTTCAAAAAGAAATCCCATCTTGGCTGTGCTTTAACGGGATAAACTCAGATTCGAATGATCCCTTTTCGAACCGTTCAACCCCCGAACAAAAAAAAAACACGTTTTTGGACAAAAAACGTCCTACTTTGGCAACGTGTACCGAGTTAGAAAAAATGTGTCGACTCGACCCACCAAAAGGGAATTGAAATGTGTTCAATTATCTGTGCAGGATTCAATAAACGAAGTTCCTACGGCGATTTGGCAAAAATGTGCGAAAAACCTCAAAATACACTTTTTTCAAACACGCATAACTTGGTGCCAAATCGTCGTAGGAACTTCGTTTTTGAGTCTTGCATAGGAAATTGATCAAATTTTAATGCCTTTATGGTTGATCGAGTCGACAATTTTTTTCCAACTCCGTACACATCGTCAAAATTAAACATGGTTTCCTGAAAAAAACATTTTTTTTTCACAGGGGTGCTAGAGTGTGATGGAAAAGGTTAGGCTTAAGTTCACGTGCATGTCTTTAAAGAAGACAATTCAAAGCTTTTCGCCCTCAAAGATTAATCAAAATCGATTAAAAATACGCCGAGTTATGGCGGTTTGAAAATGGTCGAAATTTCACGAATTTCAAGTGTTTAATTTTTTTTCCACCAGTGTATATGTCAAATTTTTGCTTTGTATATCTTTGTAAATAACGTTATTTTAAAATTCACTTAAAAATGCTAGAGTCTAGAATTTAAACAGTTTTTATTTGGTAGAAGTAATATCTATAAATTATTCAATTTTAATTTTTTTTCACTTTCTCTTTCTCCATCCGTTTTTATGTCCCTGGAAGCTTTTTCAACGATTTTGAATGTTTTTGTGTCTGTGTGTTTGAACATAGGCTTTATGTAACAATCCGAAGAACTGGAAAGCTTCGAACTTCCGAAGATACAAAAACGTGCATTAAGAACAATTTTGAATTTAAAGTCTTCAGATTCGCGTAGGACAAAGTTTGCTCAACATGGGTTACTAACTGCAGCTGCAGTGTACATAATGGAATGCCTATTGTTTCTCCAAAAGCAAAGGCAATATTTTACAAATAATAGAAGCTTACATGATTATTAAACAAGAAACAAAGAAATATTGATATATCCTATACATAAATTTACAATCACAGAGAAGGGTGTACATTATTCATGCCTACGCTTTTATAACAAATGTCCAGAATTTATAAAAAAAGAAACTAATTTTCTGAAATACAAAAAAAATTGTATATGAAATGCTGCGGAAATGTGAACCTTACACTATCGATGAATTTCTAACAAGTAATGTCAACTTAGAAACAAACTGATAGAGTAATTTTGTTTGACGATATTCTTATATTTAATGCCTTGCAGTAGGTGTACTGTGTATGGACCTGTATGTATATATTGTATGTCATTTATATTGGAATAAATACGATTATTATTATTATTTTAACCATTTTTTTTCTTCTAATAATTTTTTATATATGGAAAATGTTACAAAAATATTTAAACAAATATTAAAGATAACAAAGAAATGAATATCTTTTGTTAAAAAAATATTTTTCATAAAATGATTTAATTGAAAATTTTGGTAATTTTTGGTCTATATAACATTAGTTTAATAAATGAAAAAAAAAATCAGTACATTTAATGCCACCATATTTTTCTTACGTATTTTTGCCCACTAAACTCGAAAATTCCATTGAATTTTTTTTATGGATTCGTTTTTGAGATATGAGTTTTGAAATATTTTTTTTCGGAAATAGTTTCACACTTTAGGAACGTTCAATTTGATCGCACAAGATATCATACTAAAGGTAAACGAATCTCTAACATTATTTTCCAATCGGTTCAGTAGTTAAGTCTTATGAGCCAAAATATATGAAAAATGTCAATTCTTTTGGCCAAAATAAAAATTGCAAATTCACTCTATCGCCATGCAAAAATATAAAACCTCAAATTTCTTATTATTTACGCATTTACGCACTTTTACGAAGAAAACAAGGTATTGATGAAGAAAATCTATGGATGTATACCGAAGTTATGAGCAATTGAGTGAAGGTGAAATTTACTTTATTTTTTTGTGTTTATTCTATTTATGTAGAAAACGTTTATTAAAAATTAATCTTAAGCAAGAATTTTGAATTTTCTGGATACGCAATTTAGTTGACTGGTCCAAACATAGATTTACTAATTGGGAGCAGTATTCAAAGGGTATGGCCGAATAAGATGGTCAAAAGTGCCTCCAAAGCAAATCAATAATCGCGATGACTGGATGAAAGATAATTAAAAATGCCGTTGATTGCTCGAACTTTCAGCCTCCTGAAGCAATTCGTTGTCGAGATATGACTGAAAACGTGAATTTTACGTTTAATTTTTTTTCTCGATTTCTATGGCACGAATCAAGCTGAAACCACGTCTACCCAAAACAAAAAAAAATACAATACCAAATTCAAATAGAAAAATGAAGTAAAAGTTTTCAAAATTCATTTTTACAGTGAAGGCATGTCTTAGTTTTTTTTCTGTAAATGTGTTTTACCAAATTCTATAACATACATTTTTTTTCAGAATTTTAAACAGTGTGGAAGATCGTTAAAATAATTAAAAACCACTTTTACCACCTTAAAAATTTGAATTTCGCGCCAAAATTGTAATAAAACAGTTATTTTTGTGAAATCATTATCTTTTTTTTAACTAGAGAGATACACTTCACAAAAATAACTTTTTTTTATCACAATTTTCAAAAATTCAAATTTTTAAGGTGGTAAAAGTGGTTTTTAATTATTTTAACTATCTTCCACACTGTTTAAAATTCTGAAAAAAATGTATGTTATAGAATTTGGTAAAACACATTTACAGAAAAAAAAACTGAGACAGTCCTCGAATGCAAAAATGAATTTTGAAAACTTTAACTTCATTTTTCTATTTGAATTTGGCGCCAAAAAAATTAAAAAAAATACTGCGAGATGTATTTTGTTTTGTTTTGGGTAGACGTGGTTTCAGCTTGATTCGTGCCATAGAAAAGGAGAATAAAAATATAACGTAAAATTCACGTTTTCGGTCATATCTCGACAACGAATTGCTTCAGGAGGCTGAAATTTCGGGCATTCAACGGCATTTTTAATTGTCTTTTATCCAGTCATCGCGATTATTGATTTGTTTTGGGGGCATATTCGGCTATACCCTTTAGATAATACTGTAGAATCGCATACTAAAATTTTGGTTTTCTTGTTTAAGAATTCTCGGTTATAATATATAATTCTGATGTTATTGAAAGAAACATTGATACATCTAATATGTATGTAAAATTTTCGTGTCACAGTGTTTGTAACAAAACTCCTCCGAAACAGCTTGACCGATTCTTATGAAATTTTGTGTGTATATTGAGTAGGTCTGAGAATAGGACGTAAACTATTTTTATACCCCCAAAGTGATAAGGGTTCACCACAAATTTTTAATTTTAATTTTTTGGACAATTTTTTTTTATTTTAATTTTTTAGTCGTCCGTCACCAGTTATCTGCCTTAATATATATGGACCATGCATAGACGACGGCGCAGCGCAGCGGAGCCGTCGTTTGTCACCAGTAATAAGCTACGTATGCTGCGCCATCGTTCGTCACCTGTTATCTATTGCTTGGAATTTGTTGACTTCTTTCCCTTGTTAGCCAAAGATGATTCATTTAGTTTGCTAAACATGTGAAGTCTATCTAATAATAACAATTTGTGGTGATTGAAACACGCCAAGAGTTCTTTCCGAAGTTAAAAAACTCGCATAAGAATTTTGCCTCGCAATAGCAGGTAAAAGTTAGGTGGTGTGAAGATGTCTTTATACAGGACTCTGAAAATATGTGATTGTAATGGACAAGTTGACCATCAAATGATCTCGCGGAAGCCCTAAATATTTTGGCCACACTTTGCTAAGCTCTGGTGTAATGTAATGCCTAAATTTTTTGCACTATAAAAATGAATTGCCTCATTGTTTATATAAGGTTTTAAATGATCAATTACCTCGGCACACGTTCTTCTCGGCGCAAACAAAAGATACGTTTAGATTTAGATGGATTTAAAAAAAAAAACTCATGTAGCGATTTAGGCACTGATCAATGTTAGAATAACTCTAGTACAGTGGTGGCGAATCTATGACCCGCGGGTCATATACTGACGCACGAAGGCTTTTTTTATATAACCCACGCATTAATTTTTATTACTTATTGTTTATATCATAAAGGAGAGAACATTCAACGGTCGCTTCTTGCCAGCGGCACAAACATTTCAAGAAAAATAAACAACAGTATTTAGCCTAGTTAGTTGTATTATAATAAAAACTTTTTTAGGGGATTTTAAAAGTGAAAACCAAACATTTTTCTGTTAACAAATTATTGGTATCCTGTTTGCCCCCCTCTCTACGAGACGCCAATGACTTAGTGACCCACGGGCTAGTACCAAAAAAAAAAACAATATTTTACTCACTTCTCAAAAAGGTTTGCCATCACTGATTTAGTGTAAAAAAATGGTATAATTACCCACAAGCGCCTTTGTCATCCTTAAATCCTGCAACAATAGTTATTGCATTATAAACCACCTGTTGTTTAAAATATATAATTAATACTGTGAACAGTTAACAATTTATGATTAAAATCATGTGTTTTAACTTTCTTTAAAAACCACCAATGATGATATACATTAACAGCTGTTTAGTTTCAATTGCACTATAATTTAAACAATGCCACACTAATGGCAGAAATGAAAAAAGAAAATTGCTTTTGCCGAATTAATTTATTCCGTTGCTCACTGCTACAGACTTTTGCAGAGACGTGTAAACCTTGCCTTGAATTTTAATTACTGTGTTCGTATGTAAATGCATTGCGCAAGGAAATTCGAAAGAACGTTAGACTTAACACTAGTTATTGTATATACAGGATGGTCCATCTCAGAGGTAACAAGCGACTTTGTTGAGTTACGCGGCATTTTTGAGAAAATCGCCGAGACACGTCGATTTTTGTTTTAACCGTACTTAGAATTAAAAGAAGAATTGTAAATGTGTAAACAAACAAAAATAACAAACCAACTAATAAAAGTTGTAAGTGACAGTGGGGTATCAGATGTCAACTGATAAGTTCCTGTAGCGTTCCTGCTTCTGTGCCTCGTGGTCGTGGGTTCGAATTCCATCCGTGCGGTCACTTTTTCTGAATGAAAAATGGCCGTGCGGGTCCACGGATGTTTAAGTGGTTGTCCTTTCATATCTATATATGAAGAGTATTACAAATAATCTGTTGTGGCAGAATGCCCTAGATGGCTACCCCAATTCCCACTATCTTCCGCACTTTCTTAACCCGAATTCTCATCAACCATCCTTCCTTTAAAAAAAAAACCCTCTAGGTAAACAACCACTTCCGGTTTAGTAGATTTTACCCAATGCCTTTCAGTCTTTTCTAAAAATTGTCGGAATTATATGTAGCGACCTCAAAACGGATATTTCCGTTAAAAAAAGTTCGCGATCGCAATACTTTTTCGTACTTTGTATGGAGAAAGTAAAAAGATCATTTTCATAAAAATAAAGAATGAAATTAAAAAAAAAGTGTGATGTTGATTTATTGGCATCTGTCAAAGTATTCAAGAAAAAGTGCAAATTGTGAAGTGTTGTAAAGTAGTGCTAGTGGTATATCTGCATTAATTAAGAAACATATGGTTAAAGATTTTCTGGATTAATTTCCTTTAGGAGAGACTTATAATTGTTGGTTTTATCAGGATGATACCCCAGCTCATAATTCGAGGGTTGCAATGAATTGAATTTTCTAACTGAACGTTTTAGTAACAGATGGATCGGAACTCGTGGACTGGTTGCGTGGCCAAAATGATCTCCTGTTCTGACACCTCTTGACTTTTTTCTGTGGGGTTAAGTTAAAGACAAAGTAAATGCTAATCGCACCTACTATAACGAAACCGAACTTCGTGAAAGCGTCATTCAAGTATTTCGAGTTATTCCAAATCAAATTTTACACAAAGCTGTTCAATTACATTCATACTGTTCGTATCATACTTATGTTTAAAATAATGGCGGCTTGTTTGAACATTTTTTGTAACTCCTTATTATACCTCTGTTTCATGTAAAGTCTAAATATTTTTCAGCCTTCTGTTCTAAAAAAAATGGGATGTGACCATCATGTTACTTTCTCCGACTTGATAGTATAATTTATATTTACGCTTTCATGGTTTATTTTCAATTTAAATCATATTTTAAATGTACATCGAGCGTTTGTGTAGACTCGTGAAACTGACGTTTAAAACGTCAAAATTTTGAAAGATAGAAAAATTATACTTCAAATTCAAAAACTCAGTTTAAACCAAAGCGATTTCGAAAAACCTATTCTTTATAAGTTCTTCATTTTAGCATTTTCTACAATTATTATTAACATACATTTGTTGTAACTATTATCGTTTCATAATTATAAACCAAAAATGAAAAAATAATAATAAATTTTTTTCTTGAATAACAATGATTGTATGAAAAATATTTTCAAATAAAAGATGTTCATTTCTTTGCTGTCTTCAATATTTGTTTAAATGTTTTTGTGATATTTTTCATATTTAAAAAAATATTAAGAAAAAACAAAAAAAGAGTTAAGGTAAACACCAACTTCCGGTGTACGAAATTTTACCAAAAGCTTTTTGGTTATTCGGATTATAAAATAAGATTTATGTTCAAAGTTTCATATCAATTGCTCTATTAGTTTTTGAGATACAGCGCGTACGGACACACACATACACAGAGACACAATTTTTTTTTCCAGAAATTGTTGAAATGGCATCTAGGGACCCCAAAACGGATATTTCCGTAAAAAAAAGTTTCACGGTCACAATACTTTCTCGTACTTTGTAATAATAATAATAATACATTTATTGACGTACTAAACTTTTTACAAAGAAATACATAAAAATAAGAAATGTTCTATAAAATAATATAAACAAAATTATACCAGTTTACAAAATATAATGTAACGGAGAAAGTAAAAATAATTATTATAAAAAAAAATTTCTTTATTAGTTTTTTCCAGAGACTTCAAATGTCAACCTGCCAATGTTAAAATAAACTATATTGTTGATTTTACCATTAATTTTCTTATTAGACATAACAAATTAAACATTTCTGAAAAGTGAAAAAAAATTATTTTCAATGGTACCAACTGACCTCCATAAAAAAATTAAGTTGACCCTTGTAACTCAAAAATGAAAACAATTTTCGAAAATCTGTGTACACTACGAGATTCCTATTATGAAAATTAAATCCGACTTCCTCTGAAAATAAATGAGCTACAATAGAAAATAAAAAAAATCAAAAATCATAATAATACATCCTGATATGATAATCGCCGAATACAAGAAAACTATTGAGATTAGGAACAGGGAACCCTTATACAATCTGAAAGATAATTGGATTCTACTTTAGAATACGTTACTAAATACAGGGTGTGCCATTTGAAAAAACGAAGTTATTTAACTTTATAAGTTCGGTTTTTCTACCGCATTTTTTTATCACCCTGTATAATTTTTTGTATGAAATAATGGTTGGCTCCATAGTTTGAACCTTCAACCAAATAATAGAAATGATTTTAATCGTTCAACGTCAATCACTGGGGCAAAAATAAAATTTCACCCAAACCATGCATTTCAACAAATCTTCAAATATTTCGAAAACGGCAAACAATAGGTATAGGGAGTATTGAAGTAACTCACCTTTATTTGCTCCATATAATTCAAAAATGACAAAAAATACAGGATGTTCCATTAAAAAAAAAACATAAGTTTGGTCTGTAACTTTGTTATGAGACACCCTGTATAAATTTAAATATTTTTAGGGCGTGCAGCTCACTATTATACACAACTTTTGTATAAAACATTTTTCGAAATTTTGACAAATAAGCACGTGATTGACCGTCCCCAGAGCTCTGAAACTCCCTGTATACTTATACCCGTTTTACGCCCTATTTTGTGTTCTACTCTTGAAGGATGTCTCTCCTAAAGTTGCAAATTGCAGTTCATCTTTATTTAGTCCAGCGCCCAAATAAATATCTTGGGTACGCCAATGCATAAATTTTAAAGCATACATTGAAAAATTAGTTTATTACATCGAAGTAAAGAAAATAACTGTAGCAATTTGCAATACGCTTAGATCTAACAAATTTAAACCAGTTACGATCCAAATTTCCTAATCTTTGCAATTCTAGAAAATGCAAATGACATACTATTAATTATACAGGGCTCTCCAAAAAGATGTTGCCACTCGTATGGTACTACATACTTTTTAATATTCTATTGTCGTAAGGCCTTATATATGCTGCAGAATTTCGTTGTAGACAGTCTTCTTCTCCTGATCATAACATCTGATTACTTTCAGCAAGATGGAGCACCACCGCATCATTCCTTAAAGGTTTGATAGACCCTGAATTGGAAGAGCTGGACCTTTGGCGTGGCCAGCACGCTTACCAGACTTGACTCCATGTGATTTCCGAATAAAAGGAAAGTTGAAAGAATGCTGTGTGCCACAAAACCTACTGGCATGAATGAGCTTAAAAAACGCACAGCAATGGTTTTCCGCTCTATACCTACGGAAATGTGTCATGGAGCTTGTATGGTGAAAAGGCTTCATACAAAATAAAAGCCAATCCCATATAAGTGGTAATATATTTTTGGAGAACCCTGTATAATTATTACTCCTACATTACATACCTTGAAAACAATAAATTGATTGCAATTTCTAAATGAAGGGGATGGTTGTGATGTGATTAAGGACAAATACTAAACATGCTGAATTTGTTATCTAAACTGTAAACCAAAATATTTGTTTAAAATCCATTTTTTGTAACTTCGTTAATGGCGCGAGACATAACAAACGATACCAGGAAATAATTGTAATCCCCGATTTTAAAATCTTGTAATAGAAAAAACCTACAGTTAAATACCAGAAATAAGATAATGATTTAAATAACATGAAGCCGCCCCGTAAAATACCACGCATACAAATAATCATAGTTTTAAAACATGCCACGTATCAACAGCCGCAATCATCACGCGAGTACCATCCAAACCCAAAAGGGTGAAACGATGAGACGATAAATTCACTGCTGAAATGCTAGCATTCACGTACGCTTTCATAATTATTTTCGCGCCCAGTTTGGGCATGAGACCAAATGGCCCGCAACATCAACGGCTCGCAACCAGCTGCATTTTCGACGTCGTCAATCGTTCGTTCAGACCAAACAAAATGATCGTCGTCCTAACCGAGGACGGTGCCCTAACTCCAGGTTACGAAATTGAAACGCACGTATTGATGGTGATACATCGCCAAACGAAGTGGTTGTTACAGGTGACGGACGGTGAGATGAACAGCTTCACTTCTTTCAGACGGTGCAGTGGTACAGGATTTGATAAAGTTTGTAAGAATTATTTTCAGTTATTAAAAAAGGCGGATTATTATCTAATAATCACGGATGACGTCGAGAAGTTACGCGTAGGTCTGGAAAACCTCAGCAAGATGTCGACTTACGTGTCTCGGGCAATCTTCCTCGTATACTACTTCAAAATTTCCAAAAATCCCAAGCAAATAGCTGATGAACTTTTAAAGGTCCTCTACGAGAATGCAAATTACAGGGCGGTCGTTTTAGTGCCCAGAGTCGATCAATCTTTAATCCTCTACGGTCTGGAATTGTTTGGGGAAGACTCCGAAAAGTGCGCGGAGACGCCGGAAATTTACATGATAAACGAATGCGTAAATGGGCACTTCACCGATCAAAACTTCGCAATACGAACGGAATACAGTAATTTTGGAAATTGTTCGGTGGAAGTCGTTGCGATGCAGACGCCACCGTTTGTTATTAACCAAAATCAAGGTTTTGAAATACGCATACTAAACACGTTTACGGAAAAGTTAAACGTTACCTTTGATTATAATATAAGTGAAGTTTCCCAGGATTGGGGGGTCAAAGAAAACGGATCTTGGTCAGGACTTTTAAAACTAGTTTACGACAAACCTTTTAATCTGGGTGTAGGGGGAATTTCCGCTACTCAAGATCGTATGGATGATTTTGAATTTAGCGATACTTACTTCACGGAGAAAATGGTGTGGATCGTTCCATCAGCACTGCCAATACCCCAGTGGCAAGTTATTGTGATTATTTTCACGTACTCGCTTTGGTTGTGCTTATTAGTAATATTCATTCTCTACGGGCTTTTGATTTACGTAGCGAGCAAAGCAAATCCCAACGAGTACAATTTCCTGAAGATGTTTGGAGCTGCGATGGTAATGTCCATGCAGCTAATGATCAGTTCAGCCGCCATAACCCAACCTTCCACACGAGCTGTACGAATATTATTTTTGTCTCTCGCTTTGTTCAACATCATAGTGAGCTGCTGTTACCAAAGTAGTTTAATAGACGTGCTCACTAATACGCGATACGGCCATCGGATAGAGACGGAGGAGGAAGTAATGGAGTCGGGTTTGGGAATTGGGGGATTGGAAGCATACAGGACTATATTTAACGACTCCAACGATGCTAATGCTATGAAGGTGTACGAGATGTACGAAGTCTATGCAACGGAAAACGACAGCATGATTTTGTGGTTGGAGACGGTGGCTAAAGATAGGGACACGATAACAGTTTTAGGTGCGTTTTACGTCAATTACCTCCAAGCGAAACACATTAAGGAAATCACAAATCACGACCTAACCTCGAAGATATACATCGTCCCAAAAGTTCTCTTCACCTACCCGATACGAATAATATTCTCGAAAGGATTTCCCTTGCGGAAATCATTCAATAAGATCATTCAAGGTTTGTTAATTTCTGGCCTTATAGATAAATGGAAGAGTGATTATATGAAGTACACGGAAAAGGAGTTAGCTGCTACCAACAGCACAAGCGAGGATGATGATGACGATAATCATTACGAGGGTGCAATTGTAATCACTTTGGAGCATGTCGAAGGAGCCTTTGCCCTAGTAATACTTGGAAATGCCGTCGGGTTTATTTTCTTTTTGTTGGAAATAATTGTTTGCTACATAAAACACAGTGCGTGTTATAAAGATGTGCGTAAGGATTTTCGGACAAGTGAAGTAAGGCACCGCAAGAGGAAGGAGGCTTTAAGGAACACGCAGGGAAGGGTCGTTAAGAGGGTTCGTGCGAAGTCTAGGGGACAAAATCGGCCGTATGATGTTAATAGGCTTGAATTTATGTTATAAATATTTAAATGGTATTGGAGGTATTCTATTGAAATAATAAAATATAGGAGTATATATTATAGGTTTATTATTTTTAGTTAGAAATTAAGGAATATAACAACCTTTGCCACCTAGAAGATAATTTTTGTTTGATTGCTTAGTTAGACAGATTATGTTATGTAAGCATCAAGTGTCGATATTCGAAAGGAGATTAAGTAATGATTATTTTTTCCCACCGTAACCTAACCTTAACGTAACCCAACCTAACTCAACGTAACCTAACCTAACCCAACTCAACCGAACTTAACTCTGCCTAAGATGACCCATCCTAACCCAACCCAACCTAACCTAACATTTTTTTCTCTTAAGGGGAAAAACCTTCAACGGGACGTGTTCAAACTCCACCAAAGGCTTTGTATGGGATTGGGGTTGCCCAGAGTTAGGGTTCGCCCGACCGCATTAAAATACCCATTTTGTTTTATCTACCCCTACCCGAAATCCGCTTCCGCTTCCTCACGTATTGATATGATCTGTTTCTTTTCTTACTATCCTTTCTGCTCTCATGTTCTCCTTCTTATCTGTCTCTCTCTCTCTCTTTCCTCCTTCTCAACTAATATTTTCCTCACAAACTTCGCTATCACATTTCAATTGTCCTCATTTTCTATCATTACCTCTATTAATTATCTACCCTTATTCAAACTCCTATCTCTTCTTCGAATTCTTTCCTTTTTTCTTCCCATTTTCTACATTTGAAAAACACACGTGGTCCACATCCTCCACCTCTCTGCAGCTTTCACATACTTTCTCTTTTGTGATTTTAAACCTCTCTAAGTAGTTCGCATATCCCCTGTGCCCGCTTAATCTCTCTATTTTCGACACCACTATCGCCAAGTCATCTGCGAAGCAGATCTTCTGCACCCCTGCCGGCATTTTATGTCATTAAAGTATATAGTCCTAGTATTAACCCCTGCGGGACCCCTCTCGTGAGTTCCATCTATTTTTATCTTTCTCCCTTACAGATGACCTGTGTAAAAACGAAAGTTTAATAGCACCAATAAATGATGATGATGATGATAACTGTCCAGTATCCTCGTTACCTCTTCCAATATATTCATCTTCTTCTTCATTTATTTCCTTATCTCTTACCATGGTGCCGTATCAAATACATTTTTGATGTCTATCGTCACCATTCTAGTCAATTTTCTATTTTTGTATGCGTACTTTTTTTCTTCTTCTGTTATATTTATTATTTTTCCACCGTCGATCTCCCTTTTCTGAATCCACAATATCTTGGGCTTAACTTTTCCTCTGTCTCCCTTTTTAGCCTCTCCGCTACCATCTGTTTATAGTTTCCCCATTGTGTTGATTAGGCATATTGCCCCGTGGCTGGTCTCCTTCCCTTCCTTCCCCGGTTTCTCTACTAGATCCAGTTTCGCCTCCTCCTCCGCCCCCCTAAAATTTCTGGAAATTCTCCTTTCTCTCTGTAACTATTTATTCTCAGTATCTTTTCTGGAACCTCTTTAACCGTCTCCTTCACTGTATCCACCGTTATGCCATCTGGTTAAGGGACTTTTTTTTAGCTTTCCTGCGGCGTTTTTAAGATTTTTTACGTATTCCGCATAATTTTTTACTTTCCTATTTCTTTTGTCTCCCCCCCTCTTCTATTTTGCAAAGAGATTTTCCGCTATTTTCTTTTTTCCCTATCCTCTATTTCCACCCTTTGTCGTAGCCTTAGTTTATTTGTAACTATTTTGTATCCTGTTCTCCAGGTATCTATTTCTATTTCGTCGCACAGCTTTTTCCAGCTCTCCTTATTCGACTTCGCTATCTTCCCCGTTAGTTTCTTCTTTTCCTCCTTGTATTCCTTTCTCAATTTAATTTTATCTTTCTCGCTTAGCTTTTCACTTTTGCTCCGTATAGAATGACAGCTTCAGTTTTTTTGCGGGTTCAATACTTTCCTATTATCCTTATTACATCTTCCAAAGTTTTATTTGCTTTTTCTTCCACTTCTGATCTACTCCTTCCTGTTATAATAATTGCGGCATCGTCGGCAAACCCCACAAGTTCAACTCCTTTCCTCACCTTCGTTTTTAGAACTTTATCATAGTAGATATTTCAGAGAAGGGGCTCCAGAACTGATCCTTGAGGGACCCCTCGTGTTGTATCCATTTCCGCATTTCCTTCTATTTGTTGTGTTCTGTTCTTTAAGTAATCGTCCATCATTCTTTTCAGGTACGCGCTGATATCTATCTTATCTAGTTCTTTCCTAATCTCTTTCCATCTTGCGTTATGTCAATTGTGATTAATATGCAAAATTCCCTGTTCTTGTATGCCTTATTCTTTACTCTTGATTATGTACATTGCATCAACAGTTGATTTTCCTCTTCTGAAGCCCAACTGTTTTTTTGCAAGCTTCTGGTCGGTTTCTTTAACTAGCCTCCGCGCCCAAAATCAGTTCCAGTAGTTTTCCAGCCTCATCCAGCAAGCAGATGGGTCTGTAGTTTTTTTTCCCTACGTCGTCCCCTTCTTTTTTTTCTTTCTCAATTACCACCGATTTTGCCTCCTTCCATCTCTTGGGAAATTCTCCTTTAACTAGGCATTCGTTGGAAACCTTTAGTACTTCTTCCGGGCAGCAGGTAGCCGCAATCTTCACAAGTTCCGGTGGGACATGATCCGGCCCAGGCGACTTCCTTTCTTTTATTTTTGCTATCCCCTCGGATAGTTCGTCCAGTGTAAACTTGTGTATCTTTTCTTCTTCTATAGCTTTTTCCTTCCCTTTCTTCGGCATCGTCTTTTGGGAACAAATCTTAGGCTAATGACAGTAAAACGTCGAAACTTAAGTCGTGATATGTGTGTATACGTAATATTTGTACATACTTCAAATAAATTGTGGTAAAAAACTTAGTAAGTGTTTTATTCAGTGTTTCTATAATGAATTACCACGTAGTAACGGACGCAACCATCACCATGATTTTAAAGCCATGTCCCCAAATGTTGCTATCAATCTCCTGACATAGGAATTTTCATGCATCCCTTTTGGCAGTTGCAATTTCTCTCTTTAGTTTTTTCTTTCCTCTTTGTATCTGCCAGACATTTCCAGCTTCTCTTGCTCATTTGCTACTTTGTTTTTATTTATCCTTGTCACATTTCTTTTAGAAATCAAGCGGGCCTTCCTTTGTTTGGCGACCATCGGGTTCCACCAATAAATCTGTCGCTTCCTACCTGAACTTGCCTTTGGGAAAGTTTCAGCTGCGGCTGACTTTATTACTTTCATCATGTTTTCTGCGTCCAATCACGGTATTTCTTTAATTTTTTCCTTAACCGTAGTCTGTTATTTTATCCTTACTGATATTCCATCTCCTATATTGTTTAGTTCCTCTGTTGGTTTGGATCTAACCTGAGGTAACCTGACCCAACCCGGCCTAACCCGACCTAACCTGACCTTTTTTTTAAAGGACGTGTTAGCCGCGTACGACCAACAGTGCCCCCCCTGAATACGGAGTACCGGCAGGATCGCCAGAATCATACTTTGCTCGGTACCCTCCTACCTTCAATAACTGGTCTTTATTTTTCAAACTACATTACAAACAAGCAAACATAAACCGAATAAGGACACAAAACCAAGTTTTTAGCAGTTAGCCTTCTCCAGATTCTACCCCTGTTTCTACATCGGCTACCTTTCGATCATCCTTTTTGGTTAACACCACTTTGGCGAACTCGTCCACCGCATCCCACTTCCGAGGTTCCTCCAGCATGTGCTGCACCAAAGTGTCCGTGCTCGCTGGAGCTCCTAGCATAGCCGCCAGCTTCGTTCTCTGGTTCTCCCACCTGGGGCAGTCCACCAACGTGTGCTCCGCATCGTCCGGACCTCGGTGGCAGAAGCGGCATTCGTCGCTCTCTGTCTTCCCGATCCTCAGCAGGTACTTTTGGAATTCACCATGACCTGTGAGGATTTGGCACAGGAAGTGGCTGACCTCGCCATGCTTGCGTTCGACCTATCCACGTAGCGATGGGATGAGCCGCCTTGTCCAACCCCCTTTAGTACCATTTTCCCACCTATCCCGCCACATTTCTAGCTGTTGCTTCCACTCCTCCCTCCTTGCCAGTTTCTTATCCACTCCCCGGGCCATGGTTCAGAATTTCTCGGCCCTCGTTACAATTCTTATGTCCGGTGGCACCGTCGCTGCCAGCACTTCCGCAGCCTCCGTGGACAGTGTCCTATAACCCCGGATCGTACGGATAACCGCAAGGCGCAGCGCCTTACCCAACCTCTCCTTGTTTCTTTTTGACTTCACGCAGCTCGCCCAATAGGTGGACGCGTAGAGCAGCTTGGAGCCCGCCACCCCCGTTAGGATGTTCCTTGTCCTTTCCTACGGTCTCTCTACATTTGCGATAAGGCGGGCGACCGCACTTACTGCCCGTGCTGCCCCCGCTGCTGCCTCTACCAACTGTGAGCTGCGCAGTGGGTTAGCTTTGATAATGACTTCCAAGTACTTCAACTTGCTCCTCACCTCAACCTCCTGGCCAACAAGCACAATGGTTTCGCCTGCAGTCCTCCCGGCTCGTCTCCGGCCCAGCCAGACTGCTCCAGTCTTCTCCGCGGCAATTTCGAGACCCGCTTCCACCATCCAGTCTGCTACCTGAGGTCCTCGATCTTCCGACTTTGGACGATCAGCAGTCGTCCGCGAGTCTCACGATTTCCACTCCATCTGGAAGTGGCAGACGGACGTCGTCTTACGCCACGTTCCAGAGTACAGATCCCTGTAGTATTCCCCCATCACCCTCGAATAGGAGCCTCCTATTATCCAGGTAGCTATGCACCATCCTCTTTAGATACTCCGGCACCTTTTTCCTGGCCAGTGCCTGCACAATTACCGGCCAAAGGAGGGAATTGAAAGCATTTCTGACGTCAAGTGCTATCGCCAGGCAATGCCTTCTTCCTCTCCAAGTTCCTCCGTTGGCCTCCTCCGCTAGTCTGCGGACCTCGTGAAGGGCGTCCACAGTCGATCTTCCTTTACGAAACCCGAATTGCCTGTCCGAAAGGCCCCCAACCTGTTTAATCCATTTCCTTATCCTATCGGCTAAGAGCCGTTCCAGCATCTTCCCCTCACCGTCTATGAGGCATACGGGTCGGTAGTCCTTGGCCACTCTAGCTGGTTTCCCCTTTTTGGGGATGAGGATCAGCCTGGCTCGCTTGTAAGCGGCTGGGAAGACTCCCTCGTGTAGGCACTTGTTCATCAGATCCGTCAACTCTTGGCAGTCCTCCGTCGCTTTGTTTGGGGTTTCCCCAGGCCCTGGCGCCCGTACCGCCGCCTCCATTTCCCCTCTGCTAAAGCTGATTCTCCGTAAGCCTCGTTCACCTTCTCGCCGGCAACTCTCCCTGCTCGATGTCTGGGAAGAGGACCCGGACTATCTCCCTCGTCCCTCCAGGTACCAACGATCCAGCATTGGAAAGGCCTGCCCCCAATTTCTTCGCCACTTTTCTGTATGGGCGCCCCCAGACGTCAGCATCCACCTCCTCTTGCAGTTCCTTTCACTTCCTGACCTAACCTGACCTAACCTGATCTAACCTGACCTAACTTGACCTAACCTGACCTTTTTTTCCAGTGACATAATCCCACTAACGGATCACGACCTCAGTCGTTTCACTGGGTCTATTCACCCCCACTTTCTTTTGCATGGGGGGCTCGGCTGATGGTCGGCCTGTGGGAAGAGCCACTGGTCCGCAGACATATCCTCAACCTGCCACTCCACCATTATAGTGAAGTGGTTGGTAACCTCCAGCAATTAAAGGATGAGAGGTGATTTTCCATATCGCTGGAGACATAAGACTTAATGGGGAAGTGGTTGCCAACCTTTAGCAACGAAGACTCACATGAAGAAAAAGAATTAAGGGATGAGAGGTGATTTTCCACATCGCTGGAGATAGAAGACTTTATGGTGAAGTGGTTGCCGACCTTCAGTAATGAAGACGCACAGGAAAAAATAATTAAAGGATGAGAGGTGATTTTCCATGTCGCTGGAGATAGAAGACTTTATGGTGAAGTGGTTACCGACCTTCAGTAATGAAGACGCACAGGAAAGAAGAATTAAGGGATGAGAGGTGATTTTCCATATCGCTTGGAGATAGAAGACTTTATGGTGACGTGGTTGCCAACATTCAGTAATGAAGACGCACAGCAAGGAGAAGAATTAAGGGATGAGAGGTGATTTTCCACATCGCTGGAGATAGAAGACTTTATGATGAAGCGGTTGCCAACCTTCAGCAACGAAGACGTACAGGAAAGAAGATAATTAAGAGATGAGATTTGATTTTCCATATCGCTGGAGATAGAAGACTTTATGGTGAAGTGGTTGCCTACCTTCAGTAATGAAGACACACAGGAAGAAGAAGAATTAAAGGATGAGAGGTGATTTTCCATATCGCTGGAGATAGAAGACTTTATGATGAAGTGGTTGCTAACCTTCAGTAATGAAGACGCATAGGAAAGAGAATAATTGAGGGATGAGAGGTGATTTTCCATTTCGCTGGAGATAGAAGACTTTTTGGCGAAGTGGTTGCCAACCTTCAGTAATGAAGACACACAGGAAGAAGAAGAATAATTAAAGGATGAGAGGTGATTTTCCATATCGCTGGAGATAGAAGACTTTATGGTGAAGTGGTTGCCTACCTTCAGTAATGAAGACACACAGGAAGAAGAAGATTTAAAGGATGAGAGGTGATTTTCCATATCGCTGGAGATAGAAGACTTTTTGGCGAAGTGGTTGCCAACCTTCAGTAATGAAGACGCATAGGAAAGAGAATAATTAAGGGATGAGAGGTGATTTTCCACATCGTTGGAGATGGAAGACTTTATGGTGAAGTGGTTGCCTACCTTTAGTAATGAAAACACAGGAAAGCGAAGAATTCAGGGATCAGATTTGATTTTTCATATCGCTGGAGATAGGAGACTTTATGGTGAAGTGGTTGCTAAACTTCAGTAATTAAGACGCACAGGAAAGAAGATAATTAAGGGATGAGATTTGATTTTCCATATCGCTGGAGATAGAAGACTTTTTGGCAAAGTGGTTGCCAACCTTCAATAATTGAGACGCATAGGAAAGAGAATAATTAAGGGATGAGAGATGATTTTCCACTTCGCTGGAGATAGAAGACTTTATGGTGAAGTGGTTGCCAACCTTTAGTAATGACGATGCACAGGAAAGAGAATAATTAAGGGAAGAGAGATGATTTTCCATATCGCTGGGGATAGAAGCCTTTATGGTAAAGTGGTTGCCTACCTTCAGTAATGACGACGCACAGGAAAGAAGAATTAAGGAATGAGAGGTGATTTTCCACATCGCTGGAGATAGAAGACTTTATGATGAAGTGGTTGCCAACCTTTAGCAACGAAGACTCACAGGCAGAAGAAGAATTAAGGGATGAGAGGTTATTTCCCACATCGCTGGAGATAGAAGACTTTATGGCGAAGTGGTTGCCAACCTTCAGGAACGAAGACTCACAGGAAGAAGTAGAATTAAAGGATGAGAGGTGATCTTCCACGTCGCTGGAGATAGAAGACTTTATGGTGAAGGGAACCTTCAGTAATGAAGACGCACAAGAAAGAAGAATTAAGGGATGAGAGGCGATTTTCTACATTGCTAGAGATAGAAGACTTTATGATGAAGTGGAACAAATACTCACAGAAAGAAGAAGAATTAAAGGATGAGAAATGATTTTCCATATCGCTGGAGATAGAAGACTTAACGGTGACGTGGTTGCCAACATTCAGTAATGAAGACGCACAGTGAAGAAGAATTAAGGGATGAGAGGTGATTTTGCACATCGCCGGAGATAGAAGACTTTATGATGAAGTGGTTGCCAACCTGTAGCAACGAAGACTCACAAAAAGAAGAAGAATTAAAGGATGGGAGGGGATTTTCCATATCGCTGGAGATGGTGAAGTGGTTGGTAACCTTCAGCAACGAAGACTCACAGAAAGAAGAAGAATTAAAGGATGAGAGGTCATTTTCCATATCGCTGGAGATGGTGAAGTGGTTGGTAACCTTCAGTAACGAAGACTCACAGGAAGAAGAAGAATTAAGGGATGAGAGGTGATTTTCCACATCCCTGGCGATAGGACTTTATGGCGAAGTTGTTGACAACCTTCAGCAACGAAGACTCACAGAAAGAAGAAGAATTAAAGGATGAGAGGTGATTTTCTATATCGCTGGAGATGGTGAAGTGGTTGGTAACCTTCAACAACGAAGACTCACAGGAAGAAGAAGAAGAATTAAGGGATGAGAGGTGATTTTCCACATCGCTGGAGATAGAAGACTTTATGGTGAAGTGGTTGCCAACCATCAGTAATGAAGACGCACAGGAAGAAGAAGAATTAAGGGATGAGATGTGAAACACGCTACATATTTAGTGACAAAATGTGGAAAATTAATTTTTAATTGGTATTACAATACACTTTCTTCTCTTTAATGTTAGATATTAGGAATATTACAAACATTGATTTTTAATTGCTTAATTTCTTAATATTGTTATATTTGCCGCCGCTGGCAATGTCCATATCTTGTCGGTGTTAAAGCCACCTGGATTTGGTTTAGTACAGCATTCAGGCAATAGATTCCACCACTTTGGTGTTTCTACCCCGTTACTCGATACGTTTATGGCTCCATAATGAAATTTCATTTCTGCGCCAACGACCGTACCATTCTGATGAGGCCAACGTAGATTGAAACGTAGTTGAAGGGGAAGCAATAAATAACGTTTAACATCAATTTACCTTTGTGATTTTTTATATTGAAACAGGCATTGTGTAGTAACATTGACAAATCTATCATTATTTCTTACAATATTAATTTAATTTACTTCAATTTTCCTCAATCTGCGTGCTTCTATATTCTTCTTAATCTTTCTCCGAAAATCATCACAAAATCCAGACTTTAACGATTTAAAAACCATAATTTCAATTAGGAAGAAAAAAATTCCGGTTAGATAACCAATCACCAGTAGTGCGAAGGCTCCTACCACATGCTCAATTTTGATAACGATTGCTCCATTGTGATCATCCGCATGACCATCTTTGAGTAAGCTGGCGTACACATCGAAATTTTCCTTACGGACGGACTTCAAGTACGCATTGGCCCATTTAGCGACCAGACCGGAATGTATTAGCCCTTGTATCAGTTTATTGAAGGTACGCTGTAATGGAAAACCCCGCGAAAATACCAATCGTATGGGGAAACTGAAGATTACTTTGGGCACAATGTGTATTTTTGAGGTTAAGTCGTTGTTTGTAATTTTGTTGTATTTTATACTTTGCAGAAATTTCGTGTATGATTCGCCCAAAATGGTCATCGTGTCACGTTTTTCGGCAACGGTATTAATCCAGAATCTCATTGTGTTTTGTTCCGGGTTCACTTGGTACTTGTTGTAAATATTAATTGAAGATGGATTGAGAGGGTCGTAAAATACGGATTTGTATGTTCCTTTTCCTCCAATTTTCAAACCTAACGATACACCCTCGTCTTCGGTTTGTATTTGTGGTTCGTAGCGAGGGTTGGTAAGGACATCTATTAAACTGCTCTGATAGCAACAACCTACGATTATTTGAAATAGGGCTAAAGACAGGAACAACAGTCTGACTATTCGAGTTTTAGGTTGAGTTTTCGCGGTCGTACCTATCATGAGCTGTAACGATAAGATCATCCCAGCACCAATAAGTTTTAAATAGTTCTTCTCTTCACGACGTGATTTGCTCACCGCATAGAAAAGGTAGCCAAATACTAGAATTATAGCAACCAGAACTATCCAAAGGGAGTAGGTGAAAATTATAAGGATGACTTTCCATTGTGGTAATTGTTGCGCGGACGGTACCACCCATATCATACTCTCGGTGAAGTAATCATCGCTGAAATCGAAATCGGCCAAGTTCTGTTCGTTTTGGAAAACCCCGCCGACTCCTATAACAAAAGGTTTACCATAAATTAACTCCAATCGTCCGTGTGTCTTGTTTCCCCACTCCTCGGCAGAAGAACCGTTTTCAAACCGAATGCTAAAATTCATTCTGCGTTGAAGTTCCTGCAAAATACGAATCTCCAAACCGAATTTATTATTGAAGACGAAAGGTGGCATCCGGATAGTGACTACTTCAAGAGAGCAGTTATTCAAATTGCTCAGGTCGGAAATTAATCGGACTTTATCGTTAATGTACCGACCTCCTTTGCATTCGTTAATTTTAAAAATTTCTGGTGAGTAACCGCACTTAACATTATTATCTCCAAACAAATCAATTCCATACATTTCAAAATGTTCCGTTGAAGATGGCAACAACACCGCCGCTCTGTAGTTATAAGCCCTGTACAAAACCATCAGCAGATCGGTAGCTGTAGCTTTTGCATCACCAGAGATTTTAAAGTAGTAGATGAAATAAATGGCACGCAGCATGAGATTCTTCATGTACTTCAATTTCCTCAATCCTGCCTCCAGATTTTTTGCACTATCCGTGAGTATAATGTAACAATCCGCTTTCTTCAAGGGCTGAAAATAGCGTTTGCAAATTTTCGCCGTTCCAACCTGCGCACATTTTTTAAACGACGTAAAGTTATTCATCTCACCGTCCGTCACCTGCAGAAACCACTTGTACTCCGAGTGCAGGTAAATCAACAAAGATGTTTGCAATTCGTACCCGGGTGAATCTAAATTGGCTTCTGTTAACACCACGATGAGAGCGTTTGATTCGAAGGAACGTGCTATCGCTTGGAATATGCATTTTGCTGCCAGCTCTTGGTGCGTTCGATTTGGTAAATATATTGCGAGGCCGGGTATTACAATGATGCATAAAATTAGGTGTGGCATGGATGGCATTTTAATGTTAAGTAAATTTCTGAAGTGAACTCGCGTGTAGATAATAGAAAAAAGGAAGGCACGAACGCTGGTAGATTAATGTGTGCGATTATTGTTGTTGAGTTATATTTGTATGGACTGTAAGGGTAATTATGCAAATTGACAAGATTTTCTGATCTTTACCTAGAATTTTGTCCTATTTTTTCTAACACGAGGCAGCGCTGGAGTTTTCTAGCATTTTCAGGTGATATTTCAATTTGAAACCAATACAGTTAATATAAATATTGATTTTTAATCAATTATGTGGAAGCTTAATTTGTTTTTAATTATGTTTAATTTATACTTAAATACTTCGTATAGAAAACTGCGGATCGGTTTCGACCTTTCAGTATATCACCACCTTTCGTTATATTAATAATGGTATAGATGCCATATGAATAGAATCTTTTGTCTAAGATGTTTGCTGCTATTTTTCTGGCAAACTATCATGTGCTGATGAGACAAAGCAAGGCTAAACTGCGTGGATAAAGTATTACTTTCAAAACTACTTCCCCTAAGCTCTTTAGACCTTGCATGGTAAAGATGATTGACGGAATCTTTTGTCCAAGATGTTTGCTACTATTTTTCTGGTAAACTATCATGTGCTGATGAGACAAAGCAAGGCTAAACAGCGCGCATAAAGTATTACTTTCAAAACTACTTCCTCTAAGCTCTTTAGACCTTGCTTTGCCTCACCAGTAAAGGATAGTCTGGAGAAACGGTAGTGCAAATATTTGTTGTATTTGGTTCTCGTTTAACAAGTGGTGAAAGTTTTTTAATATCCAAGATTGTTCAAATTTGGCATCTATACAATTAACAGATATAATCTTAAGGTGAGTCACACGCCGAAGAGATGCGTCGCTGGTGGCTGATCGGTTGCTAGTGCAACTAACTTATCTCGAGAGCGCACCTAGTAAGACTATGCACGTAAGGGTCTGGCAACCATCAATGTGGCATCAACATGATTACGAAAACAAATCAAAACAAAAAGGAAATGACGCAAAGATAAGAGAGCTCGTAAGATTTCAAAATGTACTAAATATAGATGTTGGAGCTTGACTAGCTGAAGTGCGAAATAAGGACGCCATCCAAGAGTATCAGAGGCATCGTGTGTTAATCAAAGCAAAGGATAAATGCTGGTGAATTCAAGGCAGAGACTGCGTGAATGAGTGCCGGATCAGGATAGTTTCCGGTCAGACATCGACTACTCGGCGTAAAATGGCCGCAAAATGTCTTCATGAAAGTCAAGGGAAATATGGTCGTTTCATTCACCGCCCCGGCAATAGTCTCTACGGCGGCCTTGGATAGGATACAGCTACAGAACTTCTGAGCTGAAGCCTTAGCTGTTATTTGAACTTGTGGCAGCTCTACAGAGAAAACTAAAGGTAGGGCCTCTACCTTATCGCTAGGGCCAGCCTGAAGATGGAAATCCTCTAAGATTGCGATTGAGGTTCTGCACTCAAGAATGGTCATTATGAAACGACATTACCCTACCCTACCATCGAGACTAGCCACAACTGAGCAAGAAGGCTAGAATGGTGCGGTGCCCAAGAGTGAACCATGAATGACGCCGTTGCTGCGAGGAACTCAAAGAGAGCCTGAAGGCAGGCTCCAGACCACACCTAATATCTGTTCCAACAAGTGAGAAACAGAAAGCCAGGACAAGAACCAAGAGAGATACGATCCACGTAGATCTGGGGGGGGGAGGATAGTTCAGCATATTCCGAACGTCGTTCAAGACCGAGGTGATCAGATACATTCCGCCAGGCGAGCTAGGCAGGAAGGTGAATATGTAATCTAGATCAGTGGTTCCCAAACTTTTTTGTCTTACCGCCCCCTTTCCAGAAAAAATATTACTTAGTGCCCTCTGGATTTTTTTTATTTTACAAACAATTAATAGGATCACCAAGATTGACTATTTGCAATTGGTTTTTTTGTTTGTTAATAAATTGATTACCGCACTGAACCCACGTTTCACTAAATCTTCTCTTCTTTCTTTTATATTATCACTTCCCCCTTACAGTTATTAATCGCCCCCATCAGCGCCCCCCTGAATCGCTGCAGCACCCACTAGGGGGCGGTGGCGCCCACTTTGGGAATCACTGATCTAGATGACCTGAGGCTTGGAGAAGAGCAACAGAGGAATAGCGGCGGTAAGGATAAACGCACACAGTCTACCTGTTAAACTCGTGAAGATCCAAAACTTGGGCGAGAGTGATTCCGAGATGGACGTCTTGGAAGGCTTGACATATTTTCACCCAGTAAAGGGCGATCGTAGAGCATCCACTTGAAAGTCGCTATTATTTCTGCACCTAGGGCACTGACCAAAATCTTACTTTGGCCAATTCTATTACCGTATAAGACCGGTAAGGTGATGTCAGCGTTTAGATTATGATAACGCAAGAAAATCCTCCACAGGACTGGATAAGAGCGAAAAGTGTTCAATCTGCGACTCGGACCAGCAGAAGACAATCTTCTGTAATGGCGAATGTAAATGTATTTCATCCAATGGCCGTGGGTAAGATAATTTCAACCCGCGTAGCAGAAAATGATTTGCTTACTATAGGGCAGTGTTTCTCAACTTGAGCGATGCAGCCTTCCTCCAACCTAAGCCTAATGTACATTATTTTAGGTTTTCTCGTGTTATTTTAAGGTGGTTAAAAATTAAAGTGGGTGAGCTTATCAGTAAAGAATTAAAGTGGATTTTTTGCCGAAAAAAGTTAAAAACTGCTGTAGGCAAAAAAGGCGGTGACTGTCACCAATACACTGGGTACTTTCTTAACTCGGATTTGAAAATGAAGGTGAGTACCCATTAAGGACGTGACTATTTGCTACATACGCGCAGATAACCCGCGGTGATCGCGCGGTGGAGACTTCCGGTGAAGAGTTTGTGTGAGGGAAACCAGGAAGCACTAATTACTACATCCTTGCAAACATGTAAGCCCAGCAGAATATTAGCTAAGGGTCACAGTGCTGGAGCAGAGTATTCGCACCGTGCTCGGTGGAGCTTCGACGTTATAAATATCTAATGGGGATCAACACACACACACTGACGCAAGAGGGGGGCATATCAGTTGTTCTTATTTCACTAGATCTCTAGGTCTTTAGCCGAGGTGACTGGCCGATTATTGTCAGAAAAGACTCGACCTCCTTTCTTGACATCAGAGTCGCTTGCGTATTAAGAGCGAAGAACGTTTAATACTAGAAAAATATTTCCTGATAATAATAATAATAATAGACGTTTATTGCCCAACAGGAAACATGTCCCAATTACAAGACAACATACAATCATACATACAATACAATATAAGATACTAAGATAACGTTCTCAACAAAATATCTTATGACTGTTCCTCAAGTTGAGAACAAATTGAATTTAAAGAGTCATAAAATATATCACATTCGTGTGACAGTTTGTTAAAAGTACGGGAAATAATGTGCAATGGAGATTTTAGTCCATAATTGGTTAGATGAGCAGGGATATTAAATGTTGGCTTTTGCCTGCTGCTAAAGGATGGTATATGCAACCTAATTTCTCCCAATATATCAGAAGAGTCAATTAAATCATGCATCAGTTTACGAAGAAACATTACGCTCGATTTTTGTCGCCGGGATTCAAGTGACTCGACTTTAAACTTACTGAGTAACGTTCTGTGATCAAAACCCCGGACAGGATAGTTACCTTCCAGTTTAAAGCACAGAAATTTTAAAAATCTACGTTGAACACTTTGAAGGAGCTGACATTGGTGTTGATTTTGTGGAAACCACACTAAGGAGGCATACTCTAATTTCGGACGCACATAAGCATAATAAATTGTCTTTAAAATTACTGGATTTTGAAAATTAGTTGAATTCCGACAAATAAAGCCAAGAGACTTGAAAGAATTTTTGACAATAGCTTCAATATGATAGTTAAAAGAAAATTTATAATCATAATAAACACCGAGATCTTTGAAGACTGTAACTCTTTCTATTGAAATTTCGTTAATAAGGTAGTTTACTTGAATGGGATTTGTTTTCCTAGTGAAAGACATAGATTTGCACTTTTCAACATTCAAATCTAGTCCATTAACCCGACACCATTCGGAACCTTAAACAGTTCATCTTGTAAATAGTGACAATCATTGATATTGTTTACAACAGAGTAAATTTTAAGGTCGTTAGCATAGAGAAAATGTTCACAGTTCAAGGTTTCCGACAGATCATTAATAAAAATATTGAAGAGGAGTGGGCCTAATATTGACCCTTGTGGTAGACCTGATGTCGGAAAATAGGAGCCAGATCTGAAATTATTATAGGTGACAAATGATTCACGCTCATTGAGATAAGAATCTAATAATAATGTTGAGGAATTGCAAAAACCAAAGTAACTTAGCTTAGATAAGAGAATGTTATGATCAACCTTATCGAACGCTTTCGTCAAATCTGTGTAGATAACATCTAGTTGACCAGCAGAGTCAAGGGTTTCAGCAATTTTGTGGGTGATTATACAAAAGATTATTTACTGTTGAACGATGTGGTACAAAACCATGCTGTTTTACAGATAAGTAAGGTTTAATGTGAGTATAAATTTGGTCATACAGTGTTCGCTCATATATCTTCGCAATATGCGGTAGGATTGCTATGGGGCGAAAACTATTAATGTTTTCCGACCTGCCAGACGATTTAGGTATTGGACAAATGGATGCAATTTTCAAACTATTAGGAAAAGTACAAATTTTAATAGATAAATTAAATAGTATAGCAAGCGGCTCGCTTAGCAGAATCACAATCTTTTAAAAGAAACGCAGGTAACTTATCATCACTAGCGGAATTATTATTTGGAAGCTTTTTAAGAAGTTTGTAAACTGAGTCAGCTGATATAGGTGAAAAGGCAAAACTGGGGATATAGCTGACATCAGTGGGTATAATATTGTTGGATGAAGGACTATGTACGGATTCAAAGAACATCCGAAATCCATTTACGATATCATGAGGATTATCAAGATGTCTATTATCATGTACCAATGTTGATGGAATCCTCGATCTATTGGAATTTTTGTAGTTTACATATGTCCAGAATTGTTTAGGGTTAGAAGAAATTTGATTTTCTACTGTAGATATATAATTCCGAAATGCCCATTTTATTTTACTTACGTTCTTATGTTTTTGAAATCAGCTGTCGTAATGGAACAGTTATGTTTAAGTTTCCTTCTGATTAAGTTCTTTTCCTTAATAAGTTTTATAATATCTGGATTAAACCATGGTGGACATTTATTATTTTGTTTCAATTTAAAAGTTGGAATATACAGTGAGATCGCGCTATTTAAAATGCTATAAAAGTTTTCAAAAGCCAGATCAACATCGGTAAATGTAGAAAGAGCACTCCAGTCAATGTCACATAGATATGCATATAGGGTTGGATAATTACCTCTTTTGAAGTTAAATTTAATCGCATTATTATTAATTGGTGATAAATCAGGTGTGCATTGTACTGAAAATGTAAGTGCAGGATGATATGAATCTTCAAGAACTAATGCAAGTGACTCCCTCTGAACACAACAGAAAACATTAGAGCATACTAGATCCAAAACATTATTTGAAGTATTTTTTACCGAGTTATATTGCTGAAGGCCCAAGAAGCTACAAAAATTAGAAATAATACATGATTTGCTAAGATAATTATTTTGTGTGAAGGAAAATGTGGGGCAGTTAAAATCTCCTACAAAAATTAGTGTATGATTTTCAAAATTAATTTGAATTAACAGATCAAAAAATAACTTTACATCGTTAACAGGAGTGTTAGGTGGAATATATACCGGGATCTGTAAAAGCCCCATAACTTATTTGCTATTTGAGATATCAACTTCTAGTTTTCCTGAACTGGTACCGACACTTATTCTACATATTTTAAAAATATGTTTGTACAGGGTGTCCCAATATACATAACAGAACAAAGTTATGTTTTTTTTAAATGGAACACCCTATATTTTATACTTTATTTTCCACCCTCTTGAGAAGCTGATATAAATAGTATAAGATAGTATGGGTCTATTATGGACGATTGGTTAGTTATGGGCAAATTTGTGGCAAAAACAAGGACTTATTGAAAAAATTGCAGAAGCGCTCCTAGCGAAGCTAGCGTCATTTTTAATACACTAAAGAATTTTCCACATCATGAAGAATAATACAAATCGGCTTTGGTTCTTTTTTGTTCATACTGCTATACAGGGTGTCAACATACGCAAAACAATGGATAACTATTTTTTTTCGCACGCAGATACACCCTATATATCTTATCACCAATGCATGGAATTTTTAATAAGCTTTCCAATGATGTACAATTTATGTAATGAAATATTAAGGGTTCTTGAGATTTATCCATAAAAACATCTTTCTTTTGTCACCTCCTGCTCATTTTTGGATTTTCAGCAAAAACTATGCATTTTCTGAAAAAATAATAAGATACAAAAGTCGTAGAGCGGAAAATTTTCGATCGATATAGGTCTTTCGACTTTTCCAATAATGCGTGCATTGCCCACCAGAGTGCGCAAAATCGTGACCGTATATGCATTTTAGCGTTTTTCTCAATTTTTTTGTTAATTAATTGCACTATGCTTTATTTTCCATGTCCTCTAGCGGAAAAACGGGTAATTATAGAATTATTCAAATAACCTACATCGATTGAAAATATTCCGCTCTACAACTCTTAAAAGAAGCAATTTTTACCCAAAATGCATTATTTTCGCTAAAAATGCAAAAACCCATTGAAAAGCGCAAAAATTGATATATACATTTTCAATTTGCATTTTTAGGGAAAACTATGCTTTTTTGGCAAAAATTAAGAGTTGTAGAGCGGAACATTTTCAATCGATATGGGCCATTTTGATTTCCCTATAATTTCCCGTATTTCCGCTAGAGGGTGGGAAAATAAAGTATAGTGCAATTTATTAATAAACAATTTGAAAAGAAAACGCTAAAATGTACATACGGTTACGATTTTCCGCGCTCTGGCGGGTAATGCACGCATTATCTTAAAAGTTGAAAGATCTATGTCGATTGGAAATTTTTCGCTCTACAACTTTGGTCTCTTATAATGTTTCCTGGAAATGCATAGTTTTGGCTGAAAATCCACAAATCAGCAGAAGGTGACAAAACAAATATGTTTTTATTGATAAATCTCAAGAATCCCTAATATTTTGTAATACAAACTGTATATCATTAGAAAGCTTATTAAAAATACCATAGATTGGTGGCAACTTATATAGGGTGTTCCATTTGAAAAAAAAATTGTTATCCATTGTTTTGCGTATGTTGACACCCTGTATAGCACTGTGAATAAAAGAGAACCAAAGCCGATGTATATTATTCTCTATCATGTGGAAAATTTTCTAGTGTATAAATAATGATGCTATCTTTGCTAGGAACGCTTCTGCAATGTTTTCAATGTGTACATGTTTTTGCCACAAACCAACTAACTAACCAACCGTCCATAATAGAGCCATACTATCTTATACTATTTTTATCAGCTTCTCAAGAGGGTTGAAAATATAGTATAAAATATAGGGTGTTCCATTTAAAAAAACATAACTTTGTTCTGTTATGTATATTGGGACACCCTGTACAAAAACATACATATTTTTAAAACATGTAGACTAAGTGTGAGTACCAGTTCAAGAAAACTAGAAGTCGATATCTCAAATAGCAAATAAGTTATGGGGCTTTTACAGATCCCTGGGTCACGCGGTATATATATATATATATATATATATATATATATATATGAACAATATAGAGCTAGGCAGATTTGAGCTTACATTTACATATTAACAAGTCAATTATGGGTACCTGAACTTTAATATGATCCGTAGAAATAGTTTCTACTTTGAAAATATTGTGGATGGCAATTAATACTCCACCACCTTTTGATTTGCCGCTTAATATAGGATCGCGATCAGTTCTGAAAACTATATAAGAGTCATTAAACAATTCACTATTTTTTACACTAGGGGTCAACCAGGTTTCAGTAAGGAGTACAATATCATGATCACAAACACTAACATTATTGTAAAAAGATTCTGTTTTTGTATTCAATCCTCGGACGTTCTGGTAGTAAGCTGTGATGTTTCCATTGGGCACGGACTCTCATGTGGTATAACAACCCGAGGTACACCGCTAATGAATTTGATGGTCAGGTTTACTTCGCCTTTACGTCGTCTTTCTTCCAGCTGAGTTCGCGCTTCATTGAGTATTTTACTCTGCATCGGAGTACGGTCGGGTCCCACTCGAATCGTGTTTAAATTCAAATTTTTGCAAATCTTGATAAAGGTACATGCCTTATCTTTGTCGTTAAAGCGAAGCTTAATTGGCCTCGGTTGTTCCCCAATTTTACCAATTCTAAACAATGAGGACTTCGGAAGAGCAGTAACAGCATTATTAGTATCACCCAGGGCACGTTTCAAGTATTCAAGGTCTTCGCACTGCCTTGATTTTGGATCGGGATTACGTGATTCTGGCACGTTAAAGATCATAACGTTGCTTGCCCTTTTTAACCTATCTTCAACCTCAAGAATAATATTTGCAGTCGAGCATTGTGAATTATTTTTGCTTAGAGCAGCAATATCCGCTTTAAGGACTGCATTTTCAGCTTTTAATGCGGTAACTTGTTCTGAAAGATACGCAAGTGCCCCTGTACAAGTGCTTACTTGCTATTTAATTTCTTCGGAAAAGGGCAAGAAGTAGCTCTTAAATGCATCATCAATCGCGGAAATGATTTCAGATTTAGGACTAACGTCTTGGCTTGGTTAGAAGTAGAATTGGATGGCATATTCCATAATCGACTACAGGACGAGCAAATCCATTTACCTTCACTAGATTTTAGACAATGTTTTATTTTATTTGGTACGATGAATTGATTACAGAGCACACAATTAGGCATGTTAAACAAATTTTGTAACACGGGACAATATATATACAAGGATACTCGCTTCACACTGCAGGGCCAATTACAGTGACTAACTAAATATAAAACAAGACATGAGGGCCGCGGAAAGGTAAATAAACAAATGATTTGAAAATTGACGGGTTAACATTAACAAAATTTGTAGAAAATTCCGTTTAGGTGATACGCCCCTGGCAAATCACCTGTGTGTGTGTATACGCTCGCAGCGCCAAACAGCTGATCCGACTCTTCGTCGCTAAGAGATTTTTATAATCAAATTACTCACCGATACTTAATCGTTATGCACAAACTAACTCTTGTATCGAGACGAGCGTTCTTGGTTACTGGTATGAAGACCAAGTAAATTAATTTAAACAACACCAAATACAAAGAAATCACTTCACGAAAATTTGGATTACTGTCACACCGTTCGTTTCAAGTGAACGTTGATCATACATCATATCTTGGAAAAGATGTCCTGCTCAAACAAACTACTAATAGCTCCAGCCGCCTCGCTCTTCTCCGCACCGGCGTTTTCCTCAATGACGTGAAAGTGGCCGCAGTAAGAGAGATGGCCCATATCCTGCAGAGACAGCCATCATCTCGGCAGCCCCTTCTGCCGTCTGTCGCAAATCCGTTGTGAGGCGTCCCAATATCCTTACGCCTGTGGTCAACGAGGCGCTAGAATGAGCAACATAGCGCATAGACTTTGGAAAACTCATGGATAGCCAAAGCTACAAAGACTGCGGACAGTTTGCTTGACGGCAATCTAACAGAGCAAAATTAATAGGCGAGCAGTTTGCTGGTGGTGCGGCGAGGTAAAAGCAGCTAGGATGAAAGCCAATCCAGCCCATCGCAATGTGACATATGCAATAGTAAAAGGGTTGCTAATCTGATAGCCAGAAGCTAATATGAGACTCGACATCGCTTCTGAAGAGTTTAAATAAAAAAAAATCTCTTGGATAAAATCTACAGGTTGCTACGCAAGAAAATAGAAGTTAGAACGCATGAGCCGGACGAAGCGAGGAGCTTAATACGTGCTCTGTTTCCAAACGGGAATAGGAAAACTCAGAATCCACCAGACATCTTACTCTTTGCAGAGAATGATGAAGAAAATCCCGAATAGCATACCTGGAAGAGGGCCAGGTTGGCGATTATTACAAAGGCGAAAAAGCCAGCATCGGATTCGAGTGCATGGCAGACTGTATCGCGAAGCTACTGAAAATAATATTGTAGGCTGTTCTCCATCCTCCTGTACAAAGAGGATGCCAACCTTCATCGCATGGAACTAGCCGCGGCCGATAGATGCAGCTACTGCGGGTGTCGGAAATGTGCTGAGGTTCAAGTGCGTGGACTGAATAAATGCCATAATACAATTCGCATGCTCACAAACTCCAGGATACGCACCTTTAGCATCACCATAGGCGATAGGTGTGTGCTTCAGAAAGCCGTCAACGATTTGTTGTTACAACAACTACGATTGTTTAATCAGAGATATGCAGTTAATTAAACGATACAACTTGTAGGTGTTATCATAACATATTGTTAATAGTAAAAATAAGCTTGCCTATTCAAGATGGATATAGACATAGTCATAGGTAGAAACACATTAATATGGTATAATTCACCGGTGCGCACCAGGTTTGGCTAATGTTATTTTTATGAACATCCGATTAATCACTATTAGCTGTATTATGAAAATTTGGTTCAGAAAGTCTCAAAGAATGCGTAGGTATGAGTCGTTGCAAAAAAATAAACGGGGGACCCAGGGATCTGTAAAAGCCCCATAACTTATTTGCTATTTGAGATATCAACTTCTGTTTACATAAACTGTTACCCACACTCATTATACATATTTTAAAAACATAGGTTTTTGTACAGGGTGTCCCAGTATAAATAACAGATCAAAGTTATGTTTTTTTAAATGGATTATAAATGGAATATAAAATATGTTCTATTTAAAAAAACATAACTTTGTTCTGTTATTTATACTGGGACACTCTTTACAAAAACATATTTATTTTTAAAACATGTAGAATAGGTGTGGGTACTAGGTTATGAAAAATAGAAGTCGACAGCTTTTACAGATCCCTAGGTCACCCGGTATAACCATGGTACGAACTATTAGTACTCCAGTGTTATGTGTGATTTTGTGGCGTAAACATCAGACTTGGTCTTATCTTAACGTTATCCGTTGATCGATCCAATTCATCCGCCGGTTGACCCCAGTTAGTGATCCATGCCTTGACGTGTCACTGGGGCTCAACTAAGAATAACGATTGTGCAACTGTTTAATCGACCTTCTGGGTGCTAATCGATTAGATGCCTTGCCAGGGACCCCTGTGCCTTCGCCTATCCATCTCAAATGGTCCAGAAAGTAGTTGATAAAGTCGGTCATAAGGTCACCTTAGTACAGGCCAGGCCTTTTAGGATGGCGAGAGACTTGGGTGCGCAGCAGTGTCGTACTGTCGCTAAATTTAAAAATCCTCAGTGGCGGCAAACCATTATAACCATTTACGTGGTAGATAATAATAATAATAATAAAAGCTTTATTCACTATGCCACAATATACATGCTGTACACAAAAAAGAAGTAGTATTTACATGTTGTGGGTGCGAACGTCAATATATAATACAATAAAGATACATCATACATACGTGATTAAAATAGTAAATCAATGGTAAACCAATTTTATGTTCAAGATATATTTTATTTATATTCATTTCATTACTAATCAACACAATGACCAAAAAATGATTCCCTTCTCCCCTACGTACGCTAATACATGTGTATCTCTGTTGCAGAACCCAACTGTCACCTCTACCAGCTCCACCGGTAATCGTAGTTAACATCCCTCGAAACTTATGCGTGTCATTGGTTGCATATGATCAAGGGGCATCGTGTGCACAGAATGAAAGGATTTTTTTCCATGATTCTGACAGTGAAATCAGAATAAATCTATCTAATTAGTGGTTGTATGGAGAAAGTCGTTAAAATGTTGCGATTGATGAGAGTTATGAAAACGATATTACGAACGATATACAGAGGGAAATTTCCAGAATTTAAAAAAACGCGATTTTAATTTTTGGAATTTTACACCTGCCAAATGCGTAGTCCGATTTTAATTATTTAAACGTCAAAATATGGCGAATTTACTGTTATTTTAAAACGGATTACAATATTTTCTCGTGAAATTAACACGAAATGCAAAATTGCAGTTTTTAAATTTCCAAGATTTTGATTTTTTTTAAATTGTACTCCTGCCGCACGCATTGTTTAATTGTGATGATTTAAACTTCAAAACATGACAAATTTTATGTAATTTTATTACGGGTTACGAAATTTTCTCTTGACATTAACACAAAATGCAAAAATGGATTTTTTTTAATTTTCAACATTTTAACTTTTGAACCGAGGACGAGATTTGTAAAATTCTTTCGGCAAAGTCTTATATTCATCCGGAAGATGTAGAAAAAATGTCTCGACTGATGGAAAAAGAATATTACTCAGTAGAGTAGATTATATCAATTGCAAATGATTTTGTTCTTACTTTCGGTGACGTATTCAATTAGCTGTAGAATTTGATTTTGTTGTGATGTACTTTGTTATAATTTGTTATTATGTACTATATCTAAATTTGAATAAAATTTAAAAAAAGAACCAAAAAATTAAATTTGTTCAATTGTTTTTCGGGCTTCATAGGATAACTCTTCAACGTATGGCAAATTCTTCAGGCAAAGTGTTGTACTCGTCGAATGGATGCAGATAAGACCAAAAAATTAAATGTTTCCTTCAAATGATTTCCGGTTTTTGAGGATAACTCTTGAACGGATGATCGAATTTGGGAAATTCTTCCAGCGAAATCGAATAGATGCAGTTAAGACCAAAAAATTAAATTTGTCATTTAATTATTTTCTGGTCTTTAAGGACAACTCTTGAACGGATAAACATTTATTGAAAAATCTTTCAACAAAGTATGTGTATATAAAAAAAATAATTGCTCAATAGTTTTGAGAAGATAGCTCTTTAACAAAATGGTCGATTTTAAAAATTCCTCCTGAAAAGTATTTCTACTCATCGAATAAATATACAGGACCAAAAAATCATTTATTGAAGATAACTTGTGAACGGATGACCAAATTTGTTGTACTGTAGTGCTGTATTCGCCGAATAGATTTTTAGAAATTTGTAGTTTTTTGAGGATAATTCTTAAACGAAAGGAAAGATTTTGCAAATTCTTTAAGATAAGGTAAGAGTTGGTCTTTTGCATTTTATTTACAATGCGAGACACGTCAAAATAAAGAGTAACTTAGGTCAACTAACAAACCAATACCCAAAAATAAACTAAATAAAATAACTTACAACTCCAAATTTTTAATTTTTTTCCTTTCGGTAGTAATTAAAGAGATATAGATAAGATAAAAAATAAATTTTCGTTTTTTAACCAAAAATAAGTTTTAAATTCTTAAATTCCACTATAGTGGCTTTCGCGGATGCGATTTTCAAATTGAACTCTGCCGTACAGAGAAACAGCGCGGGCTATTTTTCGTTTTTTTTTCGTTTTAGTGCTTCTTCTGATCGATGTTTCTTTCATAAAAAATGAGAAGGTAAGATATATTGTGTGTGCTAAATGGCTCTACCGTCAAAATTTTCCTAGAGCCGCCACTGCTCCGGGCACAAGTTTAAGTATTATTTTTTTAGAGCAAAACTACTTCATCTTATCTGTAAAAATTGGGCTTTTCACTGTTGTATTAATCATTTTAAAATACTAATAGCTCACGAAGATATAACAGTACAAAACTATTTGTACTATTTGTATTTCTTTTTATTTGTGAGACTAACAGAAACTGAGACAAGCAAAATTTCTTTTGATGTAAATCGTTCGTACAACTGATGGAAACGCCGAAAAACGATTAAATTTAATTTTTCATCAAAAATTTATTTTTGTATTTTTTTAATTTTAGAATCCCATTCTGAACACTATTTGGTTATAAAAATTATTTGTGAGACTTACAGAAACTGAGACAAGCAAAATTTCTTTTGATGTAAATCGTTCGTACAACTGATGGAAACGCCGAAAAACGATTAAATTTAATTTTTCTTCAAAAATTTATTTTTGTATTTTTTCAAGTCTAGAATCACATTCTAAACACTATTTGTTCATTAAAATTATTTGTGAGACTTACAGAAACTGAAAACGATTAAATTTATATTTTCTTCAAAAATTTATTTTTGTATTTTTTGAATTCTAGAATCCCATTCTGAACACTATTTGATTATAAAAATGATTTGTGAGACTTACAAAAACTGAGACAAGCAAAATTTCTTTTGATGTAAATCGTTCGTACAACTGCTGGAAACGCCGAAAAACGATTAAATTTAATTTTTCATCAAAAATTTATTTTTGTATTTTTTTAAGTTTAGAATCCCATTCTGAACACTATTTGGTTATAAAAATTATTTGTGAGACTTACAGAAACTGAAAACGATTAAATTTATATTTTCTTCAAAAATTTATTTTTGTATTTTTTCAAGTCTAGAATCACATTCTGAACACTATTTGGTTATAAAAATTATTTGTGAGACTTACAGACACTGAGACAAGCAAAATTTCTTTTGATGTAAATCGTTCGTACAACTGCTGGAAACGCCGAAAAACGATTAAATTTAATTTTTCTTCAAAAATTTATTTTTGTATTTTTTCAAGTCTAGAATCACATTCTAAACACTATTTGGTAATAAAAATTATTTGTGAGACTTACAGAAACTGAAAACGATTAAATTTATATTTTCTTCAAAAATTTATTCTTGTATTTTTTCAAGTCTAGAATCCCATTCTGAACACTATTTGGTAATAAAAATTATTTGTGAGACTTACAGAAACTGAGACAAGCAAAATTTCTTTTGATGTAAATCGTTCGTACAACTGATGGAAACGCCGAAAAACGATTAAATTTAATTTTTTTCCAAAAATTTATTTTTGTATTTTTTCAAGTCTAGAATCCCATTCTGAACACTATTTGGTTATAAAAATTATTTGTGAGACTTACAGAAACTGAAAACAATTAAATTTATATTTTCTTCAAAAATTTATTTTTGTATTTTTTCAAATCTAGAATCACATTCTAAACACTATTTGTTCATAAAAATTATTTGTGAGACTTACAGAAACTGAAAACGATTAAATTTATATTTTCTTCAAAAATTTATTTTTGTATTTTTTCAAGTCTAGAATCCCATTCTGAACACTATTTGGTTATAAAAATTATTTGTGAGACTTACAGAAACTGAGACAAGCAAAATTTCTTTTGATGTAAATCGTTCGTACAACTGCTGGAAACGCCGAAAAACGATTAAATTTAATTTATTTTCAAAAATTTATTTTTGTATTTTTTCAAGTCTAGAATCACATTCTAAACACTATTTTTTCATAAAAATTATTTGTGAGACTTACAGAAACTGAAAACGATTAAATTTATATTTTCTTCAAAAATTTATTTTTGTATTTTTTCAAGTCTAGAATCCCATTCTGAACACTATTTGGTTATAAAAATTATTTGTGAGACTTACAGAAACTGAGACAAGCAAAATTTCTTTTGATGTAAATCGTTCGTACAACTGCTGGAAACGCCGAAAAACGATTAAATTTAATTTATTTTCAAAAATTTATTTTTGTATTTTTTCAAGTCTAGAATCACATTCTAAACACTATTTGTTCATAAAAATTATTTGTGAGACTTACAGAAACTGAAAACGATTAAATTTATATTTTCTTCAAAAATGTATTTCTGTATTTTTTCAATTCTAGAATCCCATTCTGAACACTATTTGGTTATAAAATTTATTTGTGAGACTTACAGAAACTGAGGCGTGCAAAATTTCTTTTGACGTAATTCGTGCATTATTTTGTGCATTATTATATTAAGTGGCTCTACCATCCAAATGTTCCACGAGCCGCCACTGCATACACCTGTTCCATGAAATCTCCTTATCCTTTTCCAACGTTTTAAAGCGTTGGAAAAATTTACCGGTTATATTATTTGTTTGAAATATGGAATATCGGAAATTTGGATAGGATAAGGTTTTGTTTTCCGCCTTATCAAATGAATTATCAATACATTACTTTATTTCTAAAGGTAGTTATCTTTCTTTATTTATTGTTCATCTGCCACTACCATTTTTTGTAATAAAATCAATTATGTGTAATTTACTTACAGTACTAAACTCTTAATCCGCCAATAGTGACCTACTGGTCTGTGAGACCGGGTGTGTCGAATAACTTTACTCTCCGTTATTGTTTTTTGTCGCAATTTCGAGTAGCTGCCTCATTGCAGAGTTTAAATTGATTAAATATTTTTGTTTTATTGTCAAAGAGCACAAATTAAAAAAAAAATATGAACTATTAGTAAGGGGGCCGTGGTGGCCCAGTGAGTAGAGATCCTGCTTACGGGCCTCGTGGTCGTGGGTTCGAATCCCATCCGCGCGGTCACTTTTTCGGAACGAAAATTGGCAGTGGATGCTTAGTGTATGTCCGTTTCATCATTATAAATGATTATTAGACAAATTGTCGGTTGTGGCAGAACTATTAGTATGAGTGATGAGACCTGAAAGGTCGTAACCGGTCTGTAGGTGTTCTGATGGGGGAACAATATTTAATGTTCACATTATTATTGTTATATTTGCCGCCGCTGGCAATATCCATATCTTGTCGGTGTAAAAGCCACCCGGATTTGGTTCAGCACAGCATTCAGGCAATAGATTCCGCCACTTTGGCGTATTAGTAACATGTTTCGAAAAATCTCGGTGCGTGAGACCGGCGTCACCATTAAATTTGCGTCACCAATGGCGGGTTAATATTTAAGCTATACTTATACGTTGCACAGGAAGAAGATAGGTTACATTTACCAGTGAGGGGCGAGTAGTTATTTTAAAAATACATGTTTACGATAACTTTGTCTGCCAATATTAGATCTCCTTTGTTTGAAAACATTCAAATTGTTCCTTACGATTTTTCTCTCCCTCTTACACCTACCACAAAACCCTACACAAAATGTAGATTCTACCGATGAAGCATAAATAATTTCCAAAATAAAGAACGCAAACCCAAGCAAATATCCAATGATCAACAAGGAAAACGCGCCCACAATTTGAGCAAGTGTTAAAGCAATTGCATCACTCTCATTTTCATCATCGCCATTATCTTCATCACTCTCTCCGTTGTTATCATTATCTTTTCTAATTTTACCCAAATAATCTCTGCTCCATTTGTTGACAAGGCCCGAATGCAGCAAACCATTGATGATTTTATTGAAGGATGTTTGTAGAGGGAAACCATTCGAAAAGACCAACCTTATGCGGCCGTAAGATATCACCGTAGGTACTACGTGCAGCTTTGAGGTTAGATCGGTATTTGTGATTTCCTTGTACTGTATCGCTTGTAAATATTTAACATACAATTCACTTAAAACGGTAATCGTGTCTCGATTTTGACCCACAGCTCTTAACCAAGATAGCAAGGATCGGTTAGTTCCTGTTTGGAAAGCGTTGTAAATCCGCATTGATTTTGGATTGTTTGGATTGTTAAATTGGCGTTTGAAATACGGCATTCCGCCAATGGCAAGGCCTGAATTTAGGACTTCATCTTCGGAACTAATGCCATCCTCATCAATTTCACGCGTGAGGACATCTATTAAACCGCTTTGGTAGGAGCATCCAACTATGATATTAAATAATGCTAATGATATAAACAAAATGCGTGTAGTTGGCATTTTAGGTGGTTTCTTAACAGTTGTCCCTATCATTAGTTGCAACGACATTACCATCCCTGCTCCAATGAACTTCATATAATTGTACTCATCTCTATATGCCTTAGCAGCTGAATAAAGAAGGATGCCGAAAAGAGCTAGTGTAAATAATAATACCAACCATAACGATAAGGTGAATATGATTGTAATAACTTTCCATTGAGGTACTGAGTCCGCTTCAGGTACCACCCACACAATCTTTTGACTGAAATAGTCGTTGCTAAATTCAAAATCCGCCATCGTTTCATCAGTTTGGGTAATGCAACCAACTCCAAAGATGAAAGGTTCGTCATAAATAATTTTCAAAAACCCAGTAGTCTTATTTCCCCTAACGCCATCGGTGTCATGAACAGTGACTTTAAACGTTATGTTTAAGCGTGTTGCAAATTCTTTGATTATCAACATTTCCACTCCTTGTTTTTGATTTAAAACAAAAGGAGGCATTCTTAACGCTTCCACTGCCATCGAACAATTCTTTAAGTTCGCGAAATCAGTGTTCGCTAGGTAATTATTCCGTGAATAAATTCCATGTTTGCATTCGTTCATCAAAAGAACTTCTGGAGAATGGGCGCAATGTTTATTACTTTGTCGACCGATTAAATCAATTCCGTAAAGGTGGCAGGTATCTAAACTCGCCGGGGTTAAAACTACAGATCTATAAGCAGTTGATCTATAAAGCTCCAGCAATAATTCCGTCGCGATTTCTTTAGGACTGGATGACAATCGAAAATAGTATATGAAGAAAATAGCTCTTACGTTGTAATTCAGCATGCGGCTCAGTTTTTTTATAGTGGTATTAAGAGCTTTCGCATTATCGGTGATTACGATGTAAAAGTCCACTGGATATTTAGGGTATTTGCAATTTTTTTTCTGTTCAGGATGTTTGCTCACACATTCGTTGGTAGTTGTGGATATATTTTTCATTAGATCATTACAGACCTCTAAACTCCAGTTACCGTTTGAATTCAGGGTGATTAATAGTGAGGACGTTATTTCGTCACCTGGTGCTTTTTTGTCGTCATCGAATACCACCATGATTAATGTATTGTGTTCTAACAAATTATTGAGCGCCTTCAAGATGCATTGAACGGCCAAATGTTGCCGGTTGTAGGGAGGTGGAATCATGTCTAGAGTAGCAACCAGAGCGATGGAAATTAGTTGCATCCACCACCACATTCTGTTTTGTTATGATATTTGCGTGGTGGTGATAGAAGTTGAAAGATTATATTAATACGAGTTGATTAATGGATGTGATAATGTGTTATTTTAGTACAGAAACATTATTTCCCAATTAGGGTATAAATTTTGGGGCACGTTTATATTGACAATTCTGTACTTCGTTGTTCCCCAAGGTTTTCTTGCGGAATTGATATTTCCAGTAACTCATGTCGCGTTTTAATTATTTTCCCAACCAAACGCATACCGCATCAGAAAATGGTAACGTTGTGAAAATATTTAATAATTGATTGTTAAAAATGAAATGCCATCAATGTTTTTTGTGTTTGAGCCCTTCACGATAGATTTTATTTACGAAAATGTAACATATTTATAAAGTGGAGATGCAAATTAAAAATATAAATAATATACTCGATTGTGGCAGAATGCTTCAGTTTATCCTGTATTTATCCCTAACTCGCATTGCGTTCAAAATTCTTCCTTAAAAAAGTCATAGATTAAAACAATTTTCAAAAATTGTTGTATTTACAAAAACCAAATTGATTTTGAATAAGCGGTACTTCGGCCATTGAGGATGATTTTTTATGGAATTTTTCCTGCGTTTTTATATTTTTTTCTGCGATGTTTTTGTTCAGGTGCTCAAAAAATTAAAACAACAATTTTTAAAAATCCATATCTCTATTGAAAATTATTGAATTTACAAAAAACTAAACTAATTTTGAATAAGCGGTACTTCGGCCATTGAGGGTAAGTTTTATAGAATTATGCCTGTGTTTTTTATATTTTTTCAACGATGTTTTTGTTCAGGTGCTTAAAAAATTAAAACATTTTTTTTCAAAAACCCATATCTCTATTGAAAATTATTGAATTTACAAAAACCAAATTAATTTTGAATAAGCAATACTTCTGCCATTCAGGATGATTTTTTATGGAATTTTTCCTGCTCTTTTTATATTTTTTTCTATGATGTTTTTGTTCAGGTGCTCAAAAAATTAAAACAAGAATTTTCAAAAATCCATATCTCTATTGAAAATGGTTGAATTTACAAAAACCAAATCGATTTGGAATAAGCCATACTTTAGTCATTGAGGATGATTTTTTATGGAATTTTTCCTGCTCTTTTTATATTTGTTTCTGCGATGTTTTTGTTCTGGTGCTCAAAAAATTAAAACAATAATTTTTAAAAATCCATATCTCTATTGAAAATTGTTGAATTTACAAAAACCAAATTAATTTTGAATAAACGAGACTTCGGCCATTAAAGATGATTTTTTATGGAATTTATCCTGTGCTTTTATATTTTTTCTGCGATGTTTTTGTTCAGGTGCACAAAAAATCAAAACAATTTTCAAAAATCCGTATCTCTATTGAAAATGGTTGAATTTACAAAAACTAAATCGATTTTGAATAAGCGATACTTCGGCCATTGAGGATGATTTTTTATGGAATTTATCCTGTGTTTTTTATATTTTTTCTACGATGATTTTGTTCAGGTGCTTAAAAAATTAAAATATTTTTTTTTTAATCTATATCTCTATTAAAAATTGTTAAATTTACATAAACCAAATTTATTTTGAATAAGCGATACTTCGGCCATTGAGAATGATTTTTATTGAATTTATCCTGCGTTTTTTATATTTTTTTCTATGATGTTTTTGTTCTGGTGCTCAAAAAATTAAAACAACAATTTTCAAAAATCCATATCTCTATTAAAAATGATTGAATTTACAAAAACCAAATTAATTTTGAATAAGCGATCCTTCGGCCATTGAGGGTGATGTTTAATTTAATTTTTCCTGCTCTTTTTATATTTTTTCTGAGATGTTTTTGTTCAGGTGCTCAAAAAATAAAACAACAATTTTCAAAAATCCATATCTCTTTTGAAAATTGTTGAATTTACAAAAACCAAATTGATTTTGAATAAGCGATACTTCGGCCATTGAGGATGATTTTTTATGGAATTTTTCCTGCTGTTTTTATATTTTTTGCGATGTTTTTGTTCTGGTGCTCAAAAAATTAAACCAACAATTTTCAAAAATCCATATCTCTATTGAAAATTGTTGAATTTACAAAAACCAAATTGATTTTGAATAAGCGATACTTCGACCATTGAGGATGATTTTTTATGAAATTTTTCCTGCTCTTTTTATATTTTTTTGCGATGTTTTTGTTCTGGTGCTCAAAAAATTAAACCAACAATTTTCAAAAATCCATATCTCTATTGAAAATTGTTGAATTTACAAAAACCAAATTAATTTCGAATAAGCAATACTTCGGCATTGAGGATGTTTTTTTATGGAATTTTTCCTGCGTTTTTTATATTTTTTTCTGCAATGTTTTTGTTCAGGTGCTCAAAAAATTAAAACAACAATTTTCAAAAATCCATATCTCTATTAAAAATGGTTGAATTTACAAAAACCAAATTGATTTTGAATAAGCGATCCTTCGGCCATTGAGGGTGATGTTTAATTTAATTTTTCCTGCTCTTTTTATATTTTTTCTGAGATGTTTTTGTTCAGGTGCTCAAAAAATAAAACAACAATTTTCAAAAATCCATATCTCTATTGAAAATTGTTGAATTTACAAAAACCAAATTGATTTTGAATAAGCGATACTTCGGCCATTGAGGATGATTTTTTATGGAATTTTTCCTGCTCTTTTTATATTTTTTTGCGATGTTTTTGTTCTGGTGCTCAAAAAATTAAACCAACAATTTTCAAAAATCCATATCTCTATTGAAAATTGTTGAATTTACAAAAACCAAATTAATTTAGAATAAGCAATACTTCGGCATTGAGGATGTTTTTTTATGGAATTTTTCCTGCGTTTTTTATATTTTTTTCTGCAATGTTTTTGTTCAGGTGCTCAAAAAATTCAAACAACAATTTTCAAAAATCCATATCTCTATTGAAAATTGTTGAATTTACAAAAATCAAATTGATTTTGAATAAGCGTTACTTCGGCCATTGAGGATGATTTTTAATGGAATTTTTCCTGCGGTTTTTATATTTTTTTCTGCGATGTTTTTGTTCCGGTGCTTAAAAAAATAAAACAACAATTTTCAAAAATTCTTATCTCTATTGAAAAAAATTTACTAAAAATGTGTGATGTAGAATTATTATCCTGTAATAATCGGCCACAAATATTTAAAATTACCATAGAGCCTTATGAGAAGCGAATGCCGAGACACCGACTAATTCGAACGAATAAATCTTGGTTCGTGAATACGGCAGATAGTTATGAATGGCAACATAGAATTCTACAAGAATGTAGCTACAAACTTTTGTAATATCATCTATATCTGTTTGCTGAGACCGCGCCTAAAAAATCCCAAAATTGACCGCAATTTCTGGCCAACTTACGAGTGCCAAATCTGATGGCGCGAAACGAGAAAACGGCAAGTACGATTTGGCTAAAAATTTAACCACGTATTCCGCGTTCTTTTGTGAACATTTTGATATAGATTACAAGTCATTTGGCCATTTCATAATTTTCATCCATTTTTCGTACAGAAAAAATTAGGTAAAATTTTGGGTCCCAGAAAATTCAGAAAAAATTCATAGCGGTTTTTAATGATGGGAAAAGGCGTGTAGAGTAATTATTTTCCCAATAAAAAAAATTTATAACATTTTTTTCCAACCAAAAATTAACATGAGGCCTTACGGGAAGCGAATAACGAGACCCTGCAGATTGAGGCTGACGGACAGCGGTTTGTTCAAACAAACGAATTTCGGTTCGTGGATAAGGTAGATGGTTGGAAATAAAAGTAATGGATTCTAGAAGAATGCAGCTATAAATTAATGTCATATCGTCCATAACTGTTTCGTGAGACCGCGTCAAAAAATTCCCAAAATCGACCGAAATTTCTGGCCAACTTACGAATGTCAAATCTGATAGCGCGAAGCGAGAAAACGGCAAGTACGATTTGGTTAAAAATTTAACCACGTATTCCCCGTTCTTTTTTGAACACTTTGATGTAATTACAAGTCATTTGGCCATTTCATGATTTTCGTCCATTTTTCGAACCATTAGTCAGGAAAAAATGAGGTAAAATGTTGGGCCCCTGAAAATTCTGAAAATATTCATAGCGGTTTTTAATGATGGGAAAATACGTGTAGAGTAATTATTTTCCCAAAAAAAATTTGTCTACATTTTTTCAACGACTAAAAATTAACATTGAGCCTTATCAGAAGCGAATACCGAGACCCTGCAGATTGACGCTATCGGACACCGACTAATTCGAACGAATAAATCTCGGTTCGTGAATACGGCAGATAGTTATGAATAGAAACAAAGAATTCTACAAGAATGTAGCTAAAAACTTGTGTAATATCATCCATATCTGTTATGTGAGACCGCGCCAAAAAAATCCCAAACTTGACCGAAATTTCTCGCCAACTTACGAGTGCCCAATTTGAGAGCGCGAAACGAGAAAACAGCAACTACGGTTTAGCTAAAAATTTAACCACGTATTCCCCGTTCTTTTGTGAATATTTTAATGTACATTACAAGTCATTTGGCCATTTCATGATTTTCATCCATTTTTCGTACCATTAGTCAGGAAAAAAAATAGGTAAAATTTTGGGTCCCTGAAAATTCTGAAAAAATTCATAGCGGTTTCTAATGATGGGAAAAGGCGTGTAGAGTAAATATTTTCCCGAAAAAAAAAACATGTCATTTTTTACCTACCGAAAATTAACATGAGGCCTTACGGGAAGCGAACACCGAGACCCTGCAGATTGAGGCTGACGGACAGCAGTTTGTTCAAACAAACGAATTTGGGTTCGTGGATATGGTAGATGTTTGGAAATAAAAATAATGGATTCTAGAAGAATGCAGCTGTAAATTAATGTTATATCATCCATAACTGCCTCGTGAGACCGCGTCAAAAAATTCCCAAAATCCACCTAAATTTCTAGACAACTTTCGAGTGACCAATCTGAGAGGTGGACAGCAAGAAAACTACAAGTGCGATTCATCTGAAAATTTAACCACATATTGCCTGTTCTTTTGTGAACATTTTGATGTACATTACAAGTCATTTAGACATTTCATGATTTTCGCCCATTTTTCGCACCATTAGTCAGGAAAAAATGAAGTAAAATGTTTGGTCCCAGAAAATTCTGAAAAAATTCATAGCGGTTTCTAATGATGGGAAAAGGCGTGTAGAGTAATTATTTTCCCGAAAAAAGAAACTTATATCTTTTTTTACCAACCGAAAATTAACATGAGGCCTTACGGGAAGCGAATACCGAGACCCTGCAGATTGAGGCTGACGGACAGTGGTTTGTTCAAACAAACAAATTTCTGTTTGTGGATATGGTAGATGGTTGGAAATAAAAGTAATAGATTCTAGAAGAACGCAGCTATAAAATAATTTCATATCATCCATAACTGTCTGGTGAGACCGCGTCAAAAAAATCCCAAAATCGACCAAAATTTCTAGACAACATTCGAGTGACCAATCTGAGAGCTGGACAGCAAGAAAACTACAAGTACGATTCTGCTGAAAATTTAACCATGCATTGCCTGTTCTTTTGTGAATATTTTAATGTACATTACAAGTCATTTGGCCATTTCATGATTTTCGTCCATTTTTCGGACCATTAGTCAGGAAAAAATTAGGTAAAATGTTGGGTCCCAGAAAATTCTGAAAAAATTCATAGCGGTTTCTAATGATGGGAAAAAGCGTGTAGAGTAATTATTTTCCCGATAAAAAAAAATTTATATCATTTTTTTCCAACCAAAAATAAACATGAGGTCTCACGGAAAGCGAATACCGAGACCCTGCAGATTGAGTCTGATGGACAGCGGTTTATTCAAACAAACGAATTTCGTTTGAATGATTTATAAAATATAGTCTTATAAAAATACCACTAAATATGACGATTCTCACTTAGCAGTGAATTTGGCAGAGAATATGAAGACCTCTTTTCGTTCCTGTGATCCTGATACCAAATCGTAAAATTTTTGTTGAAAATTTTTGAATAATTTGGCAGACAAAATTCAGACCAAAATTCCTCTTTTCGTTTCTGCGATCCTGATACGAAATCGTAAAATTTGTTGAAAATTTTTGAATAATTTGGCAGACAAAATTCAGACCAAAATTCCTCTTTTCGTTTCTGCGATCCTGATACCAAATCGTAAAATTTGTTGAAAATTTTTGAATAATTTGGCAGACAAAATTCCTCTTTTCGTTTCTGCGATCCTGATACCAAATCGTAAAATTTGTTGAAAATTTTTGAATAATTTGGCAGACAAAATTCTGACCAAAATTCCTCTTTTCGTTTCTGCGATCCTGATACGAAATCGTAAAATTTGTTGAAAATTTTTGAATAATTTATCAGACAAAATTCAGACCAAAATTCCTCTTTTCGTTTCTGCGATCCTGATACGAAATCGTAAAATTTGTTGAAAATTTTTGAATAATTTGGCAGACAAAATCCAGACCAAAATTCCTCTTTTCGTTTCTGCGATCCTGATACCAAATCGTAAAATTTGTTGAAAATTTTTGAATAATTTGGCAGACAAAATTCAGACCAAAATTCCTCTTTTCGTTTCTGCGATCCTGATACCAAATCGTAAAATTTGTTGAAAATTTTTGAATAATTTGGCAGACAAAATTCCTCTTTTCGTTTCTGCGATCCTGATACCAAATCGTAAAATTTGTTGAAAATTTTTGAATAATTTGGCAGACAAAATTCAGACAAAAATTCCTCTTTTGACTACGTCTTTTCCAATTTTTTCGGCTAGCTATGTGCGCTTCAAAAATTTTCTATTCTCTGTTAACGTTAATGATTTTTTAGTTAATTAGTTTATAATAATTATGTTTATTTTTTATGGTTCCGAATGTTATTACTTATTTATTTTTTACTTTTATAATCATATTAGGTTGCTGTTTACATAATTAATTTATACTTAGTTAATGTACAAATGGGAAAACCCGTGAATAAATTATTATTATTATTATTATTATTATTATTATTATTATTATTATTTTCGTTTCTGCGATCCTGATACCAAATCGTAAAATTTGTTGAAAATTTTTGAATAATTTGGCAGACAAAATTCAGACCAAAATTCCTCTTTTCGTTTCTGCGATCCTGATCCGAAATCGTAAAATTTGTTGAAAATTTTTGAATAATTTGGCAGACAAAATTCAGACCAAAATTCCTCTTTTCGTTTCTGCGATCCTGATACGAAATCGTAAAATTTGTTGAAAATTTTTGAATAATTTGGCAGTCGAAATTCAGACCAAAATTCCTCTTTTCGTTTCTGCGATCCTGATACGAAATCGTAAAATTTGTTGAAAATTTTTGAATAATTTGGCAGACAAAATTCAGACCAAAATTCCTCTTTTCGTTTCTGCGATCCTGATACCAAATCGTAAAATATGTTGAAAATTTTGAAATAATTTGGCAGACAAAATTCAGACCAAAATTCCTCTTTTCGTTTCTGCGATCCTGATACCAAATCGTAAAATTTGTTGAAAATTTTTAAATAATTTGGCAGACAAAATTCAGACCAAAATTCCTCTTTTCGTTTCTGCGATCCTGATACGAAATCGTAAAATTTCTTGAAAATTTTTGAATAATTTGGCAGACAAAATTCAGACCAAAATTCCTCTTTTCGTTTCTGCGATCCTGATACCAAATCGTAAAATTTGTTGAAAATTTTTAAATAATTTGGCAGACAAAATTCAGACCATAATTCCTCTTTTCGTTTCTGCGATCCTGATACGAAATCGTAAAATTTCTTGAAAATTTTTGAATAATTTGGCAGACAAAATTCAGACCAAAATTCCTCTTTTCGTTTCTGCGATCCTGATACCAAATCGTAAAATTTCTTGAAAATTTTTGAATAATTTGGCAGACAAAATTCAGACCAAAATTCCTCTTTTCGTTTCTGCGATCCTGATACCAAATCGTAAAATTTGTTGAAAATTTTGAAATAATTTGGCAGACAAAATTCAGACCAAAATTCCTCTTTTCGTTTCTGCGATCCTGATACGAAATCGTAAAATTTCTTGAAAATTTTTGAATAATTTGGCAGACAAAATTCAGACCAAAATTCCTCTTTTCGTTTCTGCGATCCTGATACGGAATCGTAAAATTTGTTGAAAATTTTTGAATAATTTGGCAGACAAAATTCAGACCAAAATTCCTCTTTTCGTTTCTGCGATCCTGATACCAAATCGTAAAATTTCTTGAAAATTTTTGAATAATTTGGCAGACAAAATTCAGACCAAAATTCCTCTTTTCGTTTCTGCGATCCTGATACGAAATCGTAAAATTTCTTGAAAATTTTTGAATAATTTGGCAGACAAAATTCAGACCAAAATTCCTCTTTTCGTTTCTGCGATCCTGATACCAAATCGTAAAATTTCTTGAAAATTTTTGAATAATTTGGCAGACAAAATTCAGACCAAAATTCCTCTTTTCGTTTCTGCGATCCTGATACCAAATCGTAAAATTTGTTGAAAATTTTGAAATAATTTGGCAGACAAAATTCAGACCAAAATTCCTCTTTTCGTTTCTGCGATCCTGATACGAAATCGTAAAATTTCTTGAAAATTTTTGAATAATTTGGCAGACAAAATTCAGACCAAAATTCCTCTTTTCGTGTCTGCGATCCTGATACGAAATCGTAAAATTTGTTGAAAATTTTTAAATAATTTCGCAGACAAAATTCAGACCAAAATTCCTCTTTTCGTTTCTGCGATCCTGATACCAAATCGTAAAATTTGTTGAAAATTTTTAAATAATTTGGCAGACAAAATTCAGACCATAATTCCTCTTTTCGTTTCTGCGATCCTGATACGAAATCGTAAAATTTCTTGAAAATTTTTGAATAATTTGGCAGACAAAATTCAGACCAAAATTCCTCTTTTCGTTTCTGCGATCCTGATACCAAATCGTAAAATTTCTTGAAAATTTTTGAATAATTTGGCAGACAAAATTCAGACCAAAATTCCTCTTTTCGTTTCTGCGATCCTGATACCAAATCGTAAAATTTGTTGAAAATTTTGAAATAATTTGGCAGACAAAATTCAGACCAAAATTCCTCTTTTCGTTTCTGCGATCCTGATACGAAATCGTAAAATTTCTTGAAAATTTTTGAATAATTTGGCAGACAAAATTCAGACCAAAATTCCTCTTTTCGTTTCTGCGATCCTGATACGGAATCGTAAAATTTGTTGAAAATTTTTGAATAATTTGGCAGACAAAATTCAGACCAAAATTCCTCTTTTCGTTTCTGCGATCCTGATACCAAATCGTAAAATTTCTTGAAAATTTTTGAATAATTTGGCAGACAAAATTCAGACCAAAATTCCTCTTTTCGTTTCTGCGATCCTGATACGAAATCGTAAAATTTCTTGAAAATTTTTGAATAATTTGGCAGACAAAATTCAGACCAAAATTCCTCTTTTCGTTTCTGCGATCCTGATACCAAATCGTAAAATTTGTTGAAAATTTTTGAATAATTTGGCAGACAAAATTCAGACCAAAATTCCTCTTTTCGTTTCTGCGATCCTGATACCAAATCGTAAAATTTGTTGAAAATTTTGAAATAATTTGGCAGACAAAATTCAGACCAAAATTCCTCTTTTCGTTTCTGCGATCCTGATACGAAATCGTAAAATTTCTTGAAAATTTTTGAATAATTTGGCAGACAAAATTCAGACCAAAATTCCTCTTTTCGTTTCTGCGATCCTGATACGGAATCGTAAAATTTGTTGAAAATTTTTGAATAATTTGGCAGACAAAATTCAGACCAAAATTCCTCTTTTCGTTTCTGCGATCCTGATACCAAATCGTAAAATTTCTTGAAAATTTTTGAATAATTTGGCAGACAAAATTCAGACCAAAATTCCTCTTTTCGTTTCTGCGATCCTGATACGAAATCGTAAAATTTCTTGAAAATTTTTGAATAATTTGGCAGACAAAATTCAGACCAAAATTCCTCTTTTCGTTTCTGCGATCCTGATACGGAATCGTAAAATTTGTTGAAAATTTTTGAATAATTTGGCAGACAAAATTCAGACCAAAATTCCTCTTTTCGTTTCTGCGATCCTGATACGAAATCGTAAAATTTCTTGAAAATTTTTAAATAATTTGGCAGACAAAATTCAGACCAAAATTCCTCTTTTCGTTTCTGCGATCCTGATACCAAATCGTAAAATTTGATGAAAATTTTTAAATAATTTGGCAGTCGAAATTCAGACCAAAATTCCTCTTTTCGTTTCTGCGATCCTGATACGAAATCGTAAAATTTCTTGAAAATTTTTAAATAATTTGGCAGACAAAATTCAGACCAAAATTCCTCTTTTCGTTTCTGCGATCCTGATACCAAATCGTAAAATTTGATGAAAATTTTTAAATAATTTGGCAGTCGAAATTCAGACCAAAATTCCTCTTTTCGTTTCTGCGATCCTGATACCAAATCGTGAAATTTGATGAAAATTTTTAAATAATTTGGCAGACAAAATTCAGACCAAAATTCCTCTTTTCGTTTCTGCGATCCTGATACCAAATCGTAAAATTTGATGAAAATTTTTAAATAATTTGGCAGACAAAATTCAGACCAAAATTCCTCTTTTCGTTTCTGCGATCCTGATACCAAATCGTAAAATTTGATGAAAATTTTTAAATAATTTGGCAGACAAAATTCAGACCAAAATTCCTCTTTTCGTTTCTGCGATCCTGATACGAAATCGTAAAATTTCTTGAAAATTTTTGAATAATTTGGCAGACAAAATTCAGACCAAAATTCCTCTTTTCGTTTCTGCGATCCTGATACCAAATCGTAAAATTTGTTGAAAATTTTTAAATAATTTGGCAGACAAAATTCAGACCAAAATTCCTCTTTTCGTTTCTGCGATCCTGATACCAAATCGTAAAATTTGTTGAAAATTTTTAAATGATTTGGCAGTCGAAATTCAGACCAAAATTCCTCTTTTCGTTTCTGCGATCCTGATACCAAATCGTGAAATTTGATGAAAATTTTTAAATAATTTGGCAGACAAAATTCAGACCAAAATTCCTCTTTGCGTTTCTGCGATCCTGATACGAAATCGTAAAATTTCTTGAAAATTTTTGAATAATTTGGCAGTCGAAATTCAGACCAAAATTCCTCTTTTCGTTTCTGCGATCCTGATACGAAATCGTAAAATTTCTTGAAAATTTTTAAATAATTTGGCAGTCGAAATTCAGACCAAAATTCCTCTTTTCGTTTCTGCGATCCTGATACGAAATCGTAAAATTTCTTGAAAATTTTTGAATAATTTGGCAGACAAAATTCAGACCAAAATTCCTCTTTTCGTTTCTGCGATCCTGATACGGAATCGTAAAATTTGTTGAAAATTTTTGAATAATTTGGCAGACAAAATTCAGACCAAAATTCCTCTTTTCGTTTCTGCGATCCTGATACGAAATCGTAAAATTTCTTGAAAATTTTTGAATAATTTGGCAGACAAAATTCAGACCAAAATTCCTCTTTTCGTTTCTGCGATCCTGATACCAAATCGTAAAATTTGTTGAAAATTTTTAAATAATTTGGCAGACAAACTTCAGACCAAAATTCCTCTTTTCGTTTCTGCGATCCTGATACCAAATCGTAAAATTTGTTGAAAATTTTTAAATGATTTGGCAGTCGAAATTCAGACCAAAATTCCTCTTTTCGTTTCTGCGATCCTGATACCAAATCGTGAAATTTGATGAAAATTTTTAAATAATTTGGCAGACAAAATTCAGACCAAAATTCCTCTTTTCGTTTCTGCGATCCTGATACGAAATCGTAAAATTTCTTGAAAATTTTTGAATAATTTGGCAGTCGAAATTCAGACCAAAATTCCTCTTTTCGTTTCTGCGATCCTGATACGAAATCGTAAAATTTCTTGAAAATTTTTGAATAATTTGGCAGTCGAAATTCAGACCAAAATTCCTCTTTTCGTTTCTGCGATCCTGATACGAAATCGTAAAATTTCTTGAAAATTTTTGAATAATTTGGCAGACAAAATTCAGACCAAAATTCCTGTTTTCGTTTCTGCGATCCTGATACGAAATCGTAAAATTTGTTGAAAATTTTTGAATAATTTGGCAGACAAAATTCAGACCAAAATTCCTCTTTTCGTTTCTGCGATCCTGATATCAAATCGTAAAATTTGATGAAAATTTTAAAATAATTTCGCAGACAAAATTCAGACCAAAATTCCTCTTTTCGTTTCTGCGATCCTGATACGAAATCGTAAAATTTCTTGAAAATTTTGGAATAATTTGGCAGACAAAATTCAGACCAAAATTCCTCTTTTCGTTTCTGCGATCCTGATACCAAATCGTAAAATTTCTTGAAAATTTTTGAATAATTTGGCAGACAAAATTCAGACCAAAATTCCTCTTTTCGTTTCTGCGATCCTGATACCAAATCGTAAAATTTGATGAAAATTTTTAAATAATTTGGCAGTCGAAATTCAGACCAAAATTCCTCTTTTCGTTTCTGCGATCCTGATACGAAATCGTAAAATTTCTTGAAAATTTTTAAATAATTTGGCAGACAAAATTCAGACCAAAATTCCTCTTTTCGTTTCTGCGATCCTGATACCAAATCGTAAAATTTGATGAAAATTTTTAAATAATTTGGCAGTCGAAATTCAGACCAAAATTCCTCTTTTCGTTTCTGCGATCCTGATATCAAATCGTAAAATTTGATGAAAATTTTAAAATAATTTCGCAGACAAAATTCAGACCAAAATTCCTCTTTTCATTTCTGCGATCCTGATACGAAATCGTAAAATTTCTTGAAAATTTTGGAATAATTTGGCAGACAAAATTCAGACCAAAATTCCTCTTTTCGTTTCTGCGATCCTGATACGAAATCGTAAAATTTCTTGAAAATTTTTAAATGATTTGGTAGTCGAAATTCAGACCAAAATTCCTCTTTTCGTTTCTGCGATCCTGATATCAAATCGTAAAATTTGATGAAAATTTTAAAATAATTTCGCAGACAAAATTCAGACCAAAATTCCTCTTTTCGTTTCTGCGATCCTGATACGAAATCGTAAAATTTCTTGAAAATTTTGGAATAATTTGGCAGACAAAATTCAGACCAAAATTCCTCTTTTCGTTTCTGCGATCCTGATATCAAATCGTAAAATTTGATGAAAATTTTAAAATAATTTCGCAGACAAAATTCAGACCAAAATTCCTCTTTTCGTTTCTGCGATCCTGATACGAAATCGTAAAATTTGTTGAAAATTTTTAAATAATTTGGCAGTCGAAATTCAGACCAAAATTCCTCTTTGCGTTTCTGCGATCCTGATACGAAATCGTAAAATTTCTTGAAAATTTTTGAATAATTTGGCAGTCGAAATTCAGACCAAAATTCCTCTTTTCGTTTCTGCGATCCTGATACGAAATCGTAAAATTTCTTGAAAATTTTTGAATAATTTGGCAGTCGAAATTCAGACCAAAATTCCTCTTTTCGTTTCTGCGATCCTGATACGAAATCGTAAAATTTCTTGAAAATTTTTAAATAATTTGGCAGTCGAAATTCAGACCAAAATTCCTCTTTGCGTTTCTGCGATCCTGATACGAAATCGTAAAATTTCTTGAAAATTTTTGAATAATTTGGCAGTCGAAATTCAGACCAAAATTCCTCTTTTCGTTTCTGCGATCCTGATACGGAATCGTAAAATTTGATGAAAATTTTTAAATAATTTGGCAGACAAAATTCAGACCAAAATTCCTCTTTGCGTTTCTGCGATCCTGATACGAAATCGTAAAATTTCTTGAAAATTTTTGAATAATTTGGCAGTCGAAATTCAGACCAAAATTCCTCTTTTCGTTTCTGCGATCCTGATACGAAATCGTAAAATTTCTTGAAAATTTTTGAATAATTTGGCAGTCGAAATTCAGACCAAAATTCCTCTTTTCGTTTCTGCGATCCTGATACGAAATCGTAAAATTTCTTGAAAATTTTTAAATAATTTGGCAGTCGAAATTCAGACCAAAATTCCTCTTTGCGTTTCTGCGATCCTGATACGAAATCGTAAAATTTCTTGAAAATTTTTGAATAATTTGGCAGTCGAAATTCAGACCAAAATTCCTCTTTTCGTTTCTGCGATCCTGATACGAAATCGTAAAATTTCTTGAAAATTTTTAAATAATTTGGCAGTCGAAATTCAGACCAAAATTCCTCTTTGCGTTTCTGCGATCCTGATACGAAATCGTAAAATTTCTTGAAAATTTTTGAATAATTTGGCAGTCGAAATTCAGACCAAAATTCCTCTTTTCGTTTCTGCGATCCTGATACGGAATCGTAAAATTTGATGAAAATTTTTAAATAATTTGGCAGACAAAATTCAGACCAAAATTCCTCTTTGCGTTTCTGCGATCCTGATACGAAATCGTAAAATTTCTTGAAAATTTTTGAATAATTTGGCAGTCGAAATTCAGACCAAAATTCCTCTTTTCGTTTCTGCGATCCTGATACGAAATCGTAAAATTTGTTGAAAATTTTTAAATAATTTGGCAGTCGAAATTCAGACCAAAATTCCTCTTTTCGTTTCTGCGATCCTGATATCAAATCGTAAAATTTGATGAAAATTTTAAAATAATTTCGCAGACAAAATTCAGACCAAAATTATTCTTTGCGTTTCTGCGATCCTGATACGAAATCGTAAAATTTCTTGAAAATTTTTGAATAATTTGGCAGTCGAAATTCAGACCAAAATTCCTCTTTTCGTTTCTGCGATCCTGATACGAAATCGTAAAATTTCTTGAAAATTTTTAAATAATTTGGCAGTCGAAATTCAGACCAAAATTCCTCTTTGCGTTTCTGCGATCCTGATACGAAATCGTAAAATTTCTTGAAAATTTTTAAATAATTTGGCAGTCGAAATTCAGACCAAAATTCCTCTTTTCGTTTCTGCGATCCTGATACGGAATCGTAAAATTTGATGAAAATTTTTAAATAATTTGGCAGACAAAATTCAGACCAAAATTCCTCTTTGCGTTTCTGCGATCCTGATACGAAATCGTAAAATTTCTTGAAAATTTTTGAATAATTTGGCAGTCGAAATTCAGACCAAAATTCCTCTTTGCGTTTCTGCGATCCTGATACGAAATCGTAAAATTTCTTGAAATTTTTTGAATAATTTGGCAGTCGAAATTCAGACCAAAATTCCTCTTTTCGTTTCTGCGATCCTGATACGAAATCGTAAAATTTCTTGAAAATTTTTAAATAATTTGGCAGTCGAAATTCAGACCAAAATTCCTCTTTGCGTTTCTGCGATCCTGATACGAAATCGTAAAATTTCTTGAAATTTTTTGAATAATTTGGCAGTCGAAATTCAGACCAAAATTCCTCTTTTCGTTTCTGCGATCCTGATACGAAATCGTAAAATTTCTTGAAAATTTTTAAATAATTTGGCAGTCGAAATTCAGACCAAAATTCCTCTTTGCGTTTCTGCGATCCTGATACGAAATCGTAAAATTTCTTGAAATTTTTTGAATAATTTGGCAGTCGAAATTCAGACCAAAATTCCTCTTTTCGTTTCTGCGATCCTGATACGAAATCGTAAAATTTCTTGAAAATTTTTGAATAATTTGGCAGTCGAAATTCAGACCAAAATTCCTCTTTTCGTTTCTGCGATCCTGATACGGAATCGTAAAATTTGATGAAAATTTTTAAATAATTTGGCAGACAAAATTCAGACCAAAATTCCTCTTTGCGTTTCTGCGATCCTGATACGGAATCGTAAAATTTGATGAAAATTTTTAAATAATTTGGCAGACAAAATTCAGACCAAAATTCCTCTTTTCGTTTCTGCGATCCTGATACGGAATCGTAAAATTTGATGAAAATTTTTAAATAATTTGGCAGACAAAATTCAGACCAAAATTCCTCTTTTCGTTTCTGCGATCCTGATACGGAATCGTAAAATTTGATGAAAATTTTTAAATAATTTGGGAGACAAAATTCAGACCAAAATTCCTCTTTTCGTTTCTGCGATCCTGATACGGAATCGTAAAATTTGATGAAAATTTTTAAATAATTTGGCAGACAAAATTCAGACCAAAATTCCTCTTTGCGTTTCTGCGATCCTGATACGGAATCGTAAAATTTGATGAAATTTTTTAAATAATTTGGCAGACAAAATTCAGACCAAAATTCCTCTTTGCGTTTCTGCGATCCTGATACGAAATCGTAAAATTTCTTGAAAATTTTTGAATAATTTGGCAGTCGAAATTCAGACCAAAATTCCTCTTTTCGTTTCTGCGATCCTGATACGAAATCGTAAAATTTCTTGAAAATTTTTGAATAATTTGGCAGTCGAAATTCAGACCAAAATTCCTCTTTTCGTTTCTGCGATCCTGATACGAAATCGTAAAATTTCTTGAAAATTTTTGAATAATTTGGCAGTCGAAATTCAGACCAAAATTCCTCTTTTCGTTTCTGCGATCCTGATACGAAATCGTAAAATTTCTTGAAAATTTTTGAATAATTTGGCAGACAAAATTCAGACCAAAATTCCTCTTTGCGTTTCTGCGATCCTGATACGGAATCGTAAAATTTGATGAAAATTTTTAAATAATTTGGCAGACAAAATTCAGACCAAAATTCCTCTTTGCGTTTCTGCGATCCTGATACGGAATCGTAAAATTTGATGAAAATTTTTGAATAATTTGGCAGACAAAATTCAGACCAAAATTCCTCTTTTCGTTTCTGCGATCCTGATACGGAATCGTAAAATTTGATGAAAATTTTTGAATAATTTGGCAGACAAAATTCAGACCAAAATTCCTCTTTGCGTTTCTGCGATCCTGATACGGAATCGTAAAATTTGATGAAAATTTTTAAATAATTTGGCAGACAAAATTCAGACCAAAATTCCTCTTTGCGTTTCTGCGATCCTGATACGGAATCGTAAAATTTGATGAAAATTTTTAAATAATTTGGCAGACAAAATTCAGACCAAAATTCCTCTTTGCGTTTCTGCGATCCTGATACGAAATCGTAAAATTTCTTGAAAATTTTTGAATAATTTGGCAGTCGAAATTCAGACCAAAATTCCTCTTTTCGTTTCTGCGATCCTGATACGAAATCGTAAAATTTCTTGAAAATTTTTGAATAATTTGGCAGTCGAAATTCAGACCAAAATTCCTCTTTTCGTTTCTGCGATCCTGATACGAAATCGTAAAATTTCTTGAAAATTTTTGAATAATTTGGCAGACAAAATTCAGACCAAAATTCCTCTTTTCGTTTCTGCGATCCTGATACGAAATCGTAAAATTTGTTGAAAATTTATGAATAATTTGGCAGACAAAATTCAGACCAAAATTCCTCTTTTCGTTTCTGCGATCCTGATACGGAATCGTAAAATTTGATGAAAATTTTTAAATAATTTGGCAGACAAAATTCAGACCAAAATTCCTCTTTTCGTTTCTGCGATCCTGATACGAAATCGTAAAATTTCTTGAAAATTTTGGAATAATTTGGCAGACAAAATTCAGACCAAAATTCCTCTTTTTGTTTCTGCGATCCTGATACGAAATCGTAAAATTTCTTGAAAATTTTGGAATAATTTGGCAGACAAAATTCAGACCAAAATTCCTCTTTTCGTTTCTGCGATCCTGATACGAAATCGTAAAATTTCTTGAAAATTTTTAAATAATTTGGCAGACAAAATTCAGACCAAAATTCCTCTTTTCGTTTCTGCGATCCTGATACGAAATCGTAAAATTTCTTGAAAATTTTGGAATAATTTGGCAGACAAAATTCAGACCAAAATTCCTCTTTTCGTTTCTGCGATCCTGATACGGAATCGTAAAATTTGATGAAAATTTTTAAATAATTTGGCAGACAAAATTCAGACCAAAATTCCTCTTTGCGTTTCTGCGATCCTGATACGAAATCGTAAAATTTCTTGAAAATTTTTGAATAATTTGGCAGACAAAATTCAGACCAAAATTCCTCTTTTCGTTTCTGCGATCCTGATACGAAATCGTAAAATTTCTTGAAAATTTTGGAATAATTTGGCAGACAAAATTCAGACCAAAATTCCTCTTTGCGTTTCTGCGATCCTGATACGGAATCGTAAAATTTGATGAAATTTTTTAAATAATTTGGCAGACAAAATTCAGACCAAAATTCCTCTTTTCGTTTCTGCGATCCTGATACGGAATCGTAAAATTTGATGAAAATTTTTAAATAATTTGGCAGACAAAATTCAGACCAAAATTCCTCTTTTCGTTTCTGCGATCCTGATACGAAATCGTAAAATTTCTTGAAAATTTTGGAATAATTTGGCAGACAAAATTCAGACCAAAATTCCTCTTTTCGTTTCTGCGATCCTGATACGGAATCGTAAAATTTGATGAAAATTTTTAAATAATTTGGCAGACAAAATTCAGACCAAAATTCCTCTTTGCGTTTCTGCGATCCTGATACGAAATCGTAAAATTTCTTGAAAATTTTTGAATAATTTGGCAGACAAAATTCAGACCAAAATTCCTCTTTTCGTTTCTGCGATCCTGATACGAAATCGTAAAATTTGTTGAAAATTTATGAATAATTTGGCAGACAAAATTCAGACCAAAATTCCTCTTTTCGTTTCTGCGATCCTGATACGAAATCGTAAAATTTCTTGAAAATTTTGGAATAATTTGGCAGACAAAATTCAGACCAAAATTCCTCTTTTCGTTTCTGCGATCCTGATACGAAATCGTAAAATTTCTTGAAAATTTTTGAATAATTTGGCAGACAAAATTCAGACCAAAATTCCTCTTTTCGTTTCTGCGATCCTGATACGGAATCGTAAAATTTGATGAAAATTTTTAAATAATTTGGCAGACAAAATTCAGACCAAAATTCCTCTTTGCGTTTCTGCGATCCTGATACGGAATCGTAAAATTTGATGAAATTTTTTAAATAATTTGGCAGACAAAATTCAGACCAAAATTCCTCTTTGCGTTTCTGCGATCCTGATACGAAATCGTAAAATTTCTTGAAAATTTTTGAATAATTTGGCAGTCGAAATTCAGACCAAAATTCCTCTTTTCGTTTCTGCGATCCTGATACGAAATCGTAAAATTTCTTGAAAATTTTTGAATAATTTGGCAGACAAAATTCAGACCAAAATTCCTCTTTGCGTTTCTGCGATCCTGATACGAAATCGTAAAATTTCTTGAAAATTTTTGAATAATTTGGCAGACAAAATTCAGACCAAAATTCCTCTTTTCGTTTCTGCGATCCTGATACGAAATCGTAAAATTTCTTGAAAATTTTTGAATAATTTGGCAGACAAAATTCAGACCAAAATTCCTCTTTTCGTTTCTGCGATCCTGATACGAAATCGTAAAATTTGTTGAAAATTTATGAATAATTTGGCAGACAAAATTCAGACCAAAATTCCTCTTTTCGTTTCTGCGATCCTGATACGAAATCGTAAAATTTGTTGAAAATTTATGAATAATTTGGCAGACAAAATTCAGACCAAAATTCCTCTTTTCGTTTCTGCGATCCTGATACGAAATCGTAAAATTTCTTGAAAATTTTTGAATAATTTGGCAGTCGAAATTCAGACCAAAATTCCTCTTTTCGTTTCTGCGATCCTGATACGAAATCGTAAAATTTGTTGAAAATTTTTAAATAATTTGGCAGTCGAAATTCAGACCAAAATTCCTCTTTTCGTTTCTGCGATCCTGATACGAAATCGTAAAATTTCTTGAAAATTTTGGAATAATTTGGCAGACAAAATTCAGACCAAAATTCCTCTTTGCGTTTCTGCGATCCTGATACGGAATCGTAAAATTTGATGAAAATTTTTAAATAATTTGGCAGACAAAATTCAGACCAAAATTCCTCTTTTCGTTTCTGCGATCCTGATACGGAATCGTAAAATTTGATGAAAATTTTTAAATAATTTGGCAGACAAAATTCAGACCAAAATTCCTCTTTTCGTTTCTGCGATCCTGATACGGAATCGTAAAATTTGATGAAAATTTTTAAATAATTTGGCAGACAAAATTCAGACCAAAATTCCTCTTTGCGTTTCTGCGATCCTGATACGGAATCGTAAAATTTGATGAAAATTTTTAAATAATTTGGCAGACAAAATTCAGACCAAAATTCCTCTTTGCGTTTCTGCGATCCTGATACGGAATCGTAAAATTTGATGAAATTTTTTAAATAATTTGGCAGACAAAATTCAGACCAAAATTCCTCTTTGCGTTTCTGCGATCCTGATACGAAATCGTAAAATTTCTTGAAAATTTTTGAATAATTTGGCAGTCGAAATTCAGACCAAAATTCCTCTTTTCGTTTCTGCGATCCTGATACGAAATCGTAAAATTTCTTGAAAATTTTGGAATAATTTGGCAGACAAAATTCAGACCAAAATTCCTCTTTGCGTTTCTGCGATCCTGATACGGAATCGTAAAATTTGATGAAAATTTTTAAATAATTTGGCAGACAAAATTCAGACCAAAATTCCTCTTTGCGTTTCTGCGATCCTGATACGAAATCGTAAAATTTCTTGAAAATTTTTGAATAATTTGGCAGTCGAAATTCAGACCAAAATTCCTCTTTTCGTTTCTGCGATCCTGATACGAAATCGTAAAATTTCTTGAAAATTTTGGAATAATTTGGCAGACAAAATTCAGACCAAAATTCCTCTTTGCGTTTCTGCGATCCTGATACGGAATCGTAAAATTTCTTGAAAATTTTGGAATAATTTGGCAGACAAAATTCAGACCAAAATTCCTCTTTGCGTTTCTGCGATCCTGATACGGAATCGTAAAATTTGATGAAAATTTTTAAATAATTTGGCAGACAAAATTCAGACCAAAATTCCTCTTTTCGTTTCTGCGATCCTGATACGGAATCGTAAAATTTGATGAAAATTTTTAAATAATTTGGCAGACAAAATTCAGACCAAAATTCCTCTTTTCGTTTCTGCGATCCTGATACGGAATCGTAAAATTTGATGAAAATTTTTAAATAATTTGGCAGACAAAATTCAGACCAAAATTCCTCTTTGCGTTTCTGCGATCCTGATACGGAATCGTAAAATTTGATGAAAATTTTTAAATAATTTGGCAGACAAAATTCAGACCAAAATTCCTCTTTGCGTTTCTGCGATCCTGATACGGAATCGTAAAATTTGATGAAATTTTTTAAATAATTTGGCAGACAAAATTCAGACCAAAATTCCTCTTTGCGTTTCTGCGATCCTGATACGAAATCGTAAAATTTCTTGAAAATTTTTGAATAATTTGGCAGTCGAAATTCAGACCAAAATTCCTCTTTTCGTTTCTGCGATCCTGATACGAAATCGTAAAATTTCTTGAAAATTTTGGAATAATTTGGCAGACAAAATTCAGACCAAAATTCCTCTTTGCGTTTCTGCGATCCTGATACGGAATCGTAAAATTTGATGAAAATTTTTAAATAATTTGGCAGACAAAATTCAGACCAAAATTCCTCTTTGCGTTTCTGCGATCCTGATACGAAATCGTAAAATTTCTTGAAAATTTTTGAATAATTTGGCAGTCGAAATTCAGACCAAAATTCCTCTTTTCGTTTCTGCGATCCTGATACGAAATCGTAAAATTTCTTGAAAATTTTGGAATAATTTGGCAGACAAAATTCAGACCAAAATTCCTCTTTGCGTTTCTGCGATCCTGATACGGAATCGTAAAATTTCTTGAAAATTTTGGAATAATTTGGCAGACAAAATTCAGACCAAAATTCCTCTTTGCGTTTCTGCGATCCTGATACGGAATCGTAAAATTTGATGAAAATTTTTAAATAATTTGGCAGACAAAATTCAGACCAAAATTCCTCTTTGCGTTTCTGCGATCCTGATACGGAATCGTAAAATTTGATGAAATTTTTTAAATAATTTGGCAGACAAAATTCAGACCAAAATTCCTCTTTGCGTTTCTGCGATCCTGATACGAAATCGTAAAATTTCTTGAAAATTTTTGAATAATTTGGCAGTCGAAATTCAGACCAAAATTCCTCTTTTCGTTTCTGCGATCCTGATACGGAATCGTAAAATTTGATGAAAATTTTTAAATAATTTGGCAGACAAAATTCAGACCAAAATTCCTCTTTTCGTTTCTGCGATCCTGATACGGAATCGTAAAATTTGATGAAAATTTTTAAATAATTTGGCAGACAAAATTCAGACCAAAATTCCTCTTTGCGTTTCTGCGATCCTGATACGGAATCGTAAAATTTGATGAAAATTTTTAAATAATTTGGCAGACAAAATTCAGACCAAAATTCCTCTTTGCGTTTCTGCGATCCTGATACGGAATCGTAAAATTTGATGAAATTTTTTAAATAATTTGGCAGACAAAATTCAGACCAAAATTCCTCTTTGCGTTTCTGCGATCCTGATACGAAATCGTAAAATTTCTTGAAAATTTTTAAATAATTTGGCAGACAAAATTCAGACCAAAATTCCTCTTTGCGTTTCTGCGATCCTGATACGGAATCGTAAAATTTGTTGAAAATTTTTAAATAATTTGGCAGACAAAATTCAGACCAAAATTCCTCTTTGCGTTTCTGCGATCCTGATACGAAATCGTAAAATTTCTTGAAAATTTTTGAATAATTTGGCAGTCGAAATTCAGACCAAAATTCCTCTTTTCGTTTCTGCGATCCTGATACGAAATCGTAAAATTTCTTGAAAATTTTGGAATAATTTGGCAGACAAAATTCAGACCAAAATTCCTCTTTGCGTTTCTGCGATCCTGATACGGAATCGTAAAATTTGATGAAAATTTTTAAATAATTTGGCAGACAAAATTCAGACCAAAATTCCTCTTTTCGTTTCTGCGATCCTGATACGGAATCGTAAAATTTGATGAAAATTTTTAAATAATTTGGCAGACAAAATTCAGACCAAAATTCCTCTTTTCGTTTCTGCGATCCTGATACGGAATCGTAAAATTTGATGAAAATTTTTAAATAATTTGGCAGACAAAATTCAGACCAAAATTCCTCTTTGCGTTTCTGCGATCCTGATACGAAATCGTAAAATTTCTTGAAAATTTTTGAATAATTTGGCAGTCGAAATTCAGACCAAAATTCCTCTTTTCGTTTCTGCGATCCTGATACGAAATCGTAAAATTTCTTGAAAATTTTGGAATAATTTGGCAGACAAAATTCAGACCAAAATTCCTCTTTGCGTTTCTGCGATCCTGATACGGAATCGTAAAATTTGATGAAAATTTTTAAATAATTTGGCAGACAAAATTCAGACCAAAATTCCTCTTTGCGTTTCTGCGATCCTGATACGAAATCGTAAAATTTCTTGAAAATTTTTGAATAATTTGGCAGTCGAAATTCAGACCAAAATTCCTCTTTTCGTTTCTGCGATCCTGATACGAAATCGTAAAATTTCTTGAAAATTTTGGAATAATTTGGCAGACAAAATTCAGACCAAAATTCCTCTTTGCGTTTCTGCGATCCTGATACGGAATCGTAAAATTTGATGAAAATTTTTAAATAATTTGGCAGACAAAATTCAGACCAAAATTCCTCTTTTCGTTTCTGCGATCCTGATACGGAATCGTAAAATTTGATGAAAATTTTTAAATAATTTGGCAGACAAAATTCAGACCAAAATTCCTCTTTTCGTTTCTGCGATCCTGATACGGAATCGTAAAATTTGATGAAAATTTTTAAATAATTTGGCAGACAAAATTCAGACCAAAATTCCTCTTTGCGTTTCTGCGATCCTGATACGGAATCGTAAAATTTGATGAAAATTTTTAAATAATTTGGCAGACAAAATTCAGACCAAAATTCCTCTTTTCGTTTCTGCGATCCTGATACGGAATCGTAAAATTTGATGAAAATTTTTAAATAATTTGGCAGACAAAATTCAGACCAAAATTCCTCTTTTCGTTTCTGCGATCCTGATACGGAATCGTAAAATTTGATGAAATTTTTTAAATAATTTGGCAGACAAAATTCAGACCAAAATTCCTCTTTTCGTTTCTGCGATCCTGATACGGAATCGTAAAATTTGATGAAAATTTTTAAATAATTTGGCAGACAAAATTCAGACCAAAATTCCTCTTTGCGTTTCTGCGATCCTGATACGAAATCGTAAAATTTCTTGAAAATTTTTGAATAATTTGGCAGTCGAAATTCAGACCAAAATTCCTCTTTTCGTTTCTGCGATCCTGATACGAAATCGTAAAATTTCTTGAAAATTTTTGAATAATTTGGCAGTCGAAATTCAGACCAAAATTCCTCTTTTCGTTTCTGCGATCCTGATACGGAATCGTAAAATTTGATGAAAATTTTTGAATAATTTGGCAGACAAAATTCAGACCAAAATTCCTCTTTGCGTTTCTGCGATCCTGATACGGAATCGTAAAATTTGATGAAAATTTTTAAATAATTTGGCAGACAAAATTCAGACCAAAATTCCTCTTTGCGTTTCTGCGATCCTGATACGGAATCGTAAAATTTAATGAAAATTTTTGAATAATTTGGCAGACAAAATTCAGACCAAAATTCCTCTTTGCGTTTCTGCGATCCTGATACGGAATCGTAAAATTTGATGAAAATTTTTAAATAATTTGGCAGACAAAATTCAGACCAAAATTCCTCTTTGCGTTTCTGCGATCCTGATACGGAATCGTAAAATTTGATGAAAATTTTTAAATAATTTGGCAGACAAAATTCAGACCAAAATTCCTCTTTGCGTTTCTGCGATCCTGATACGAAATCGTAAAATTTCTTGAAAATTTTTGAATAATTTGGCAGTCGAAATTCAGACCAAAATTCCTCTTTTCGTTTCTGCGATCCTGATACGAAATCGTAAAATTTCTTGAAAATTTTTGAATAATTTGGCAGTCGAAATTCAGACCAAAATTCCTCTTTTCGTTTCTGCGATCCTGATATCAAATCGTAAAATTTGATGAAAATTTTAAAATAATTTCGCAGACAAAATTCAGACCAAAATTCCTCTTTTCGTTTCTGCGATCCTGATATCAAATCGTAAAATTTGATGAAAATTTTAAAATAATTTCGCAGACAAAATTCAGACCAAAATTCCTCTTTTCGTTTCTGCGATCCTGATATCAAATCGTAAAATTTGATGAAAATTTTAAAATAATTTCGCAGACAAAATTCAGACCAAAATTCCTCTTTTCGTTTCTGCGATCCTGATATCAAATCGTAAAATTTGATGAAAATTTTAAAATAATTTCGCAGACAAAATTCAGACCAAAATTCCTCTTTTTGTTTCTGCGATCCTGATACGAAATCGTAAAATTTGTTGAAAATTTTTGAATAATTTGGCAGTCGAAATTCAGACCAAAATTCCTCTTTTCGTTTCTGCGATCCTGATACGAAATCGTAAAATTTGTTGAAAATTTTTAAATAATTTGGCAGACAAAATTCAGACCAAAATTCCTCTTTGCGTTTCTGCGATCCTGATACGGAATCGTAAAATTTGATGAAAATTTTTAAATAATTTGGCAGACAAAATTCAGACCAAAATTCCTCTTTGCGTTTCTGCGATCCTGATACGGAATCGTAAAATTTGATGAAAATTTTTAAATAATTTGGCAGACAAAATTCAGACCAAAATTCCTCTTTTCGTTTCTGCGATCCTGATACGAAATCGTAAAATTTCTTGAAAATTTTTGAATAATTTGGCAGACAAAATTCAGACCAAAATTCCTCTTTTCGTTTCTGCGATCCTGATACGGAATCGTAAAATTTGATGAAAATTTTTAAATAATTTGGCAGACAAAATTCAGACCAAAATTCCTCTTTGCGTTTCTGCGATCCTGATACGGAATCGTAAAATTTGATGAAAATTTTTAAATAATTTGGCAGACAAAATTCAGACCAAAATTCCTCTTTGCGTTTCTGCGATCCTGATACGAAATCGTAAAATTTGTTGAAAATTTTTGAATAATTTGGCAGTCGAAATTCAGACCAAAATTCCTCTTTTCGTTTCTGCGATCCTGATACGAAATCGTAAAATTTCTTGAAAATTTTTGAATAATTTGGCAGTCGAAATTCAGACCAAAATTCCTCTTTTCGTTTCTGCGATCCTGATACGAAATCGTAAAATTTGTTGAAAATTTTTAAATAATTTGGCAGTCGAAATTCAGACCAAAATTCCTCTTTTCGTTTCTGCGATCCTGATATCAAATCGTAAAATTTGATGAAAATTTTAAAATAATTTCGCAGACAAAATTCAGACCAAAATTCCTCTTTTCGTTTCTGCGATCCTGATACCAAATCGTGAAATTTGATGAAAATTTTTAAATAATTTGGCAGACAAAATTCAGACCAAAATTCCTCTTTTCGTTTCTGCGATCCTGATACCAAATCGTAAAATTTGTTGAAAATTTTTGAATAATTTCGCAGACAAAATTCAGACCAAAATTCCTCTTTTCGTTTCTGCGATCCTGATATCAAATCGTGAAATTTGATGAAAATTTTTAAATAATTTGGCAGACAAAATTCAGACCAAAATTCCTCTTTTCGTTTCTGCGATCCTGATACCAAATCGTAAAATTTGTTGAAAATTTTTGAATAATTTCGCAGACAAAATTCAGACCAAAATTCCTCTTTTCGTTTCTGCGATCCTGATACGAAATCGTAAAATTTGTTGAAAATTTTTAAATAATTTGGCAGTCGAAATTCAGACCAAAATTCCTCTTTTCGTTTCTGCGATCCTGATACGAAATCGTAAAATTTGTTGAAAATTTTTAAATAATTTGGCAGTCGAAATTCAGACCAAAATTCCTCTTTTCGTTTCTGCGATCCTGATATCAAATCGTAAAATTTGATGAAAATTTTAAAATAATTTCGCAGACAAAATTCAGACCAAAATTCCTCTTTTCGTTTCTGCGATCCTGATACCAAATCGTAAAATTTGATGAAAATTTTTGAATAATTCCGCAGACAAAATTCAGACCAAAATTCCTCTTTTCGTTTCTGCGATCCTGATACCAAATCGTAAAATTTGATGAAAATTTTTGAATAATTTGGCAGACAAAATTCAGACAAAAATTCCTCTTTTCGTTTCTGCGATCCTGATACGAAATCGTAAAATTTGTTGAAAATTTTTGAATAATTTGGCAGACAAAATTCAGACTAAAATTCCTCTTTTCGTTTCTGCGATCCTGATACGAAATCGTAAAATTTGTTGAAAATTTTTGAATAATTTGGCAGTCGAAATTAAGACCAAAATTCCTCTTTTCGTTTCTGCGATCCTGATATCAAATCGTAAAATTTGATGAAAATTTTAAAATAATTTCGCAGACAAAATTCAGACCAAAATTCCTCTTTTCGTTTCTGCGATCCTGATACCAAATCGTGAAATTTGATGAAAATTTTTAAATAATTTGGCAGACAAAATTCAGACCAAAATTCCTCTTTTCGTTTCTGCGATCCTGATACCAAATCGTAAAATTTGTTGAAAATTTTTGAATAATTTCGCAGACAAAATTCAGACCAAAATTCCTCTTTTCGTTTCTGCGATCCTGATACCAAATCGTAAAATTTGATAAAAATTTTTGAATAATTCCGCAGACAAAATTCAGACCAAAATACCTCTTTTCGTTTCTGCGATCCTGATACCAAATCGTAAAATTTGTTGAAAATTTTTGAATAATTTGGCAGACAAAATTCAGACCAAAATTCCTCTTTTCGTTTCTGCGATCCTGATACGAAATCGTAAAATTTGTTGAAAATTTTTGAATAATTTCGCAGACAAAATTCAGACCAAAATTCCACTTTTCGTTTCTGCGATCCTGATATCAAACCGGAAAATTTGTTGAAATTTTTTTAAGAATTTGGCAGAGAAAATGAATACCAGAATAAATTAGGGGTAGACATTCTGAACAGTAAATTTTCGTTCGATTTTCAAAGTGAAAAATAACTCTTTTCGTTCTTAGTCTTGCGATAATCTTGGCTATAATTTTTCAATATTTTATTAAGAGAGCATTTTGGTTTTTCATTGTTTAAATACATTCATTCATTCATTCATTCATTAATTCATTGACAATGTAGAAGAATCAATAGAATTAATTAGTTTTTGTGGCCCTTAAAAGGGCCGTTGTTTTCGGGGGTTGGGCGCCCAAAATTCACCGTTGTCATATCTCTAGAAGATGTTGGTGTTGTCGACGACCTTCTCTAGGGATTCGGTTTCTCGTGACGGTCACAAAAAACTCTTGCTTCTTCTTATCCTGTCAATCTTTGTGCAATTCTCGGATGCGTTTTCAATTATTTTATTGGGTCACAAAAATTTAGGTAGGAAAGGATCAGGGTATTAGATTTTATTTATATAATTTACCAAGGCTTCCAAAAATATTCACCTGAAAATGGTTAAAAACGTTGACCGGAGTTTCAGTCGTAAAGACAAAATAATTGTAACTTATAGGTTAAGTTGCATTTAATTAAATGCAATAAAGTCCAATTTTTTGAATCATATCGTATCAAGTTAAACACACATAAAGACACAGATGAACACACACATCACACACAACATTTTTGTACGCATTTTTTACGGAGTAATACTATGGAAAAAAAATGGCGAAAATGATCAAATGACCAAAACTTTTTTTTCCGAAAATAATTACTTTACACGCTTTTTCCCGTCATTTAGAACCGTCATGATTTTTTTTAAATCTTTATGAGATCAAACATTTTTACTTACATTTTTTTCCGAGTAATACCATGGAAAAAATTACGAAATCGTAAAATGTTGAAAAAAAAAATTTTGGGGAAAAAAATTTCGTAACGGAGGAAGTAAAAATTCTTATTTTAATAGATTGCAATGATCATAAAAATCATTAAAATAGATAAATTGAATAATTGAAAATTTGATTTTATAAAAGTGATCATGAATTACTAAATAATAAACAACAAATGTAGACTTCCATTTTGAAGCGAATTGTTTTATTACAATCCCGTCGTAATCGATATGTGCTTTGCGATTATTTATGAGTCGTCGTGTTACAATTCCAAATTATGATGTATATCGGTTACGTAATTATTGCACATGCATCAAAAAGTATACGATTATTCCGAGTGATAATATTTTTTACAAGAGCACAGGTGTGATGATATCAATTTTCATTTGTTTCGATGTCCTCCTTTCTATGTAAAGATAGGTGGTGTCAAGGTTTTTGTGTGAATTTTATTAATTCTATACGAAGAATATAAAAAAAATTAACTAAACTAATATTTACGTATAAAATCATCTCCTGCATAAATATTAATATTTATTAATAATAATTATATTAATAAAAATAATAATTTTCTTTATATACATAATTTAAGCTACCATGACATACACATATACAAGGTCTTTTTTTTAACTCAGAACATATGATTGTTAATGTCTATGTTCTATGTTATAATAATCACATCAACACATTGCAATGTATTGACAATGTAGGCAACCAAGTACACAAACGTCCCGTCGACCTGTCACAGTACAGTGAAAGCTTAAAATTATTACGAATAAAGTGAGGTTAATGAAACAAACAATGATGAATCATAAGGAATTATAATAAATATTCAAAATAATAAGCAGTAGCCAAGTCGATTATAAAATCCTTGAATAGTATTTATAATGTGTTGCGGATTTCTTCTTAATTCATCGCAAACAGTAATTATCGATCTTTTAGCTCTGAAGGGTAGGATAGGGCCCACCCACGACCCTTTGTGTAAATTTTAACTTAAAATACAAACCCTGTTTTGTAATTATTGTTAAAATTCCGACACCACAGAAAGATTTACTAGCAAAATTCATCCAATCAAACAGCGTTTTGTGGGTTAGGTTAAAATGGATACGAGGGGTGGTGGGTGGGCACTATCCTACAATCCAACCAGTTGAACATCGCCCAGAGTTCTTGCAAATGTTGTAGAAAATACAAAATCACAAACGCAATATTTTAGGGTTTGGTTGTTTTACTTCATCTGCGCAACCCTCGTTTAGATACAAGTAATTGGAGGGTGGGATAGGGCCCACCCACCACCCTTTGTGTAAATTTTAACTTAAAATACAAACCCTGTTCATAATTATTGTTCAAATTTCGACACCACAGAAAGATTTATTTAAAAAAATCCATCCAATCAAACAGCGTTTTGTGGGTTAGGTTAAAGTGGATACGAGGGGTGGTGGGTGGGCACTATCCTACAATCCAATCAGTTGAACATGCCCAGGGTTCTTGCAAATGTTGTACAAAATACAAAATCACAAACGCAATATTTCTGGGTTTGTTTTTTTCTTCTCATCTGCGCAACCCTCGTTTATATTCAAGTAATTGGAGGGTAGGATAGGGCCCACCCACCACCCTTTGTGTAAATTTTAACTTAAAATACAAACCCTGTTCATAATTATTGGTCAAATTTCGACACCACAGAAAGATTTATTTTAAAAAATCCATCCAATCAAACAGCGTTATGTGGGATAGGTTAAAGTGGATACGAGGGGTGGTGGGTGGGCACTATCCTACAATCCAACCAGTTGAACATCGCCCAGAGTTCTTGCAAATGTTGTAGAAAATACAAAATCACAAACGCAACATTTCAGGGTTTGGTTGTTTCTCTTCATCTGCGCAACCGTCGTTTATATACAAGTAATTGGAGGGTAGGATAGGGCCCACCCACCACCCTTCGTGTAAATTTTAACTTAAAATACAAACCCTGTTCATAATTATTGTTCAAATTTCGACACCACAGAAAGATTTATTTAAAAAAATCCATCCAATCAAACAGCGTTTTGTGGGTTAGGTTAAAGTGGATACGAGGGGTGATGGGTGGGTACTATCCTACAATCCAACCAGTTGAACATCGCCCAGAGTTCTTGCAAATGTAGAAAATACAAAATCACAAACGCAATAGTTCAGGGTTTTGGTTGTTTCTCTTCATCTGCGCAACCCTCGTTTATATACAATTAATTGGAAGGTAGGATAGGGCCCACCCACCACCCTTTGTGTAAATTTAAACTTAAAATACAAACCCTGTTCATAATTATTGTTCAAATTTCGACATCACAGAAAGATTTATTTTAAAAAATCCATCCAATCAAACAGCGTTTTGTGGGTTAGGTTAAAGTGGATACGAGGGGTGGTGGGTGGGCACTATCCTACAATCCAACCAGTTGAACATCGCCCAGAGTTCTTGCAAATGTTGTAGAAAATACAAAATCACAAACGCAATATTTCAGGGTTTGGTTTTTTCTTCTCATCTGCGCAACCCTGGTTTATATACAAGTAATTGAAGGGTAGGATAGGACCCACCCACCACCCTTTGTGTAAATTTTAACTTAAAATACAAACCCTGTTCATAATTATTGTTCAAATTTCGACACCACAGAAAGATTTATTTTAAAAAATCCATCCAATCAAACAGCGTTATGTGGGATAGGTTAAAGTGGATACGAGGGGTGGTGGGTGGGCACTATCCTACAATCCAACCAGTTGAACATCGCCCAGAGTTCTTGCAAATGTTGTAGAAAATACAAAATCACAAACGCAACATTTCAGGGTTTGGTTGTTCTCTTCATCTGCGCAACCGTCGTTTATATACAAGTAATTGGAGGGTAGGATAGGGCCCACCCACCACCCTTCGTGTAAATTTTAACTTAAAATACAAACCCTGTTCATAATTATTGTTCAAATTTCGACACCACAGAAAGATTTATTTAAAAAAATCCATCCAATCAAACAGCGTTTTGTGGGTTAGGTTAAAGTGGATACGAGGGGTGATGGGTGGGCACTATCCTACAATCCAACCTTTTGAACATCGCCCAGAGTTCTTGCAAATGTAGAAAATACAAAATCACAAACGCAATATTTCAGGGTTTTGGTTGTTTCTCTTCATCTGCGCAACCCTCGTTTATATACAATTAATTGGAAGGTAGGATAGGGCCCACCCACCACCCTTTGTGTAAATTTAAACTTAAAATACAAACCCTGTTCATAATTATTGTTCAAATTTCGACATCACAGAAAGATTTATTTTAAAAAATCCATCCAATCAAACAGCGTTTTGTGGGTTAGGTTAAAGTGGATACGAGGGGTGGTGGGTGGGCACTATCCTACAATCCAACCAGTTGAACATCGCCCAGAGTTCTTGCAAATGTAGAAAATACAAAATCACAAACGCAATATTTCAGGGTTTGGTTTTTTCTTCTCATCTGCGCAACCCTGGTTTATATACAAGTAATTGAAGGGTAGGATAGGACCCACCCACCACCCTTTGTGTAAATTTTAACTTAAAATACAAACCCTGTTTTGTAATTATTGTTAAAATTTCGACACCACAAAAAGATTTATTTAAAAAAATCCATCCAATCAAACAGCGTTTTGTGGGTTAGGTTAAAGTGGATACGAGGGGTGGTGGGTGGGCACTATCCTACAATCCGACCAGTTGAACATCGCCCAGAGTTCTTGCAAATGTTGTAGAAAATACAAAATTACAAACGCAATATTTCAGGGTTTGGTTTTTTCTTCTCATCTGCGCAACCCTGGTTTATATACAAGTAATTGAAGGGTAGGATAGGACCCACCCACCACCCTTTGTGTAAATTTTAACTTAAAATACAAACCCTGTTTTGTAATTATTGTTAAAATTTCGACACCACAAAAAGATTTATTTAAAAAAATCCATCCAATCAAACAGCGTTTTGTGGGTTAGGTTAAAGTGGATACGAGGGGTGGTGGGTGGGCACTATCCTACAATCCAACCAGTTGAACATCGCCCAGAGTTCTTGCAAATGTTGTAGAAAATACAAAATTACAAACGCAATATTTCAGGGTTTGGTTTTTTTCTCATCTGCGCAACCCTCGTTTATATACAAGTAATTGGAGGGTAGGATAGGGACCATCCACCACCCTTTGTGTAAATTTTAACTTAAAATACTGTTTCGTAATTATTGTTAAAATTCCGACACCACAGAAAGATTTACTAGCAAAATTCATCCAATCAAACAGCTTTTTGTGGGTTAGGTTAAAGTGGAAACGAGGGGTGGTGGGTGGGCACTATCCTACAATCCAACCAGTTGATCATCGCCCAGAGTTCTTGCAAAAGTTGTAGAAAATACAAAATCACAAACGCAATATTTCAGGGTTTGGTTTTTTTTTGTCATCTGCGCAACCCTCGTTTATATTCAAGTAATTGGAGGGTAGGATAGGGCCCACCCACCACCCTTCCTGTAAATTTTAACTTAAAATACAAACCCTGTTTCGTAATTATTGTTAAAATTCAGACACCACAGAATAATTTATTTAAAAAATGCATCCCATCAAACAGCGTTTTGTGGGTTAAGTTAAAGTGGATACGAGGGGTGGTGGGTGGGCACTATCCTACAATCCAACCAGTTGAACATCGCCCAGAGTTCTTGCAAATGTTGTAGAAAATACAAAATCACAAACGCAATATTTCTGGGTTTGATTTTTTCTTCTCATCTGCGCAACCCTCGTTTATATTCAAGTAATTGGAGGGTAGGATAGGACCCACCCACCACCCTTTGTGTAAATTTTGACTTAAAATACAAACCCTGTTCATAATTATTGTTCAAATTTCGACACCACAGAAAGATTTATTTAAAAAAATCCATCCAATCAAACAGCGTTTTGTGGGTTAGGTTAAAGTGGATACGAGGGGTGGTGGGTGGGCACTATCCTACAATCCAACCAGTTGAACATCGCCCAGAGTTCTTGCAAATGTTGTAGAAAATACAAAATCACAAACGCAATATTTCAGGGTTTGGTTGTTTCTCTTCATCTGCGCAACCCTCGTTTAAATTCAAGTAATTAGAGGGTAGGGTAGGGCCCAACCCCTACCCTTCGTGTGCATTTTAACTTAAATTACAAACCCTGTTTCGTAATTAATGTTAAAAGTCCGACACCACAGAAATAATTTAAAAAAGTAGGACCTCGCAGAAAAATTCAACAATTTCTTAAATTACAATTTAAAATTGAATCAATAGTATAACGTTTTTTAATCCTATTTAGATTCTATTCATTATAATAATTTATCCATTTCGATAGTTCCTGAAAATGTTAATGTGTGGTAATGTTTAATAATTAAAATATTGCACGAAATAAACAAACATTGATGTAGAGAATAAAAACAACGTTAAATAATATTATTGATTAAAATTCAATTATTTGATTCAAATATTAATAAGCATTAACACGTTCGCTGCCACCGCAATTGGGATTGCATTTGCGCAAGAATAAAGTCGAATAAGTAATTGTGGAGGCTTTCACTTCGTGATACATTTTGAATAATTCAAATAAAAACTAATAAAGTGATACCAACAAAATTATTCGTTTTTAATAGAAGTATAAAGTTGGACGCACTAGCAGCGAATGTGTTAAACAAACATGTGCAGATTATAAAAACATAATTAACTTACGTGTTTTAGCAACAAGTTCTTAAAGAAATTAATTATTTCACGCACGGGGAACAATTACATTTCCATCCACTCTCAAACTTTACTCCCTAACTTCGTAAGCTCTCATTCAAATTGTTCCATTACATCGCAAAGTTATTTCATACCCGCGAGGCTTGAAGCGGATGTTACAATCATTACTCGTGTCGCTGAAGGTTATTGAATTGAAATAACAGTATACGCTTGATACATCCGCAAGTATTTTAGAAGACCAATTTTGAACTTATCAGATGAAACATGAAACTGTGTTATTTTGCCATTAAATACAGTCAATTATGAAATTGAATTGAAAATTCTACAATTAATTATTGTAAAATAAGTTACATAATGTAAGAAGACGGTTATATCAAGTTTCGACGTGTTATCATTACTGTCAAAAACATTATGAATTATTTAATTTATACTGAATATTTTAGAGTAAGGTAATACGAATACGAAATTAGACTAAAGGGAGTGAGGCGAAAACATTAAGCCCGTAAGAAGATCCCCTGATGGATTAGGACTTAAATTTCTCTCCGGGAGATTAAGCTTTAAATTATTTTTGTCCGCGAAGTAATCATTACATTATAAACTAAAATGTTAATTTAAGATGAATAGCACGAAAATGTTCTCAAAAAATCGTCCTGCTGTCCTGTTCTATCTATACAAAAAAACACGAGATTTGAATTTTTTAAATCTTGCTACAGGTATTTTAATAAAAACTGTATTTTTGAACGATACTAATTAAAATAACAAAAAAAAAGTAAACAGAGCCGAGAAAACTGCTTGAAATGCTACAAGATTGCTTCTTTGTAAGAATGTAAAATAATAATTCGTTTTTTGTTCGTTTTTGTGTTACTCTGTTTTTCTTGATTTTTTAAGTTTTAAGTACATTTTTACTGAATAAATTGTGTTAATTTCTTTATTTTATCCTATAATTTTATCATGCCAATAACTCCTTAGCAACGAGTAACGTTAAGGTACCTTTAACAGCACTAGTGTTGTTAAGAAATTTTTAACAACACTAATGTTGTTATATTATCTTAACGCAACTCGTTGCTATGGAAATATTGGCATGCTAACATGATCGTTTTTTGACGTTATTGTTATTTATTATTATATTATTTGCTTTTACATTACTCGAAAATTTAAAATTTCAAACTTTTCTCTCGTAATGTAAAAACCTTCATAACGTTACTTGTATCGTAAATTACTATTACAAACAATGCAAATGATATGATGAAAAGACATGAACATAAATTCCTTCACAAAAATTGCAGCAGGTAAACAAATTCAAATAATATAGTATTAATAATAAATATACACTTTTATTATAGGCATCCATATATACATCTCGAAATACTATTATATTTGGAATCATCAAATCCTCGGAAACATAATTAACAATAATTTCGAATATTTACAGACTTTTGAATATTGAAAACCCTTAAAGAAATAAATTTATTTTGGGGCGCAAAGTTTGAGTAATAATCTCCGCACATCGCACAGACGGATTATTTGACTCTAATGTGGTTTAGAGCAAAATAATCAACTTTACAATAAAGTGCACAAAGAAAAAATACAAGATTAGCAAATATTAGAAGTCTAAAATAATTGATTTTTATGCAATTTTTTGGAAAAAAAATGTATAATAGTTTTAATTTAATGGAAAGTATAGAAAAAGTAATTTCGCTCGAAAAAATATAAATCAATTATGATTAGAACAAAAAAAGATATTTTATCATTCATCGTTGTATTTTAGTAAATTACAATCTCACGATTTTACACCGTTAAATGTCTAAACAACAAAAATAGACTACTAATATGAACCAGCAAAAACTGTTTCTACGTAAATATTACAACTAAATTTAGCAACAGATATCACCAATAATTTTGCAATAATAATAATAATATTTTTGACAGCCGTTTGACATACCGTCACACACGGCCAGGGAATAATTTATTGATGTTTGAAACTACACAAAGTTTTCCGCAAGTAAAAAAATGGTGATATGGCCATCAGTTATTTTCTCCGATTTGATGGTATAATGGAAAAATCATCCTAAACCATTAAAATGTACTTTTCTTTTTATCAAAAGAATGTCAGAAATCGATTGCCGTTTTTAAGAACACAGTTGGAAAGCCACTTTTAAAATTTTTAGAAAAAATGGATTTTTCAGACTTTTTTTTTGGCCTGGGATGCATGTCCATGTGGCCAGCTCTAGTTTTCAGACTTTGGAAGGCCGTAGCGGCTAAACGAAAAATCAAAATCGAACGCGGATTAAAAATCTATGCCCCTTTGGTGCAAGTTAGATCCAATTAAAATTGGCGGTTTTTAATTTTTGACGAAAACGTGAAAATCGATAGAAGGATCCCCCTCCTTACTTTTGCTCAAAAATTAATTTTGAAATGATTTCCTAAAGAAACCACTGTTTCGATTTGGGGTGTCCAAACATCACTGAAAAGATCCTTTCAAGATACTTCAGAAAATGTACTTTCACACGAACAAATGTCAGTTTGAAGCCTATAAAAAAACTCGAAAATGGAAAAAATCTATTCTTTTAAAAATCTTTTTCTTCTCCAGAAAAACGAGCTAAATCGATCGACAATTTCATCTGGGAAAAAATGCGAAAAAAGTCACCATGAAAATGTGAGAAAATTTTGAAAAAAGTCGATTTTTTCATACTTTGAAAATTTTGAAAAATGTCGATTTTTTCAAACTTTGAACGGCCGAAAAAATTTGAAAAAAATCATAACGGTTCTTAATGAGGGGAAAGAGCGTGTAGAGTAATTATTTTTTCTAAAAATTTTTTTTTATTATTTCAAAATTTTACGATTTTTGCCATTTTTCCATAGCTTAGGAAAATATGTAAAAAATGTTGGCTCTTGGAAAAAATTGAAAAAAATCATGACGGTTCTTAATGACAGATTAAAAGCGTGTAAAGTAATTATTTAAAAAAACAAATTTTGTTCATTTGATAATTTCATATCATGATTTTGAACATATTTTTCCATAGTAAATATTACTGAGGAAAAAAATGCATACAAAAATGTTGGGTCTCAGAAAAATTTGAAAAAATTCATGACGTTTCTTAATGACGGGAACAAGCGTGTAAAGTAATTATTTTCTGGAAAAAATATTTTGGTAATTTGACGATTTCATCATTTCATGATTTTCGCTATTTTTTTCATAGTATTACTTGGAAAAATGCATGCAAAAAATGTTGGGTCTCAGAAAAATTTCAAAAAAATTCATGACGGTTCTTAATGATGGGAGCAAGCGCGTAAAGTAATTATTTTTCCGAAAAAAATATTTTGGTCATTTGATGATTTTCGTCATTTTTTCCATAGTATTTACTCAGGAAGAAAATGCATGCAAAAAATGTTGGGTCTCGAAAAAATTTGAAAAAATTCATAACGGTTCTAATTACGGGAAAAGGCGTTTAAAGTAATTATTTTTCCCGAAAAAAGTTTTTTGATCATTTGATGATTTCATCATTTCATGATTTTCACCATTTTTTCCATAGTATGTATAACTTAGGAAAATATATACAAAATTTTGGGTCTTAGAAAAATTTGAAAAAAATCATTATGGGAAATTTTTTTTTAAGTGATTTGAAGATTTCATCATTTCATGATTTTTGCCATTTTTTCCATAGTATTACCCAGGAAAAAATGTCGTGTCTCCGAAAATTTAAATTTTTTCATGACGGTTCTTAATGAGGGGAAGAAGTGTATAAAGTAATTACTTTTCCGAAAAAAAATGGGTTATTTGATAATTTTAACATTTCATGATTTTCGCCATTTTTACAATATTATTAATTATAGAAAAATTCATGACGGTTCTAATGACGGAAAGAAGCATGCAGAGTAATTATTTTTTCCGAATTTTTTTTTTTTATGATTTAAACATTCACGATTTTCGCCATTTTTTCCACAGCTTAGGAAAATATATAGAAAATGTTGGGTCTCGGAAAAATTCATGACGGTTCTTAATGACGGGAGGAAGCGTGTAAAGTAATTATTTTTCCGAAAAAAATATTTTAGTCATTTGATGATTTCATCATTTCATGATTTTCGCCATTATTTCCATAGTATGTACTCCTATTACTTAGGAAAATATGTAAAAATTTTTGGGTCTTAGAAAAATTTGAAAAAATTCATTACGGGAAAAAGCGTGTAAAATAATTATTTTTCCGAATAAACATTTTTTAGTCATTTGATGATTTCATCATTTCATGATTTTCGCTATTATTTCCATAGTATTACTCAGGGAAAAAGTGCATGCAAAAAATGTTGAGTCTCAGAATTTTTTTTTTTTAATTCATGACGGTTCTTAATGACTGGAAAAAGCGTGTAATGTAATTATTTTTCCGAAAAAATTTCTTTTAGTGATTTGAAGATTTAATCATTTCATGATTTTCGCCATTTTTTCCATAGTATTACCCAGGAAAAAATGTTGGGTCTCCGAAAAATTTAAAATTTTTCATGACGGTTCTTAATGACGGGAAGAAGCGTATAAAGTAATTATTTTTCCCAAAAAAAAATTTGGGTTATTTGATGATTTTAACACTTCATGATTTTCGCCATTTTTCCACCATTATTAATTGTAAAAAAAAAATCATGACGGTTATTAATGACGGGAAGAAGCATGTAGAGTAATTATTTTTCCCTAATTTTTTTTTTATGATTTAAACATTTCACGATTTTCTCCATTTTTTTCACAGCTTAGGAAAATATGTAAAAAATGTTGGGTCTCGGAAAAACTTGAAAAAATTCATGACAGTTCTTAATGACAGGAAAAAGCGTGTAGAGTAATTATTTTTCCCCAAAAAATGTTTTTTTCATTATTTCAATATTTTATAGTACTTATTTTGCCGAAAAACATTTTTTGGTCATTTCATAACTTTTTTCCATTTTTTCCATAGTATTACCCAGGAAAAAAATTCGGGTCTCCGAGAAATTTAAAATTTTTCATGACGGTTCTTAATGACGGAAAGAAGCGTATAAAGTAATTACTTTTCCGAAAAAAAAAATTTTGAGTTATTTGATGATTTTAACATTTCATGATTTTCGCCATTTTTACAACATTATTAATTATAAAAAAATTCATGACGGTTCTTAATGACGGCAAGAAGCGTGTAGAGTCATTATTTTTCCCGATTTTTTTTTTATGATTTAAACTTTACGATTTTCGCCATAGCTTAGGAAAATATATAAAAAATGTTGCCTCGGAAAAATTTGATAAAAATTCATGACAGTTCTTAATGACGGGAACAGGCGTGTAGAGTAATTATTTTTCTCCAAAAAATGTTTTTTCATAATTTCAACATTTCACAGTACTTATTTTTCCGAAAAACGTTTTTTGGTCATTTGATGATTTCATCATTTCATAACTTTTTGCCATTTTTTCCATAGTATTACTCAGGAAAAAATGTCGGGTCTCCGAGAAATTGAAAATTTTTCATGACGGTTCTTAATGACGGGAAGAAGGGTATAAAGTAATTATTTTTCCGAAAAAAAATTTTGGATTATTTGATAATTTCAACATTTCGCGATTTTCGCAATTTCTTCCATATTATTCATTATAAAAAAAATCGTGACAGTTCTTAATGACGGGATAAAGCGTGTAGAGTAATTGTTTTTGACCAAATATTTTTTTTCGGGATTTCAACATTTCACGATTTTTGACATTTTTTCCGTAGCTTGGGAAAATATGTAAAAAATTTTGGGTCTCGGAAAAACTTGAAAAATTTCATGATTGTTCTTAATGCCAGAAAAAAGCGTGTAGAGTAATTATTTTTCCGAAAACATTTTTTTGGTCATTTGATGATTTCATCATTTCATAACTTTTTGCCATTTTTTCCATAGTATTACCCAGGAAAAATGTCGAATCTCCGAGAAATTGAAAAATTTTCATGACGGTTCTTAATGACGGGAAGAAGAGTATAATTATTTTTCCGAAAAAAAAAAATGGGTTATTTGATAATTTCAACATTTCGCGATTTTCACCATTTCTTCCATATTATAATTATAAAAAAAAATTCATGACGGTTCTTAATGACGGGAAAAAGCGCGTAGAGTGAATATTTTTACTCAAAAAAATTATTTTTTTCAGGATTTCAACATTTCACGATTTTTGCCATTTTTTTCATGGCTTGAGAAAGTATGTAATAAATGTTGCGTCTCAGAAAAATTTGAAAAAATTCATGATTGTTCTTAATGACGGGAAAAAGCGTGTAGAGTAATTGATTTTCCTTAAAAAAAATTTTTTCATCATTTCAAAATTTAACGATTTTCGCCATTTTTTCCACAGTATTACTTACTAAAATATGTAAAAACATGTTGGGTCTCGGAAAAATTTGAAAAAAAATCATGACAGTTTTTAATGACGGTAAAAAGCGTCTGGAGCAATTATTTTCACCTAAAAAAATTTGTTTTTGCTCATTTGATGATTTCATTCAATTCAATTCAATTCAATTTATTTATTTCCAAAAAGAACATTTGATACATTCATGGGTTGGTCGGGTTACTTAAAATTAAGGAAATATAAATATCATATAATCATCATGACTTCCCATTTCGCAAAACCAACTATGATTTCAAAGCACCAGTATCGCGGATTTTAAGAGTAATAACTAATTGCCTGACAAGTAATACCAATTTTGAACTGTTTTCGAAAAATATTTTTTTAAAAATCTAATACGCCTCGTGTAAATATTTTGAAATTTGTATGTAGCCAAACTCAGACAATTAGAATTTTTTCGCTTATGTCACGCATATTGTTTTTATTTGCATACATGTGTTTTAGTTATTTAATTTTTATTTATATCTCAAAGTTGTCTCAATTTTATATTTTATTTTTATATTTTCATATTCAACTTAACTTTAGGTAGTTTGGTTTAAAAATGCGGTCAATTCTGAATAAATTTCAATTGGAGCAAAATCGATGATTAACTTGTGTCAATCAATAAATCGCGTTATTTGAAGTTGATGAAACGAAAATGGTCAATTTTATTCGATGAATAAATTTAATCGTTAAAAAACGTTTTAACGTTGAAACCAAGCCAAGCGTTCATGACACGCTTTGCGCAAACAATTTTATAGTTGCGTTAAAAAATGAACCGCTATGTAAACGCGTGAAAAAATGAACCGTTATGGCACTTTTTTTCGCGCTTTTTTAAGGTTTCAGAAAACGCAAATTAATGAAAAAAACGGACGTACAAAAAATGATTTTATAACACTCGCAAAGGGCGGCTTAGATTTTCCTCTCGATGGTCAACACCTATGTCAAACAAAAAAAAACAACCCCCATGCATACATAACTTACCTTGATTAAATCCTTGACGGGTACACACTGAATATATGGATGTTTACCACATTTCGACAACAAAAAGGGATCCCGCGGTTGATTTACGCGAGACAGATTTAACAACAAAAATGATATTTATTAGAGGAAAATACATCCAGAGATCAACAAGAATAAAAAATATCATTGATAACAAATGCTTCCGAACGGCGTCCCGCGGTGAAACGGGTGAGCGACATCGAACCTTTCCGGAAGCACCCATAAATATATTGCTTATAATTCCTTTCACAATATTCAGAGAAAATTTTCCTATTAAATTGACATAGTGTTTTTTTTTTTCTTTTAAATATATATATTCGTTAAAACATTGTTCCCGAAAGTACATTAGAAGTAAGTTTAATTTATCTTAACACGTTTTGTTTCTCATTATTTGGCACCGTTCACTAGCAAACTTTATTATTATTATTATTACCCTAAAATCACACTATCCTCACGCCTTATGAACTAAGCACGGTTTCCTAGTGAGGTGACACCAATTTTATACTTTATACAGTTATAAGGCAGTTTATTCAAATAAATTAACATGACTAGATGATAGCACCTATTGATAAGTATGAGTTTTTTTTTTTGTTCAAACAGACGTGGTGATCTGCTCGATGACTTGTACATTCCTAACGATTGGTCTTCGGTATGAGCCGTAGTAGTCGCTACGGGCGAGGCCCTCTGGATAGCTTTTGCTGGGCCTTAGATTGTTCCTGTGATGCTGCGCGTGGTGGTAATTCGCCACATCGTTGTGGTGTATCATGTAAGCATTCGGACATTCGATGTTCGCCGCATAACTCAAACTCTTCGGGAGGTATGCGATAGGCCTCTCGATTTTATGCCTGAAGGAATGCCTGTTTAGGCTGCCCTTATCGAACGGCTCGTACGTGGAGAACACGCGCTCGTAATGATTATTAGGGGGCCGGTAATAACCGTAGGGGATGATTTCTGGCGCGTAAACGTTCGTGTACGGTATATGACAATTACACTCATTCATATTATTTATGTGATTCACCGGGTAGCTGTTGCAATTCGTGGGTGTTGCGATCGCGTGCTCTTTCTTGGTCCCCACCAGGAATAACAAACAGGCGCCCACTATCGTCGATATGAAGCTGAAGTAGTATCCTGCTTTAGGATACGTCTGGTTTATGTATCCCGTGATCGGTATTCCGATCAGGACCGGAAGAGATTTCGCCCCTTGTATGAAGCTCCACGCTTTCGTGTAATGCCTGGCCCGGATCCTCTCGAGCGTGTACATTTTTAAGGAGTAACTGTAGCCGCCCAAGCATATCCCGTACAGCCACACGAACAGGACGTAGCCGTGGTATCCCTGGACGGCACTTAAAGCCAGCAAGCTTATGCCTGGAAACAAAAAGAAAGTGTTAATTTAAGGGTGTGAAAAAATGTGGCATTCGTACCGATTCCAACGAGCGCGGCCTGGCAGAGATATTGCCTGGATATAAGGCATTGCGTGCTCGGCCTCACTGTCACCAATCCGAATCCGACGCATCCCAAGGCGGACGCGAAGCCCAGGAAGGTTTGCAGCAACACCAGAGCGCTGTCCTCCAAACCCTCTTTGTAACCTTGGTAGGCCTGAAATTGCATTCTTAATGTAATCATGTTCAAATCTAAAACGGTTTCGTATGATTAAACTTTATTGTACTGATTTTTTTTTGCTAGTATTTTTTCGAAAACTCGCCTAGGAAAGTATTTTAATTTCAAAGTACAAGAAAAATAATATTAGTCAATATCAAAAAAAAAATCAAAGTAACGCGTATAAAAAATATTGACGTGGCCATTATGTAATTTTCTCCGATTTGATTTCTGATTTTTAACATAGGATTTTGAAAAACTCAGGGTCGGTATTATAAAGGTCATTTAAATTTAATTGACGATTAAATTTTAATTCAAAAATCAAAATTATTTTGAAAGATCGACGTCTTGTGAAGTGAATTTTTGCAGGATTTTGTTCCTGCGTTTCATATTGATTTTGAACATTGATTTCGACATTGAAAAAAAGTTTTCAAAAATTCATAACTCAACTAAAGATTGCTGCAGATTCAAAAACCAAAATTATTTTGAAAGATCGACGTCTTGTGAAGTGATTTAAATTTTTGTAGAATGTCTTGAAATTTTTGAAGTTTTGTGAAGTAAATTTTTGCAGGATTTTGTCCCTGCGTTTCATATTGATTTTGAACATTGATTGCGAAATTGAAAAAAGTTTTCAAAAATTCATAACTCAACTGAAGATTGCTGCAGATTCAAAAACCAAAATTATTTTGAAAGATCGACGTCCTGTGAAGTGAATTGAATTTTTGTAGACTTTTTTCTCTCGTTTCATATTAATTTATGTTTTTTTGCGCTCAAATGTTCGACATTGAAAAAAAAGGAATTTTCAAAAATTCATAACTCGAGTGAAGATTGCTGCACATTCAAAAAACAAAATTATTTTGAAAGATCGACGTCTTGTAAAGTGATTTGAATTTTTGTAGAATTTTTTTCAAGCGTTTCGTATTAATTTTTAATTTTTAGCGCTCGAGTGTTGACTTTGGAAAAAAATAAATTTTCAAAAAATCATAACTCGATTGAAAATTGCTGCACATTCAAAAAGCAAAATTATTTTGAAAGATGGACGTCTTGTGAGGTGAAATGAATTTTTGTAGGATTTTATCCCCGCGTTTCATATTAATTTTTGGTTTTTTTGCGCTCGAGTGTTCAAAAGAAGAAAATTTCAAAAATTCGTAACGCGACTGCAAATGGTTGCATATTCAAAAATCAAAATTATTTTAAAAGATCGACGTCTTGTAAAGTGATTTTTATAGGATTTTATCCTCGTAAATCATACAAATTTTTAATTTTTTGCGCTCGAGTGTTCGATATAGAAAAAAATAAATTTTCAAAAAATTCATATCTCAACTGAAGATTGCCGCACATTCAAAAACCAAAATTATTTTAAAACATCGACGTCTTGTGAAGTAATTTGAATTTTTGTAGAATTTTTTCCACGCGTTTCGTATTCATTTTGAATTTTTGGCGCTCGAGTGTTCGACTGTGGAAAAGAAGAAATGTTCAAAAATTCATAACTCGACTAAAAATTGCTGCATATTCAAAAACCAAAATTATCTTGAAAGATCGACGTCTTGTAAAGTGAATTAAATTTTTGTAGGATTTTATCACTGCGTTTCATATTTATTTTTAGTTTTTTTTTGCGCTGGACTGTTCGACATTGAAAAGGAAGAAAATTTCAAAAATTCGTAACCCGACTGCAAATGGTTGCATATTCAAAAATCAAAATTATTTTGAGAGATCGACGTTTTGTGAAGTGATTTTTTATAGGATTTTATCCCTGCGTTTAATATTGGTTTTGAATTTTTTGCGCTCGAGTGTTCGACATTGAAAAAAAGAATTTTTCAAAAATTCATAACTCGGCTGAAAATTGCTGCTTATTCAAAAACCAAAATTATTTCGAAAGATCGACGTCTTGTAAAGTGATTTGAATTTTTGTAGAATTTTTTTCACGCGTTTCATATCAATTTTTAATTTTTGGCGCTCGATTGTTGACTTTGGAAAAAAATAAATTTTCAAAAATTCATAACTCGATTTAAAATTGCTGCCAAAATTATTTTAAACGATCGACGTCTTGTGAAGTGAATTAAATTTTATCACTGCGTTTCATATTAATTTTTAATTTTTTGCGCTCGAGTGTTCGACATTGAAAAAGAAGAAAATTTCAAAAATTCATAACTCGACTGAAAACTACTGCATATTTAAAAACCAAAATTATTTAGAAAGATCGACGTCGTTTGAAATGAACTGAATTGTTGTAGAATTTTATCCCTGCGTTTCATATTAATTTTTAATTGTTTGCACTCGAGTTATTTTCAAAAATTCATAACTCGGCTGAAAATTACTGCACATTCGAAAACCAAAATTATTTCGAAAGATCAACGTCTTGTGAAGTGATTTGAATTTTTGTAGATTTTTTTTTCACGCGTTTTGTATCAATTTTTAATTTTTTGTGCTCGAGTGTTCGACATTGGAAAAAAAGAAATTTGTAAAAATTGATAACTTCACTGAAAATTAGTGCACTTTCAAAAATCAAAATTATTTTGAAAGATCTACGTCTTTTGAAGTGATCTGAATTTTTGTCGAATTTTTGCTCGTGTTTTAATTAATTTTTAATTTTTGGCGCTCGAGTGTTCGACTTTGGAAAAAAAGAAATTTTCTAAAATTCATAACTCGGCTGAAAATTGCTACACATTCAAAAACCAAAATTATTTTGAAAGATCGACGTCTTGTGAAGTGAATTAAATTTTTGTATCATTTTATCCCTGCGTTTCATATTAATTTTGAGTTTTTTGCGCTCGAGTGTTCGACATTGAAAAAGAAGAAAATTTCAAAAATTAATAACTCGACTGAAACTTACTGCATATTCAAAAACCAACATTATTTTGAAGGATCGACGTCTTAACAAATGAACTGAATTGTTGTGGAATTTTGTCCCTGCGTTTCATATTAATTTTTAATCGTTTGCACTCGAGTCATTTTCAAAAATTCATAACTCTACTGAAAATTGCTGCACATTCAAAACCAAAATTATTTTGAAAGATCGACGTCTTATGAGGTGAAATGAATTTTTGTAGGATTTTATCCCTACGTTTCATATTATTTTTAATTTTTGGCGCTCGAGTGTTCGGCATTGTAATTTTTTTTAAGTTATCAAACTGCACTGAAAATTACTGCACATTTAAAAATCCAAATTATTTTGGAAGATCGACGTCTTTTGAAGTGATTTTAATTTTTGTAAAATTTTTCTCGCGTTTCATATTAATTTTTAATTTTTTGCGCTCCAGTGTTCGACATTGAAAAAAAAATGAAAATTAAAAAAAATCGTGACCCGTCTGAAAATGGTTGCATATTCAAATACCAAAATTGTTTTGAAAGATTGGCGTTTTATGAAGTGATTTGAATTCTTGTAGAATTTTTTCTCGCGTTTCATATTAATTTATATTTTTTTGCGCTCGAGTGTTCGACATTGAAAAAATAAGGAATTTTCAAAAATTCATAACTCGACTGAAAATTTACTGGGCTATTTATATTTGAACTAAATGCAAGAACCATCTTTTCTGTGCTTGTTTATCTTGAGGTTTGCATTCTGAAAAATCAGAATTCGTATTTCTAAAATTCGAAAGGTAAAAAAATCATAGCCTCGAATCTTCGGAACTTCGAAACTACGAATCTTCAGAACTTCGAAACTTCAATCGTAGAAGATTTTCTATGAATATTCGAACCTTCGAAGCTCTGAATCGGGAAATTAGAAATCTTCGAAGGAAAATTCCTCTCCTTGTGTATACTGAGAAAATTATTTAGAAAATTAAAAAAATTAGATTAGATTTTTCGAATCTCGATTGACGTCCTGTGAAGTGATTTGAATTTTTGTAGAATTTTTCCTCTCGTTTTATATTAATTTATATTTTTTTGCGCTCGAGTGTTCGACATTGTTGACTTTGGAAAAAAATAAATTTTCAAAAATTCATAACTCGATTTAAAATTGCTGCCAAAATTATTTTAAACGATCGACGTCTTGTGAAGTGAATTAAATTTTATCACTGCGTTTCATATTAATTTTTAATTTTTTGCGCTCGAGTGTTCGACATTGAAAAAGAAGAAAATTTCAAAAATTCATAACTCGACTGAAAACTACTGCATATTTAAAAACCAAAATTATTTAGAAAGATCGACGTCGTTTGAAATGAACTGAATTGTTGTAGAATTTTATCCCTGCGTTTCATATTAATTTTTAATTGTTTGCACTCGAGTTATTTTCAAAAATTCATAACTCGGCTGAAAATTACTGCACATTCGAAAACCAAAATTATTTCGAAAGATCAACGTCTTGTGAAGTGATTTGAATTTTTGTAGATTTTTTTTTCACGCGTTTTGTATCAATTTTTAATTTTTTGTGCTCGAGTGTTCGACATTGGAAAAAAAGAAATTTGTAAAAATTGATAACTTCACTGAAAATTAGTGCACTTTCAAAAATCAAAATTATTTTGAAAGATCTACGTCTTTTGAAGTGATCTGAATTTTTGTCGAATTTTTGCTCGTGTTTTAATTAATTTTTAATTTTTGGCGCTCGAGTGTTCGACTTTGGAAAAAAAGAAATTTTCTAAAATTCATAACTCGGCTGAAAATTGCTACACATTCAAAAACCAAAATTATTTTGAAAGATCGACGTCTTGTGAAGTGAATTAAATTTTTGTATCATTTTATCCCTGCGTTTCATATTAATTTTGAGTTTTTTGCGCTCGAGTGTTCGACATTGAAAAAGAAGAAAATTTCAAAAATTAATAACTCGACTGAAACTTACTGCATATTCAAAAACCAACATTATTTTGAAGGATCGACGTCTTAACAAATGAACTGAATTGTTGTGGAATTTTGTCCCTGCGTTTCATATTAATTTTTAATCGTTTGCACTCGAGTCATTTTCAAAAATTCATAACTCTACTGAAAATTGCTGCACATTCAAAACCAAAATTATTTTGAAAGATCGACGTCTTATGAGGTGAAATGAATTTTTGTAGGATTTTATCCCTACGTTTCATATTATTTTTAATTTTTGGCGCTCGAGTGTTCGGCATTGTAATTTTTTTTAAGTTATCAAACTGCACTGAAAATTACTGCACATTTAAAAATCCAAATTATTTTGGAAGATCGACGTCTTTTGAAGTGATTTTAATTTTTGTAAAATTTTTCTCGCGTTTCATATTAATTTTTAATTTTTTGCGCTCCAGTGTTCGACATTGAAAAAAAAATGAAAATTAAAAAAAATCGTGACCCGTCTGAAAATGGTTGCATATTCAAATACCAAAATTGTTTTGAAAGATTGGCGTTTTATGAAGTGATTTGAATTCTTGTAGAATTTTTTCTCGCGTTTCATATTAATTTATATTTTTTTGCGCTCGAGTGTTCGACATTGAAAAAATAAGGAATTTTCAAAAATTCATAACTCGACTGAAAATTTACTGGGCTATTTATATTTGAACTAAATGCAAGAACCATCTTTTCTGTGCTTGTTTATCTTGAGGTTTGCATTCTGAAAAATCAGAATTCGTATTTCTAAAATTCGAAAGGTAAAAAAATCATAGCCTCGAATCTTCGGAACTTCGAAACTACGAATCTTCAGAACTTCGAAACTTCAATCGTAGAAGATTTTCTATGAATATTCGAACCTTCGAAGCTCTGAATCGGGAAATTAGAAATCTTCGAAGGAAAATTCCTCTCCTTGTGTATACTGAGAAAATTATTTAGAAAATTAAAAAAATTAGATTAGATTTTTCGAATCTCGATTGACGTCCTGTGAAGTGATTTGAATTTTTGTAGAATTTTTCCTCTCGTTTTATATTAATTTATATTTTTTTGCGCTCGAGTGTTCGACATTGAAAAAATAAGGAATTTTCAAAAATTCATAACTCGACTGAAAATTTACTGGGCTATTTATATTTGAACTAAATGCAAGAACCATCTTTTCTATGCTTGGTTATCTTAAGGTTTGCATTCTGAAAAATCAGAATTCGTATTTCTAAAATTTAAAAAAATCATAGCTTCGAATCTTCGGAACTTCGAATCTTCGAAACTACGAATCTTCAGAACTTCGAAACTTCAATCTTCGAAGATTTTCTATGAATCTTCGAACCTTCGAAGCTCTGAATCGGGAAATTAGGAAACTACGAAAATTATTTTGAAAATTAAAAAGTAAGATTAGACTTTTCGCAACTTCGGAACTTCGAATCTTCGGAGCTTCGAATCTTCAGAACTTCGAAACTTCAATCTTGAAGATTTTCTATGAATCTTCTTAACTTCGAAATTTCAATCTCCGAAGATTTTATATGAATCTTCGAACCTTCGAAGGTCTGAATCGGGAAATTAGAAATCTTCGAAGGAAAATTCCTCCCCTTGTGTATACTTAGTAACTACGAAACTACGAAAATTATTTTGAAAATTAAAAAATTAGATTTGACTTTTCGCAACTTCGGAACTTCGAATCTTCGAAACTTCGAATCTTCAGAACTTCTAAACTTCAATCTTCGAAGATTTTCTATGAATCTTCGAAACTTCAATCTGAAGATTTTATATGAATCTCCGAGGCTTTCTATACTGAGTATAGATTAATATAGGATTAATTGCTAGAAGATGATGATGGGCGTGACCCAGTTGCATGGAGATCTAGCAAGCCCTCCTGTTCTGGTCAGTTCGAAGATGCATTAATTGGTTATAAAGAAGTGTTAGTTGGGAGAAACGTGGTTTTTTATACGCAGAGCCACTGAGGAGTTATTTTCAGGCGAGGAATTTTGCGTGAATTCCGGCACTAGTCCAGATTACATCTTCAAATCTGTGAGCCGGCTTGCTACAATCTGCACAAACATTTCCCAAGTTAAAAATATCATCTCTGATCTAATAGTATTTACCAGGTAATAAACTGGAGCATAAATCCCCATGGCACCGGAAGAACTAGCCAGCATCAGTACCCGCAATCCTCGGCTTTTCAACGGCGTAAAATCAAACATCGGCGGCTTTTTCACCTTCACGTGCGTCTTCTTCTCCTTCATCTTTTTCCTCTGGTTTTTCAGATGAGTAATTGCTCTCCTCTGCGGATGGTACAGGTTCGCCGAACGGTACACTATCGGCAAGAAGAAAGCCAACGAGAGAAGCCCAGTGACCGCCTGCAGTCCCAGCCTCCACCCCAGCTTGCTACAAAAAAGAACATTTACAATCCGCCAATTGGTTATTGAAAAGTTGATTACCCAACAGCTTCTTTGTAGAGTACGGAAAATAGCGCAACGCCTACACCGGTACCAGCTTGCGCCACCATCTCCACGAATTCTCTGCGTTTCTTAAAATAGTGGCCCAACATCAGCCCAGAGGTTTCCCTGACGATGCCGGCTCCTGCTCCTAAGACCACGCCGTAGCTCAGAACTGCTTGGTGGAACTGCATGGCGAAGGAAGTGAACAGGCACGCCAGGGCTAGTAGTAGTCCTCCGAAAACCGAGGCCAGTCTCGTTGATTTTCTTCTGCAGACAGCTACCACGAGAGGTGACGCGAAGAATGACACACATAAACAAAGAGCTCCCATCCATGCTGAAAAAGAAATGGAGAAAATGTTTGTGGTTTATTTACATGAACTTAAAACCGATGCGCTTAAACCAGATTTGCTTACAGTCCTATATGTTGTCTCTGCTAAAATTATATCTATAGTCTGTTCATATCCAAGAGGCAGTAAGTGTAAGCACAATCACGTGAACTGTGAGATTGCACAGGGTCACACAGTACGGCGCGCTCTGCAGTCGACGGGCACAAAATACAAAGTGAATTTGGCGAAAACTCCACGAGCAGACGGCGTTTTTTACACTGACTGCCTCTTGGATATGAAAAGATTTTAGAATATTATCAGTTTTTCTTTGAATAAGTACGATTACTGATTATTCAGTGACATTCGAGAGAAGAACGAAAAATAATGTTTTAGTGTTTTTTTTTTAGATATTAATCACTTAATTTAGTCAAACGTATCGTTTACTTTTATTTTATTTAAATCTCAGGCAAATGTGGGTTAAATGACTAATGGCTGATATTATCAACAATGCTTAAAACGCTTTCCTTTCCTCAACTAGCAACTTGTACGATCTTTTCTACGATTTCGCGTGATAAAAAGTTTTCCTATTTAAAAAGATTTAGAAATATGCAGTGGCGGCTCGTGGAACATGTTAATGGTAGAGCCACTTATAAAAAATATACCCCCCCCCCCTTTTTGAAGAAACAAAGAACTATTTATCTTCCTAGACCAATGGAATATTTTGGCCAAAATATCAAAAATTTGGAACAGCCGAAGATCTAAAATATCGGCAAAAAAATCAAAAATCCTGGTTTAAAAATAAAAATGCAAAGAAAAATAATTTGCCATTTTCGGCCCCAAAAATAACTATTTTTAGCTTAAAATAAGTTCTAACGAGAAATTCGAAAATAATAGCAAATATAAAAATTTAAAAAAATTCGCACTATAAAATCAATCATTCAAGTTAAGAAAATGTAAAATACAAAAATAAAAAATTAAGACCAAAAATTTAAAATTCGTACCAAAAAAATCAAAATTTTTAACAAACGAATCGAAAATTTTCGTCGAAATAAAGAAAATTTCGGGCATAAGACCAACAATTGAAACGAAAATAATCGAAAATACAAAATATAAGTAGGCCAAAAAAGTAAGAATCTACAATAGGGCCTAAAACGGTGAAAATAGATAATCTACGCTTTCGTGATGATTGTAGACAATCCTACTCCAAGCTTGGATTATTAACTTTTCCTGCATTGTATATTTATAAGTGTCTATGTTATATTAAGTGCAATATCAATAGATATGAAACACGTAGCAATACTGACTATTCATTACGAAACACCAATGATTTAAGTATTCCAAAATTGCGTCTTACGAAGTCACGCGTAGGTGTAAATTATTACGGGCCAAGTTTTTATAATAAATTAAGCTCATCTATAAAAAATTTACCTTTTAAAACATTTAAAACAACTGTTAAAAATTTGCTAATAAAACTTGCGCCGTATAATTACAGCGAATTCTTTCAAAGTGACATTTAGTAAATCGAACGTTCTTTTTTTTTTTTTTTCTCTGTTTCTAGTTTGTAAGTTATCCAATGTATGTATTGTCGACCTGTGTAAAACGTATGTTAACACACCAATAATAATAAATAAATAAATAAATAAAAAAATATAGTCAAAACATCGAAAACGAGCGTAAAGTTAAAAATTGCAGACAAAAAATTTATTAATTTTTTTTTCATATATTAATTACAACGTACGAATTTCTACAAACCAATCGAATATTTTGGTCTAAATAAAGAAAAATAAAAAAAAAAGTGGTGATGTGGCTATCATGTTACTTTCTTCGACTTGATGGTATCATAGCCAATTATATTTACGTTTTTAAGGTTTATTTTCAATTGAAATCATATTTTAAATGTACATCGAGCGTTGCGTAAACTCAGATGAAACTGACGTTTAAAACGTCAAAATTATGAAAGATGGAAAAATTATACTTCAAATTCAAAAACTCGGTTTACTCAAAAACTGACGAGATTTCGAAAAAAACTTATTCTCTAGAAGTTGTTCATTTTGGTATTCTCTACAATTAGTATTCACTCAAATTTGCTGTAACTTTTATCGTTTCATTATTATAAACCAAAAATTGAAAAAAAAATTAATAAATTCTTTTCTCGAATAGCAATAATTTTATGAAAAATATTTTCAAGCAAAATATGTTCATTTCTTTGTTGTCTTCAATGTTTGTTTAAATGTTTTTGTGATATTTTTTATATTTAAGAAAATATTGTCAAAAAACAAAAAAACAGTTAAGGTAAACACCCACTTCCGGTGTACGAAATTTGACCAAAAGCTTTTCAGTTCTTCAGATTATCAAATAAGACGTATGTTGAAAGTTTTATATCAATTGATGTATTAGTTTTTGAGATACAGCGCACACAGACAGACACACACACACACACAGACACAATTTTTTTTCCAGAAATTGTTGAAATGGCATCTAGGGACCCCAAAACAGATATTTCCGTAAAAAAATTTGTTGAAAAAAAATCACGATCACAATACTTTCTCGTACTTCGTAACGGAGAAAGTAAAAATTGAACAAAAAATATAAAATATGGGCCAAAGAATCAAGAATCCTGATCTAGAAATAAAAAAACGCAGACAAAAAATTGAAAATTTAGGTAGAAGCAAAATACTTTGCTAAAAATAAGTTTCTAACTAGAAATTCGAAAATAATAGCAAAAAAAAAACACCAATCCAAGTTAAAAAATCTAAAATATAGGATTAAAAATAGACCAAAAATCTAAAATATACGATAAAAAATTGAGACCAAAAATCTAAAATTCAGGCCTAAAAATAAAAACAGTGGCTCAAGCAAAGAAAAATTTTAACAGACAAATAAAAAAAAATAAAAAAAAATGTAGGACAAAATTCACAATGTTAATTACAACGTACGAATTTCTACAAACCAATCGAATATTTTGGTCTAAATAAAGAAAAATAAAAAATAAATTGTACAAAAAATCTAAAATACAGAAATCTAAAATTTAGGCGAAAGAATCAAGAATCCTGATCTAAAAATAAAAAACGCAGACAAAAAATCGAAAATTTAGGTAGAAGCAAAATAATTTGCCAAAAATAAGTTTCTGACCAGAACTTCGAAAATAATAGCAAAAAAAAACTTTAATCCAAGTTAAAAAATCTAAAATATAGGATAAAAAATTGAGACCAAAAATCTAAAATTCAGGCCTAAAAATAAAAATAGTGGCTCAAGCAAAGAAAAATTTTAAGAGACAAATAAAAAAATAAATTAAAAAAAATTTAGGACAAAATTCACAATGTTGGTCAAAGAGTCGAAATTTCCACAGAACATCGAAAACTCGGCCCTAAAGACAATAAATACAGAATAAATCGAAAATTTTAACAATAAAATCGAAAAGTTAGGTCAAAATAAAGCAAAATTTAGGTCAAAACATTAAAAAAAAAATACAAATCTGTACTGTTGGCCAGTAAACCGAAAATTTAGACAGTACATCGAAAACTCTGGCCTTAAGATAATAAATGCAGACTAAAAAATAGAAAATTTCAACAAACAAAACTCGAAAAAACCGGAAAAAACAAAATAAATCTCGCATATAAATGAATAATTCAGGTTACAGATATTTTAACCAAAATAAAATCAAAAATTTGGAACTAGAATTAAAAATTCGGCCTGAAAAATCGAAAATGTGGACCGAAAAATCCAAAATTTTTAACAATTAAATCGAAAATTTAGGTCAACATAAAAAATATTTAGAGCAAATGATCAAAAATTTAGACCAAATACGGTTCAAAAATCTAAAAATTAAAAATTCGTCTCGAAAAATCAAAAATACGGACCAAAGCAAAAACGAAAATTTTAACAATTAAATCGAAAATTTATGTTAAAATAAAGAATATTCAGGTCTATAGATCGAAAATTTAATCCCAAAAGGATCGAAAATACAGGTCAACAATCTAAAAATTAAAAATTAAAAATGCGGGCCAAAAAGTCGAAAATTTAAAAAAATTCGCACAATAAAATTCAAGTTAAGAAAATCTAAAATATGGGACAAAAATAAAAAATTAAGACCAAAAATCTAAAATTCGTACCAAAAAAATCAAAATATTTAACAAACGAATCGAAAATTTTCGTCGAAATAAAGAAAATTTCGGGTATAAGACCAAAAATTGAAACCAAAATATAAGTAGGCCAAAAAAGTAAGAATCTACAATAGGGCCTAAAACGGTGAAAATATAGTCAAAACATCGAAAACGAGCGTAAAGTTAAAAATTGCAGACAAAAAAACATCGATTTTTTTTTTAATATTAATTACAACGTACGAATTTTTACAAACCAATCGAATATTTTGGCCCAAATAAAATAAAATTGAACAAAAAATCTAAAATACAGAAATCTAAAATATGGGCCAAAGAATCAAGAATCCTGATCTGAAAATAAAAAACGCAGACACAAAATCGAAAATTTAGGTAGAAGCAAAATACTTACCAAAAATAAGTTTCTGGCCAGAAATTCGAAAATAATAGCAAAACAAAAACACTAATCCAAGTTAAAAAATCTAAAATACAGTAATCTAAAATATGGGCCAAAGAATCAAGAATCCTGATCTAAAAATAAAAAACGCAGACAAAAACTGAAATTCGAAAACAATAGCAAAAAAAAAACACTAAGCCAAGTTAAAAAATCTAAAATATAGAAAAAAAATAGACCAAAAATCTAAAATATACGATAAAAAATTGAGACCAAAAATCTAAAATTCAGGCCTAAAAATAAAAATAGTGGCTCAAGCAAGGAAAAATTTAGGACAAAATTCACAATGTTGGTCAAAAAGTCGATAATTCCGACAGAACATCGAAAACTCTACCCTAAAGACAATAAATGCAGACTAAACGAAAAATCCAAAATGGGGGAGCCGAAAAAATCGAAAATTTTAACAATAAAATCGAAAAGTTAGGTCAAAATGAAGAAAAATTTAGGTCAAAAGATTAAAAAAAAATCAAAATCTGTAATGTTGGCCAGAAAGCTGAAAATTTAGACAGTACATCGAAAACTCCGGCCTTAAGACAATAAATGCAGACTAAAAAATAGAAAATTTCAACAAACAAAACTCGAAAAAACCGAAAAAGAAACAAAATAAATCTCGCATATAAATGAATAATTCAGGTTATAGATATTTTAACCAAAATAAAATCAAAAATTTGGAACTAGAATTAAAAATTCGACCTGAAAAATCGAAAAAGTGGACCGAAAAATTCAAAATTTTTAACAATTAAATCGAAAATTTAGGCCAACATAAAAAATATTTAGAGCAAATGATCAAAAATTTAGACCAAATACAAAATTAAAAATTCGGCTCGAAAAATCAAAAATACGGACCAAAGCAAAAACGAAAAGTTTAACAATTAAAAAATAATCGAAAATACAAAATATAAGTAGGCCAAAAAAGTAAGAATCTACAATAGGGCCTAAAATGGTGAAAATATAGTCAAAACATCGAAAACGAGCGTAAATTTTTTTATATTAATTACAACGTACGAATTCCCACAAACCAACCGAATATTTTGGCCAAAAAAAAAAAAAATTGAAAAAAAATCTAAAATACAGAAATCTCAAATATAAAACGCAGACAAAAAATCGAAAATTAAGGTAGAAGCAAAATACTTACCAAAAATAAGTTGCTGGTCAGAAATTCGAAAATAATAGCAAAAAAAAAACACTAATCCAAGTTAAAAAATCTAAAATATAGGATAAAAAATAGACCAAAAATCTAAAATATACGATAAAAAATTGAGACCAAAAATCTCAATTTCAGGCCTAAAAATAAAAATAGTGGCTCAAGCAAAGAAAAATTTTAACAGACAAATAAAAAGAAATTTACGACAAAATTCACAATGTTGGTCAAAAAGTCGAAAATTCCGACAGAACATCGAAAACTCGGCCCTAAAGACAATAAATGCAGACTAAACGAAAAATCCAAAATGGGGGGCCAAAAAAATCGAAAATTTTAACAATAAAATCGAAAATTTAGGTCAACATAAAAAATATTTAGAGCAAATGATCAAAAATTTAGACCAAATACAGTTCAAAAATGTAAAAATTTAAAATTCGGCTCGAAAAATCAAAAATACGGACCAAAGCAAAAACTAAAATTTTAACAATTAAATCGAAAATTTATGTTAAAATAAAGAATATATAGGTCAACAGATCGAAAATTTAATCCAAAAAGATCGAAAATACAGGTCAACAATCTAAAAATTAAAAATCAAAAATGCAGGCCAAAAAGTCGAAAATTTGAACAATTAAATCGAAAAAGGTCAAAATAAAAATTTTGAATATTTTGACCAAAAATATGGAAAATTCAGGTTAAAAATTTAAAAACTTAAAATTCATCCATAGAAATAAAAAATGCGGATCAAATAGTCGTAATTTTGAACAATTAAATCGCAAAAGGTCCAAAAAAAATGAAACTAATTTGAAAAAGAATTCAAATAAAACCATAAACTTTATTGTTTCACCTTTTGTGTCGGCAGTTTCGACAACTTTAGATTTAGTAGATACATTTTGAATAATTCAAATAAAACAATTCACTTGGTTAGTATGACTCTCAGTAGCAGCTCATGGAAGATGTTGATGGTACGTTTACAATATGGGGAGGCCCTCGCCTAATTTTTTTAAGAAAGAGAGAAAGAACGATTAATATTCATAGTCCAAGATTATTTTGAGTTGTAAAGTAAAGGTTCATAATTTCAAACAGCGGGACGATTTTGCGTATAAATGTAGGCGGCCTTGACAAAAACATCAACTCCGTATTTAATTATGACAGCGCTTGTCATATAACATTCGTTTGTGTCTTAGCTTTTTTAACATAAAAAACGGCTGCAGAAAAAATATTGTACGTAACTCGTTCCAAAAGTGATTTTACGGGATGAGTAGGAAATCCTGCGAGTCTATTACTATAATTTATCATCGCCCGTACCTCCTCATTAACTGTCAGACGCCAAAACTCGTCCAATCATTATTTCTAATCAAAATATCAAAATCCAAAGTAAACTCCTGCTAAAAATTAATAATAATAAAAGAACTTGTATTCGCGTAAATGTAAAAGAAAATATATTTAGATATATAAAATTGTACATAAAGAAAAGTTTCACGTATCCCCAAGCGTACTAAACGTTTCCAAACTGAGCTGACTCAACTGCTCCTTCTCCGTCGCAATCTTATCCTGTAAAGTCCTTTGATTTTCAACATTCAAACTGTGCACCTCCTTCGCGGCCTTCTCCCACTCCGACTTAAAGTAATTCTTGTCCCGCTGCGCCTCCTCATATTTCTCCTCCAAAATCTTCAAATCGCGCAGCAGGTTCTTGGTCTGTTCCCCCGTCAGCGCCGTCTTCTTAATCTCCTGCATTTCCAAACTCTGCTCGCTCAGGATGTCTCTGAGTATCACCGAATCACGCTCCATCGCGCTAATCTTCTCGATAAACTCGTGATGCTCGAATAACGAATACTTGACCGTGTTCTTGTGGATTTCCAACGACCAATTGAAGTCCTCGTCTTGCTCCTTCCGCTCCTCCAAAACCTTATCCAGCATCATGTTCTCGGCGTTCTTCTTCAATTCATACGACAGCTTCTTGCATCTCGCTATGTTGCTCTTGAGGTCCTGTTCCAACCGGTTCTTTCTGGAAATCCACTCGTCCTGGAGGACTTCCAGCTCCTCCTTTTTCTTCCGCTCGATCTCTTGCGAGCATTTCAGGATCTGCTCCTCTTTCCACTTCTCCAATTCGTCCAAATACTGGAACACGATGTTTTCGTCGAGGATGTGGGGTAGCAGATTGAAATGCGATTTGCCGTCGGTGTTCAGGTTGCAGGTTTCCAGAAACAAGCAAAGATTGAGTTCGCCAAGTTCTTCATTCTTCAACGACCTTACCGTCAACGACTGACTCATTTCCGGTTTATTGGGAGCTAGTTTGGAGCAGTCCAATGCTAATTCCTGGGAAACTGGTTGAGATTTTGAATCCAGTAATTGTAGCTTTGGTGCGTAGGTTTGTAACAGTTGACTGATTCTTCCCCGGCTACAAACGAACATTAATTTGCAGACTGCGTTTTCTAAAGGATTTCTCCTTCCCGTTTGTTTGTCGATTTCGCTTTTGATGCCCAGGGACGAGGTAGAATTTGGATGTAGAAAGTTAATGATGAAGCTCGTTGTCTTCTGCGATTTCTTCCAGAAAATTGAATCGAGAATGATGTCCAGGCAGAATTTATGGTATCCATCGATTGGGTTAATCTCAGTTTTAGAAATCTGAATGGTGGACGGGGCTCTTGTTAAGGTTACATTGGAAGTTTCGCATTTTTCCTCAATTTTCGCTAAGTTTTGCAGGAACGTACTTTTCCTCTCATCTAGTGATAATCTTCGAAGTTGGTTATCCACTAGTAGTTCACCTTCGGTGCAAGAAGAATAACGTACTCTAGGCGATACGTAAAGGTCCTCCTTATCACCCTGACCTGCCTCTTTATCCTTCCTTACCTCAATGGTTGATCGTGTGGTTAACCCCGGACGTCGAATCTCTGGTGAATTCCTAGGTAGAGCATCGTTTATGAAATAGCTTTCCTCCTCCAGCTCCAACTTTCCATCACACCAGTTGTGGAATACTGCAGTCTCCATATCCCATCCCATATTCGAAAGGTTGATTGTAGCCCAGCCCAGCTTAGTTTCGTCGTTGTAAAAAGAAACGGCAATATGCGGGTACTCCTGGAAGTACAAACCCAAGTTATGAAAAGTGGAGAATAGGTTAATAACGACGGTTTCATTAATATTGATGTTTTCGTGAAGATCTCTGGTTACATGTCTGGTTTTAACGTTCATTCCAAAAATCCCAAACGAGAGGTAATACTTTTTTGGAAGCTGACTAAACACCAGCGTTTCCGGCAAAAGCAAATCCAAATTGGACGCAACCCGCACAGTAATTTTTAGAACGTACTTCTCCAACTGCTGATCGCTCGAGCCCACCTGAATAAACCCATTTTTCGTGTACCTTACAGGAATCGTCTGCACCTTGGTACTCTGAGGTGACTCCATCGAGCACTCGTAAGCCGGAAGCGCCGGAGGAATCACCTTGTTGGTGATGTAATCCCGAATCGTCAGCGACACATTCAACTCGGGCGTGCCTTTCTTGAACTCCGTGGGCACATTTAGGAGCTTGTTCCACGCGTACTGTACCGAGAAATCGGTACGGCTCGACGGTAAAATTTTCGCGCTCCGCAGACACAACAGAGCGAAACCGATGAACTTCTTCTCGTCCGTGTAACACTCGATTCTGATCCTGCTGTAAGCGCCTCGCGCCTTCCTCAGGAGCTTCTTCTCCGTCTCCCAGACCATTTCCGTGTTGAAGATGATGTTGGGATGCGGTTCCAATACGTCGGACTCCATGACCCGCCCATTAAAATTGGCGGTGATGTACAACAGGTTTTTCACGGAATCGAAGCCCCGACCTTCCTCTATGCTCAAAACAATGTTCACATATTTCCCTTTGAGGTCGTTCATGGTTTTTGATAATTTTTTTTAATCTCGGATGTAGAAATATCAATGTAACGTCACTAAGACTTTGACAGAAAAAGGGGACTACTGGGATTTTCACTTTCTAAGTATGAAATACTGGAAAGGATTGTTTTCGTGTGAATTTCAAAGGAAATATCCACTTTTTGATGGACAAAAATTAAATGTTTCTTGTATTGCTCTAATCATTCAACACTTATTTTGATAGATGCTTAAAATTTCGAATGTGTCTTTAAAAATGCTTTAAAGAAATTATGCCGTAACAAGTTTTTCTCGTTATTATATTAGAAATTCCACAATTATTAAGCTACTTGAAGTTTTGACAGATTAATCCTAGACATTTTTACAAAGAAAATTATCCGCACTTCGCAATAATTTCATATTTCCAGGGGCGGCTCGTTATGTAGAGCTAGTTTTGAGCTCAGCAAGAATTTTTAATAGATTCTTACGTGGACGAAGAATGGTGTTACAAATTTAGTGCATGTCTGGGACAAAATGTAAACGCACGATAAATCGAAATCATATTTTCAGCTTCCAGAAAATAAAGAAATCGTTCCGAAAGTAAAACAAAATCGTCCCGAAAATAACTACTTTCGGTACGATTTATGTAAAGTGGTACGTTCGATTTAATAAATCATACCGAAAGCTTTATTTTCGGGACGGCTGCAGAAAAAATTAGTCTGCGTGTCTGGCCAAGTTGATTTTCCCGCCTAAACACGTATTTCTTGGTATAGACGTTTAATTCATTACACAGTTTTCTTTTTCAATCAAAAATTGTCGACTGAATTTAATAAGTAGCAATGAATGGAAATTAGTTACGGTTACGAAGAATTGTTGCGCTATTGCGGGGTTCGTGTGAATAACTAAACAACTCGCGCTGCGGGGGGTTTAATCAAAATTTGCTCGGCTGGATTAAAGGGGAAAGGGGATATATGCGTGGGGGGGTTAGAAATAAATTCGCGAGGAATATAAATGGATTCTTGGAAGGGGAAGCCCTCGGCGCTGTTTTCTTTGGCGGAATTGGTTTTGGCTGCGCGACTCGCGCGGAGAGATAATTAATCAAAGATACGGTTGTTTTGATGAAAACTTACAAATGGAATCATATTTCGTCCTATGTTCTTATCTATTTATATATTTTGCCTGTATATTACTTTCCCCGGATGAAATACGGGAAAGCATTTTTGCGAAAATGTAGGAGTTCGAAATTTAAACGAGAATACATTTTTTGAGGTCCTCCAAGATGATTTCGTTACTTTACACATTACATATACATAATTTGAATTTTTCACATCGATTATGTATTATTCATTATTCATATTAAATGAAATAGACATCCACAAACACCCATGCCCTCGCCGGGATTCGAACCCGGGACCATTAGTACTGGCGCGCTCACGCACGCGGCAAGTTTTTGGTATAATTTTGTAAATCAAAAGTGCTTAGTAAAATTTTTTCTTTTCAAAAAATACTAGAGTAGTAATAATTACGATTAAATCATATAATTATGAACTTTGCAGATATTTATTCATTTCTCTGTATGTGTATGTGTGTGTTAAATAAAATAATACTTTAGTAATAATAATACAAAGTTATTTAAGTCCAGGGCCGGCACCAGAGAAGTCCGCACCCTGCTGCAAAGTTCTTTTTAGTTAATTATTTTATTAGTCTATTTTGTCTGGTCGTGGAGAAAGTATAGTCTGCTACTCGGTAAGAATGGAAATTCTGATGCTCGTGGTTCCACTCGCATCGAATTTCCATTCTAACCTTGTTAGAGAATATACTATTATTGTTTTTATATTTTTTTTATAGTTGTCGAAATTATTACATTTTTTCAGAATTTCACGCTCTGTTTAAAATTAATTATCTCGAAATTTAAATATCGGGTATTTACAGATTTAATTAATTTTGAATAAATTTATAAAATTTCAAGTCGATGGCAATTGTTTTTGTATTTTTTTCAAGTAGTCGAAATTATTTAGGTTTTCCACAATTGTACGCTATGTTCGAATGAAATTATCTCGAAGTTTAGGGATGGGAGTGTTTACAGATTTTTGCAGTAGAGTAATCCCGAATTAATTTTGAATAGATTTTTCAAATTTCAAGTTGATCGCAATGGTTTTTAAATTTTTTTAGGACGCCGAAATTAGAGGATTTTTTCTTCACAATTGTATTCTCTGTTCCAATATAATTTTGTCAAAATTTAGGGATGGGTTGTATACAATTTCTTTTTAGAATCATGATCACAAATTAATTTTGAATAAATTTGCAGAATTTCAAGTCGATGGAAATTGTTTTTACATTTTTTTTTGTGTCGTTGAATTTATTGATTTTTTTCAGAATTCTACGCTCGATTCGAATGGGATAATCTCGAAGTTTAGAGATAGGGGTGAATATAGATTTTGCAGTAGAGTCATCCTGAATTAATTTTGAATGGATTTGTCAAATTTCAAATTGATCGCAAAGGTAGTCCTATTTTTTTTAGAACGCCGAAATGTTAGCATTTTTTCTTCACAAATTTATTCTCTGTTCGAATGGGATTTTGTCAAAATTTAGGGATGAGTTGTATACAGTTTTTTCTAGAATTTTCGCCGAAATTATAGCATTTTTTCTTCATAATTTTATTCTCTGTTCCAATGGGATTTTGTTAAAATTTAGGGATAGGTTGTACACAGTTTTATTTCTATAATCGTAATTACCAATGAATTAGGAATAAATTTGTGAAATTTCAAGTCGACGGCAAGTATATTATATTTTTTTCGAGTCGTCGAATTTATTTAGTTTTTCCACAATTGTACGCTCGATTGAAATGGGATAATCTCGAAGTTTAGAGATGGGGGTGAATATAGATTTTTGTAGGAGAGTAATCCCGAATTAATTTTAAATATCATTTTGTCAAATTTCAAGTTGATCGCAATGGTTTTTATATTTTTTATGCCGCCGAAATTATTACATTTTTTTCTTCACAATTTTATTCTCTGTTCGAATGAGATTTTGTCAAAATTAAGGGATGGGTTTTATTCAGTTTTTTCTAGAATCGTAATCGCAAATGAATTTTGAATAAATTTGTGAAATTTCAAGTCGACGGCAAGTGTTTTTATATTTTTTTCGAGTCGTCGAATTTATTTAGTTTTTTCACAATTGTACGCTCGATTCGAATGGGATAATCTCGAAGTTTGGAGATGGGGGTAAATATAGATTTTTGTAGAAGAGTAATTACAAATTAATTTTTAATAGATTTGTCAAATTTCAAGTTGATTGCAATGGTTTTCATATTTTTTTAAGACGCCGAAATTATAGCATTTTTTCTTCACAATTTTATTCTCTGTTTGAATGGGATTTTGTCAAAATTTAGGGATGGGTTGTGTCCAGTTTTTTCTAGAATTGTAATCACAAATGAATTTTGAATAAATTTGTGAAATTTCAAGTTGACGGCAAGTGTTTTTATATTTTCTTCGAGTCGTCGAATTTATTTGGTTTTTTCACAATTTAACGCTCGATTCAAATGGGATAATCTCGAAGTTTAGAGATGGGGGTAATTATAGATTTTTGTAGGAGAATAATCCCGAATTAATTTTGAATAGATTTGTCAAATTTCAAGTGATCGCAATCGTATTTCAATTTTTTTTGGCCGCCGAAATTATAGCATTTTTTCTTCACAATTTTATTCTCTGTTCGAATGGGATTTTGTCAAAATTTAGGGATGAGTTGTACACAATTTTTTCTAGAATCGTAATCACCAATGAATTTGGAATAAATTTGTGAAATTTCAATTTCAAGACGGCAAGAGTTTTTATATTTTTTTGGGTAGTTGAATTTATTCTTTTTCCCTCGATTCTAATGGTTTAATCTCGAAGTTTAGATATGGGGGTGAATATAGATTTTTTAAGAAGAGTAATAACGAATTAATTTTGAATAGATTTGTCAAATTTCAAGTTGATCGCAATGGTATATTTTTTTTAGGACGCCGAAATTATTGCATTTTTTCTTCACAATTTTAATTTCTGTTTGAATGGAATTTGGAAAAATTTAGGGATGGGTTGTATTCAGTTTTTTCTAGAATCGTAATCACAAATTAATTTTGAATAAATTTGTAAAATTTCAAGTCGATTGATATTGTTTTTAGATTTTTTTCGGGTCGTTGAATTTATTGGGATTTTCCACAATTGTACGCTTGATTCGAATGAGATAATCTCGAAGTTTAGAGATGGGGTCAATATAGATTTTTGTAATAGAGTCATCCCGAATTAATTTTGAATAGATTTGTCAAATTTTAAATTGATCGCAAAGGTTTTCCTATTTTTTTTAGAACGCCGAAATTATAGCATTTTTCTTCACAATTTTATTCTCTGCTCCAATGGGATTTTGTCAAAATTTAGGGATGGGTTGAATACAGTTTTTTTTAGATACGTAATCAGAAATGAATTTTGAATAAATTTGTGAAATTTCAAGTCGACGGCAAGACTTTTTATATTTTTTTTGGGTAGTTGAATTTATTGCGTTTTTCCCTCGATTCAAATGGGATAATCTCGAAGTTTAGAGATGGGCGTGAATATAGATTTTTGTAGGAGAGTAATCCCAAATTAATTTTGAATAGATTTGTCAAATGTCAAGTTGATCGCAATGGTATATTTTTTATAGGACGCCGAAATTATTGCATTTTTTTCTTCACATTTTCATTCTTTGTTCGAATGGGATTTTGTCAAAATTTAGGAATGGGTTGTATACAGATTTTTTCAGAATCGTAATCACAAATTAATTTTGAATAATTTTGTGAAATTACAATTTTTATATATATACAAACATCTTTATTTACAGAAATTTTACAAAAAAAGCAATAATATATAATAAATTTAGTTACATAAGTAAATTTCTGCTTAAATGGCTATCGACCTGGAGTCTTTCAGCCTCAATTTTTATATTTTTTCGAGCCGTCGCATTATATTGTTTTTCCACAATTGTACGCTCGGTTCGAATGAGATAATCTCATAAAGTTTAGGGATGTGAGTGAATACAGATTTTTGAAGTAGAATCCCGAATGAATTTCAAAAAAAAAATGTAAAATTTGCGGTCGCTGGCAATTGTTTTTATATTTTCTTAGAACGCCGAAATAATCGCATTTTTTCAGGACTGCTTTTCGTTTTTTGTAAAAACGTTATATTGAATGAATTTCGAATAGATAAGTGAAATTTCAAATTGCTTGCAATTGTTTTTATATTTTATATTTGCCATTGATTTTTTTTTATTATTCCCCGAAAAATTTACTAGGCCTTCCAGCTTGTTTGAACGATTTGGCACAATCAGAAAAATCAATTTCAGCCTCTAGCCATTTAGAATGAGCTGTTTCAAAGCGGTCAACTTTCTGGTGGTATTTTGTAAATCTTTCTATTAAATATTTTGAAAATCCACTAATAACTTTAGTAATATTGTTTATTTAAGTTGTTTATACTCTTGGAGGCACACATGATTTAGGACAAAATTAATAACCGTTGCCCTTCTCTCTCCGATATTTTTTCCTTTCGCGAAACTTTAAACAGCACCTTTCGCGGAATTTTGTAAGATATTCTTAAAAGTGAAATAAAAAATCAGGCTGGTGGGTGCCGATGACTTTGTTTTCATGGAATGATAGTACATGAATAATAGTTTTTATTGTAATAAATAAATCGATCGGCTGGCATCGGCCAAACTTTTTGGAGACTAATGAAAATTTTTAAAGAGTAAAAATACAGTGTGTATTTGAATGCTAGATTTAGTTATTAAAATAAGAAAAACTGTAATCTATTTTTACCAATATGTAAACTACATACCGTGAGTTAAAGAGTCCATTTTTTCCATTTCAAATCAAACGAAAATTACAAAACTTATAGATCACCAAACCGATGTTACACTGATGAGCGTTCAAGCGCAATTAAAAGTGCATTAAGTTTGTACCGAGTTTTATGACAGGGACAACTAGAAATTTATACATTTCTCGGCTATATGGATATTTAGGATAATATTAGGCGTATTAAAATTCTTTAATTAGAATTTCAATTTTGACCATTTTGTCTTCCTGGTTTCATGAAATCGACCACTGTGCGCCGTGGTGATATTAGTGAATTTGATTATTTGATTACTTACCGCACTCTATCACCACTTAAATATTCAGTGTGTGCCTGTAATTCAATAAATTATAAATGTGATAAAAATCAAGGCGTCGAATATGGCCGCCACATGGGACCAAGTTTCCGCGAAAGAGTTCAACGAATGGCCCTCAATTCTACACTTCGGCCAATTATCGCCACCTCCTCCAATTCCTTCGTAGATCCGTTAGTTTTCGAGAGATCGTTGACCACAATTAAAATCATGGGGAAAATTGGGCGTGCGACACGCCCCGCGACCGAATTAATTTCCATAACTTACTTCCAGTGGGCACCATGGAGAACACCTTGGCTTTGACCCTCCGGGAGGTCCAATTAATTTGTAGTTGCCTATACCGCCGACGCTTCCGAAATAATTTATTACCAGAATAAAATATATAATATAATCATAAAATTTAATAAAACGCTTAATTCTTTATTTATATTAATTTATGCACATGTAATAATAATAATAATAATTTATTGCCCTACGGGAAGACCATTAAAGGGGCAAATTAACAATAATGTAATAATAAATACAAAATACAAAAATAGAGGAATAGAAAAACAAAGAAAAATAATGAGAAATCAAAACTAAATACATAAAAGTACAATAATAATTAATAACTAGAATATCACTGAACCAATTAATAAACTAATAATCAGAGTTCACACGATCACCAATAAAAATATCTAGAATAAAACACTTTTTTACTTTGTTTGTATAACACTTATTTAAATAAGTGTTATACAAACAAAGTAAAAAAGTGTTTTATTCTATATAAAAAGCATGTATAATGAAGTAGAAGCTTCCTACATAACAAATAATAAAAATATCCTTAAAGAACTTGCCATTCTTAAGAAGCATAATCTTAGGTTTGACGACATAAATCAGTGCTGCTCGCGTTATAATTTTATTTTACCACCATTAGCATAGCATTTCTTTACAAACATCAATTAAAATTGGTGAACATCAAAGCTTTAGTTAGTGTATCGAGGAAACATTGGAAGTGAATTCTCTCGCTAATCTATTTACCTGTTGCCATAACGTAGAGGTCCTTATCCTGGTTTTTCTTGACTAGAAACTTCATCGTGTACAAATAGAGCAGGCCGAAGGCTAATTGAAGCCCCGATGTCAAGAGGTGGGCCAGGAACGCCGCGCCGCATACTAACCAACCCCAACCACCTGGAAAAGGAAACGGCCCTTGAAAGTTTTACTGTAACATCCATCCGTACTTGGAGTAGTTGTTTAAATAACATATTAAAATATTCTTAAAATTACATTTTACATATTCACACATTCAGGTGTTTACGCCTGTAATTTGATGGATATCCCATTATGTTAAAAAGGCGGAGGGGATATTTTTGATAGATGGAACAGAGAGAAATTTTAGAGGGTCGCGGTCGTAGCGAATGAAAATTGTGCTGTGTATGTTTTTTTCTTGCGTTTAACAAATATTTACAATCATTAATGTCAACATGTATGTGCACCCAAACATTTTCCAATAATAATAATTTCTATTTCATTCATATCAAATCTTTTACCTTACAAAATTTGTTAATTTGACGTCAGGTTGGATTTAAATAGTCAATCACCGTGTGCTTATTCTGTTTATTTAACGGGGGGGGGGGGAGCTTATCGCATCCTGACGACGGGAGCTTATCGCATCCTGACGACGGGAGCTTATCTACTAAATGAATTCAAGATAATGTACATCGATTTAAATCAATCTATCTACATATTGTCCCGTTTGACGGTCACCTCGTGCAATAATAAATCCTTAAATGTGTTGCTTTAAGTAACAACAGTAACAAAGTATATGGTTATCCCCTGACCTCGAAGATGGCGAAATAGAATCCAGCCGTAAATCGAGAATTGACTGTACAATAAAACATGAGCAATTGTCTGTGCAATAACAAATTGTTTGATTCAGCCATGTTTAGAATAGGACAATCATTTGTCTTAAAGGAAAATGAAATTATCCCGCTGAAGAGACTCCACTTTCATCATGTGTTCTCTCCCCTCGGTTCTCGCTCGGTCGGTCCGAATGTTTACTTTGCTCTTGCACACCTTCACCGTATATATATATACCTTGAAGTTTATTAGGGTCCCGGAAGGGCAATATAAGGGCGAGGCCGGAATTCTTCGACCCGGAACAAGATGTGCCCCCTCGAAAATTACACGGAAGTAATGTAATTAACCCCCAGATAAATCCGGATGGCTAACTTTTGATGGGATATATGCCGTGAAATACACGCTCCAGGTTATTCCCGCGTAACCATAAATTTTGTCTATTTAAAATATATCTTTCTGTAATAAAAAATAAAAATAAAATATAAAATTCAACGTACAATGAACTTAGGTTATTTATTATCATTTCTTTCAAAAATATTTTGGCAATCCCGTACTAAAACTCATTCCCGATTTCCTCTCAAAATTGAAATACCCTGAAAACGCCATCTTCGAAATCATGTAATCAGTAATAACTTTTTTCTGCTTCTCGTTTTGATTTTTTAATAATTACACAGCCAACAATGTTTTGATAACATTAATAAAAATATGCATTTTTGTAGATTTTTGTTTCATCATGTTTAGAATTTATGAAAAAAATCGTTAAAGCAATTAACCACGAAGGTGAGAGATTCAAATACCGGAGGCAAAAATTCTCATATCTCGGAGATGCGAAGGTAAAGGAAGGAATTTTTGTTGGTCTCGAAATTAGAAAACTAATGGTCATAAAGAAAGCCACACTTTCAAAAAAGCGTGAGCATCTTTTGTATCTGTGATAAAAGGTTTCCTTAAGCTACGCGCACACTTATCGGAATCGGACGGACGGCACGCATCGGAAAAAATTACTTAACACAGTTGTAAACGAGTCAACGCACATTTATCGGTACAGCATGGAACGGATGTAAACGTGATGTAAACGATGAGCAAGAAGAGCGGTTTTATCAAGATATTTGAATAATGGATGAAATATTTTTGCTGGTTTCGGCAGAAGGGAAACACCAATCAACACACACGAAAGAAAAAAAAGTTTTAATAATATAAATTCGCTACTTGAATGGCTGAGCTTTAATTTTAGCTTTGTAAGTATGAATAACTAGGGAATAGTCGAAACTGTAGTCTCAAACTTTAAAGTACTTTAAGTTTGAAAATGACTAGAAAATAGTTGAAACTTAAAGTGCCTTAAGTTTGAGAATGACCAGCGATAAGTCGAAACAATAGTCACAAATTTAAAGTACTTGAAGTTTGAGAATGACTAAAAATAGTCGAAACTTAAAGTGCCTTAAATTTGAGAATGATCAGATATAAGTCGAAAGTATACTCTCAAACTTAAAGTACCTTAAGTTTCAGAATGACTAGTTAATAGTCGAAACTACAGTCTCAAATTTACAGAACTTTAAGTTTGAGGATGACTAGTTGAAACTATAGTCGCAAATTTAAAGTACTTTAAGTTTGAAATTGACTAGGAAATAGTCAAAACTACAGTCTCAAATTTACAGAACCTTAAGTTTGAGAATGACTAAGGAATTGTCGAAATTATAGTCTCAAATTAAAAGTACTTTAAATTTAAGAATGACTCGGAAATAGTCGAGACCACAGTCTCAAATTTACAGAACCTTAAGTTTGAGAATGACTAAGGAATAGTCAAAAGTATAGTCTCTAATTTTAAGTACTTTAAGTTTGAAAATGACCAGGGAATAGTCGAAACTACAGTCTCAAATTTACAGAACTTTAAGCTTGAGAATGACTCAGGAATAGTCAAAACTGTAGTCTTAAATTTACAGTACTTTAGTTTGAAATTGGCAAGGGAATAGTCGAAACTATAGTCTCAAATTTACAGAACTTTAAGTTTGAGAATGACTAAGAAATAGTCGAAACTATAGTCTCAAATTTAAAGTACTTTAGGTTTGACAATAACTAGGGAATAGTCGAAACTATAGTCTCAAATTTACAGAACCTTAAGGTTGAGAATGACTAAGGAATAGTCGAAAGTGTAGTCTCTAATTTAAAGTACTTTAAGTTTGAGAATGAACAGGAAATAGTCGAAACTATAGTCTCAAATTTACAGAACTTTAAGTTTGAGAATGACTTGGGAATAGTCGAAACTATAGTCTCAAATTTAAAGTACTTTAAGTCTGAGAATGACTAGGAAATAGTCGAAACTATAGTCCCAAATTTACAGAATTTTAAGCTTGAGAATGACTAGGGAATAGTCGACACTATAGTCTCAAATTTACAGAACTTTAAGTTTGAGAATGACTAAGGAATAGTCGAAACTATAGTCTCAAATTTAAAGTACTTTAGGTTTGAGAATGACTAGAGAATAGTCGAAACTATAGTCTTAAATTTAAAGTATTTTAAGTTTAAAATTGACTAGGGAATGGTCAAAACTGTGGTCTCAAATATACACAACTTTAAGTTTGAGAATGACTTGGGAATTATCGAAACTATAGTCTCAAATTTAAAGTACTTTAGGTTTGAGAATGTCTAGAGAAAAGTCAAAACTACAGTCTTAAATTGAAACTACTTTAAGTTTAAGAATGACTAGGGAATGGTCGAAACTGTTGCCTCAAATTTACAGAACTTTAAGTTTGAGAATGACTTGGGAATTATCGAAACTATAGTCTCAAATTTAAAGTACTTTAGGTTTGAGAATGTCTAGAGAAAAGTCAAAACTACAGTCTTAAATTGAAACTACTTTAAGTTTAAGAATGACTAGGGAATGGTCGAAACTGTTGCCTCAAATTTACAGAACTTTAAGTTTGAGAATGACTTGGGAATTATCGAAACTATAGTCTCAAATTTAAAGTACTTTAGGTTTGAGAATGACTAGAGAATAGTCGAAACTATAGTCTTAAATTTAAAGTACTTTAAGTTTGAAATTGACTAGGGAATAGTCGAAACTATTGTCTCAAATTTACAGAACTTTAAGTTTGAGAATGACTAGAAAATAGTCGAAAATTAAAGTACCTTAAGTTTGAGAATGACCAGCGATAAGTTCAAACTATAGTCTCAAACTTAAAGTACTTTAAGTTTGAGAATACTAGGGAATAGTCGAAACCTTGTGCCTTAGGTTTGAGAATGACCAGCGATAAGTCGTCGAAACTATAGTCTCAAACTTAAAGTACTTTAAGTTTGGGAATGACAAGAGAATAGTCGAAACTATAGTGTCAAATTTACAGAACTTTACGTTTGAGAATGGCTAAGGAATAGTCGAAACTATAGTATCAAATTTAAAGTACTTCAAGTTTGAGAATGACCAGGAAATAGTCGAAACTTAAAGTGCCTTAAGTTTGAGAAAGACCAGCGATAAGTCGAAACTATAGTCTCAAACTTAAAGCACTTTAAGTTTGAAAATGACTAGGGAATAGTCGAAACTTAAAGTGCCTTAAGTTCGAGAATGACTAGCGATAAGTCGAAACTATAGTCTCAAATTTAAAGTACTTTAGGTTTGAGAATGACTAGAGAATAGTCGAAACTATAGTCTTAAATTTAAAGTATTTTAAGTTTAAAATTGACTAGGGAATGGTCAAAACTGTGGTCTCAAATATACACAACTTTAAGTTTGAGAATGACTTGGGAATTATCGAAACTATAGTCTCAAATTTAAAGTACTTTAGGTTTGAGAATGTCTAGAGAAAAGTCAAAACTACAGTCTCAAATTGAAACTACTTTAAGTTTAAGAATGACTAGGGAATGGTCGAAACTGTTGCCTCAAATTTACAGAACTTTAAGTTTGAGAATGACTTGGGAATTATCGAAACTATAGTCTCAAATTTAAAGTACTTTAGGTTTGAGAATGACTAGAGAATAGTCGAAACTATAGTCTTAAATTTAAAGTACTTTAAGTTTGAAATTGACTAGGGAATAGTCGAAACTATTGTCTCAAATTTACAGAACTTTAAGTTTGAGAATGACTAGAAAATAGTCGAAAATTAAAGTACCTTAAGTTTGAGAATGACCAGCGATAAGTTCAAACTATAGTCTCAAACTTAAAGTACTTTAAGTTTGAGAATACTAGGGAATAGTCGAAACCTTGTGCCTTAGGTTTGAGAATGACCAGCGATAAGTCGTCGAAACTATAGTCTCAAACTTAAAGTACTTTAAGTTTGGGAATGACAAGGGAATAGTCGAAACTATAGTGTCAAATTTACAGAACTTTAAATTTGAGAATGACTAAGGAATATTCGAAACTATAGTCTCAAATTTACAGAACTTTAAGTTTGAGAATGGCTTGGGCATAGTTGAAACTATAGTCTCAAATTTAAAGTACTTAAGTTTGAGAATGACTAGAGAATAATCGAAAGTACTTTAGGTTTTAGAATGACTAGAGAATAGTCAAAACTATAGTCTTAAATTTAAAGTACTTTAAGTTTGAGAATTACTAGGGAATAGTCGAGACTATAGTCTTAAACTTAAAGTACTTTAAGTTTGAGAATGACTAGGGAATAGTCGAAACCTTAGGTGCCTTACGTTTGAGAATAACCAGCGATAAGTCGAAACTATAGTCTCAAACTTAAATGTCTTTAAGTTCGATAATGATTAACGATTACTCGAATCTGTAGTCTCAAACTTAAAGTACTTTTGAGAATTAATTGTAGAAAGCAAAGATGGTTTATTAATATTTTTATTATTATTATTATTATTATTATTAATATTATTATCATTATCAATAATAATTTAAGAATATTCGGAACTATTGTCCCAAACTTAAAGTACTTTAAGTTTGAGCATGACTAGAAAATTTTGAGAATGACAAGCGATAAGTCGATATTATAGTCTCAAACTTAAAGTACTTTAAGTTTGAGAATTACCAGCGACAAGTCGAAAGCATAGTCTCCAACTTAAATTACTTTAAGTTCGATAATGAATAACGATTAGTCGAATCTGTAGTTTCAAACTTAAAGTACTTTTAATAGTTTATTATTATTAATATTATTATTATTATTAATATTAATATTATGATCATTATTAATAATAAGAATAGTCGCGAATTTAAAGTACTTTAAATTTGAGAATTTCTAGGGAATATTCGGAACTATTGTCTCAAACTTAAAGTACTTTAAGTTTGAGAATGACTAAAAAATTTTGAGAATGACAAGCGATAAGTCGAAACTATAGTCTCAAACTTAAAGTGCTTTAAGTTTGAGAATTACCAGCAATAAGTCAAAAGCATAGTTTCCAACTTAAATTACTTTAAGTCTGATAATGATTAATGTTTAGTCGAATCTGTAGCCTCAAACTTAACGTACTTTAAGCTTGAGAATGACTAGGGAATATTCTAAACTGTAGCCTCAAACTTAAATTACATTAAGTTTGAGAATGACTGACGAATAGTCGAAACAATATATATTTACACTGTTTGTATGTATATTATTCTATTTGACGCGACTTTCTATACTTTGTGTATTTATTTATAATTGTGGAAACTAAAGATGGTTTATTATTATTATTATTAATAGTCTCTAATTTAAAGTACTTTAAATTTGAGAATTTCAAGGGAATAGTCGAAACTATAGTCTCAAACTTAAAGTACTTTAAGTTTGTGAATGGCACGGGAATATTCGAAACTACAGTCTCCAACTTAAATTACTTTAATTTTGAGAATGACTAACGAATATTCGAAACTATAGTCTCAAACTTATATACAATATAAACATGTATCATTGTTAAATGATCCAAGTGTGAGCGTGATTCTCATGATTCGCGTTTCGAGGAAATACAAACGTGTGCCGCATTTTGTTTTCGCGTTATCAGTTCTCAACGGTTAACAATTCTTGCTTGGCTTGAAACTACAGGTAGTGCCATGGCTCCTTGGTTCTATATAACGAGCCGCTCCTGGTTTGAGGAATAGAATAGAAACTATAGTCTCCAACTTAAAGTACATTAATTTCGAGAATGACAAACGAATAGTCGAAATTATTGTCTCAAACTTAAAGTACTCTAGCGAATAGTCTAAACTATAGTCACAAAATATACAGTGTGTATCAGTCAAATGGAATAAATTCGATAATAAATAAATGGGGGCGTGTTCGAAAAAACGCTCGAATACGTCGATTAGTATTTTTAGTTGCGCATTTTTTCCAACAAAAACTTTTTATACAGGGTGTGTCATGTAACAGAGGCCAATACCAACTTATTATATATTTTAAATGCAACACCCTATATATTATTCAATTTTTGGATTCTTCATTTATTTATTATCGAATTTATTCCATTTGGCTGATCCACACTGTATAGTGGTGTAACATGGTTAAAAGTATTCAAAATTCCCAGGTGTATACGTATAGTATTAATTTTCAGTGTATAACTCATGATTGTATGACCATACGATAACGGGTTTTGAACCCGAAATATCTCTCGTTTGCACGGAAACGCGCCCCCAGCCTAGCCACGAAGACCCAAGTGAAGCGATACACATCCCCACCCCCTATATAGGTGACGTATAACCTTATATTGTCCAGAGAGTACATAGTCATATATTTTTCATTTTGGTCGACTCCTTACGTCTTACATCTTCAATACATTTCTATTCATCTCCCCCGAGATATCAATCTCCGGCAATAATTTTCTCCCCGCACATAAGAAAGGAAATATATATATATATAGAGCACAGTTCCCCCATTGTGTCCCTTCCGACCGATCGACGCTGGCTGCTGCATAAATGAAAATATATGAAGATTGCGGATTGTTCGGTTTTTCGCGAGAAACTTTTACCGCACGCATGAAACCCTTCGCGCTCTTTCGCGTTCACGTACTCAATAACAACACGGAAATTCTCGCATGAAAGAGCGCCGCGACGAAAAATAAACCCCTCGCAAAATTAACTTTGCATACATTCATCCTGGGAGGGGGGGGGGGGCTCGGGGCGGTAAGAGGGGATCCCATTTCGCGCCCAAAATATAAGTCGGGAAGCGCATTCAGCCCTTACATCGCGTTTGCCGGGACGTCGCTTTCTCTCCCCTAGATTGCCGCCGAAAAGTGCGCCTCGTAAAAAATAATCGTCCGGATCGTGGGTTGCGCGTGAAGGCTGCTGCCACCTGCCAAGATGCTTAAGGGATGATGGTTAATAATGCACAACTGATTACACCCCTGTAGTATATGTAATGAAAAAACGTCAGGGGTTACTGCTTGTTTTTTTTGCGTATAGTCTGACAACGAAATTTAATATAAATAAGCAGGGCCGATCCTACCGGAGGGCTAGATCGTGCATGGCACGTGGGCGGTGATTAGAGGGGCGGAGAAAAAAATTATTTAGAAAAGGAAATGTTAAAATTATAACTACGGGTTTTAAAGACTTATGCCATTGTGCTGACCAATTTGTAAAACATGAGAACAGTGCAAAGTATATTAAGTGTCTCCAAAAATGGCGGGAGTTAAAAATCCGTTTAAATAAATAAAAATCAATTTGAATTCGAGAGAAAACGATGGATGGCTATTGTAGAAAGAATGATTGCTATTGTACACTTTTTAACAAGTCAATGTCTCTCTTTTAGACGAAGTAGTTCCAATCTCTATAGGAGAAATAACGATTTTTTGACCTCTTATTGTCAGATCATTTAAATAAAATTGAAAAATCTAAAAAGAAGTCGAAGAAGAAATCCTGCACTGTGTGCGGGGGAGGCTCGTTATGTAGAGCCAAGGAGCCATGGCACTACCTGCATATAAATATTTCTTTATATTTTTTTTAAATACACCATTAATCAATTTAAAATACACCAAATTTTCTGAATTTTGGCGCCTTATAAACCAATCAAGTAACCGTCAGGATAGAAAAACAATTAGGGCGACATATATCGCCGATATATTATAATTTCAGAATGTTGTAACATTTTCGGCAATAGATGTCGCCCTAATTGTTTTTCTATTCTAATGGTTACTTGATAGGTTTATAAGGGCATAGTCGAATTCCGTTTCTCCGTTAACGACGACCATAGTGTGCACATGTGAGACAAATGTAGGTCCAAATCGGTCCTCAGTTATTGTCGACGGTGAAATATAATCGAAATTACACAAATGATTATGTATAGAAATAAATTAATACACAATTAAATTTAATTAGAGATAAGCAAAACTGCTACTTTTGAATCACGTTGCTACCTGTGATTGCTACTTTTTAATATTAGTGATATTAAACCGTGATCACGGTTATGAAACATCGTAACACCTTTTGAAATTGTGATTATTTCAAAATTAGTGAAGAAGCATTTCTAGACTGTAGACTGGAAACGTAAAGTGGAATGTATTTTGAGTAAAGTATGTTGCAAATGTTTTTCTATGTCTCTGAAAAGGCTCATCTTCAAAATAACGATTTGCTCTGTTCTAGACGAGAAGCATTTAAAGATTTTTGCAGAATTGTAAAATGGAATAAATTTTTAGTTATTTTGTAAAGTTTAAATTCTAATTCTTGATAATCGTTTTTTTTTAAATTTGTGTTTTGCGCGCATATTTAGAATGATGATTTGCTCTGTTCTCGAGGGATTATTTTTAAATGAAATAATTAACGTCGAATCGTCCAGTACATTTTAAAATTTGAGAGAATTTTTATAATTTTTTTTAGTTCGTGAAATTTGTAATTTGAAAATTGTTATAGTGCTGGTTCTTTGGTATTATTTCAAAAATTATAATAAAGGAATGTCTAGTTGTTCGCACCGAATATTAAAGTTAAATGAATTTTGGGTACGTTTGGGAAGTTCAGCATTTGTTTTTATTTTTATTTTTTCAGTTCATGAAAATATTAATTTGAACATGAAAGCAGAGAAAAATGGAGTATAAAGTAATTAATAAAGCGTTTTAGATTTACAAAATACGTTTCGCATTATTTTTAAACTTTCATTTCTTCACATTTATTCAACCCTACAGATTTTTAGGTTAGAATAAAGTTGGTAGAGTGAATGGTGGGTGGGTGCTATTTTACGTGGTGAGTGGGCCAAATCTTTTTGCCCACGCACCTAGTTTTTCACCAATGAATAAATTAATCAAAAGACAATAAAATGTTGATTTTGATAATTTGATTTCAAGTCGAAATAAAAAAAAAATGAGAAAAGGTTAACAAAATACCTATAAAATCTTGATTATGATTCATAAGCAGAATAGTGCCAAATTTACGATTTTCAAAAAATTTCTCTCCAAAGAAAAGATTAGATAATCAAGATTTTCAAGTCTAGTCGTTATACGTTTTAAAAATCAAATCCTCAATGTTTGGTTCTTTAATACGTATAGCGACCAAACGTGTTAAACAATGCAAATCTTGTTTTTTAATCCTTTTTTCTCGTTTTAGAGTTTTTTTGATCATTAAAACGTCAAAATCGAAACATTTGTGTGTTAAATTTTTGCAAAAGGTGTTTGTCGATTTTTGAAAATAGCACTTCCAAATATGTTGGACAATTTTAATAATGCAAGCTTTAAAATGTGAAAAAAATCATTAAAAAAAATATAAATGATTTTTATATATTTTTTTTTGTTATTAGATAGTTTTTGCTGGTGATTTTTTCGAAGTTTATAACTTGCAAACGCGTTGGATGATCTCCATTGATTGAAAACTAACGAAAAAATGTTAGGAAACTTGTTTGTAAAATGTGTAAAAAATGTCTAGAAGTTTAGAAATGTATATTAAGTAACTTTTTAAAGATTTATAATGCCCAAACGTGTCAGGTGATCTCGATTATTTGAAAACCAAAATGTGCCAAAATTTACGGGCTTTGAAAAATGGTTAAGAAAATGTTCTATAAAATTGGTGAAAAATGTCAAAACATTAGGATTTTCGCTAACAATCACAGTTTGGGTATCAATTACAATTTTAAGTAGCAATCACTGTTTAATTAGCAGTCACAGTTTGGCTAACAGTCGCAATCACAGTCACGGTGGAATTCAGTAACGACCTGTGATTTTTTACTATCAGTGAAATATCACCCATCCTTAAATATTATGAATTTATCGACAATTATCAGCCACAAAACTATTCAATTATCAATAAATTTAGTGCGGAGGACAGGGGCGGCTCGTTATATAGAGCCAAGAAGAACCTGCAGTTTCAAGCTTTTTAATTAATTCTTTAACACTTTTTCGCCAGTTATTTTGGTTTAGGAAGATAAATCGTTCTTTCTTTCTTAAAAAAATGATGGGGGGAGGGCATATTATATAAGTGGCTCTACCATCAACATGTTCCGGTGGCACTGTGCCAACTTGAATGTAAATAATTAAAATTTCAAACCGTAATAGCTAGATACACCATCAGGGCAACATCTATTGTCTTAACATTCGACAATTTCCTTGGCTGAGTGGAGAAATCCACAGACAATAAGAAACCATAAACTAGTGACAATTATAACAATATCATTGATAAACATTGAAATATTGTTTCCCCCGTACGACAACCGAGCACCAGTTTCAATCTTATTAGATCTCATCAGGTCAATATAGACGCTGACAGAGAAACGGTTTTTCACTTTATAGTTGTAACCCCAAGTATTAGTAATAGATAGATACAACATTAGGGCGACTTCGATTGTCGTAACTTTGCACAAATTATTTAATTGAAACAATATTTTAAAAAATCGTAAATGCAAAAAATGTGAATATTTCGTTTTGTAGCAAAAAGTTACGTATTATATGTAATTGAAATTATACATATTCTTGATGATAAGTTACTTTTTGGTGTGTTATTACTAAAATAGTAAACACGCAACCCCCAAGATATGCACGTGAGGGGGCGGCCAACTCATCATTTGCACGCGGGCGGCCGAGGGTACAGGATCGGCCCTGTAAATAAGGATGGTGGGTTTTTGTATTTGGATGTCCAAAATAAAAGCCATGTTTTGTATTAACGTGACTGGGAAGTATCCTAACATATTCTTAATAGATACTTGATTTTTAATAAATCGTATTAATAGTATATTAAGTAACAAGGGCGGTAAGTGCGTTATAACGGTGGAGGGTAATAGTTCGTTCTTCCAAATCGTTTGGAGTATTGGTGCATGTGGCAATTGCTTTTGTAGAAAATCAGAAGTGCGTAGGTTTGAAGCTAGCTCCTTGATCGGTCAATTTTTTGGAATTTTGAAATCGTAATCATTATTCTACATATAAAACACGTAAATAAAATTTAAATAAACATCCAGGCTTTTCATTTAAAATTCAGAATCCCTTTGGAACAATAACATGCAGATTTTCCAATTATTTTTAAATTCCCCCAAAATTGCACATAACTTACGCCCGCCCCATTATACTTTTAAAGTGTGTACCAGTGCGGTTGTTTTTATTTTATAAAAAACTGGAAATTAAAAAAAGCGTAGATGCGTTCACGGGCAATTTCCGTAACGGCCCCCGGGGGACCCGACGGACCATTGTCCGGTACGTTGGCCTGCATAATTCGGGCGTCCGGGTCGCTTCAAAGCAATTTATTCCCGACCCTGAATTAGCAATTTTCTATTAGGGCGCTGGCGGGCTTTAAAGCCATAATCGCACCTGAATTATAAACCCTTATCCCTTTAAGTGAAAAATACTGTACATACTCATTTGTTAATTTAATGTTCACCTGGCCTTGGCTCCTGGAGCACAGAAACAGACCTGTAGTGAACGTGAGAGGAATTTTATTAATTTTAAGTTGATTGTGAAAAACTAGGGGTGGATTAATAACGTTGAAAGGCGGGGATTTCAGTTGTATATAGTCGGGCCGCTGAGAGCTACCTGTGACTCATCCCTTAAAATCGCATGAATCAAGATTTAAGTAAACGTATGTCCGTAAGACAATTTGGTGCCGCGCTAATTTTCATTGGCGGGAGATTTAAAAATTATCGCGCACCACTTTATATATTTTCAGATCGGTTTATCATTTGGCGATTTGCGTTCAAAATAATTAAACACGTTAATCAACTGACTTTTTAGCGATTTATTTCTGAGCATGATGAATTAATTAAGTATTAACTCGATCGAAATGAAATCTAAGCGCAATACAAACAAACTTGTTACGGTTTTGTTATTTGACGTAGCGCTTGTATGTTTTGTGTGTGTATATGAAGCGTGCCAATGCGATGCAAGAGTCATGCGTGAGCTTAGACCTACGTTTACGCTGCCCTATTCTTTAACACGCAGACACATGTTTCGGCTTTTATTTCATACTTGATAGAGAAAGGTAGATATAAAATGCAAAGCAATTCTTAGTACGAAATGCATGAGTCACCGTCAGCTCTCAACGGATGAACTATACATAAGGAAAATATGCATATTCTTTATTAAGGTAAAGTGAAAAAAAAATTTAAAGTACTTTCTCTTGCCTTTCTAAAAATAAAAAAATAAGTTAATATTAATGATAATCTTCCGAAACAACGATAGATCGAATTTTTAAATAAGTAAATTTACTCATCATTGTAACTACATATAGGACACTAAATCATACGTACAGTCAGAGAAAATACAAATGCGAAACCCGCTCGGCGAGGAAATGCTGCCGCAAAAAAAATCCATTTATGAGGTAATAAAAGGGTATCCCGATACAAGATGGTCAAAATGCCACCCGACACAGATTTTTAAATAAATATGAAAATATCATTAGTTGTGACCTCAACCAAAGTAGTCGTAAGCCGTATACAAAAAAAAACCCGACATGACCAAGGAAGCCCCAAAATAAGATTTTTCAAATAGAATTTTTTTAACCACTAAAAAAAATCTGAAAAAATCACATATTATTCATCAAAATACCAAATTAGATGAATTTTTCAAGGTCATTTTATATTTTTATAAATTTATCAACAATTGAAACAAATTTAGAATAGATTGAAATGTATAGGGTTATTCACGCTATACGGCACGGAATAGTGTGGCCAAAATACGTGTCTTTCAAAAAGTTTGACTTTTAGGATATATAGGGATCTATTATGGTTACTCTTTAAAATTAATTTCATATTATACAGGGTGTTCCAACCGCCCTAAAATATCAAAGTTGTGTTTTTTTTTAATGCAACACCCTGTATTTTAATAAAACCTTTAATAAAATTATCGGATTAAAATCAAAATCTTGGATTTTATTGCAAAAATTTTGTGTTTAAGGTCCAAAACCATGAATTCTATGGTCCAAATTTGCGATTTTACATGACATTCCTAGATTATAATCCAAATTTTTGATTTTAGGACTCAAATTCTGCGTTTAAGAGTCAAAAACTTGGATTTTATGTTCCAAATGTCAGATTTTAAATGCAATCAATTGAATCCAAATATTGGATTTTGGGTCTCAAGTTCTGCGTTTAGGGACCAGAAACTTGGATTTAAAGTTTCAAATTAGAAATTTTACATATAATTATCGAATTAAAATCCAAACTTTGGATTTTTCAACACAAAGTTTGCGTTTAAAAACCATGGATTCTATGGTCCAAATTCGAGATCTTTATTGAAATTCTTGTATTAGAATCCAAATTTTGAATTTTAAGTCTCAAATTCTGCGTTTAGGGGCCAAAAACTTAGATTGAGTATTTCAAATTTCGGATTTTACATATAATTATCAAATTAAAATCCAAATTTTTAATTTTAGGTCACAAATTATGCGTTTAAGATCCAAAACCGTGGTTCAAATCGGAGAATTTTCTTGAAATTCTTGGATTAGAATCCAGAATTAGTACAAAGTATTGTACTCAGCAAATAGTTTTTTTTTAGATTTTTGACCTGTATATTTGTTTTTTTTGTCTAAATTTTTTATTATTAGCCCCAAACATGATTTATTTTGGCCTAAATTTAATTGGTAAAATTTTCGACTGTTTGGTCCGCATTTTTTATTTTTCCAGACGAATTTTTAATTTTTAAATTTTCGATATTTTTGGTCAAAATATTTCATCTTTGTATTTTTTATTTTTTTTTAAATATTCTAAATATTCTTTATTTTGACCTAAATTTTCGATTTAATTGTTCAAATTTTTGATTCTTTGGTCCGCACTTTTTATTTTTCGGGCCGAAATTTTAATTCTGGTTCCAAATTTTTGATTTGATTTTGATTAAAATATCTATAACCTAAATTATTGATTTATATGCGAGATTTTTTAAATTTTTTCCGGTATTTTCGAGTTTTGTTTGTTGAAATTTTCGATTTTTAAGCCTGCGTTTGTTATCTTTAGGGCCGAATTTTCTATGCAATATCTAAATTTTCGACTTTCTGGCCTACATTACAAATTTGTATTATTATTTTTTTAATCTTTTGACCCAAATTTTTCTTTACTAACTTCTCGATTTTATTGTCAAAATTTTCGATTTTTTGGTCCGCATTTTTGATTTTTCGTTTAGTCTGCGTTTATTATCTTTAGGTCCGAGTTTTCGATGTTTTGTCTAAATTTTCGACTTTTTGGCCAAAATTGTAGATTTTTATTTTCTTTTATCTTTTACCCTAAAATTTTCTTTATTTGCCTGTTAAAATTTTTCTTTCCTTGGTACACCATTTTTATTTTTATGCCAGTATTTTAGATATTTGGTCTAAATGTTGTATCGAATATTTTAGATTTAAAGTCTGTTTTTATCCAATATTTTAGATTTTTTAACTTGGATTATTGATTTCATTCCGTGATTTTTTTTTTGGTTATTATTTTCGAATTTCTGATCAGAAACTTATTTTTGGCAAATTATTTTGCTTCTACCTAAGTTTTTAATTTTTTGTCTGCGTTTTTTATTTTCAGATCATGATTCTTGATTCTTTGGCCCATATTTTACATTTTTGTATTTTCGATTTTTTTGTTCCAATTCTTTTTATTTTTCATTATTTTGACCAAAATATTCGACTGGTTTGAAGAAATTTTCGATTTTTTGTCTGCATACGCCCGAGTTTTCGATGTTTTGTCGAAATTTTTACCTTTTTATGCCCTACTTTTTTGGCCAATATTTTGTATTTTCGATTGTTTTGGTTTCAATTTTAGTCGACAATTTTCGATTCGTTTGTTGAAAATCTTGATTTTTTGGTCTACCACTTTGATTTTTGAGTACTTAATTTTTTTGTTTTTTTGTCCCATATTTTAGATTTTCTTAACTTGAATTATTGATTTTATTGTGCGATTTTTTTTTAATTTTAATTTTTGCTATTATTTTCGAATTTCTCGTTGGAACTTATTTTAAGCTAAAAAGAGTTATATTTGGGGCTGAAAATGGCAAATGATTTTTCTTTTGCTTGTAATTTCAATTTTCTTGGTCTGCATTTTTATTTTTAAACCAGGATTTTTTATTTTTTCGGCCGATATTTTAGATCTTTTTTGTTCCAAATTTTTGATTTTTTGGCCAAAATATTCGATTGGTCTAGGAAGATAAATCGTTTTTTGTTTCTTCAACATGTTCCACGAGCCGCCACTGGTAAAGATATAAGGTATTTGAAATTTAAAAAAAAGAATCTAAACTGAACATAAACATACTGTTATTCTATTATTAATTTGATAACATTTTGCTGCTGAATTGTTGATAAATATATACAAAATATCGTAAAAAGATTAGTTATTCAAATTTTTCAAGATGACGCACCAAACATTGAAAGAACATTGACTATATATATATAAATAAAATTTTCCGTCACTTGATCGGTTCGGGACGAAAAAAAATGGTTAAACCTAATAAAAACATACCCTAAATAACCTTTTATTTGGGTAAAAAATATATGTGAATTTTTCAGATTATTATAATAATTTTTAGTGGTTAAAAAAATCAAATCTTATTTTTCGAGGGTTTAAAGGTCATATCTTGGCAAAAATGGGATTATTTACACGAAACTGAAATAAAATTATTAATACCAAAATATTACCAATAATTTTAAATAAAATTAATCCTTAATTGATAAATATATAAAAAATATCAATATAACGTAAAAATTTTAGTTATTCAAATTTTTCAAAATGACGCACCAAAAATTGGAAGATGAAAAAAATCACAGATATGGAGTCCGTCACTCGATCACTTAGGGGCGAGAAAGGAACTAGGCGTGTAAATTTTATTACCTCATAATTCTATTTTAAGCAGGGACTGACCGGTTTCGACCGAACTAAGAACCGACATGCGGCAGCATTCCCTCGCTGAGCAAGTTTCGCATTTGTATTTTCTCTAACTATACGTACTTTGATCTTTAAGATTAGTTGAAAAATCAGTGCACTAAATACATTTATAACTAACATAATAACTTAAATCATTACCAATTTGATTTTTATTGAAAAACTTTGAGGAGGCAGTAATTGATATAGCCCGTTCTCCGGAATCTGGCGGTTATGGTCGTAAAAGAGGGTCGGAGCTTGGTAAGTAGGGAACGTAATATTTTTTATCTGAAACCAATCTTTGTTGAGAAGTACTGGTGTAAAAGTGCGTACACCAATCGGAGCGAAGGACAGAAATAAATGTATGGGATTCAATTAGACGAACCACCAATACCTTTTCTTCGAGGGTACGTCGATCCTCAGGGCGGACCGACCGTTTTCCTACCTCGGCCGCCAGATTCCACCGAATAGGCTATACACGGTGTATTTGAAATAACGAACAGGCTCGTAACCACAAAGAGATTATATTATTTTTAAACAATATTCGCAATTATTTTGTTTATAACTATAACAAAAAGCCTGCAATTAATTATTAAAGTTAATGAGTGAAAATACGCAACATGTTTGGGGCCAGTGGTAATGTGACCTAATTTTTAAACGGCATCGGCTTTAGATATCGAATTACAACAAGCGAGTAGAAAATACCTGAGTGCTCTTTAAGCATCAATGAACTTGAGGACTGTTTATCTTTTACAAAAAAAAAAACGTTGCGATAACACTTCAAATTTCGGAGGCAAGAAATCGTATCTCGCGTTTTAAATAAACAAACACACATTCCATGCAGACCTAATTAAATGAGAAAAGCATCGGTTCTCAAAATGTTTAAAAAACCTCGAAAAATAAGGAAAATTCAAAAAATTTTTTTTTCGAATAAATTTTGACGGAAATGGGTTCACAAATATTTTGTGTATATGCCCTTAAATGCCTGTTCGTTATTTCAAATACACCCTGTATACCTGCATATAACGCAATTTATTTAAGTATTAAAGTTAGCTAACTATAGCAATAGTAACACTGATTATAAAGTTACCCAACTATTGCAATACTTAAAACCTGCAGAGATAACAAAGAAAATAATTACTCCGATGCAAGTATAGTAATTCCGAAACTACAGCAATAACTAGAACCGTTAACATTCCCTCATACTCGAAAATTTATGTAGTTCACCGCGATCATAAATTATGTCGAGTTTGCTAAGTAATGGTGATGGCATTGGGAATAAATCCGGCCCCTGAGCGACAGTAAACCCTCGCGTGCCACAAGAAACGAGGAATGTTTTGTCGTGCGGCTAGAAATCATTTAAGCATCGCCACAAATCACTTTATAGCGTCAACAAATTTACGAATTTTACGTACGGGGGAGAGTTTCAATGGAACTTATTTAATCCGCACGGAAATAAGTTTCCCGGAGGGGCAGGGGGGAGGGGGAGTAACGCCGCACGTTCTTTAATTTATGCGAGCGCGGCGCCTCCACCAAAGTTGCAATATTGGAAATTCTTAACAGATCGTTACCACAGAAATACGTCGACGTCAAATGATTTTGAAACATAGATTACCCATGGTAGTAATAGGTGAAATGTACACGTCTATGTTTTAGAACTTTTCACCCCTCTTAGCCCCTCAGAAGTAATGTATAGGTTAAAATAATTCTCCTGATCAAGTGATCAAAACAAATTGAGGGGCGTCCCACGAAAGTGGTAGGTGATGGGGGAAAACGGGGGTCATATTCGGATTCAGGAAGTCATTTTACATAAGAATCAGCAGGAATGGTATCAGGGCCTGATTTTTTTTTCTTTTTTTCCGACCAGTGATACCACTTTCTGACGTGTTATAATTCATTCCGTTAAGTGTAAAAACGGTGAAATATAGTTACTTTATTTCATATCTTAAGACAGCTAATACAAATTAAAATAAAACACACTTTAAAAAATTAGAAAACATAAATTATAACTGTTGCCTATTTATTATTACTTAAGTGAATTAAACTTTTGGAGTTGAGCGCAAACACAATGTTTTAAAAATTAATTGAACAATTTTCATCCACTTGAATTAATTCAATTACATAAAGTCCCGGTGGACTTTTGGCAAGGAAACGCATTCTAATTTAGCAAGTCCCCGAAATAAAATGTTGCTCACTCGCAGTTTCCCGCTTATTACCTCTCGGCCGGAAGAGGGATGAAAAATTCATGGCGCGCCAGATTAATGGCGAAATTATCATTTTCACTCGTTGGGATAATGTACTAAGTATTTCAATCATCGCAAACTTTCATAAGCTTAAACTGTGAAACGCAATCATTGAAGCAACTTGTAAATGAAATATTAAACAAAGCATGTATTTAATTTTAAACAAAACAATTTAAATATGTAACAACGGAAGTATTAATTGCGTATCAACCAAATTATGAATGATCATTAATCAAATAATTTTAATCTTTAGTAAGACTCTACCATCGGTCACAGTTTTCGACTTGGATTTTCCACACAGCCCTCTATATTAAACTCATTTCAGATTGCGTCCCACATCTTGTCCTTCCTAATATCTTTTGAATTATATAAAGTTTGATTTTTGCTTTTTTGGCACACACAACCTCGAACCGAATGTGTTCGCACAGTACCTAGCCATTACCATTAATCAATTTATGCGGTTGTAGCTCTTCGATCGTCCAAACCAGTGCAACCTCACACTTCCCTTTAATCCGACGCGGAAAAATCGACAAGTGTTGGTTCGACAGCGAACGAACTGCCGAACACAAATAATTCACGCGAATACCGTACACATCTGTGCGGCATGGCTTTCGGCGCAAGTGGGTAGAAATACGTGCAGCAGTCGTGCGGAATTCGATTTGCAGACGCTACCGCTCTACTTCGGTATACACGATCCTTAAGAATAATAGAAAAATAGGTCTTCGCCGCGATGGTCTTAATTATTAGTGGATAATTCCACTCAATCAAAAACTTGTTAATAGATGTCGCTTCAATGGTATTCCTATCCTAACAGTTGCTTAGTGCAATATCTTCAAAGTTCTGATGAAGCATCACACCTGCCACCACAGCGTTACACCCTATGTCCCCCCACTGCCCTCACAGTCCTCGAGGGATCGAGGATCGGACCGCCGGTAGCTACTCGCATCTCAGAGATCAAACATCTCGTCACGCTAGAATAGGCCTTTGGTCAGACTAGCCCTTGCACCGAGCGTATGAGGAGAGGTTTTAGTTGGTAGGCGCGATCCCGGCGAATCCAACAGGGGTGTCTTATGAAGATCTCCTCTCCTCACGTCAAAAAAAAGCATCACACCTATCTCACCTTGAGTGACTAGCCCATCCCCTAGGTAGGCAATGTACGTTATTTTGGCCTTATGTCCAATTTGGTATTACTAGAGCAAACATCGCGTTTGCACAACTTAAATCCCTTCTCCTTAATAGCAACTAACTATTCCTATCCAGTAAAATCCACTTATACAATACGTTCTAAAATGATGTATGGATGCCCTGCATTTATCACCCTTTTCGTTTTGAAGATGCTTAGGCTGGCCACTCAGAACCGCATGATACGCCGGATCGTAGGCGCTCCGTGATTTATGTAGCTCAGCTGCAATTAAAAACCGAGACTCTGAGTGCTCAGGACTTTCGATCTGAGCCTTTGACAAGACCATCTCGAAGCTTAGCCTAATCCCTCTCACGGGAAAAGAAAGTGCCCACTACACCTGGGCTAGTAAAACCATTCAATTGAAATCAACATCCATCAAATCATTACACTTTTTTTTTTATTTTTGGTCCTAAATATTTACTCAACACATCCATTTCACAATAAAATTTCTTTAAACTTTACGTTTTGATTAACGATTTATTGCCAGCAGTTAGGGCACACGCAGAGCTTCTGTATGTTGCCTCCTGAGTGCGTTAAGTGTGCAGGTGCACACCTGACACAAAACTACGAGACGTCCAGGATGAACCCAGCAAAGTTCACCAACCGTGACGTGGCCCATCTAGCAAGCTACCGAGGCTGCACTCGTTTCCTCGCCACACAGAGGAAGAGTGCCACAACACTGAAGCTGTAGACGAAGAGCTACGCCACCGCCGCAGCTTGCCTCCACACCGAAGAAGCCTGCTGCCCAGGCCTTCAAGGGACCCGACTATGCCCAGGTCGGCAGCATCGAGATGCTGACGGCCCTCAGCACCGCGAAAGGACCGATGGACTACGCCATCATCGTGTCTACAGCAGTCCGTTAGTCTTGGTAAACCAAGTCTAGATAAAAGTAATTTCATTTTTGCTACAGGTCCGGCCGTCGACACTAAAAACTTTGCGGTGGCAATTTTTCCGTCACCGCACTCCAACCACCGAACACCGAGACATCCAGAGAAGACCAGAGAGGGAACCACCACCGCCCATGGTAACTGGACCCTGCTCGATGATAAAGAGGAGGAGTTTTAGCTGGTATACCCTTCCGGTGGCTCCAGCGCTACCCTATATATGTCTATAAAAGATTTCTCCACCTCGCATTAAAAAAAATCACCTTACGTCCCCGACTGCCCTGCCTTCATTAGGGTCATGGGACGGGTCTGCCGGTAGCTCTAGTAGCTCTAGCACCACTTTCATAAGTCAAACCCCACTGACAGACTGGAAAAGACTGTGAGTAGTCCAAGCACCGAGCTGAAGTATGAGAGGTGTTAGTTGGTATAGCCCCAATGAATCCACGATAGCGGCATCTTTGAGAAGACCTTTCCTCCTCACACCAAAAAAAATGTTCTGATGAGATCAAAGTAGGTCAATACCGCTCCGCAAATATCGATGATGGAGTGATAATAACTAATTTCTACCATTATTAATGTTTCATTTATTGATTGTTGTGTGTTCCCTATAATTGTCAACAGTAATATAACGAGTGCCTATGATTTTTCCGGCAATTATTAGCGGCAGGATCACGATTGCTTGTTGCGACGAAACGATTTTCTAGAAGCAACAAGCAAGAGTGATCTAGACGCTAATAATTGCCTAGGAAAAATCAGTCACGAGTTAGATTTGAGAAGACAATTGGCCGAACAGAAAGTTCACACTTCATAATTTGAAAAGTTAAATTTAGTGATACCAAGTGTCTGACGTGTATTAATCTGCACCACAATAATTGTAGTAAAAATGAGCTTACCAAGATTTTGAGAAATGCCTATGAATACTATTACTGATGAAAGCACTAACACTTCACCCGAAAATACAAACAGATCGAATTCAGGAGCAAACTGCTTAAAAGTCCGGCCAATAACTGACGTTTCATATGGTATAGAAAATGTACTAACGCGTTGCTAGGCAAAACCAACATGAGAGATTATCTGATTAGATACCACCCAGGGTGAATTGCCATGCATAACATGCAGCATGGTCTGTTATGCATCATAATTAGAATTTTATTGGATCATGTCATCAACGGTTTTCGATTTCATTGGTTAGTAAGTATATGAGGGCAATTGTCAGTGGATAATCACTAAATTAGGAAAATTGGTATAACAATTCGGGTAATAGATGTCGCCTTATTGGTATTTATAGTTATGTACAGTTTTTTTTTTTTTCATTTTTATTAGGAATCTACTAGCCCCAAAACACCCAAAAATCGGATGCAATACCATGAGCATTCTTCACCTGGTGCACTCTTCACCTCAACGTGCACTATCGATTTATTAAGTAAAGCACATATAATATACTTAAATAATACGAAGTATAGCACAGCCTAGAGGCGTGCATGGGCCGGGCCTCGACCCAGCCGCCTAGGCTTTGAAAAACCCGCTCCTACAGGGCTCTGGTACAGCTTACAAGTCACAGACTACAAATTATACAATACGCTAGTTGCTAGGCAATTTAATGCCCAGCTGTCGACCATGCGACAACTCCACCCTCGCGAATGCGGCCACCTCACACTAGTGCGGAGAATCCAGCGTGCCCTCCGCCACTGGATCACCCAACGCCGCCGAAAGAGCATTCTTTTCCGTTTTTCAGTTTGAACAAGTCACTAGGGTATACCCCTGGTCGTCTCAAGTATAGGCAGTCCTCTGAGTTAGCTTTCTAGATCCTCACAATTCTGACGGTTAATGAACATAGTAAAAACTCACCTTCAGGGTAATAATGTTGCTTGATTGCGGCGGTGTCGACGTCGCGACGCCTTAAAGCCGGCACGTTTCTGTGTAAGGAGTGCAGTTCTCTGTCGCAGAGAACCGGAAATGAATCTTCGTCTTCGTGAGGCCTTAATACAGGTGTGTTTCTTTCTGTAACGAAAATTATGACAAAATTATTATATACCTCAATCACACGCAAATTATAGAATTTTTACCCATTGATTAAAATTGACAGTAATTATTGTTTTCGCGTCATCAACAACTGCGGACCGATTTTAACCCAAGGTCGGGGAAGGGGAAATGAAGTGCTTTAAACCAAGGTAACGGTTATTGATTTAATTTAATTAAATGGTAAAAGTTTTTTCTTGGAAAATATTTGTTTGATTTTATTGCACTTCATAGTCCTGTTATAGAACCCTAAGATCCGCACCCAAAAAATCCTGCAAATGCTCATGATTGAAAAGATGATTACTTGACTATATCTTTCGCCAAACGTAGCGTGCCGAAACACGAATGAATTAGAATCAGGTAACTTGTGTTGCCGCGATAACAAACCATGTAGAGTTCGATTGCGGCTTTGTGATCGGTTCTCTACTTCTAAAAACAATGTTAAAAGTGCGGCTAGAGTGCTCTAAACTTTATTAAAATTAGTGAAAACTCCTGATTGCAAGTGTTTCTCTTGAAGTAATTCAAGAAAAAGTGAAAGAGGCCCAACCAATACAATATCATTTAAAAAATATATATGGAAACAGTTTACGGAGTTTTGCGTGGAAAAGAAAATCACGCTAACGTGACTTGCACTTGGGAAGATATTTCAACAATATTGCAATAACGTGCGAAACAGAAACTGTAAAGAAACTGTTAGTGCAAGAGAAGTACGTTTCTGATTTTCAAATTTTGTTTGAACCGTTTAAGGGGGTAAGTGCCGCGTCGAAAATTGATGCATTTTTGATGGTCAGCATATACATAATTCTGAAGTTAATATCAAATATTAAGAAATGATATTTTGTACATTTAGAGAGAAAGGGTTAAACTATTCGTCTATAGAATTTGATTTTTTTTTAATCATCAGACAAACTGTACAGTGTATCCTGAAAATTACCAATATTGGATGGATATCTGGAGCTTTTCTCTGCAAAGAATTAAAAATGTAATGCTATAGAAACATAGTTTATACCTTTGAAAAAAATATGTACGTAATAAAATTGTCATTCGTTACCAAATAAAGTCGCAAAAACGTAAGAGCTGCACCTCTGCAAACACGAATTTGCTTCATTTTCGCCGGTGTAATGAACGCCACCTGCACGAAACATATTGTATCAACCCTGGAGGCGTGAACAAACAAATTTACGTACTCGGTAAAATTTCGGGCCCAAGATAGTGGTGATTATCATTTTCTATTGGACGATTCTGGTCTAACTCTGGCGCGAGGCCAAGATTTAATATTTAAGCCAGCACGATACGCTCGCGATGTCAATAAATGTCTTTCTATTTTATTGTAATATTTTTGTTAGGATATAGTTTTTTAAATTGCTCTTGTGCATTGTAAATGATCGCAAGTTTGCACTCTTTCGACGAACTTAGCCGCAATGCTTTGGGCAACAACCCCTCGCCCTGGAGGACTCGGGCCTGTTGCCAAGCAATACGACTTCGTTTGTGGAAATCGCGCTAAACTTGTTACCGATTATTTCCAATGCACTTTTGCAATTACTGTTGATAATAGTGTTCCGGATATCAATCAATTGTCAATCTCGTGATGTATGCATATTTTACAGAGTATTGGTAGTGTCCATTAGCGCAGTTTGAAACAATAACATGTTGGGAGATGTCTGCTGAATATTTCATTACCGCGGTTAGGGATAAAAGCACGTGCCTTCGCGCCGGGTCAGATGAATATTTAAAACGCATTTTCTTTAAATAGACCGGAACCCTTTTAAAAAATTTAAAACTTTGCGAAAACCCCCAAATTACCATACGGACAAACGTTCAGGAGAATGACGGAAATTATTTCAGCACATTACGAATTTTGTATTATTAAAAAGGAGTGAACAAATCGAAGTTATAAAACACTGTAAGTACTTTTGTAAATAAATACTTAAAGCCATTACCATAAATATGGTGCATTCGCAATGATTATTACAGCAATAACCATTATATTTTGAAACCAAATATCCCAAGCTGAATCACTTTACACGGAGACGATTTTCGCATTTGTATCCGAGAAACTAAATAACATTCAATTTTTATTACACCGTTCGTGCTTTGTCTGCGCTACCGCATCAAGTTGTGGATATTAAGATGCACTTAATCATTTGAGTAATACCTGTACAAATAACAACGAACAGGCACTTGTTTCGAAAAATAAATCATTTTTATATTAATTTTAATAAATGTATCTGATTATTTTGTTAAGCGCTATATTTATTTTTTTTTATAAAAACGCTGATGCGGTGTAAGGTTTAAAATTATTTTTATTGTTCTACAGCAATTGTTTCACCTCACAGTATATATTTTTTCATCCACCTGATGCGTTTTAAATGATACCATGTTTCAATAAGTAACAGCCTCATCGATTCAACAATAGTTTTTTTGTATTATTAACTGTTGCTTTGAGAAAAATTAGAATTGCCATGTTATGTCAGCTTAAATTATATTTCATAGGAGCCGCTAAAAATGTCCAGAGTAGGCGGCATGGCCCTTGGGTTTATTGCGGTCGGTAATAATCACTAGACGGTCGTAAAAATGTCAAACTTGCGGGCACGTGCCCACCGGATCGAATTTTAAATTTTTGGCCCAAGCAGGTAGTGAGCCCTTTTTTGGGATGTATTATAATAAGCCGTGCATTCATGTCTAACTGGTTGATCGCCCCAAGATGAAGATGAAATAATTAAGAAATAGAATACTTTTCCTTTTAATGATCGATAATATTTGACGCATTAGGGATATTATAGATGAAAATTAAATTGTCCTTATTTTAAGCCAATAAAGGTATGGTTGTAGATAAAGTATAGTACATAACTCGAGTTATAAAGTAATTACTCACTAGTGAAACTGTTAATTATTAATAAATTTACAGGGTGCTGTAAAAATTCGTTTCATATTCATTTTCATTTTTTGCTCTCGAGTGCTCGTCATTGATAAAAATACATTTTCAAAAATTCGTAACTCGTCTGAAAATTGCTGCAGATTCAAAAGCCAAAATTATTTTGAAAGATCGACGTCTTGTGAAGTGAATTGAATTTTTGTAGTATTTTATCCCTGCGTTTCATATTAATGTCGCATTCGAAATTGCGACATTGAAAAAAATACATTTTCAAAAATTCATAACTCGACTAAAAATTGTTGCATATTCAAAAACCAACATTATTTTGAAAAGATCAACGTCGTGTAGAGTGATTTGAATTTTTGTAGAATTTTTTCCCGCGATTCATATTAATTTTTAATTTTTGCGCTCGAGAGTTCGACATTGAAGAAAATACATTTTCAGAAATTCATAACTCGACTGAAAATTGCTGCACATTCAAAAACCAAAATTATGTTAAAAGATCGACGGCTTGTGAAGTAATCTGAATTTTTGTAGGATTTTATCCTTCTGTTTTATATTAATTTTTAATTTTTTGCACACGAGTGTTCGTTATTGAAAAAAATACATTTTCAAAAAGATTAAGATTACTTTATTTCTTAGAAATGCATATTTCAGTTATTTTGTATTTTTCAAGGGCGATGTCCCACTAATAAATGTATTAATATTATTATTAATTCAAGTAAGAAAAATTTGCATGTTGGGATTGGAATAATTCTACAAGCTTTATTACTCGTGGAATTATCTTCAAAATTTCCAAAACTGCTTAGAAATAATTCATTTTTTACATACTAGATAATTATTTTGATATTTTTAAGCTATAAACAATATGGCGACAGTCGAAACTTGAATATGCGGAAGCGAAATTTACATCTTGAAATAAAGAAAATTCTAAAAATATAATAAAAACACTTTTACTTTGTTGGTATAACACGGATTTTTACTGTAGACTATAGTTTCGGCAACTCAACTTGCCATTATCAAAACATAAAGTAAAAGTGTTTTTATTATATTTACAACATGTATAACAAAGTAGATGCCTCCACCATAAACAATAAATGCTAACAAAATTATCGCTTTTGGAATTATTTTCAAAATTTTCAAAACTACTTAGTAATGATACATTTTTAACACATTAGGAAACAATTGATAAAATTTTTAGCTAGAAATAAAACGGCGACTTTTGAAGCTTGAATTCGAGAAAGCGAAATTTACATCTGGGGATTATAAATATAGTAAAAACATTATCAATCGTGGAATTTCCTTAAAGCTTTCTAAAACTAATTAGAAAATAATGCATTTTTGACATTCTAGAAAACAATTCATATTTTTAAGTTAGAAACAAAATGGAGACATTCGAAACTTGAATTCGAGAAAGCGAAATTTGCATCTAAGGATTTTAAAATTTCTAAAAACATTATCACTCGTACAAGTTCGTTGCGTGACCATTTTTAAATATTTTGATTTTTTTATATGCGATTACCCTATTGAGTTTAAAAGTTAAAAAAAAATACCTTGCACCGTTACTATATTTATAAGCGCACGACGTGTTTTCAAGTTAATTCATTTTCATTAGCGTTAATTTGAATATCTCTGCACTATTTTAAGTTTCAACATTGCAATTGACATGATTGTTTTCAGAAAAGTCTCCTTTACAACAATGTTTATTACCCAAAAGATCCAAAATTTAAAAATAACCAGTAAAATGGAAGTTTGGTATTGAAAATTTAGAAAGTCCACTTTAGACCCAAAAATAACAACCAAAATTTATCACAGTGTATTTTTTTCTCTAGCTAGATATCATAAATTACTAGCTTTATATAGAGCAAGAACCCTGACAAATTTATAATTGTTTGAAATTTGAAAATCTTTATTTTTTGTAAAGTTCGGGTCTAGTTAGTGTTCTTGCTCTATATAAGGCTAGTAGTTTAAATCTAACTGGAGAAAAAAAAATTCACAAAAATACTGAAATGAACATAAATATAATTTCATTGATCCATGTTACACTTAAAAGTAAAAATTAATAATTGCCGTTTAGATTGAAAAAGTACCTGTAATGTATTAAATATGAGTTAGTTTTATTCAGGGTATGTTAGTTTGGAACGGATATTGAGTTGTGTTGCATTCATTTAAACGAATTCCTTTTAAAATTTAAAGGGATGGTCGAACGCAGGTACTAGGGGTGAAGAATGGGAACATCTGGCATATCTTTTTGGAAGCTTGTCCAGACCTCGTCTCTAGCAGGTAGAAAAGTTCGAATATGGTCATAAATTACAATTTCTACACGATTACGTAGATAATAGAATCCCTAATCGTCTGTAGTAAACAACCCGCAAATTGTACCCCTTGATCCCGCCGCTCTGGCCAAATTACTATGGTCGCCCGCAAACCTTTTACTAAATATTTGACACATTGGCAAAGTCATTCGAGCTGTCAATGCCAAAATAATCGATAGTTCAAAAAGCGTTTACGCTATTCAATAAAATAAAAAAAATTGAAAAATATCCACCCGTCTTTTTTTATAGCAATTTTATAATGCAACTTTTTCGTGGGCATTATAAAATTGCTATAAAAAAAGACGGGTGGATATTTTTCAATTTTTTTTATTTTATTGAATAGCGTAAACGCTTTTTGAACTATCGATTATTTTGGCATTGACAGCTCGAATGACTTTGCCAATGTGTCAAATATTTAGTAAAAGGTTTGCGGTTTACGAAATGGTTTACGCGTTTTATGTGTATATAAATGTGAATTCGCATATATTTTACAATAAATAATTGGAGTTTGACCTAATCTCTACAGTCAATATGGAAATGTCCATAGGTCTTTCTGCCCCGCTAAGAATAAAAATTGTCAAAAATTCATCGATAATAACTTACATTCTCTATATTATTATTATTATTTAAATGAAAATTCATCCAAACATCTGTATAAATAGTTCATTTCCTTATTGCAAAGATGCGAGGATCAAAGATTATTCATAACATGTGCTGCTATTATTTAAAAGGGTCGTCTTAAAATAAAATTAACCGAGCATTGATCGTAAAAATAAACCGCCCAACATAAACCACCATGTTGCGCTTATAAAATCACTTTGTATTATAGGTCAACTTCAATAAAAATCAACTGGCGTATCGCCACAATTGAAAGAAAACCTACCATCGCTTCATAACAAACGTATTATCATAAAGTTCACCCTTTGCAATAACAACTTCTCCCCAATCATCGTTGAATTGAATTGTGTTGTGAAAATAATTTCAAGTATAATTGGCCATGTAATTTATGCAATGAATAATATTAGCAAAGCAAAAGCAAAATTTTACTTTCGGGATTTCGCAACATTAATTATTCATTAAGAAACTGCAAAATGAGTTATGATGCCTTGATCATTACGTTTAACAAATTCACGTCACAACTAAAATCCTGGTTTCCATCGGTCGTTTTTAATTATTTTTTAAATCCGTTAATTATTTCTATTGATAATTACCACTAATATATTCTGCGCTTCAAAAAAAAATTAACCACCCTGAAGGAGTTGATGTAGAACTGTAGGTAATAGTTGATGTATGTTGATATAAATTTTGAAGGCCAAGTGTCACTTCTAAAGGAAATTATCTCTAATTATCTCTTTCATATCATCTGAGAAATGACCGTCACCGTCAATTGCATGGGATGGACATCAGTGATATGTGGTTTCAGCAAGACGGTGCCACATCCCACACAGCTGGAGAAACAATCGACTTATTGAAGTCCAAGTTCGGTAAACGTGTTATATCGAGAAGAGGTCCTGTCGATCTTGTGATTTAACACCTCTAGACTTTTTTTCTGTGGGACTACGTTAAATGTAATTAACATGCAGTTTTTAACTACTAACGATAATCATTTGCTACTGCCGAAAATGACAATTTTAAAACGCCAAAGTTGTTCATTTTCAACAGGCAAAAACTTCAATTTTTAACTGTCTAAAACTGTAAAAATGACATTAAAAAATCTCACTTTTGATAGTTTTTGATAGATGAAAATTGTTATTTTTAGCACTTGATTCAACAGCCAAAAACTACAATTTCCAACTGTCAAAAACGAAAATATTCAACTGCGAATGATGACCTTTTTAACTGTCAGAAAATGCATTTTTTAACTACGATGATCGTTTGCAACTGCCGAAAATGACAATATGAAAATGCCAAAATTGATCATTTTCAACGGTCAAAAACTTCTAAAACTGTAAAAATGATATTAAAAAATCTCACTTTTGACAGTTTTTGACAGATGAAAATTGTCATTTTTCGCATTTAAAAATTTGTATTTTTGGCTTCTGAAAATTTTTTTAACTACTAACGATGATCATTTGCTACTGCCGAAAATGACAATTTTAAAATGCCAAAGTTGATCATTTTCAACAGGCAACAACTTTTAACTCTCCAAAACTGTAAAAATGACATTAAAAAATCTCACTTGATAGATTTTGACAGATGAAAATTGTTATTTTTGGCACTTGAAAATTTACTTTTTTGGCTTCTGAAAATGTTTTTCAATTTCTGATAGTTTAAAACTGGGGCCCATTGTTGCCGATTTTTACTTATTTATAGAGCACTAAGGTTTTTGATTAAATTTGGCAATTTTTAAGTTTGCGAAAACTGTTTTATATATTTTTTTTTGACTGAAGAAATGCCCAACTTTTGGATGACTATACACATAGTTGAATTGCAATTATTTCGGAATTTAGTGAAGAGTTGTTGCTGTTTTTGTGCTGTTTTATAAAGCACTAGGATTTTTGAGTAATTTTCAGCTATCCAAAATGTTGTTTTCAACTGCCAACTATGACCTTTTTCAACTGTCAAAAATAATAATTTGTAGCTACCAATAATGACAGTATTGAACCTCCAAAAACTACAATTTTGAAACGCGAAAATTGATTATTTCCTGCAACCAAAAACTTCAATCTGCTAACAATAACCATTTTAAATGTCAAAAATTGCAATTTTTATCTGCTTACAATAGCCAAAAATGACAATTTTCAACTGACAAAAATTACAATTTTCAACAGCCAAAAACTACAATTTCCAACTGTCAAAAACGAAAATATTCAACTGCTAACAATGACCATTTTAAATGTCAAAAACTGCAACTTTTTATCTGCTTACAATGGCCAAAAATGACAATTTTCAACTGGCAAAAATGACAATTTTCAACAGCCAAAAACTACAATTTCCAACTGTCAAAAACAAAAATATTCAACTGCTAACGATGACCATTTTAAATGTCAAAAATTGCAACTTTTTATCTGCTTACAATGGCCAAAAATGACAATTTTCAACTGGCAAAAATGACAATTTTCAAAAGCCAAAAACTACAATTTCCAACTGTCAAAAAGGAAAATATTCAACTGCTAACGATTACCATTTTAATTGTCAGAAAATGTAATTTTCAACTACGATGATCGTTTGCAACTGCCGAAAATGACAATTTTAAAATGCCAAAATTGATCATTTTCAACAGGCAAAAACTTCTAAGATTGTAAAAATGATATTAAGAAATCTCACTTTTGACAGTTTTTGACAGATGAAAATTGTCATTTTTCGCATTTGAAAATTTGCTTTTTTGGCCTTAATTTTTTTTAGTTTAAAACTGTAGTTATTGTCAGTTGAAAATGATCAATTTTGATTGATGAAAATTGTTATTGGTAATTGCCAACGATGACCAGAAATAATGATTTTCAATTACCAAAGGTGAAAATATTTAATTGCTGACGATGATCATTTATTTTAATTGTCAGAAAATGCAGTTTTAAACTACTAACGATGATCATTTGCCACTGCCGAAAATGACAATTTGAAAATGCCAGAATTGATTATTTTCAACCGGCAAAAACTTCTAAAACTGTAAAAATGACATTAAAAAATCTCACTTTTGACAGTTTTTGACACATGAAAATTGTCATTTTTCGCATTTGAAAATTTGCTTTTTTGCCTTCTGAATATTTTTCTCAATTTTTAATAGTTTAGAACTGTAGTTATTGCAAGTTGAAAATGATCAATTTCGATTGATGAAAATTGTTATTTATAATTGCCAACGATGACCAGAAATAATGATTTTCAACTACCAGAAGTGAAAATATTTAATTGCTGACGATGATTATTTTAATTGTCAGAAAATGCAGTTTTTAACTACTAACGATGATCATTTGCTACTGCCGAAAATGACAATTTTAAAAAGCCAAAGTTGATCATTTTCAACAGACAAAAACTTTAATTTTTAACTGTCTAAAACTGTAAAAATTACATTAAAAAATCTCACTTTTGATAGTTTTTGACAGATGAAAATTGTTATTTTTGGCACTTCAAAATTTGACAATTTTCAACAGCCAAAAACTACAATTTCCAACTGTCAAGAACGAAAATATTTAACTGCTGACGATGACCATTTAAACTGTCAGAAAATGCAATTTTTAACTACGATGATCGTTTGCAACTGCCAAAAATGACAATTTGAAAATGCCAAGATTGATCATTTTCAACCGGCAAAAACTTCTAAAACTGTAGAAATGATATTAAAAAATCTCACTTTTGATAGTTTTTAAAAGATGAAAATTGTCATTTTTGGCACTTGAAAATTTACTTTTTTGGCTTTTTCTCAATTTTTGACAGTTTAAAACTGGGGCCCATGATGATATCTTAAAGTCACTAGTCACCAAACCTGGTGCTAACTCCATTTCGATCAAATCTCCATGGAGAACGACAGATATTATCATTATTGTTATTATTATACTTGCACCAATAAATTTACTTACTTGCTTACTATTAAATCGGAATAATTACATTATTTTTAAATCGCACTTAAAAAAATTGATAAATTTGCAAAATATCATAAGAAGTCCTTTTGAGCCATCAAATCAGAAAAACAGTAACATGATATTTTTTTATTTATACGGTGGAGAAAATTTCATTCTAAAGTCAACTGTAGCATGGAAGACACTTGGGGCTTGCATAAATCAACCCCTCGTACGTAGGCCTAGTCTAGTGCCTCGCCGCATATATGTAAATAAATTATGTACGCACTCAAAAAGCGATTTAGAGTCGAGTTAAGGATCACTTAAGGGGGGAAATGTTGAATTTATATAGAACCCCCAGTGGCGACCATGGCGAACTCTTAAGCTCCCGGTTATGCTCAGTGTATACGCACACTAAACAAATGGTTTTAGGGACTTTGCAATAATATTGTTGTATCATCAGTAAACAGTATAATTACCAGCTAAACCGTATTTGATTTCAATGGGCATTTCGCGTTTGATATCTAGCTTTCACTTCTGCCGTCGTCGGGACAATCGCAGCCTGATCCTTATAATACCGCTCCAAAAGAAAGGAAATGATAGAAAAAAAAACAGAACCGTCGTTTGAGTATGGACTAAAATAATAATTAGTAGAAAATGTTTGTTTAATAAAAATGTGTACACAAAACAAATTTTTAACTCTAAAGTTACCGGAGGAGATAGATATGAGGCGAACCTCTACAAAATCTCCACGATTGCGTTCAAAGATTCAGCATCGGATAATCGGCAATATTTTTTTAAGAAAATATAACGTTGTCTGTTAGATAAAGGAATGTGGAATTTTTGAAGGCACAAAACATTTTTTTATCTCCAAGCTTACCGGAGGAGATAGATATGGCGCGAACCTCTACAAAATCTACACGATTTCGTTCAAAAATTCACCAACGGATAATCGGTATTTTTTTTTTTGAGAAAATGCGAAGCAGTCAGATAATATGACAGGGAATTTTTAATACACAAAACAATGTCTTAATCCCAAGGTCATCACAAAAGAGATACATACAGGGTGTAGATGAACGAAACGGAACATAGGACTTTCAATGTTAATTTATTTATATTGGAATATGTTTTAGAGGAAATAAACTCGGCGTCAAAAAAAAGCGCCACTCGAAAAATGGCGAAAAAACTCGATTTTTCAAACTGTCGTAACTTGGTTCAATTCGGTCGAAAATCGGTGAATATTTCAATTTTGGGAACAGTTTGGGAAAGATTCAAGTTTTATCTTTAAAAATATGTAGTTGATTTTGACCCCAAGTCCAACCCACCACCCGTAACAACGCGATGGAAAAAACATGTTTTTTATGTAAAAAATTGTCCAACTTTCACAAGCTGTACCGTGCGCAAAAAAAAATCGGCGGGAAATTTCACCACAATCGCAGAAAAATTTAATCAATTTCCTTCAAATGCCGTAAAAATTCGAGTCGTTTCGATGATTTGAAGCAAAGTTATGAATTTTTGAATTTCCTCAACCCGAATTCCTGTTAACCATCCTTCCTTTAAATAAAAAAAAACGGTAGATCTGCAAATCTCTGCAAAATCTGCACGAATGTATTCAAAAATTTACTATTGAATAATCAGCAATTTTTTTTGAGAAAATGCGATGCAATGCGAGAATTTCTGATTTATATAACGTTTTTCTCACATTACACAATATTTTCTACAATAAATAATTAAACTGTGAATTTTACAATTCCGTTTAGTTGCCATATATTTCGTGAACATTGGAATCTTGATGGAGTTCTACCCTATATTGGACATAAGAGTTTGGGTAAAGAAATAAAAGTTAACTCTCGTGAGAATCTGTTCCACTTAAATTTTCTGGATTTAGTTTCGATGCAGTTAAAAGTTTTAAGATGTTTCGTATATAATCACTTCCGCTTTATTTGCGAAGTCTATCAATTACTAGTCGTTTTATTCGAATGCTTCAAGAATATATTTAGGCGCTTCTCAGTCGGATGAAGACAATAATGTTAAGTGACAAAAACTTAATTTTGCTATACAGTTTGTTGAGGGCTGATGCCCCTTTATAATAATGCGGTGGCCTAGTGAGTAGAGCTCCTGCTCACGGGCCTCGTGGTCGTGGGTTCGAATCCCATCCATGTGGTTACTTTTTCGGCAAAAATATGTACACATTGAAAAAATTGCGTTCCTAGCAAAGCTAGCGTTATTTTTTATACACTAAAAAAAATCCATATCACGAAGAATAATACACATTGGCTTGGATTCTTTTTTGTTCATACTGCTATACAGGGTGTCACCATACGCAAAATTAAGAACAACTATTTTTTTTTAATAGAACACCCTATATATTTTTCCAGCAGTGCATGGAATTTTTGATAAGCTTTCCAATGATGTACAATTTGTATAATGAAATATAAAATATTCTTGAGATTTATCCATAAAAACATTTTTCTTGTGTCACCTCCTGCTGATTTTTGGATTTTCAACAAAAACAATGCATTTTCTGAAAAAACAATAAGAGACTGAAGTTGTAGAGCGGAAAATTTTTGATCGACATAGGTCTTTCTACTTTTCCAATAATGGGAGCAGTGTCCGCCAGACTGCGCAAAATGCGTTTTTTTCAAAAATTTTATTAATTAATTGCACTATACTTTATTTTCCAATTCCAATTATGAAAATGATTTATTTTGCGAAACAAGTGCCTGTTTGTTGTTATTTGTACAGATATTACTCAAATGATAGGTGCATCTCAATATCTACAACTTTGTGCTTTGCAACTTTATGCGATGCGCTTAAAGGGCAGGCAATCCATACATTTTTCTGAGCACCCTGTACATTTTTTCTACATTTTAAAACCTCACCCAAATCCTTGTATTGTTACAATTCCAATTTAGAAAAATCATAACTTTCTTAAAAAGTAACTCATATAAGAAAACAAATGAATTATGTTAAATTAATGATACATCTATAAATAACCCAGCTCTCAAATTTTTCTGAGTGCCCTGTATATTTTTTCCAAATTTTTAAACCTCACCCAATTTTTTGTATTGTTACAATTCCAATTTAGAAAAATCATAACTTTCTTAAAAAGTAACTCAAATTAAGAAAACAAATGAATTATGTTAAATCAATGATACATCTATAAATTAAACAGTTCTCAAAGTTTTCTGAGTGCTCTGTATATTTTTTCAAATTTTTAAACCTCACCCAAGTTTTTGTATTGTTACAATTCCAAGTTAAAAAAATCATAACTTTCTTAAAAAGTGACTAAAATTAAGAAAACAAATAAAATCTATTAAATCAATAATACATCTACAAATGACCCAGTTCTCAATTTTTTCTGAGTGCTCTGTACAGTTTTTCCAAATTTTTAAACCTCACCCATTTTTTTTGTATTATTACCATTCCAATTTAAAAAAATCATAACTTTCGTAAAAAGTGACTCAAATTAAGAAAACAAATTAATTATGTTAAATCAATGATACATCCAGAAATTACCCAGTTCTCAAATATTTTTGAATGCTCTGTATATTTTTTTCAAATTTTTAAACCTCACCCAAATTCTTGTATTATTACAATTCCAATTTAAAAAAATCATAACTTTCTTAAAAAGTGACTCAAATTAAGAGAACAAATAAAATATATTAAATCAATGATACATCTACAAATTACCCAGTTCTCAATTTTTTCTGAGTACACTGTATATTTTTTCCAAATTTTTAAACCTCACCCAATTTTTTGTATTATTACAAATCCAATTTTAAAAAATCATAACTTTCTTAAAAAGTGACTCAAATTGAGAAAGCAAATGAATTATGTTAAATCAATGATACATCTATAAATTACCCAGTTCTCAAATTTTTCTGAGTGCCCAATATATTTTTTCCAAATTTTTAAACCTCACCCCATTTTTCGTATTATTACAATTCCAATTTAAAAAAATCATAACTTTCTTAAAAAGTGACTCAAATTAAGAAAACAAATGAATTATGTTAAATCAATGATACATCTATAAATTAACTAGTTCTCAAATTATTCTGAGTGCCCTGTATACTTTCTCCAAATTTTTAAACCTCACCCAATTTTTTGTATTATTACAATGCCAATTTTAAAAAGTCGTCTTTCATAAAAAATTATTTCATTGTAAATATAAGCATACAAGGTTCGCCAAAATAACATGACACTGTTCCAAACACTATAACTAATATATGAAATGTAGTATATCAATTATATTTTATTAAAATTTTAATATGGTGAATCATAAAAATAAGTGACCATAAAAGAATTTGTTTGGGCTTTATTAGGAGTATTATTGGGTATTGTAACACTATATTCGGAAGTTCTCCCATAATTTAGTTTTTTTACCGGACTAGTTTTAAAGAAATTTTTAAATTACATTACATATTTGACCTTATTGAACCTAAACTAAATATTTATCAATTGACACCATTATAGTAGCTTGAAATAGATCATTTCAGCAGTAGCACCTCATGTGCAATCTAGAAATGCAATTTCAATTTTAAATTCTTCACTATTTTTACTAAACGTTATTTCGTGTATTATGTTATAGAGCTTAAATTACACTTTAAGGATTTTCCGGTTCTTGATAATTGAGTTTGAAAACATTCCGTAAATAATTGCAGGTTCGTTCACTGTGTAATTATTGTTATTATTTATCACAAGGTACATTAATATTCATACCAATTAAACCTCAATTTACAATTCAGAGGCTGTCTATATAATTAAATTTTAATCAAAAGTAATCATAATTTGTGCCCAGTTACACCTTATTTCTTAAACAAGTATTTATTCGAGTTTCTTTTTCAATGTATGCCGTTGTACGGAAATAAAAAAAATGTAGATTCCTATTTGAAATTATTTAATCAAATTAGATAATGATCAAATCTAATTTATATGAAATCAAAACAATATTACTTCAAACAGAATTAAAATATACAGTTTAATTATTTATTAACACGTAGTAACGGTCGCATACATTTCATTATTATTTTATAATAGAAAAACGCAAATATATATTAAGCGACTATAGTTTAGATAAAATAGATAAAACCTTTATTTGGCACATTTACATGATTACATTACACACAAATCCCTTCCTTTTTTATAAATTGTGATGTGAACATGATGCAACTTTCTCCAATTTGCTGGTACATCAACATTTTTTTATCAATTCAAGTATTATGCAATTAAATAAATATTACTTCATCAAAACAACGATTGAATCGCAATGAGCATAAAAATGTATTCCACCTCATGAGCGAATTACATTCACCTAGTTTCAGCAGAAATTTCAGAGCAGTTTTCACTAAAATCTGGTCGGCAGCCATATGCAAATACTTTCTGGAATATGTTTAAACACGCACACATGCAAGCATATTGTGCAAATATACGAACTTTACACTGTAGAATATTCCCACAGAATAACAAAATTTATAACAAAATAGACCAGAGCAAACTTGCAACTGCATTTTCTCATAATGTTGTTAAATATTTTTTGTATCTATATATTTGCAGCAAACGTAACAACTTAACATCCAACCTAGTATTTAATAATCTTCATTGACATGACACACATTATAAAATTTAAAGAAATAATTAAATTACGTCAGTTCTCCCTGGTCCGGTTAACTGGATCTGAGGTCTTTCCGCTGTGCAAAATTTATTATGCCATTGCTCGTAGATAATGTAATACGTGACATATTTTATCGTGTACTAACGATAATAAATGTTAACAAATGCCAGAAAAAAATATTTCACGACAGCCAGACAATACGTCTTGTATCGAATTTGGCAAGAGAAACAGCTCGATTATCTATTATTATGTTGAAAGTATTGATGTAATACTTTGTAATACATATTGCAGAATAGTTTATTTAAATTTTTGTAAAGCAGAAATAATGTAATTGAGTACTTAAATAAAACAAGTAACTTTATTGGTCGAATTATCAATATTAATAATAATAAATTGATACCAACAAAAGTTATATGTTTTGATTGAAGTACTCAATTACAAATAACTTTGTCGGTGTTACTTCATTAATAACAATAAAGTGATACCAACAAAGTATTTGAAGTACTCAATTACATTATTGCTGCCTTATAAACAATTTTTAATTATCCAAAATGTGTCACAAAGTGAAAGCCTCCACGATTACTTATTTGTAATTGAGTAATTAAAAGCTCTAAAACAATACAAATTTCGGCTCTCAATATTTTCCTAAACCAATCTTATATTAACTAGAGATGGGCAAAACTGCTACTTTTGAATCACGTTGCTACCTGTGATTGCTACTTTCTAATATCAGTGATTTTAAATTGTGACTATGACACATCGCAGAAAGAAATATAAAAAAACGCAGGAAAAATGCTATAAAAAATTATCCTGAATGGCCGAAGTACCGCTTATTCAAAATTGGTTTGTTTTTTATAAATTACGCCATGGATTTTTGAAAAAAAAAATTTAAATTTTTTAAGCACCTGAACAAAAAACATCTTAGAAAAAAATATAAGAAACGCAGGAAAAATTTTCATAAAAAATCATCCTCAATGCCCGAAGTATCGCTTATTAAAAATCAATTTGGTTTTTGTAAATTCAACAATTTTCAATAAAGAATGGATTTTTGAAAATTGTTATTTGAATTTTTTGAGCACCTGAACAAAAACATCGCAGAAAAAAATATGAAAGCGCAGGAAAAATTCCATAAAAAATCATCCTCAATGGCTGAAGTCTCGCTTATTCAAAATCAATTTGGTTTTTGTAAGTTCAACAATTTTCAATAAAGATATGGATTTTTGAAAATTGTTGTTTGAATTTTTTGAGCACCTGAACAAAAACATCGCAAAAAAATATAAAAGCGCAGGAAAAATTCCATAAAAAATCATCCTCAATGGCCGAAGTCTCGCTTATTCAAAATCAATTTGGTTTTTGTAAATTCAACAATTTTCAATAAAGATATGGATTTTTGAAAATTGTTGTTTGAATTTTTTGAGCACCTGAACAAAAACATCGCAAAAAAAATATAAAAGCGCAGGAAAAATTCCATAAAAAATCATCCTCAATGGCCGAAGTCTCGCTTATTCAAAATCAATTTGGTTTTTGTAAATTTAACAATTTTCAATAGAGATATGGATTTTTGAAAAAAAAATTAATTTTTTGAGCACTTGAACAAAAACATCGTAAACAAATATAGAAAACGCAGGAAAAATTCCATAAAAAATCATCCTCAATGGCCGAAGTATTGCTTATTCAAAATCAATTTGGTTTTTGTAAATTCAACCATTTTCAATAGAGATATGGATTTTTGAAAATTGTTGTTTTATTTTTTTGAGCACCTGAACAAAAACATCGCAGAAGAAAATATAAAACATGCAGGCAAAGTTCTATAAAAAATTATCCTTAATAGCCAAAGTATCGTTTATTCAAAATAAATTTGGTTTTTATAAATTTAACAATTTTCGATAGATATATGGATTTTTGAAAAAAAACATTAATTTTTAAAGCACCCGAACAAAAACATCGTAGAAAAAAAATATAAAAAACGCAGGAAAAATTCCATAAAAAATCATCCTCAATGGCCGAAGTATTGCTTATTCAAAATCAATTTGGTTTTTGTAAATTTAACAATTTTCAATAGAGATATGGATTTTTGAAAAAAATATTTTAATTTTTTAAGCACCTGAACAAAAGCATCGTTGAAAACAATATAAAAAAACGCAGGAAAAATTCCATAAAAAGTCATTCTCAATGGCCGAAGTATCGCTTATTCAAAATCAATTTGGTTTTTGTAAATTTAATGATTTTCAATAGAGATATGGATTTTTGAAAAAAAAAATAATTTTTTAAGCACCTGAACAAAAGCATCGTTGAAAAAAATATAAAAAACGTAGGAAAAATTCCATAAAAAATCATCCTCAATGGCCGAAGTATCGCTTATTAAAAATCAATTTGGTTTTTGTAAATCTAACAATTTTCAATGGAGATATGGATTCTTGAAAAAAAATATTTTCATTTTTTAAGCACCTGAACAAAAACATCCTAGAAAAAATATAAGAAACGCAGGAAAAATTTCAATAAAAAATCATCCTCAATGGCCGAAGTATCGCTTATTAAAAATCAATTTGGTTTTTGTAAATTCACCAATTTTCAATAATGATATGGATTTTTGAAAATTGTTGTTTGAATTTTTTGAGCACCTGAACAAAAACATCGCAGAAAAAATATAGAAAACGCAGGAAAAATTCCATAAAAATCATCCTCAATGGCCGATGTATTGCTTATTTAAAATCAATTTGGTTTTTGTAAATTTAACAATTTTCAATAGAGATATGGATTTTTGAAAACAAATTTTTTATTTTTTAAGCACCTGAACAAAAGCATCGTTGAAAAAAATATAAAAAACGCAGGAAAAATTCCATAAAAAATCATCCTCAATGGCCGAAGTATCGCTTATTTAAAATCAATTTGGTTTTTGTAAATTTAACAATTTTCAATAGAGATATGGATTTTTGAAAAAAAAAATTTATTTTTTAAGCACCTGAACAAAAGCATCGTTGAAAAAAATATAAAAAACGCAGGAAAAATTCCATAAAAAATCATCCTCAATGACCGAAGAATCGCTTATTCAAAATCAATTTGGTTTTTGTAAATTCAACAATTTTCAATTGAGATACGGATTTTTTAAAATGTTCGTTTTAATTTTTTGAGCACTTTGAAATTGTAAAACATGCAGGCAAAATTCTATAAAAAAATATCCTCAATGGCCGAAGTACCGCTTATTCACAATTAGTTTGGTTTTTGTAAATTCAACCTTTTTTAATCGAGGATGGAATTATTATTATTATTATTATTAAGATTTTCGCAGTTTGGTGAATTGTTTTTATTTTTTATTTTGAGTCATCTTGGGTTTACCCTTCGTAGCAATTGTTTTTATATATTTGTTTTTCAGTTGATGAAAATTGTAATTTGAACATGAACGTAAGAGTAAACAGGAGTAAATAGTAATAATATTTAGAAATGCGATTCTTGATTGTCTACTTACAATCACGTTTTAAGTAACGGCCGCAGTGTAAGTAGCAATCACTGTTTAGGTAACAGTTGTGATTTTAAGGAGCAATCACAGTTTAAGACACAGTTTAAATAGCAGTGATTTTAAGTAGCAGTGATTTTAAGTAGCAGTGATTTTAAATAGCGGTGATTTAAAGTAGCAGTGATTTTAAGTAGCAGTGAAATTCGCCTATTAGTAATAGTAGCGACCTGTGATTTTTCAATACTAGTGAAAAATCACAGGTACGTGAACTATGGTCCATCCAACCCTAATATTTACCGTTTTATCACTTTAACACGTTCGATATGTTTCGATAATTTGATTATCCGACTGACATAAACTTTATTACGCCGAGTGGAAGTTTTCGTTTAACCGCCGCCGTTTTCGAAACCGAATTTTACGACCCAATTCTGTCCGATTGAAAAGCAGATTATTATCTTCGGCAACAGGCAGACACCGCTTCCGTAGATTACGTCGCTTAATATAACCAAATTTACATTTTTATGTGCGGCCAACGTTTACGACGCCGACGACCTACGGAATAACAGAATTTACTTTTATCATGCAAATTGGTTGCAATAAGGTTGGTCCTTAGTGAAGTTATTGCTCAAAATGCTTTCATATTTCTCTTATAACATGTGGGTAAAATTATAACTTTGCCGGGAATATCTACGTAGAACCATCCCAAAATATCGTGACACCTGTGGGTAAAGTTCGCGCAGAATGAGAAAGTAATATAAATAATATAAGTAATAAACCATAATATCCCCTAATACAATATTTTTTCTACTAGATATCCAACGATTATCATCAATTGATATGTATTTCTTAAGATAAACTTATGACAACGATTAGACACGGCAATATCCGTATTCGTAACCTCCTTCCGGCGAACGGCGTTTCTGTAATTACGATTTGTCATTAAGGTCCGAATTTCGTGTCCTCGGGACATTAAGGGTTTAGTTGTGCTGGAGGAGCCGGGAAACTTGATGACTAATTGGGGTTGCGTAATTGAGACGGCAACGGGTTTATGACGTCCCGGCGGTGTTCATTTCGCGACAAGTTTTCACTGGGCTTGATGGTGGTGTCCGGTGATGCTTTTATGGAGGCCTCTCGTGTGTACGATTTTATAAAAATATATATTAAAATCCTGATGTAACACGCATTATAAATGTTAACAAACATTGGTAAGTATTTGATTTTTAAAAACGAAACAAAAACTTTTTTTTTTCATTTGTTTGCACCCCCACCCCCACTCACCGTAGTGTTTAAGTCGTGTTTTGTAGTTTAAATATATATTTCTTAATCTGAAGAAGCCTCACTGTGGAGAAATAATTGTAAGGAAAGCAAAATTAAAAAGAAATGAAAATCAAATATTCGTTATTATTTCAAATAAAACTGATTGTTTTTTTTTCTTCTTTAACCCTTTGGCCTACTTTCCTTACGTCCGAATGCAGCAGCAGAAACCAGTCCGACTGAGGCAATTGTATGGGCACAAATTCATGCTTTTTCATGGCACAACTGAAAACGTAAAATATGGACTTCAAAAAATTCTGTTTCGCAAGAAAATGCATTCATTGTGCAGCACTACTAACGCAAGCGCTGCGCCGGGAGTTGAGCTCGTACTCGATTTGATTGGCCCAAGCGGCTCGCCACGAGTTGAGCTCGTGCTCGATGTGATTGGCCCAAGCGGTGCGCCGTTGTGTTTGGCCCGAACATTTAAACACGAGGAGTACTCGTGGTTGTAGGTCAAAGGGTTAAGAAAAAGATATGATGGTTGAAGGCAAAGTTGCATATTTTAATGCTGAAAAAATAGTTAAGAACAAATTTTAAATATGTTGACTACTTCCAGATATTTTCTAAAAAAAAATAATTTTGGTTTCTATGTATTTATTGCATTGTTACTGGTTATTTTGAAAAACCAAGAGCACTTTTTTAAGACACTTTTGTAAGTTCTTCCAGAAAATTATTTTTTTTAAATACGACGTTACGTTATTTAGCTATCCATCAACTTTTTTTTAATACGGACCTGGATTTTTTATTTCATTTTTGAGTAGATTTAAAACGAATGATGTGTCACACTTGTCAGCAAATTGTTTGCTATAGGGGTTATTTAATAATGTTTAAAAATTGAACTGTGGGCATTAAAAACTTAAACTTTATTTATAAAATTGTGTTTAAAAAACTAACAATAATTGTTTGTTTTCTTTTAAATTTGTAACATTTAACAATCTCTGATTTTCTAGATATTCAAAAGGATTGCCTCTGTCATATATTATTGAATATAATTCGATTTTTAAAATTTATTTGAATAATAATTGTAGAGACTGCCAAAATGAACAACTTCTTAAGAATAAGTTTTTTTCGAAATCTCGTTAGTTTTTGAGTAAGCTGTGTTTTTGTAATTTGAAGTATAATTTTTCCATCTTTCATAATTTTGACGTTTCATCCGAGTTTACGCAACGCTCGATGTACATTTAACATATGATTTCAATTGAAAATAAACCACGAAAACGTAAATATAAATGGCTATGATACCATCAAGTCGGAGAAAATAGCATGATGGCTGCACCATTTTTTTCGAATATCTCCTGACCGGAAGTAGTCGGAATATTTAAAATTTCGTCAAAATAAATTATTCAGCATGAAAATATGCTATTTTGCCTCCACTTAACCAACTCTCTATCTCTTAAAGTTGCCGAGGTAGCAATGCTCATTCATCGAATTGGTAACACCCTGTATAATTCATATTTCAAATTAAATGGACAACACTAAAACTCCCTGCAGGGATTCGAACCCAGGAGTCTCCGCATTAGTTCGGATGCGCTAACTTACACGCGGCTAAGATGAATTGCAATTTTCAAATTTTGTAGTGATGCAAATAAAAATTCGGCACCACTGTAGTTAACATCCGTATCAAAGTTTAAAAAATTCACCTTTAAAACCGGTTTTCATTTTTATTTAATTCGTTGCGTACAATTTTTTTTTTAAATTAATTTATAAATTTTCTATTTGCCCCATTCGTCCTAAAAATTAAAAAAAATACCTCTAAAACCGGTTTTTATTTACAAAATTTCAGATCTATAAAACTCGTTGCGTAGAAATTTTTCTGGAATGAATTTATATATTTTCTATTTGCCTTATTCGTCCTAAAAATTAAAAAAAATCTCATTTCAAACTGGTTTTCATTTATAAAATTTCATATTTATAAAATTCGTTGCGAACAAATTTTTCTGGAATGAATTTATAAATTTTGCCTTATTCGTCCCAAAAATAAAAAATGGTGATGTGGTCATCATGTTACTTTCTCCGATTTGATGGCCATAGTTATTTATATTTACACTTTCATGGTTTATTTTCAAGTTAAATCATATTTTAAATGTGCATCGAACGTCAAAATTATGAAAGATGGAAAAATTATACTTCAAATTCAAAAACTCAGTTTACTCAAAAATTAAAGAGATTTCGAAAAAAACTTATTCTTCATAAATTGTTCATTTTGGCATTCTCTACAATTATTATTAACATAAATTTGCTGTAACTATTAGTTTTTCATAATTATATATCAAAAATGAAAAAAAAAATAATAATTTTTTTTCTCGAATAACAATGATTTTATTAAAAATATTTTCGAATCAAAGATGTTCATTTCTTTGTTGTCTTCAATATTTGATTAAATATTTTTATAATATTTTTCATATTTGAGAAAATATTGGTAAAAAACAAAAAAACAGTTAAGGTAAACACCCACTTCCGATGTACGAAATTTTACCAAAAGCTTTCCAGTTCTTCGGATTATCAAATAAGACGTATGTTCAAAGTCTCATATCAATGGCTCTATTAGTTTTTGAGATACAGTGCGCACAGACAGACACACACAGAGACACACACAGACACACACACAGACACACACACAGACACACACACACACACAATTTTTTTTTTCCAGAAATTGTTGAAATGGCATCTAGGGACCCCAAAACGGATATTTGTGTAAAAAAATTTTTGAAAAAAAAAACACGATCACAATACTTTCTCGTACTTCGTAACGGAGAAAGTAAAAATAAAATCTCATTTGAAACTGGTTTTCATTTATAACATTTCATATTTATAGAAGTCGTTGCGTAGGATTTTTTCCAGATTGAATTTATACATTTTCTATTTGCCTTATTCGTACCAAAAGTTTAGAAATGTCACCTTTAAAACTGGTTCTCCTTTATAAAATTTCATATTTATAAAATGCGTTGGGTAGAAATTTTCCTGGATAGAATTTATAAATTTTCTATTTGCCTTACTTCACCGAATCGGTCATTTTACCGATTCGGTTATTTTGCCGTTTTCTATAGTGGCGCATATATTTCAATATACGTGTTCACACAATACCGTATACGGTCGACGGCAGTATCGTGTGAACACGCATATTAAAATATATGCGCCACTATAGACGACGGCAAAATAATTCGGTGCCGTATTCCAAAAATTTAAAAAAATTCACCTTTAACACCGGTTTTCATTTATAAAATTTCGTATTTATAAAACTCGCTGCGTGGAATTTTTTCTGGATTAAATTTATATTTTTTTTATTTACCTTATTCGCACCAAAAACTTAAAAAATTTCACGCATAAAATAGTTCTCATTTACCAAATTTCGTTTTCATAAAATTCGTTGCGCACAACAAATACAAATACAAATTATTTTTAAATTTCGGTTTCTAAAGGTTTACACTTATAATATTTATATCTAAAGAAAATCGTTTCACCAACTCTTGCCAATTTATCATATTTTATTTATAAAATTCGTTTCCAAGTATTTCCCGATATAATTTATCCATTCAATGCCTTTAAAATTCATGCGCTTATAAATTCTGTAGAATATTTTATTACTAAAAAAATGCCACAACGAAATATCTCATTTATAAAGTTCGCTGTATAGAAATGTTTTCGTTTATACATTTTTACTTGTTTCGCAAATTATTTTCTTTGGTTTCATCCAAAATTATTCTTTATCGGAATTAGCTTCAAAATTTCAAAATTAGTCCAAAATGAACTAATTTTTGACATAGTTTTAAAACAATTGATATACCTCAGCTGAAAACAAAATACATTCAGCGATTAGAAAAATAGTAAAAAATTCGTCCCTGCTGGAATTAGCGTCAACATTTCAAAATCCATTCACAATGAACTAATTTTTGATATCCTTTTAAAAAAATTGACATATCATATCTGGAAACAAAATGGCAACACTCAAAACTTATTCCACCGAAAAGAAGACTACATTGAGCGATTAGAAAAATTGTAAAAAATTCATCTCTGCCGGAAAATGCTCAAAAATTTCAAAATCCATCTAGAATTAACTAATATTTGACATCCTTTTAAAACATCCGATATATTACAGCTGAAAACAAAATTGCAACACTCGAAGCCTACTTCACCGAATAGAAAATTACATTCAGCGATTTGAAATATTGAAAAAAAAAATTATCTCTGCACGAATTAACTTCAAAATTTCATTATCCATCCAGAATGAACTAATTTTTGACATCCTCTTATAACAGCTGACATATATACATTTGGAAACAAAATTGGAATCCTCAAAACTTACTCCACCGAAAAGAAAATTACATTTAGCGATTAGAAAAATTGTAAAAAATTAATCTCTGCCGGAATTTACTTCAAAATTTCAAAATCCATTCAGAATGAACCCATTTTTGACATACTTCACGTCTGGAAACAAAATGGCAACACCCAAAACTTACTCCACCGAAAAGAAAATTACATTAAGCGATTAGAAAAATTGTAAAAAATAATTTCTGCCGGAATTTGCTTCAAAATTTCAAAATCCATTCAGAATGAAACAATTTTTGACATACTTCACGTCTGGAAACAAAATGGCAACACTCAAAACTTATTCCACCGAAAAGAAAATTACATTAAGCGATTAGAAAAATTGTAAAAAAATAATCTCTGCCGGAATTTGCTTCAAAATTTCAAAATCCATTCAGAATTAAACAAATTTTGACATACTTCACGTCTGGAAACAAAATGGCAACACTCAAAACTTATTCCACCGAAAGGAAAATTACATTAAGCGATTAGAAAAATTGTAAAAAAATAATCTCTGCCGGAATTAGCTTCAAAATTTCAAAATCCTTTCAGAATGAACCAATTTTTGACATACTTCACGTCTGGAAACAAAATGACAACACTCAAAACTTACTCCACCGAAAAGAAAATTACATTCAGCGATTAGAAAAATTGTACAAAATTCAAAATCCATCCAGAATTAACTAATATTTGATATCATTTTAAAACATCTGACATATTACAGCTGAAAACAAAATGGCAACACACGAAGCTTACTTCACCAAATAGAAAATTACATTCAGCGATTTAAAAAAATTGAAAAAAAAATTATCTCTGCATGAATTAACTTCAAAATTTCAAAATCCATCCAGAATGAACTAATATTCGACATCCTTTTCAAACATCTGACATATTACAGCTGAGAACAAAATGGCAACACTTGAAACTTACTTCACCAAAAAGAAAATTATTTGAAAAATTGTAAAAAAATCATCTTTGCACGAATTACCAGCTTCAAAATTCCAAAATCAATCCAGTGTGAACTTAGTTTTTACATACCTCTAAAACAACTGACATATTACAGCTGGAAACATATTGACAACACTCGAAACTTACTTCACCGAATAGAAAATTACATTCGGCGATTTGAAAAATTATAAAAAATTAATCCCTGCCGGAATCAGCTTCAAAATTTTAAAATCCATCCAGAATGAACTAATTTTTGACATCCTTTTAAAACAATTGACATATCTCAGCTGGAAACAAAATGGCAACCCTCAAATCTTATTTACATTATAAAAAATATTCATTTCTGCCGGAATTAGCTTCAAAATTTCAAAATCCATCCGGAATGAACTAATTTTTGACCGCTTCATCCTGTATTATTATGTCTTGATCTGGGTCGGTGTTGTGTTCGCTTTCAGAGGCATAATCAATGTCATCTTCGCTTTCTGATTCGATTGCTTCGTCCTCAGTATTCATTCCATAAAGCTTGAAGCCTTCTTGTTCCTCTTCGTACAATGAGAGTGGCGTTATTTAGTATTATCACTATTTTAGTGGGTGAATATACAAGGTGTACGATTTTAAATTTCCACCACAAATATCTCGAAACCTGAGCAGCATGACAAAAAATGTTTCAAATAAAAGTTGTAGGGTTCGAAAGGGGACATGTGCGGGTGACCTTAAAAATGACCTTGGAGTTATTTTTCAAAGTCAAACGAAGGTCGAGTTTGATTTTTCAAATAGAACTCACTATTTATATTGCGCGATCGTATTTTACGAGGAAAAATACAAACTTTTTGTAGGAAACGTTTTTTTCTTAATTCTTTCTTTACGAATTTTGTCCGTCATGTTGTTTGAAATCTCAGATGAATCCAGGCTGTGATTCATGCATTACCCTTGGTATTAGTATCTTTTCCCGTAGAATACGATCCCGTAATAAAAAATAGGGCGTTCTATTTGAAAAATCAAAGTTGATCTTTGTTTAACCTTGAAAATTGACCCCCAAGGTCATATTCAAGGTCACCCGCATATATCCCCCTCCGAACCATACAACTTTTATCTGAAACGTGTTTTGCCATGTTGCTCAGGTTTCGAGATATTTGGGGTGTCAATTCAAAATGGGACTCCCTGTATACATTCTTCTTTTTAAATTAAGGTTTATTTTTAGCGCTCCGAACTTATTAATGCCAAGACCACATAAAACCTTAAGACGGCTCTGGAAGTTGATGAGCTATTCACTTGTTTGCTAAGGTAAGGTCCCTATCGCTCTCAATTACTACATAACCATTAATTACCAGTTTCTGTATTGTTGTAATGATACAAGCAATTTATTTTAGCAATTAATAGTCTAGCTCGAGCCCTTATAACAATTAATCTCAAAATCACCGCCCCCCAGATCACATCAAATCATTTCCTACGAACCGCTTCAAGAATCTCAAACTCCACATGTAGTCTCGGCCAACTTTGATAGTTTCCAACACTAAATAATAACTTCGCTAAACGTTCCCAAATTATCGAGCAAGTTTATACCCGAACAGCCATTAGTTTAATTTTCCCGCCACTTCTTTTACGACCGCGGGATTAATTCCGACCGTACAATTTCCAATAACAAGCGCCATATCGCCTGATATCGCGAAATTTAATTTGACGTTTCTGGTTTTAATTAAAGTTAACGGCTAGACCGGGCGGCACACGGTGGCGCTTTAAATAAGTTATTTAACTGTGCACCATCTGCCGTGTAATTTTTAATCACCGCACTTTTAAATCTTGCAATTTATAGACGCGTAAATAATGCAATTCGCGGAGATGTGTGAAGAAATTAAAAAAAATACGGCGGAAGCGCAGTTTCATAAATAACGTTGGAGGTTCGGAAAGTTGGGCGCTTTCTTGTTAACATAATTTGTCCATTACTCATCGTAATAATGATCCCTTCCCCGTGCCACTATCTGTACACGTACGTGCGCCTGGAAGGGTTTCGAGCACGTTTTACGGGCGAATGCTTTCTTCTTCGCTTATTAATTGTGGGACCCATTGAGGCTACAAAGGGAGCACGCCTTCGTACAATAAGCGCCATTTCGGAGCTGCAATGGATTTTACGGGTGTAATTAAATTGGACCCTGCTTGGCGATCCCTTTATGCCTAACTGGGTTCATTTTTACTCACCTGGTGAAATTGACTTCCGTAGTTAATGGAGGGTTTACATTGTTGCGTACAATTGTCATTAGGGCAAGTAGGGTAGGGCTGGAGGGCCGAAAACATCATTTAAAAATGCGTACGCCACCTCTTGTTCCTTCACCGCAAACTGTTTGAGACTTCGATGACAATTTTCACACATCTCTCTACCAATGGTTGCTTGCGAGATGACTCATGGTACGACCGAGGTATACTTTGATCAATGGATCTTTGCGTGTACGTCATAAATAGCTGAACGTAGCTCCGACAACATTTTTATGCGTTTACTCTCTCTACGATACGTTAAATTATACGCAATCATATGTGTACGTATGTCGTCGAGAAAACTCAGTCTTTTGCAGTGACGCACACGCAAAGATCCATTGATCAAACCATCGCAGAGGTGGCAATACAAATGACCGCACCTATCTGTATTACCACCTCTGCTACCTCGGCCTTACCTTTTCTTTACGTTAGAATGTCACTTATATTTGCTACAGTTATCATCAGGCAAAAGAAAAATGGTTGTAACACTTCACAATAAATATCAAAGATACTGGTTTGTAAAAAAAGTGCACGTATTAAATAACGATAAAAGAGGGGAATCCGTGTGTAATCTGCTGGCGCCAGTTTAACTGGAAAGGTTGAGATTATATAGCTTCGGGAATGATTACTTCCATTTTGGAGCATGATTATCGGCGCCCGCTCTATTGGGGAGCGATGAAAAATTGCGAACATCGTGTCGATGATTATAAATCGCACGACGATCGTGAACTTATGAGGGTGATTCTAATTCCTCGTCGGCGGAGCGCACAAAGGGCCAAGGAGCATCCTCTCCCTTTTGCCGGCACAAAGGACATCCATTGAATAGACACAAAAGCCTCGTTTTATCCACCTCATCGCACGAAATTCATACACTTATTTATACAATTTACAAGAAGGAAATTTTTACATCGTCAAACTTTCACACGCAAATAAATGCTTTTGTTGAATTTAACAATGGTTAATAATATGCATGAACCAGTTACGCGAATAGACTTACATCATTTTTAAAGTAATGGCTTTTAGTATGAATGTGTAAAAGTTCTTACAATGTTTGCTTCGATTTGTACGGTTATTAAAAAAAAAATTATTAAAAAAGAAATTTATGATGGAAATTCAGGTTAATAAAGTGCGGATGGTGCACCCTATTAGGACATTCTGTTACTACCGATTTTTATAGTTTATTAATTTACACAGGGTCTCCCAATAGGGATTTTAATTTAGCGCCAGTTTAAAACGACGTAACCCTGAATAGAAACTATTGTTGTCTTCAAAAGGTTTCCTTTCTTTAAATATAAACTTTGCGATTTAAGGCAGACAGTTGTTTACAAAATGTTTGTTTCTTTTAAAATGCTTCTTTTCTCGAAATAGAAAATTCTTTCTTCAAGAAAATATTCTTGCTTTCTAGTTGTTTATTTCTTCGAAGATCTTTGCGAAAAAAATTCGTCATGTAAAGCAGGGGCGGCTCGTTATATAGATCCACGGAGCCATGGCACTACCTGTACACTCAAGCTTAGCGAGAATTTTTAACAGATTCCTAAAAAAACTTTTTAAATGTTAAACAACACCTGTAACACCGCATGGAAGTTCCACATAAATTTCAACAGAAGGTTAAAATTTTGACAGACTATTTCTGAATAATGTGTTTTTACAAATTTCCAAAGAAAGCAATCGCAAGTTCACCACAACAACAATGCTTGCATTAAAAGGCAAATTTTGATGACCAAAAAGACGCATTTTTTAGAAATTAACATGCAAATTCTACATTTATTGCACCAGATGGTTGAAATTTTGACAGACTAATTTTGAATAATGCGTCTTTACAAATTTCCAAAGAAAATACCACAACAAAAACAGTTGTACTAAAGAGCAAATTTTGATGACCAAAAAAGCGCATTTTTCAGAAATTTGCATGGGAATTCCACATTTATTGCAACAGGTGATTGAATTATTGACAGACTAATTTTGAATAATGTGTCTTTACGAATTAAAAAAAAATAATTGCAAGTTTACCACAACAAAAATGGTTGCACTAGAAAGCAAATTTTGATGACCAAAAAAGCGCATTTCTAAGAAATTCACATGGGAATTCCACATTTTTTGCAACAGATGGTTGAAATTTTGACAGACTAATTTTAATAATGCGTCTTTGCAAATTTCCAAAGAAAATAATTTTCTTCTAAATTTTCGATTTTTTTTGTTAAAATTTTTGATTTTTTGGTCCGCAATTTTGATATTTATGATCGAATTTTTCGTTGAAGTTTTTAATTTTTTAGATCTTTTTAACCTAAATTATTGATTTTTATACGCAACTTTTTTATTTTATTGCCGATATTTTCAAGTTTTTTTACAGTTTTTGATTTCTTGCCCTTCATTTTAGATTTTTAACTTGAATGATTATTTTTTATGGGCGAATTTTTTTACTTTTTGGTTACTTTTTGACTAAAATCAATTAAATTTAATTTTTCTTCAAACATTTTTTTTTGTTTTTTGGTCTGAGACCATTCTGAACACTATTTGTCAATAAAAAAAAATTTGTGGGACTTCGAAGAACCGAGGTTTTCGAGTTTCTAGTCAGCAACTTATTTTGAGCTAAAGAGTTATTTTGGGGGCTGAAAATGGCAAATTATTTTTGTTTTCCTTGATTTTTCAATTTTTTGGTTTACATTTTTTATTATTAGACCAGTATTTTTTATTTTTTTGGCCTATATTTTAGATCTTTGACCTGAATTTTTTATTTTCTTGTTCCAAATTTTAGAGTTTCTGCCCTAAATATTCTTTGTTTTGTCAATATCCTCCAGGAAACAATAGCTTAAACAATTTAAAAACAAATTTTCTCAAATTGACAAAATGATTGCCGTCCACGGAAAGGTACCATTGTTTCACCAATGCACATATTCTTATCGGGTAATACGATCCTTTTAAATTTTGCATTCGGTAAAGTTACTACAGACTTTGTAGAGTCTGTCCTATAGTGGACATTATCTGAGTGCCAAAAACTTTAGCAGAATTTCAAATTATTTCCTTGATATATAAATAAATTTTGGCTAGTATGAGTCGGACTTTCGCCAATAGATTGGGATTCCTGTTCAACTCCATCCACATTAGCATCCCTTAGAAACAGCACATTTTACCCACTAGGACTGGAATTTTTCTTCGAAGATTTCCAATTGCGAAGGTTCGAAGCTTCGAAGATTCAAAGATTTCACCCTCGTTGATCTCACACTAAGGCTGGCATTTTTTTACGAAGATTTCCAATTTCGTAGGTTCGAAGCTTCGAAATCTTCGAACATTGAAGTTTTGAAGTTTAGAAGATTCGAGGCTCAGAATTTTCGAAGTTTCGAAGCTTTATCAAAACAGGCAGTTTTTGAAAGAAATATTATAACGATAGTAAAAAAAAAATGGTGATGTGGCCATCATGTTACTTTCTCCGACTTGATGGTATTATTTATATTTACGCTTTCATGGTTTATTTTCGATTTAAATCATATTTTAAATGTACATCGAGAGGATGACACTGACGTTTAAAACGTCAAAATTATAAAAGATGGAAAAATTATACTTCAAATTCAAAAACTCAGTTTACTCAAAAACTAAAGGCATTTCAAAAAAACTTATTCTTTAGAAATTGTTCATTTTGTAATTTTCTACAATTATTATTCACATAAATTTGCTGTAACTATTATCGTTTCATAATTATAAACCAAAAATTAAAAAAAAATTAATAAATTTTTTTCTCGAATAGCAATGATTTTATGAAAAATATTTTCAAGCAAAAGATATTCATTTCTTTGTTGTCTTTAATGTTTGTTTAAAAAAATTTGTGATATTTTTCATATTTAAGAAAATATTGGCAAAAAACAAAAAACAGTTAAGGTAAACACCCACTTCCGCTGTACGAAATTTTACCAAAAGCTTTTCAGTTCTTCAGATTATCAAATAAGACGTATGTTCAAAGTTTCATATCAATTGCTCTGTTAGTTTTTGAGATACAGCGCACACAGACAGACACACACACACACACACACACACACACACACACACACACACACACACACAGACACACACACACACACAGACACACACACACACAGACACAAAAAATTTTTTTCCAGAAATTGTTGAAATGGTATCTAGGGACCCCAAAACGGATATTTCCGCAAAAAAAATTTTTGAAAAAAAAATCACGATCACAATACTTTCTCGTACTTCGTAACGGAGAAAGTAAAAATAATTAATAAGAAAAAAGTTAATGGCAGAGAATTTATTTCATTGCATTCAGTGCATTTAATATCGGAATAGTTGGATCACTGTGCGAAATACAAACCAAAAATTTACACTAAGTAATAATTTTGTTTGAAGAAATTATTGTATAACTCTATTTAAGGTGTATCATTTCGCGAATATTTACAAGTGAAAAAGTTAATTTATATCAAATTATTCTAGAATTAATAGAAACGATTTATTTTGCAATATATGTTATTATTTTTGACCTTACTTATACATTACTTTGGTGTTAATTTGGGTTTTCGAGGTAAAATTTTTGAAATGACATAAAAGTTCAAATCCTTAAAAGTTCAGGGTTTTGGGATTGCAAAAATCGAACACTTCAAAACTTGTATTCTACAAAAAAATCGAAAACTTTGAAATTTCCAAGCTTCAAAGCTTCGAATCTTCGAAACTTCGAAGTTCCCTTAGTTTCTCGGATTTTTTGAAGCTTCGAATGATTAGGATCCCTATCTCATACCATTTGTTCTATCGAGAATGTGGACCTATTGTTTCGTCAATAATCACTTACTAAGGGTAGAAAAATCAATGGTCCATAGACAAGACATAGGCGTACTAACACCTTAATATATGAGTCCATAATTTGAATATGTATGTAATGCTATGTATGTGTCTGTAATAAAGATGATGTATATGTTTAATAACTTTATATGCGTATATACTTGTTTCTTTAATCAATATATTTATAATTTAATCACCTATGAAAAGTTTGAAATATACTCATGCTTGGTATTCAAGTCAATAACATCCCTGAATTTTCAGCTTAATAATTTAAGGTAGAAGGAAGACTCTGTATAGCTGCACTATATTTAATGACTTGACCGACGCAGACAAAAAGTGTCAATTTCGCATTTTCCCACATTTCGCCTTTAGTGCAGCAGCAGGGGCGGTTTATAAAGCGCATTACCGACCTGTCGAAATTACTCCACTGCCGCGGTGCAAAAGGGGCACGGAGAGAAAAACGCCGGCAATTTAATATTCTCACTATGTATGTGCGAAAAGTCATCCTCGGAATTGTAAATTTAGGCGCCTCAGACTCACACCGCTCGCAAATTATGCAGCTGGGACGGCGCTCGCTTTCTCCTCGGGCATTATTCCGGCCGGATTTATGTACCATTCGGACGGTTGTCGCTAGTAATCCGACGTCTTCTTCCATGTTTATTCCGATCGTAAAAATCCATCGGCTCTATCCTTTCCAGCTCGTGCGGAATAATCCATACGCAATAGCAACTTTTATATTAATAGTGGATGCTTTGTCATGCCCTCGTAGTCAAACGTTTCGTGGATAGTGAATTTATATGGAAATAAATGTTCCATAAGTCACGAGGATATTTATAAAGGTACACGATGATCCTGGTCCAGGGGATCCGTTGTATAACGCATTGCGGTTTACCAACCTGAATCTCGCATGTACATGTTTAATTGATAATATGTGCAGAATTGTAAACTAGAATGGTGTAACGAACTTTCTCCACGACTACTGTAGAATTTAAGTATTCTGAAATCAATTTTGATCAATTACACCTGTTACAGAATGAATACTCTCAAACAGTTTCGAATAAAACACTTAGCCTTGGGTGTTGCAATTGTCAAAATACTGTAAACATAATTATTTTATTTGTTTGTTTTGCGTTTTAATAATAATAATAATTTTATTTGTGCCACTAACCAAGGTTTTACACAGGTCATATAGAAAACAGATTGAAATACATGCTGGCTAGACTGAAATACAAATAAGTTATGGTGGTGGGGAAAGTATAGTCTGCTACTCGGTAAGAATTGAAATTCTGATGCTAGCATCAAGTTTCCATTCTAACTTTGTTACAGAATATGCTATTCCAAAATGAGCACAGCTAGTTTAAACTATTTACAATTATTCTATGTAATTATTGTTTTATAATTATAGACCAAAAGATTATTTTCTTCCAATTTTCAATTATAAGAAAATAAAAATGTAAGTATTTCACAATTGAAACCTCAAGCGGAATTCGGCGAGTTTCGAGAACACTACTAATTTGGTACCAGAGGAAAATAATTCGTGCGGCATTAAATCCTGTTAGTGTGATAACTTTTCTCCGCGCATTCTCATCGCTTTTGTGTTTTCCAATAAATTCACAACGGGTATAATGGCGCATTGTTCGCCGAAACAGGAGAAATAATGCGTAATTCCACAGTGCACGCCTCGCACAATCGAAGGGTGGATCGGCGATTAAGAGAGAACGGGCGGAGATAATCCCAAAGTGAATTGAAAAGTTTTTAACAAAACCTATCGTGAACTATAAACCAGACAGAGCGAACTTTGGACCTCACCCCCGAATTTATCGTTCGTTGCAGTAGACATGTCGAGACCGATCGATCACTCGGCGGTGGTATTAAGGTGGAAGTGAAAATGTACATTTCATTCTCTTTCGCAATCTGTGCGCCATTCGTGTTAATGCGATATTACTTCGTGCAGTTCACGGGGCGATTTTCCGAAATGGCCGGGAGTGTAATAATCGCAGATGAGATTAGGTTTCCAAATCGAGTCGAAGAAAAGAATATTGCCAAGTGGCTTGTTACAAAAAAAAGCACAAAACTTTTAAAAGTTCACAGTGTCTAGGACGATGAAATTACCAGCATTTCAAGTGCATCAAGATAGCAAACACATGTTAATACGTCGGACATTGTCGGTTGATCACAACTTGGCGGTTGAATTAAATAAAATTACGCTAAGCTTAAAATATGCAACCGTGTTTACACAGCACTTATTCTATTACAGTTGTACCAAGCACTCGAGGCGCGTTGCGCAGTGACCATCTTACCCTTAAATGCATACCGTTGCAAATATGCAACATCTTGTTTTATTTCGATTTAAAACCTTAGAATTATTTTACATATTCAAATGCATGGAGCGACAGATATATTAGTTATTCATGGTTTACTTTCAATATAACACTTCTGTGCAATAAAATTAAGCACAAGTCTTATGAGTATTGTAAACATTAAATATTGTTCCCCTATCAGAACACCTACAGACCGGTTTCGACCTTTCAGGTCTCATCAGTGCAGTTAGTTGCTGAAGGGGAAACGGAGATTACTATTGGAATATAAGTATTCCAAACACCAGAAACCGGTCTGTAGGTGTTCTGATGGGGGAACAATATTTAATGTTAATATTGTTATATTTTCCGCCGCTGGCAATATCCATATCTTGTCGGTGTTAAAGCCACCCGGATTTGGTTCAGTACAGCATTCAGGCAATAGATTCCACCACTTTGGCGTTTCTACCTTAAGAGTATTTTTTGCAATATTCTAGTTGTGTAATTCGGGTCTGCAACATTTTCAAGAAACAACACCATAACTTGAAAATAACACCTTTATTAAAAAGCCAAAACTAAGACCAAGACTAAATACCATCTATTTTAGTTATAATTCGAATTTTTAAATTGTTGTCTAAATGACGCGGCATTTTGACGAATTTACATATTTTCGTAACCTTTGTGTGCTTAATTTTATTGCACAGAATTTGTACATCGAGCTGGATATTGCCGACTCTTGTAGTTTTCTTTGTCATATTTAAATCCACTGTTCTCTTTAACAACTCACATTTAATATACGCCAATTAAATTCTGATTATGATGAAAATCACGCCGAGTGCACGATTGCCGCTATAATTACTGTTTTGCGATACGTTAGTTGTCGCTGGACTTTTTAAACGGTTTCTAGAATTAGAAAAATTATTACCATTGGAATTGTCTTAACACGTTCGCTGCCACCGACGCGCTAGTGCGTCCATTTTTATTTTTGCGTATGTGCAATCCCAATTGTAGTGGCAGCTTCCAAATCCACCCCAATCACTAATAATTTAGGTATTTTTGACATACTAAAATCCAATCGTTAGCCCTTAACTGGAAACAAACTCGAAACTTGAATTGCAAAGAGAAAAATTTGCAACTGGCAATTGTATTCTTAAAAATAAATCGCTTGCGTAATCATTTTAGAAATTCAAAAGTCGAAAATCACGCGAAAAAAACAAATGATCCCCTGATACAAGATATCGATCGCCGAAACTTGAATAGCAATAAGAGAAATTTACAGTTTTATAATTGGAAGAGTTCTTAAAAAATATTGCTAAATTTTCAAATCGTGTATTTTTGACATACTGTAAAACAATTGACAATTGGAAATTGGATTAAAAAATATTGCTAAATGTTCAAATCATGTATTTATCACATACTGTAAAACAATTGACAACTGGAAACAAAATGGAGACACTCGAAACATGAACTGCAAAAAATAAAATTTGCAAAATTTTCCCTTTCGCAATTCAAAATTCTCAAATCTACGTAGAAATCTTGTATTTTTGACATACTGAAAACATTTGACAACTGTAAACGAAATGGCGGAACGAAAACTTGAATTGCAAAAAGGAATATTTGCATCTCGCTATTAGAATAAATTAAAAGAAAATATTGATGTTGGTATTTTCTTCTAAATTCTCAAATCTACTTAGAAATCATGTACTTTTAACGTACTAAAAAAACAAAAAGGCGACACTGACATTGAATTGCACGAACTGAAATTTGCATCTTACAATTTAAAAAAAAATGGCCATCATGTTACTTTCTCCGACTTGATGGTATCATAGCCATTTATATTTACGTTTTCATGGTTTATTGAAATCATATTTTAAATGTACATCAAGCGTTACGTAAACTCGGACGTTTAAAACGTCAAAATTATGAAACAGGAAAAAATTATAATTCAAATTCAAAAACTAGGTTCACTCAAAAACTAATGAGATTTCGAAAAATACTTATTCTTTAGAAGTTGTTCATATTGGCATTCTCTACAATTATTATTCACATAAATTTGCTGTAACCGTTATCGTTTCATAATTATAAACCAAAAATAAAAAAAAAATTGTAATTTTTTTTCTCGAATAGTAATGATTTTATGAAAAATATTTTCAAGCAAAAGATGTTCATTTTTTTTTGTTGTCTTCAATGTTTGTTTAAATGTTTTTGTGATATTTTTCATATTTAAGAAAATATTGGCAAAAAACAAAAAACAGTTAAGGTAAACACCCACTTTCGGTGTACGAAATTTTACAAAAAGCTTTTCAGTTCTTCGGATTATCAATTAAGACATATGTTCACAGTTTCACATAATTGCTCTATTAGTTTTTGAGATACAGCGCACACAGCCAGACACATACACAGACACAATTTTTTTTTTTCCAGAAATTATTGAAATGGCATCTAGGGACCCCAAAACGGATATTTCCGTAAAAAAAAAATTTGAAAAAAAAATCACAATACTTTCTCGTACTTCGTAACGGAGAAAGTAAAAATTTACCTCTTGAAATTGTTATCAAAATTTCCAAATATACTCAGAAATAAAGTATTTTTGACATACTGAAAACAATTGATAACTGTAAACGAATTGGCAAAACTCAAAACTTGAATTGCAAAAGGTATAATTTGCATCCCACAATTAAAATAAATTTTTAAAAAATTATATTGGTCTTGGAGGTTTCTTCAAAATTCTCAAATGTAATGATAGAGATCATGTATAATATATAACTTTTTAAAATACAATTGACATCCCCTTGCTGGCGACACTCTGAAATTACATTGCAAAAACTGATATTTGCATCTTACCATTAGAAATATTTTCAAAAAATTTTACCTCTTGAAATTGTCTTCAAAATTTCCAAATATGCTCAGAAATCAAGTATTTTCGACATACTGAAAACAAATGACAACTGTAAACGAATTGGCGAAACTCAAAACTTTAATTGCAAAAGGTACGATTTGCATCTCACAATTAAAATAAATTTAAAAAAATGGTGATGTGGCCATTAGGTTACTTTCTCCGACTTGATGGTATAATTTATTTTTACGCTTTCATGGTTTATTTTTAATTTAAATCATATTTTAAATGTAAATCGAGCGTTTCGTAGACTCGGATGAAACTGACGTTTAAAACGTCAAAATTATGAAAGATAAAAAAATTATACTTCAAATTCAAAAAGTATTTGGTTGTTTTTTTTTTTTTAATTCGAAATTTCAATTGAATTATCCATTTTAAGGTCTCCAGAGACAATTCCGACAAATTTTGAAAAATGTCATTTTGTGTGTATATCTGTGGGCGTTGTGCCTCTGAAACCAATAGATTTGTCCTATCCCTTCTAAAACTGCTCCAATCTAACACTGAAGTCGACTTTTTAGTTAAATGAACTTAATTGGAAGTAAACTTCGTAATTAGATGGAATGATCAGTCACTAATAAATAGGACTTGTTGCTATTAAAGGGCTTACACAGACAAAATAATTGTAAAATGCTTGATGTTGAGTTAAGTTACAATACTAGGAAAAATACAAAATATTTTGTTTTATTTAAATAATTTGGTTCCACATATTTTTTGTTCATAGGTGTAGATATAAAGGAGATATAATAAACGACACTTTGACAATGAATTAAGTGTGCACATAATAAAATTCAGTTATAGTGTGTGACTTGTTTATTTATTCACTTTTAGATCAATTGTTTTTTAAATAAATTTTACAACACTATGTCAGTGCGCATATGTCTGACATCACAGTACTGCCAATTTCTTTGATGCCAACTTCATAAAAAAATTCAATTAATTACAGTCACCCGGTAAGAAAATTAATTTTTCACTTATGTCGTCATTGACATTTTTTTTAAATATTTTTTTTTGCTTCAAAACTTTGCAGAACTCTAAATTCTCTTAATAATCACATATGTTTTTGCAAGAACACTTTCCTTATATTAAAAAATTTTTTTTTTAGTAAGGTAATTAAGGTTCGATAAATACAGTGGCGGCTCGTGGACCATGTTGATCGTAGCGCCACTTATACAATACCCCCCCCCCCCCTCCTATTTTCAAGAAAGAACGAATGATTTATCTTCCTAGACCAAAGTAACTAGAGAAAATGTGTTTTAAGAATTAATTAAACATTCTTGCTGAGCTTGAAACTGCAGGTAGTGCCATGGCTCTTTGGCTCTATATAACGAGCCGCCCCTGGATAAATATGTTTTTATTTTTTCCATTTTCACATCAGCTTAGACAATTTTTCAAATTTTATTGTTTTTTTTTTAAGTTTTTTATTTAATTTTAATTGTATATAATAGTTACAGAAATATTTAATAAATTTTATTTATTGTAAAAGAGATTCCGTAAAATGAATACATATATAAATAAATCATTTAATTTAGGTCAATATATTAATTACTACAGACGTCCAATCCATTTTAAGAAACGAACACAGGTACTCGAAATAAACTGATTTAAAATCATACTATTTATTTAAATAAGAACGGCTAGATTTTTTAAGATGGTAAACTTTATGAAAAACTGCTATTAAAAACTTTTTAACGGAAAGGATGACCCTAGTAGCACAATATGTGTCGGAAATATTTTCTAAATATTGATTTTACATTATTATGTTTCAGAAATATTAGAAGGCCAAAGTAAATATTTATATAATAAGTCTACGGAAATATTTGTTGCAAATAAATTAATAAACAAACAAAAAAAAAACATTGCTAAGGTTTCGTTATTGTTCTACGCGTGGGCAATTCTCGTTGGTGTTCAACTGGCTGGATTGTAGGATAGTGCCCAACCACCACCCTTTATATAAACCTTAACTCAAGCTACAAAACCATGTTTGTGTAATCAATTTTCTTTGTAAATTCATTTGTGATGTTGGAGGTTTAAGAGCAGCCGAAACAGGGTTTTTAATTGAAGTAAAAGTTAATACGGAGGGTGGTGGGTGGGCCCTATCCTACAATCCGATCCGTTGCTCCCGCCCCAAGGTTTCCTCCAATAAATAAGTTTATTAAGAATTATTAAGTCCTTTAGTGTATTTTTATTACACTTATGTATTGATTTCTAATATGATCCATGAATTGAAGGGTGGTAGGGCCTACCCACCACCTCTCGTTTTACCCCTATTTACGATAGAAAATCGCGTTTAGTATTATTTTTAAATACACAAATTCTCCAACGAATTGCTAAAAAAGTTCTTAACTGGACAATTTTCTTTGTTGAAATAAAGTTGATACGAAGGGTGGTGGGTGGGCTATATCCTATATATTGCTCCGGTGGTGGATGGGCCGTATCTTACAATCCAATATGTTGCTCCCGTGCCAAGTTTTACTCCAATAAATAAGTATATTAAAAAACTTAAAACCTTTCGTGTTTTTCTTATTCTTATGTATTGATTTACATTAGTAAACTCTCGTTTACTTTACTGGGACCACCCACCACCCCTTGTTTCGCCCCTTATTTCCGCCAGAAAATCGCGTTTCGTATTGTTTTTAAATGTTAAACTACTCCAATAAATTTCCAAAAAAAATTCTTAAACTCGGCAGAGATTTGCTTGTTGAAATAAAGTTAATACGAATGGTAATGGGTGGGCTCTATCCTACAATCCAATCAGTTGACCATAGTAAAGCGTTGCTACAAATGATTTAATTTATTAAATGACATGCCTACGTTTTCGTTATTGCTCAACACCTGTGCAACCCTCGTTGATGTTCAACTGTTTGGATTGTAGAATAGTGCCCACCCACCACCCTTAATTTTAACCTTAACTTAAGCTTCAAAACCATGTTTGTGTAATGAATTTTTTTTGTAAATTCCTTGGTGATGTAGGTTTAACAGCAGCCGAAACAGGGTTTTTAATTGGAGTAAAAGTTAATCCGGGGGGTGGTGGGTGGGTTGATGATCGACTGTTTGGATGGGGGTGGTGGGCGGGCCCTAGTTGATGTTCGGCTGTTTGGATTGTGGGATTGTATAAACATGTTCTATATATTTAGTAAGTAGCATCCAAATTAATATATGGATGACAGAAAAAAGGCAACACTGTACTGTCTCCGCACCACAACCTCACGCGTTGTGAAATATATATTGTAATATTTCCTTTACATTTTGTATAAATAATATTTTCTCAACATTTTTTTACAAATATTGCAAAAATATATATGGTAATATTTTCTGAACATTTTATGCAAATATTGCTAAAACATATTAAAAAAATATCACAGAAATATGTGTTTTTCAATATTTAAGAAATATTTTGTGCTACTAGGGAAGTGATATAAAAAATTATGTGACTAAAGAAATTAAAAGCTCTACAAAAGTTGTGAAATAAAGTAAATCGAACTCCGCTTAAAAACATTTTCAATGTTGTCATAACTCGGAAATTACTTTCCAAATGCATCGGAAAATGTGGAATTCATAGTAAAAATAGAATTTTATTAGTCCATTACATTGCATTTACAATATTGGCCACGTCAGACATAAAATACATGAAGTTAAATTCAAACATGTATTCACAAAACAACTTAAAATAACTTGGTTAAAAGAGACTCATATTCTTGGTTTTACGTAATTATATAATTTATGATTTCAGTTATGCTATAGAAAGCCTGCTGTAGAAGTAACGATTTTAGTTTAAATTTAAATTTTGGTTCTGATAATTTTAATTTTTATTTTGTCTAGATACCTATACAATTAACAGAGTTAGATATATTTACGAAAAACTTGTTTACAGCCAAAAAAATGGTTACGAAGCCAACTTAAAATATCCACCAAGATTTTTTTTTAGTATTGGGAAGTAACGTAAAAAAAATTAGGAAAATCAAAAATGTCGAGGAACGTGGTTTGGGTGATTTCTAATGGATTGATCTTTAATCTACATTCTTACCTACATTAGGCTGCAGAAGACCTTAATTTAATCAACACGAAATATAGCCTAAATGTATGAATATTCAAATTGTTCCCGAGTTAACAAAAATGCTAACGTGATTATTAAAATCAGAAAACTGGAGAATATTTTAACAAAGAAACACAGGGCTAACCTTATCAAAGGATTAGAAAGCATAGTTTACACGAAAATGTTCATACTCGCATGATTTATATGGAAAATGGGTTTCGGTCAAATTTCACTAAACTTTGGAAAAAACATTCCTCAGACCATCCCAAACAAAAGTCTCAATTGACCGCAAAGTCCGAAAACTCCTAGTTTAGGAGCCGCACAGGGTTGAAACAACGTTTGAAGGCTATTTTTCAAATCGAATAACATCAAGATGTTCTGAGTTTGTGTCATGTACTTGATATTGTTTTTTTGTCAATATAATTGTCTGAAAGGGTGTGCAAGATTTTATTTGTGTATAGTATGTTCGTACCCACGGGAGTCTAGTTTTGTTATACTATGAGTACATGATAAATCGTATTATCTGTTTCTTGAAGAAAATGTTTCAACGCTATTTCAGACAAAAAAACAATATCAAGTACATGAAACAAACTCAGAACATCTTGATGTTATTCGATTTGAAAAGGGTTTTTTTTTTAAATTTGAAATAGCCTTCAAACGTTGCGTAGCTCCTAAACTAGGAGTTTTCAGACTTTGCGCCCAATTGTGATTTTTGTTTGGGTCTGAGGAATGTTTTTCCAAAGTTTGGTGAAATTGACCGAAATTTTGAGGTCCCTCGAGATAATTTCTACCAATTTTGTGTATAAGCGGTATATGTTAAGGAGTATTGAAGATTCTAAATGAAATTTCAAACCCTAATGTTTTCTTGACAATGCGAAGAATAGAATAGGTTTTTTCGGTTATTCCCGATGTTTTTCTTAATATAGCAAATATTACAAATACTTGAAAACTTTTCATGAATAAATAGTTGTCATAAACGACCTGATTTTCGAAAGAAAATAATATTGTAATTAGACCTTTTCTGACATATTCCGACAAAGGAATGTCAAGTAAGGCTTCCGTGGTGGTGCAAGACTGGCCAACCTTTGAAAACTTTGAATTAAGTTAGTACCTCGTCTGTCTGGGCTGTCGACCAAAGATCTTTCTGCCCCATATATTTTTTTTTCAAATTTTAAGGATTTTGATAAATAACACCTATAAAAATTTTAAAAAGTTCTAAAGAAGTTAAATGGAATGGACCAAATCGGATTTTATTTCTAAAAAAAACACGCCAGTTATAAACTAATTTTAATTAAGCCCTCCAACATCCTCTACACATCCACGTTATCAATTATTTCAAGCGTTACACGATGCGCGCTGACAGAAGTTACATGGCATGGTCATGTGTGACAAATGCACGCACCTGCACAGTCCGGGCGCCCTGCGTGAAGGGTTCGCAGCACAAATAAATTGAACTGTCAGCCCGGAAACGAATAGGTCGTCTCCATTTCCGGACGTAATCTACTTAGCTGAAGGTCTGAAAAAAAAATCTGGGTCCGTCCGTAAGCGTCAACGGAGCAATATCTCACGCAGCTCTTAATTGAATTAAATAGACGAAAACACGATATTACTATTAATAAATAGAATAATCATGCTGATGATAGCAAAGTAAGTCGATACCGATATCAATATCATTAATTAGTTAACTGTCATGAACAAATTGGCAAAATTTTGTGTTATGTCTAGCAGGTACTTGTTATATTGCCATTTCTTCGACGAGTATACTCGTTAAACACAGCTAACTGGTTAATTGTTATAATTGTCGCTTATTGACTGAATCCAATAATTATGTGACGAGGCACACACTGTGTTAAAAATTTCGGCTGCGTGACACACGCTTCACATGCGTTTGCGCTGAACAATCCGTGAACATCACGCGAAGAACACGCAAACCCATTACACCACCGGTTCGGCGGGCCGAGTATAGGCTATCTTCTCCGAGAAGACTGCCCCGTCCACAATCTCACCAGCCAAAGTTTTTCTTTTCTTCTAACAAGAGGCCTAAACTCAATATAAAGTAACACTGCCTAAAACTAACTCGAAATTACGTCCGTTTCCTCGTCAACAACCATAAACTAAAGCAGTCGTTCCGCATCGGCAGCAGCAAAAATAATAATTACTCCTAATATTTACCATTTTCTACTGCGATGTACAGGAATTAAAATAAATTAACAATTTGATTGTCGTCTTTAAAAAAATGGACATACAACACACATCCACAATAATTTAAAATCTAACGATATTTTTAGAAATAAGTGGTGGATTAAATAAAAGCTTCATACACGGAAACTACATTAACAGAATTAAATCTTCGCAATTTTCCCGGATTCGGTAATTAATATTGATTTAAGTATAAATACTTGGCAATGGAAAATCCTGGCCAATGAATATTTATAAGAATATAAATTTCAAATATCTAGCAATAAAAATAATAGCTAGTATTAATGGTCGCGATTCAGAAAGTTTTTTTTTTTAAACGATACATGGCAAATTAAACCCCTAGATAAAACATACATTCGAGTAATAAACATGTGCATTTACAGCGCATACAAACGTAGAACAGCATCTGGCGCCAGCAATAATCCGAACACTTGTTAACAAAGCCGCCCGGAGGGGACGGTCTTTATCGAAAATCAAATTGTACCTACAAGTAATAGAACTAAAAGGGGTACGTTTGTAAACTGGATGCTGCCTCTGATGCCAGTCCCCGGGGGCCGTTAATAAACAGTCACATGAGAGAAGCGAGCACTTACTAGTTCTGTATTAAATAGTTGACAAAAGTACTCATACAAGACATGGTGGAGGACGTGAAGGTGCAGACTAAACTCACTTACTAGTTCTGATTGTGAGTTAAACAGTTTAAGATGTGGGGATGAGGTAATCTACATCTCGAAACATCGGAATTCCTTTCTTCTCTATTTGAAATTAAATTACTAGTTGTAAAATAGCTTTGCAATGCAAGGACAGACACGCTCTGCATTGTTTGGGTATTGTTTCGGTCAATTATAATCGGAGCACTGCAGTTGGTATTGTCTAGCTTTTAAGCAAATATTTGCAATTACGACTCCCGTAAATTATAGATTAGAGTGTTGCAGCGAATTCTAATTTTATTTATTTATAATAATAATAATAATAATAATGCGATGACTATAGGAAACATGTCCCAATTACAAAACAACCTATAATAATATAGTATTCCCAGGTTTAGAGGAGTAATATGGCTTTGCCTTTTGAGTGGTTTACAGCGGCATTAAAAATAACCTCAATCACATTAATTAGTTGAAGGTAATCCCGCAAATTTATGGTAAAACAACCGGTAAATATCTCCGTGTTACACATCCCTGCCGTGCGAAAGGTGGAGATTTTTACATGTCACACGATCATCAGGCACCGTAAATTTGCCGGACTGACCCAGTCCCTCAATAATAAAATAAAATATTCGGTACTAAATATTTTCTAATTATTGTCAACAATTGTTCGATCAAGTAATTTTAAAAGATTATTACCAAAAGAAATTGAGATATATGTAATATTTTTACTTTCTCCGTTACGAAGTACAAGAAAGTATTGTGATCGTGATTTTTTTTTTCAAAAATTTTTTTTACGGAAATATCCGTTTTGGGGTCCCTAGATACCATTTAAACAATTTTTGGAAAAAAAAAATTTGTTGTCTGTGTGTGTGTGTGTGTGTGGGTCTGTGCGCGCTGTATCTCAAAAACTAATAGAGCAATTTATATGAAACTTTGAACATGCGTCTTATTTGATAATCTGAAGAACTGAAAAGGAAAATTTTGGTAAAATTTCGTACACCGGAAGTGGGTGTTTACCTTAACTGTTTTTTGTTTTTTGCCAATATTTTCTTAAATATGAAAAATATCACAAAAACATTTAAAAAAATAGTGAAAACTAAGAATAAGTTTTTTTCAAAATCTCTTTAGTTTTTGAGTAAACTGAGTTTTTGGATTTGAAGTATAATTTTTCTATCTTTTATAATTTTGACGTTTTAAACGTCAGTTTCATGCGAGTCTACAAAACGCTCGATGTACAATTAAAATATGATTTAAATTGAAAATAAACCATGAAAGCGTAATTATAAATGATACCATCAAGTCGGAGAAAGTAACATGATGGCCACATCACCATTTTTTTAACTAACAAAGATAACATTTTTAACTGACAAAAATCGTAATTTATATCAGTAAATAATGTTTTTTTTTCTAGTGTTAAAACTTTGCCAAAAATAGTATTTGTTCAACGAGCGATAAAAGTATAGTATTGGACAAATGAGGAAGAACTGTCAAAAATGATATTTTTTCATTACCAAAAATAATAGTATATCACTATTAAACATGTTTTCTCGCTATCAAAAATGGTATAGTTTCACTGGAAAGAAAGGTATTTTACTGCTGTCAAACAGTGGCGGCTCGTGGAACATTTTGATGGCAAAGCCACTTATACAATGTACCCACCCCCCACCCTCATTTTTTGATGAAAGAAATAATGAACGATTTATCTTCCTAGACCAAAGTAAAAAAAAGTGTTTTGAGAATTAATTTAAAAATCTTGCTGAGCTTGAAACTACAGGCAGTGCCTTGGCTCCTTGGCTCTATATAACGAGCCGCCCCTGCTGTCAAGATAAGTATTTCTCCTCGATTTAAAGAATATTTTTGCTGTCAAAAACTATCATTCTTCATTGTCAAAAATTGCATTTTTTCAGTGTCCAAATGTATCGCCAAAAATGGAATTTTGTTAATGAAAATTGTGTTTTTAACTGTGAAAAATGGTTTTTCTTCTCTGTCAAAAATTATGACCCTCAACTGTCAAAAATGAATTTTATCCCCTGTTAAAAAATGTACGTTTCCACTATCAAACATAGTACTCAAAACTGGAGGTCTCCATTGTCAAATCTTCAATTTCTCAAAAACAGTATTCTGCCACTGCCAAAAATCATGTTTTTTAACTGTCGAATATTTTTTCATTGAAAGGAACGGTATTCTTCCACAGTAAAAAATGACAGTTTTCTTTGTCAAAAATTCAATTTTATATCACCAAAATGGTATATACTGTTAAAACTTGTATTTTTACACAGTCAAACATAATTTTTCTCCTCTGAAAAAAATATGTCTTTCCGCGGCTAAAAATAGTATTTCACCATCCTCAAATTGTATTATTCCATTGTCAAAAATAGTGTCTCACCACCCTCAAAATTGTATTTTTATATTCTGAAAAAAAGCAGTATTCTGCAATTATCAAAAATCGCGTTTTTTTACTGTTCAAAATGGTATTTTTTCCACTGCAAAAAACGGTATTTTTCCACCACAAAAATTACATTCTTCAATTATATTTTTACATCGCCAAAAACTGTCACAAATTGAATTTTGCCACTATTGAAACTTGTCTTTTTTTTAATTGTGAAAAATGATGTTTTTTCACTGAGAAGAACGATATTTTTCCACCACAAAAATTGTATTCTTCGTTGTCAAATATTAGATTTTTACATTGCCAAAAATTGTATTCTGCCACTGTCAAAAATTGTATTTTGCCACTGGCAAAACTTCTGTTTTTTAACCGTCCAAAATATTTTTTTACTGTGAAGAACGGTATTTTTCACCACAAAAATTGTATTCTTCGTTGTCAAAACTTATATTTTTACATCTCGAAAAATTGTATTTTGTCACTGTTAAAAATTATATTTTGGCATTGTGAAAAATTGTTTTTTACTTTTTTTAAATGTGTTTTTCTTTCACTGTGAAGAACGATATTTTTTCCACCACAAAAATTGTATTCTTCGTTGTCAAAAATTAGATTTTTACATTGCCAAAAAATATATTTTGCCACTGTTAAAAATTGTATTTTTCCACCGTCAAAACTTGTGTTTTTTAACTGTCTAAAATGTTTTTTTTTACTGCAAATAACGGTATTTTTTCACCACAAAAATTGTATTCTTCGTTGTCAAAACTTATATTTTTACATCGTGAAAAATTGTATTTTGCCCCTGTCAAAAATTATTTATTTCTAACTGTCAAAAATGTTTTTTGTTTTTACTGGGAAGAACGGTATTATTCCACCACAAAAATTGTATTCTTTGTTGTCAACAATTATATTTTTACATCTCAAAAAATTGTATTTTGTCACTGTTAAAAATTATATTTTGGCATTGTCAAAAAATGTGTTTTTTAATTTTTAAAAATGTGTTTTTCTTTCACTGTGAAGAACGGTATTTTTTCCACCACAAAAATTGTATCTTTCGTTGTCAAAAATAAGATTTTTGCATTGCTAAAAATTGTATTTTCCCAGTGTCAAAACTTGTGTTTTTTAACTGTCTAAAACGTTTTTTTTTTACTGTGAGGAACGGTATTTTTTCCACCACAAAAATTGTATTCTTCGTTGTCAAAAATTAGATTTTTGCATAAAAATTGTATTTTGCCACTGTCAAAAATTGTATTTTTAACTTGTGTTTTTTAATTGTCTAAAATGTTTTTTTTTTACTGCGAATAACGGTATTTTTTCACCACAAAAATTGTATTCTTCCTTGTCAAAACTTATATTTTTACATCGCGAAAAATTGTATTTTGCCCCTGTCAAAAATTAATAATTTTTAACTGTCAAAAATGTTTTTTGTTTTTACTGTGAAGAACGGTATTATTCCACCACAAAAATTGTATTATTTGTTGTCAACAATTATATTTTTACATCGCGAAAAATTGTATTTTGTCACTGTTAAAAATTATATTTTGGCATCGTCAAAAATCGTGTTTTTTAATTTTTAAAAATGTGTTTTTCTTTTACTGTGAAGAACGGTATTTTTTCCACCACAAAAATTGTATTCTTCGTTGTCAAAAATTAGATTTTTGCATTGCCAAAATTTGTACTTTGCCACTGTCAAAACTTTATACTACTAATCATTGCAGAAAATGCCAAAATTGTCAACTTATATAGAATAAGTTTTTTTCGAAATCTCTTTGGTTTTCGAATAAACTAATAGTAAAGATTATTCGAACGTATAATTTATCAATTTCATCTTTCTTAATTTTGAACGCAATTAAAAAATGCATGTTTAACTATGAACAGATAACCCTTAAAAAATATTGGAATTTAAAAAGTTGATTATATTCTTTAAATACAATAATTTGGGAGTTAAATAGAATTATTTCAGAAAGTTTAAACCGTTTACACTATTTTTTTATTTATTTTAGAAAATTCTCAATTTTGAACGAAATTAAAAAAAAAATGCACGTTTAAGCAAGAACAGTTATACTCGTAACCCATTAAAAAAATATTGGAATTTAAGAAGTTGAATATTCTTAAAATATACTAATTTGGGAGTTGTATAGAATTATTGCAGAATTTTTAAACAATTTCCACTATTTTTTATTTATTTAAAAAAATGCTCAATTTTAAACGCAACTGCCAGACACTTGAAATTGTCTAAAGCCACTGAAACAATACTTTATTTCACTTTCGATCAAAGCAAGAAATACAAGAAAATCAAAACTTACGAAAAATGAAAATCCTTTCAAGGCGTTTTGGCGGTTGTAACCTAGATGTAACCTAGATGATGATTCTTTGCTTCCTTCGCGAATTATTGGGGCGGAATGGAGCTTAAAACACAAACACCAACACACACAAATCCTGAAGATGTATCACAACACAGCGGACACTAAAACTTTCGAAAATTCAAAACAAACGTCTTCCCCGGCCGCGATCAACGAACTGAATTGGTATCAACAGGTGAGCCGTGGATTGGTGATAAGAATTTAATGTCGTTTCGAGCGGAGAAAAAAATACGAATACGTTGATAATCTTCAATCGCCCGGGGCAGAATAAAAACTGGTCGAATTTTAACACGGAGGTCGAGATAAGATGTAGAACATTAGAAACACTGCTAATTATATACTTCACGAGGATCTTAAGAAGTTGAATATATTCTTAAAATATAATGATTTTGGAGTTGTGTAGAATTATTTCAGAATTTTTAAACAAGTTCTACTATTATTCATTTGTTTTAAAAATACTCGATTTTGAAAGTAAATTAAAAAATGCATGTTTAACAACGAACAGTTATTACCCATTAAAAAATTGTTGAAATTTAAGAAGTTGATTATATTTTTAAAATATAATAATGTGGGAGATGAGTAGAATTATTTCAGAATTTTTAAACAATTTCTACTATTTTTTATTTATTTTAGAAAATGCTCAATTTTAAACGCAATTAAAAAAGCATGTTTAAATACGAACAGTTATAACTCAGTAAAAAATTATTGTATTTTAAGAAGTTGATTATATTCTCAAAATATGATAATTAAGGAGTTGTATAGAATTATTTCCGAATTTTTAAACAATTTTTAATATTTTTTTATTTATTTTAGAAAATGCTCAATTTTGAACGCAATTAAAAAATGCATGTTTAACTACGAACAGTTATTACCCATTAAAAAATGGTTGGAGTTTAATAAATTGATTGTATTTTCGAAATATAATAATGTGGTATTTGTATGGAATTATTTCAGAATTTTTGAACAATTTCTACTATTTTTTATTAATTTTAGAAAATGCTCAATTTTAAACGCAATTAAAAAATGCATGTTTAACTACGAACAGTTATTACCCATTAAAAAATTGTTGGAATTTAAGAAGTTGATTGTATTCTTAAAATATAATAATGTAGGAACTATGTAGAATTATTTCAGAATTTTTAAACAATTTCTACTATTTTTTATTTATTTTAGAAAATGCTAAATTTTAAACATGCATGTTTAACAACGTACAGGTATAACCAGTGGCGTCTCGTGGAACATGTTATCAATGGTAGAGCCATTTGTACAATATACCCCACCCCCTCGTTTTTTGAAGAAAGAAAGAAAGATTTATCTTCCTATACCAAAGTAACTGACGAAAAAGTGTTTTAAGAATTAATTAAAAATTCTTGCTGAGCTTGAAACCACAGGTAGTGCTTCTTGGCTCTATATAACGAGCCGCCCCTGAAATTAACTATAAGTAACTTTTGAAAGTTTGTGGCAGTTGTTTTTTAATTTTTTTTGACCGATTAAAAAATGGACAACGTGAACATGTGACGCGATGTGTTAAAAATTTCAGGAAAACATATTTACAATTTTGTATTAAATAATATAGTAGAACCAATTTTAAAAGTTTTTAAAATTTTTAAGTTTGTGGTAGTTTTTTTTGCTATTTTAAATAGCAACCCCCATTCTTCTCGACGGATTCAGATTTTTGGGGAAAACATATCAATGTTTTGTCTGAAAAATGTTTTTATCCGAAACCTCCCTCAACCCACAGATTCAAAAATCGTTTTTTTTTGGTTCACTTAAAATGTGTTAAAATGCGAATATTTTAAAATTTTGACAAGAGGTGGTCACAGAAGAATTAAGACTGAAAAAAAATTATCATCAACCCGAAAAATGTACAAATTTAGTATGAGGCATGGTATAATTAAATTTGATTACTTCAAAATATGGAGAAGGGATTATCAAAAGAATTATAAAGTAAAACCAACTTTAAGTCAATTTTGTAAGTTTGAAGTTTGTGGCAGTTGTTCTATTATTAAAAAGTGGACAACGTCAAAATGTGACACGGTGTGTTCAAATGCGATTATTTCAAAAATTCAGGAAAAATAATTACAATTTTGTATTTAGTTATATAGTAGAAGTAATTTTGAGTATGTTTTAAAAGTTTTAATTTTGTGGTAGATGTACAGGGTTGGTCATATTCGACGAAATGATTTTTTTAAATTAATCTATCTTAAGTAGGGGTAGTTACAGATTTGTATAGAATCATAAAGTTAAATCAATTCTTAGAAATGTTTTTAAGTTTTAAGTTTGTCGTTGTAGTTTTTTTAGAACACTACATAAACAAAATTTAATTTTTTGGATAAACGCGCAGACATTTTAGTAATATTTTATCATGGCAGCATTGCTAAAGGTCGTACCTATCGATGTAGTTTAAAACTTTTTAATACCTCATCTGAAACATCCCTATTTCACGAAAAATATAGAAGACTACATAAACAAAATTTTATTTTTTGGACAAACGCGCAGACATTTTTGTAATATTTTATCATGGTAATAGCATTGCTAAAGGTCGTACCTATTGATACAGTTCAAAACATTTTCAATACCTCACCTGAAACATCCCCATTTCACGAAAAATATAGAAGACTACATGAACAAAATTTTTTTTTAGGACAAACGCGCAGACATTTTTGTAATATTTTATCATGGTAGCATTGCTAAAGGTCGTACCTGTTGATATAGTTCAAAACATTTTTAATACCTCACCTGAAACATCCCCATTTCACGAAAAATATAGAAGACTACATGAACAAAATTTTATTTTTTGGACAAACGCGCAGACATTTTTGTAATATTTTATCAGGGTAGCATTGCTAACGGTCGTACCTATTGAGACAGTTTAAAACATTTTTAATACCTCACCTGAAACATCCCCATTTCACGAAAAATATAGAAGACTATATGAACAAAATTTTATTTTTGGGACAAACGCGCAGACATTTTTGTAATATTTTATTATGGTAGCATTGCTAAAGGTCGTACTTGTCGATACAGTTCGAAACATTTGTAATACCTCACCTGAAATATCCCCATTTCACGAAAAATATAGAAGACTACATAAACAATTTTTTTTTTTGGACAAACGCGCAGACATTTTTGTAATATTTTATCATGGTTACATTGCTAAAGGTCGTACCTATCGATACAGTTCAAAACATTTTTAATACCTCACCTGAAACATCCCCATTTCACGAAAAATATAGAAGACTACGCGAACAAAATTTAATTTTTTGGACAAACGCGCAGAAATTTTTGTAATATTTAATCATGGTAGCATTGCTAGAGGTCGTACCTATTGATACAGTTCAAAACATTTTTATTACCTCACCTGAAACATCCCCATTTCACGAAAAATATAGAAGACTGCTTGAACAAAATTTAATTTTTTGGACAATCGCGCAGACATGTTTGTAATATTTTATCATGGTAGCATTGCTAGAGGTCGTACCTATTGATACAGTTCAAAACATTTTTAATACCTCACCTGAAACATCCCCATTTCACGAAAAATATAGAAGATTACATGAACAAAATATTATTTTTTGAACAAACGCGCAGACATTTTTAATATTTTATCATGGTAGCATTGCTAAAGGTCGTACCTATTGATACAGTTCAAAACATTTTTAATACCTTACCTGAAACATCCCCATTTCACTTTTTTTTCACCAAATAAAAAATATATAATATTAATCTGTGACGTTTAGATGCGTTTATTTTAATATTTCAAAATAAGATAATTACAGTTTTTTATTGAAACATAAAGTAAAATTAATGCTGAGTATATTTTGCAAGTTTTAAGTTTGTGGCAGTTGTTTTTAATTTTTTTGGATCAATTTGAAAATTTCGCAACACTTAATTATTGATAATTTTGCACTCAACGCAATTTGTGAATCATAAACATGTATTTCGCGCCTAAGAAAAGTAAAAAATTACAACCAGCTTGAATATGGCTGCGTTCTTATGATTTAACGAAAATCGAAAAATAAAATAGTTTTTTTGAAATTATTAAATTAGATACGTTCATGTTTAATTTCGAAAAACTTTTGTTATTTGTAGCATTATTAAATGGTATACCAAGTAACGGAGAGTAACTTAATTTATGGTTGTTTTTCTTTAATATTTTGAGATAAGTACATATTAAGATTCAGTAATTGACTTTTGTCGTTGAGTTGCATTTCTTAACAGAAATATCACTTATTGTCAGCGGCGGCTCGTGGATGTTCTGTATATCTATAAAGAGGGTATGCATATAGATTTTTACAGATTTGTAATCTTTGAGTTATTTTTAAGATAATTGAAGCGAGTAGTCGTTAAATAGGAAATGGAATTTAAAAAGGAATAATGTTGTACGATTTCCTCTTCAGTAATGAAGAGGATTGCATGATCCGCGCATTCCTGCAATCACCGGCAAATAAATGACTTGCTAAAACGTGAGCATTTTAAAAATCCACCATCTGTATCTCATCCTATAACGAGCAATCATTATCGAAGAACATTTCAAAGCAATCATCGAGTTCCGCCTCGCGTCGATAAACGGCGTTTAATTGAAATGCGTCGTCCGCCGCCGATGAAAACGACCGGACGCTAATTGGACGCCATTAAAAGCATTTTTCCAGCCGTCTCCCTCTTCCGGTAGACATCTCCGCTAATCTCGCTAATTGGTAAAAATCCGAACAATCCTAATTCAATTAAAACAACGAGAATTCCTCGCCGGCGGCGCGGCGAGGCGCGGCGTGAGAACGTGTGCGTCAATTAAACGGCGCTTTACGTCCTCGGATCCCCCGGGGAAATGGAGAAGGGCTGAATTATGAATTATTGTCGCGATAAATTAGAGAAAAGGACTAATTCTTTTTTCTAGAGAACGTACCTTAATATGTCCGGAATTTTTTTTTTTTTTACTCGGTTGTAATTAAGGTGTGTAATTAAGGTGGAAGCTCGTAAGAAAAAAGTGATGAGGAATTTACTTACATTATTAGAAATTAATCAAGAACTGGAATGGTTAAATACGTGCGTGTTTATTGCAAGCTGAATTAATTGACTACTTTAGTTTATGACAATAATTATTTATACTTGTTTTGATATTATTTTCTCAAGAACTTCAAAATTGGGTGAGGATACCCTCTAGGCTATAAATAACTAATGTGTGCTATAGTACAATCGCGCAGAGATGACAGTGACTCATGCTTTTTCGATCTAATAATCGCGTCTGGATAAATATCTATACTCGTTCGCATGCTTAAGCAAAACGAAATGAAATACGAAACGTATGTCGATATGTAAATTCAAGAGCTAAGTGCAACGTATGTTTTTTCTCATTCTATCTATTCTAACCTCAAAATTCACGTGCTTGTATCTAGTTGTGACAGTCTCCGATTTCGATTTAGTTAAGAGCAGAATTGATTGTATCCATTTCATTAATAAAAAAGTTAAATTTAATGACAAATTTCCAGTTGTCTTTACCAATTGCGGAAAAATACACTCGCAAAGTTTCGTCGGGAAAATATTTGACGCGCGAGAATTTTTAAATTTCCCGCCTAGACTGCATCGAATTATTTTATGGACATACGTTTACTAATTATTTAATTCAAGCACCATGGTGCGATGAGACACTGTCACCTCTGGGCGATTGTACTATATCAATATCGGCAGCATGCTATATTTGTTAAATAAAAAAATAAAAAATTACTCCATCCACAGTGGTCAAATAATTCGATGCGAATATGAAAACCATGATGTAGTGCAACATTCTGCATTCCATGGACGTAATTATTTAATAAACAAATTTAATGCAGAGTGTTTGCATATACAAGTACATCGGACTTTGATACGTATTTCCTAGCTTTTATTTCAACAAAAAGTTTGAAAGCATACACAAGTTCTTTGGTATACCTGACGTATGAAAAAAAATCTACATTCACGCTATATTAAACACGAGCATTAATTGCTTCAAGCATGACTACTGAAAAAATTCAAAGCGTATGACTGTTTACGAGTTTCAACACTGGAAATAATACTATTAAAATTATAAAAGTTAAATATCGGTGTGTAGCGGTGTTTTAATTAATTAATGTATAATTTGTATTATATAGAAATAACGCAATTAACACTTGATTTACTACACAAATTGTTTATTTATTCCAGTTTCAACTGTTAATGGATAACAAATATACCACAGGTTTTGCGAAATATTGTTTTAAACAAAACTATTTTTTCTAACAAAGAGTACAAAATCTTACACTCAGTTTTTGTCTCACAAGGGGAGGATCAGATTAACTATTAAGAACTTGGCCAAAAGGATTTGAACCATCGACCTTGCGATTACAGACCGGAGATCTTACCAATACGCCACAAGCACTAAAAAAAAAATCTCGAAAACGGCTGATTACTTGCACCTGTTACACTCCTAGTCGTGACCTACACGTGTGCCGAAGGTGGATCAAATCGGCGAGTCATACATCTGATCCTCCCCTTGTCAGTTAGAGGTTTACGAAGCCAACTTTAAGTGCACAAAGCTTCCTCAGTCCTAAATTTGTAAAATCAAAAAGTAAAACTCGATAATACTTTAAAATATATAAACAAATTCGTTCAAAATTCAGGTGATTTCTGGAAAAACGCTCATTAAGTAAGAATTTTAAAAATTTTACATTCTGTTATTTTACTTTTAATGTGTATGTTGTCTTTAGTATTTTAATTATACAGGGTGTCCCATTTTAAATTGGCACCCCAAATATCTGGAAACCTGAGCAACATGGCAAAAAATGTTTCAGATGAAAGTTGTAGGGTTCGGAGGGTGACATATGCATGCTGACCTTGGGGTCAACTTTCAAGATGAAACGAAGATCAACTTCGATTTTTCAAACGGAACCCCCTATTTTTTATTACGGGATCGAATTCTACGGGAAAAAATACAAACTTTTTGTAGGAAACGTTTTTTTTAATGCTTTTTTCACGAATTTTGTCCGTCATGTTGTTTGAAATCTCGGATGAAGCCAGGCTGTGATTCATGCATTACCATCGTCATTAGCACCATCCGATGTGCACCACGTAGAGGTTGATGGGATTTTGCACATCATTGGCCCTGAAAAGGGCCGATGGTTTCAGTGGCTGGAGGTTCGATCTCATTCTTAGATCAAATGCTCGATCAAGTGTCCATCCTCGTCAACGCACTTCTGTACCCTCCGGCGAAAGTTTACTTAACCTCTTCACGCCCAGGTCGCCACATATGGCGACAAGCGAAAAAGAAAGAAAACAAAATTATTTTACGAAAAAAAATATTTTACCACTTTACGGTAAATGGAATATTTTTTCAAATATTTTGCATAAATGAGTAAGTTTATGACAGTGGAATAATATTTCGTAGAAAACCGAAATAACAACAAAAAAGTATTTTTTCAATAAACCTGGGATTACGTTATAACCCAATCAAAGCAGCATGGGCGCGAAGTGGTTAAACATTTCGAAGGGTTTGGATGGAAATTGCTCAAAATGCAGCCCTAATCCTTTCCTGCTTGTTCTGCACTGTTGTCGGAGCTTCAGCAAATACTTTTTCCTTGACTAGTCCCCAGAGGAAAAAGTCAAGGGGAGTAAGATTCGGGGATCTTGCACCCGCACGTTTGATACCAATGCCGAGGTTAATGCATGAATTAAAAAAAAAACGTTTCCTACAAAAAGTTTGTATTTTTTCCTGTAGAATACGATCCCGCGATAAAATATAGGGGCTCTCATTTGAAAAATCAAAGTTGCCCTTCGTTTGACCTTGAAAATTAATGGCAAGGTTATTTTCAAGGTCACCATCATTTGTCCCCATTGAAGCCCGTGACGCGTCAGCAAAGAAAATGAAAAAAAAAACAAAAAAATCAACTCATTTAATAATCAACGTAGATACTTATGTATTACCTTTTTTCATCAGAAGAACAAACTAAATCAATTGGTGTTAAAAAATTGTATCTAAGAAAAAATACAAAAAAATTGGCAAGTCACCGTGAACATTTGGAAATTTTCAAAAAAGTTGATTTTAAAGCGAGAGAAATTGATTGGCGATAAAATATTTTAGCCACCTTCAATTTCAAAAAAATTGGCGTGTCACCGTGAACATGTTTCAAAGATTTTCAAAAAAATCAATTTTTTCAGACTTTGATCGGCCGTAGCGGCTAAACTAAAACTCCAAATTGAACGCGGTTTTCAATTCTCTGCTCCTCGTATGTAAATTAGTCGGATTTTATTAAAATTGGTGATTTTTAATTTTTGACGAAAACTTGAAAAAGTACACAATTGTAAAAAATTGAGAGACATTTGATGATTGTAAAAACATTGCCATTAATTTTTAACGTTCCAAATTTACTCAAAATTCATTCCTGATTATTTCTTTGAAGAGTATTCTACATCCAACCACTACACTCTGGGATAATTTAATGTAATTAGACCAACACATTTACAAAAAATTGAGATAAATTTGGCGGTTCGAAAGAACAGAAAAACAATTGCATCGACTTAACTATTAATCGCCACATTTCGATATAATAACGTAATGGGCACTGTGGGTCTAATAGACCCGGACAACTTTGAAGCTATGTATCACCGTCACTTTTGAAATTGAAGGTTAGAAAAAAATTACACGATTGCTTAGGACATATTAAAGTGCAGGTTAAGATATGGTAGAAACTAAACAATTTTTTAGTGTCCACATCCAATATTGAACAATTTTGAAAGAAAATGTTGAAAAATTTGCGTTTTTTTACAAAAAAAATTTAATAAAAAAAAAAAACCTTTAGATATATTTGGCTAAAAATTTCAGGTCATCTTGCTGAAATATGGCACTTTTAAGTAAAAAAAATCTTAAGGTCATCGCTTCAAAAACTATAATAATTTTTAAGTTTAAAATTAGAGGGAATCATATATAGCAATAATTTTTTTTTACAAAAAAATGAGGAAATATAGTTTTCGATTGCATCATCCGAATCATCACTTGAATCTGATTCTCGATAGCGGGGAATATCGTCCTGGAGAAGTTGTTGATCGATATTTTGACGCAACCGCAAATTATAGGTCATCGTTCAAAAAATTTAGCTCTGAAAATTATATATAGTAAAAAAATACATAAAAAACACAATTTACGTATTGTAATAAAAAAATAATTGCTAGATAAATTGATTGATGGTTGAAGTATTAATTTCGTGATACATTTTTGGAACTAAAAAATAAAGTGTGATATAACAAAGAAACTGTTTTATTTAAAGTGCTAGATAAAAGTTTTACTTACGTATTTATTCAACAAAATAGGAAAAAAACCCATTTTTTTGTTTTTTTCTTTTTGAAAAAATTACGTATCGGGTACTTGGGTCTATTAGACCCACAAAATTAGACGTCCGTTTATTTTGATTATCACGAGAAAACTAAAGAGGTATACACAGCTAATAGGGAAATAGGTTTGATATATATATATATATATATATATATATATATATAGGAGGGAGAATAGAAAAAAAATTCTTCGCGCCGAAAATTTGATGTAAAGTGTGCGTCCGGGTCTATTGGACCCACAGTGCCCGTTAACTGTTAAAATTCATTCGGAATTGATTCTGTAAAAAGTCATTCATATCCCATGACTAGATTTTTGGATAATTGTATGGAGCATAAAGTTTCAAAGAATTGAAATAAATTCTGTGGTTAGAAAAAGTTAGAAAAAACATTGAATCCCATTACTAGATTTTTGGATAATAGTATGTAATTAGAACATATAGTTGTAAAAAATGAGATAAAATTATTGATTTAAATTTGATTTTGTGGTTGAAAAAAATATAAAAACAATTTCAGTCGGCTTTCTACATACAATCAAGATTCATTAAAGAATTACTATGTGAATGATCACCTACATCCTATCATTTGAATTTAGGATAATTGTAAAAGATTGGGATACATTTGTTAATTGGAAAAAAGAGAAAAAAAATGGTTATAGATATTAAACTTTCCAATATGACTTAAATCATTCAGAATTGATTTTGTGAAAAGATACTTACACTTAAATTTCATAGTTTAGAGCGTCAACAATAAGTTACAAAAAAAAGTGCTCCCAAACGAAATGAGCTGGGAGGTTAAAAATAATGTTTAGGATCATAAAATAGTCAGATTCGACAAAAAATTACCCCCCCCCCCACTCATTCCTTGCTATAGTCAAAAACGTGTTTTTTTGGTTTTTAATTTTTCCTGGGGAGCATCCAACTAACTTTTGACTTTCGGTAGGTATCAGTACCTTAAGATAACAATATTATCTAATGTATTTTTATAAAACGGGAATTTTTGGCGGGAAATTCGAATTTTGACACTAAATAGCGATTATTCGCGAGCATTCAATTCGGTATCAAAAAGGACTAAGCCTCTTAAATTTTCAGCCCGGTAGAGCGTCTCTAGCGGCCGTTAGCTCAAAAAACGGGTTTTCATTATTTTTGGGATAACTCGAGCGACAGATAAAATTTTTAGATGCGGGTTGCGGCGTTTGAAAGCACATTTATATGCCTCATTGTGCTAGTTTTTTTTCAGATTTTTCGGCTCAAAAACTCGAAAAAGAAAATAGCCGAAAACTGGCGGCGATTTCAATAATTGTAACGTGATTTTCAGCACGTTTTTTTTTCGCGACGGAAATCTAAAAAATGCATTATCTGGCATTTTTCATTACCTTCAAAATGATGTATTGCCAATCATTTTTCAAGTGGTGCAAAAGGTCGAAAAACGTCGAAATACGCGATTTTGGTCATTTTTGACCGGTTTTTAATCCTCCTGCGACGTTTTTTGGGGGTATTGAGTAATCACAAAGTCCCTAATGGGGACTTCTCGGAGACTTCTATCCCTCAGAAATTGTTTTAGCAGCTTCAAAAATCCCCAAGTGAGACTTTCTGGAATTTTCCGACGAATCATTTGTTTATGGGACACCCTGTTATAAAATGTTTAGTCCAAAAAATACACAATTGGAAATACTAACCGCCTTGTCTGAGCGTTTTTCAATAATCAACTGAATTTTGAATGAATTTCTTTTTATCACCATGAACGCACTGTATAATTGCACATTTTTTCGCCATTCCGTGGCTCCTTCTGTAGAATTCCCATGAAAAAAGTAAATTGCATTGTCAGTTCAGTGTTCGCTTTCGCAAACATTTTCACTATCATTCAAAGATTATCTCCACACGAGAAGAACTGCGCGCGGTGGAATATTTATTTTGTTTTTCCCGGTTTGAAATAAATTGAATTGTCAACTCTGATGCGCACGAAAATATCGGATCAGTTCCGCGGCGTACACTTCCTGCACATCCCAAGCAATAAAGAACCATTTCCGATAAAGGTTGCCTGTATTTCCTACAATGACATCTAGTGGAACGGATGGGAATGCATTCGGCGGGTAAATTATATGGAAACGATTGTATGCTTGATAAAAGAATAGCCATATTGTATGGACATTATTATAGAAATAATCTTCTATTAAAGTCGTACTAAAATTAACAGTTATTGTTATGAAATAATGAGTAGGTATAGCCCGTTCTCTGGTCGTAAAAGAGAGTCAGAGCTCGGTAAGTAGGGGAAGTAATATTTTTTTATCTCAAACCAATCTTTGTTCAGAAGTAATGGTGTAAAACGAGCGAAGGACAGTAATAAATGTATAGGATGCAATTAGACGAACCACCAATACCTTTTCTTCGAGGGTGCGTCGATCCTCAGCGCGGACCGACCGTTTTACGACCTCAGCCGCCAGATTCCACCAAACAGACTATAACTTCATGTGTGTAATGAAGTTGGCAACTTCATGTTTGTAATAAAATTGGCAACTTCATGTGTGTAATGAGGTTGACAACTTCAAGTGTATAATGAAAAGGTGTAACCTGTCGCTGCAGCAAGAACTCTTAGAACTCTCATTTTTTTTTCGGACTTTAATAATATGCGACATACCTCATTTATCTCACAGCCAACTCTGAAACAAAATTTTGTGGCTCATGTGATATATACGAGTATTACTGACTTGTGTAACAGATATGACCAAGGCCAATAATAGTATATTATTAAACGAGTAAGAAACTCGGGTGAATTTCAACACTCGCCTACGGCTCGTGTAGCTTCACCCTCGTGGCAATGGCCAACTTGTTCACGAGTTTAATACTATACTTTTTCGAATCATATTAAATAATTACCTAAAGATTTTTCTGTTTGTATTGAATTATAACGAATAATTTTTCTATTTAGAAATTGCGGCAGTTCGCTGACAAAAAACGAATCGTAACCATAGTAACAACTAAACTGTTGGGCAATGAAACCGCTATCATTTGATTGGACGTCACCTGTTGGGCAATGAAATTGCTATCATTTGATTGGACGTCACCTGCGGAGAAAATGATTCCGCCGAATAATGGACAACTTTCTCAATCAAAAACGATTTAACAACGTTTATATTATTTAATAAGATGCGAAAAACAATTATTATTATTGTATGAAGTCTTTATTTATATATTATTTAATTATTAAATCTATTAGAGATTTTTTTTTAATTAGTTAAAACAGGGCACCTAATTGCAAGCCATTATATTTCCAACACACAATAAAGATATTTTTTTTGTTTTCATTTGTGGTCATTTTCCACGACAGTTGACGGGTCATTTGCGATTCGAACCGAGAGGGTGGAAAGTTGCATTATCTGTTTAATCTGGGGATGCGATCAGTTCCGTAATACCGCACACAATACACATTATCTCCTACTATTCTGTAACTTTAATGAAGTTATTAATGCGAGGTTTTCGTGGAAATTATTAATTAAATTTCCCCCACTCAGATCTAATTCACCAATCAGTGGGGGTGGGGGGGGGTGTTTAATTACAACCTTTGTATTCTTAATAGGCGGCTGTGCTATTTATGCACCTGTTCGCGCTCTGAGAACTTACGAGGGTGGTTGCGATGGCTCAGATTACGGCGTTCTCACTTATTCGGGGAAGCAACCCCCGCTCGGTCTCGAAGCAGAGGCGGCAACAATGCGGGGGCGGCGAATGGTGGAGCGAATTGACGTCTGACGGAAGTACTACTAGACGGAAACAAAAGACGACTGGGGGCACGTAACTTTAGCTCAACTCCGAAATCCGCTAACGCGGGTTAACTTTATTTTAGGGGAACTTAACAAGCGTGCGTTCGTCAATTGTTTAATTTCCGCTTGTTACATATTGCCGGTTCATCTGGGATGAATGAGCAGCATTTGCAATAAAATATTGTTCATAGACAATTACTACATTGAATTATATTTATAATAATTGTAAACAAATAATGGAGAAGATTCTCCGTATATAACTGGATCAAAAGTGTGAACATACCTCCGACAGGGATCGAACCTGCAACCTCCAGATCTCCGGTCTGGGGCGCTGCCATTTGCGCCATGAAATTACTAAATTGTTGAAAATAAATCAATAATGTACTAATTTGGCAATTTTTTAACGCGTTATTATATTATATAGAATTATAAATTTATAATTCTTTACCATTAAATTAAGTGGAGAAATTTTCATCCAACTAAATTTAATTATTATTAATGGATCATGTGAAGGAATCAATACCAAACTCAGTGGCGGCTCGTGGAACATGTTGATGGTAGAGCCACTTAACCCCCCCCCCTTCATTTTTTGAAGAAAAAAAGAACGATCCTAGACAAAAGTAAGTGTTTTAAGAATTAATTTAAAATTCTTGCTGAGCTTGAAACTACAGGTACGATTGACTCCCATCGTTTCCATACTTCAATTGTCTTTTAGAGGATAATTCTTGAATGGATTATAAATTTCGGAAAATATTCAGGTTTGGTGTTCGCCCTTCAGTTGTTTTTCAATTGTTTGTTTTTCTCTGGTAACCCTTGAACCAGCGGTGGCTCGTGGATGTTCGGCGAGGACGCTGAGAAGGAAAATTCGACCAAAATAGCAGCATATTTTCTTCCTCTATAAGAGAAAGTAGTACAGCATGAGCGTCATTTCTGTCGTAGCCTCCTCTACAAAGATTTACGAGCCGCCGCTGCCTTGAACGAATGAAGAATGAACTGTAGTATTGTACTTCGCAAATAAGTCTAGATCATACGAAAAACCGAAATTTGACGCAAAAAATCAAAAATTCCTAAAATTACATAATTCCTGAAACATAAATCCCGCAGACTATATCTTCCAGATAAATATCAAAGTAAATTAATTTTATCTAAAAATAAACCACATATTTAAATTAAAACTCACTAAAACAAAGAATATAAAATTAAATAAAAAACCCAAAATTACTACAAAACCCTTGAAAATACCGGTCAAAAAATTCAAAAATGTAGGTCGCAAAATCTTAAATAAAGGGCAAAAATTAAAAACTTTGACCACAAAAAAATTCCGCAAAGAAATCAAAAATTTCCGTGTAAAAATTAATATTTTAGGTAAAAAAAAACTAAAATGTAAGACAAAAAATCAAAAATTTTGACCAGAACATCGGGCCTGAAAATCAAAAATGCTGAAATATCGAAAATTTCAATAAACCAATCAAAAATGTGGGCTAAAATAAAGAATAATTGATTCATATGCCAGAATTTTTTTCGGGTATTTTCGCGTTTTGTTTGTTGAAATTTTCGATTATTTGGTCTGCAGTCAATTCTCAGGTCTAAAAATAAAAAAAAATGCCGACCAAGAAATCCAAATTTTCAACAAAAGAATCGAATATTTTGGCCAAAAAAATAAAAAATTTGGAGCAAATCTAAAATATCGGCAAAAAATCAAAAATCCTGGTCTAAAAATAAAAATGCAGACCAAATATTTGAATAAAAGAAAAATAATTGAAGCGTTCTAATGTTAGTATATATACCTTTGTATTTCGTATTTTAAGTACTCAGTTTGATGATGATTACCGTGTAATTGAAATTAGTCACGTAAAGTAAAATAAAATTGGTATAAAAAAGTTAAGTGTTTTCTTTATATTGAAATTGAAAATGTACCACGAAGTGAACGCCTCCAAGATTCAAGAAATAATTTAGCATTTTCAGCCCCCAAAAAAACTCTTTTTAGCTTAAAATAAGTTCGGACGAGAAATTCGAAAATAAAAACGCACAACAAAATCAATAATTCAGGTTAAGAAAATCTAAAATATGGGACAAAAAATACAAAATTAAGACCAAAAATCTAAAATACCTAAAAATGAAAGTGGTGGACCAACAAATCGAAAATTTCAACAAACAAATAGGAAATTTAAGTCAAAATAAAAAAAAATTCGGCCGAAAGACCAAAAATTTCAACCGAAAAAAATCGAAAATACAAAATATATCGGCCGTAAAGATAAAAATGCAGACAACAAAATCGAAAATTTTGATCGAAATAAAGAATATTTAGGCCAAAAATTTAAAATATGGGCCAAAGAATGAAGAATCTTAATCTAAAAATAAAAAACGCGGACAAAAAAAATCAGGTAGAAGCAAAATAATTTCAGCCCCCAAAAATAAGTTTTTGCCCAGAAATTTGAAAATAACAGTGAAAATGTACAATGTGGGCAAAGAAATTGAAAATTTAAACAATTAAAGCAAAAATCTGGGTCAAAATTAAGGATATTTAGGCTAAAAGACCAAAATATCGAGAAAAAAAGGTCAAAAATCTAAAAAATTAATGATTCGGCCCGAGAAAATAAAAAATATGGACCAAACAGTCGAAAATTTTAACAATTAAATCGAAAATTTAGATCAAAATAATATTCTTTAGGCCAAATGATCAAAAATTTAGATTAAAAAAGTCGAAAATATAGGGTTTTTAATAAAAAATGTAGAATATTCTAGCGAAAAAATTGTTTAAATTAGTCTCCAAAATCACTCTATTGCTCAATTTTTGTTAATAGCAAAACATTTTTTCAAATTTTCTTTTTAATTGATCAAAAAAGTGAAACTAATTTTAAAAAGAATTCAAATAAAACAATTCACTTGGTTAGTATCACTGTCAGTAGCGGCTCGTGGAACATGTTCCCGCCTCCTTTTTTGAAGAAAGAGAAACCGATTAATCTTCATAGTTCAAGGTTATTTTGAGTTGTGGAGGTTCATAGTTTCAAACAGCCGAATTCGAACGAGCTGAAAATATGATTTATGTGTACTTTCGATTTATCGTGCGTTTACATCCGCACAGCCAGTTTTTCTCCGTTACGAAGTACGAGAAAGTATTGTGATCGTGATTTTTTTTTCAAATTTTTTTTTACGGAAATATCCGTTTTGGGGTCCCTAGATGCCATTTCAACAATTTCTGGAAAAAAAATTTTTGTGTCTGTGTGTGTGTCTGTCTGTGCGCGCTGTATTTCAAAAACTAATGGAGCAATTGATGTGAAACTTTGAACTTTTTTTTTTAATTTTTGGTTTATTATTATAAAACGATAATAGTTACAACAAATTTATGTTAATAAGAATTGTAGAGAATGCTAAAATGAACAACTTATAAAGAATAAGTTTTTTTCAAAATCCCTTTAGTTTTTGAGTAAACTGAGTTTTTGAATTTGAAGTATAATTTTTCCATCTTTCATAATTTTGACGTTTTAAACGTCAGTTTCATCCGAGTTTACACAACGCTCGACGTGCATTTAAAATATGATATAGCGTAAATATAAAAGATACCATCAAGTCGGAGAAAGTAACATGATGGCCACATCACCATTTTTTTTATTTATCTCCCGATTAAACTTTCTCGTTAGGTCTTTACTAGTTTCGAAATGGACGCACTCGAGCAGGAAGCCAACACCACAGTCTTTATTTCGATAATCAAATTAGGCAGTAGACTAACAGCTTTTAATTCGCACTATTTTCTCAATAGTGCATGAGCAAAAAAACCGTAATCCAATTTAATTAATTGTGTAATGCGCTAAATATGACCAACAAGTGCACGTCGTCGTCGCGCGTACGAGATGAGCCAGAATTTATTTGGCACCAAATTTACGTTCACAGAACGACCTTTCCGCGTACCTCTCCGCGGTAGCCAATATCCTAACGAAATGCTGTGCGAGATGGAAGCTGGCACGCCGCGGCGTTGCATAGGGAAACAACTGCATTGCGATTTTTCTTTATTCATTAAAGCTATGCAGGCGTTGTTTAACATTTAAACTGGCGAAAAGGGGTTTTTAGAATTATTTAAAAATCTTTGCTGAGCTTGAAATTAGGGTAGTGCCATGGCTCCTTGGCTCTATATAACGAGCCGCCCCTGACCAAACTAGTTCAATTTCGCGGAAACACTAACAATGGAATTTTTAATACAAAAGTTGGCATTTCGCCCCGATAACAGATGAATATCGTCAAAACGGCATTTTTCTCGTTAATGCCGTGAAAAACGCGTTAACCCAATTACGAATGCGGACTAAATTGGGGAAATAATTTGGAAAAAAAGTCGATACGATGCGCCCCGGGCGATCGCCAGTTATTCATAACACAACCGCAAAAAGTTTGATTGCCGATTTAATTGAGTTGCGCGCCGCTCAACCTCAAAAAGGCAAAAAGTTTGCACGCTCGGATGGCTCTTGTTTATTTGAGTCAGTCCATAAAACACGAAGACAATCAAACTTTGACAGTGAAAATCAGCATACGTTCGCTCCGAAGTTTCATTGCAGTTTCAGTACGTTTTTATCAGTGCAAAACAAGTCCGTAATTTCACGCCGAAGGAAATGTTAAGAAAGATATTATTTGTGAAAGAACTGGACCATAAGTTGCCAAGTAAACAAACACTTCACCTACAATAGAAGACAGAGAGAGACAATACATTAATTAGACACTTTTATAAATGGCCTCAACAGGTACTTGACCAGAGGTTTACAGCGAAAAATATAGATTAATAATTTTAATTACATTATTGGATAAGCATCCATAAAACGTGGATATTTCCAGTTTAGTGCAATTAAAACTTGATTGAATTATATGCTGCTAATAAATCTAAAGAGATTTATGTGCTCATCTAATGGTATTTCAGATTCCTCGCAGCTGGGACCGTGCGCAGTTTTATTTATTTTTACAGTTACACACCTAATTAATTATAGCTGGCTATAAAAAAAAAACGAAGACCCCACAAGAGGTCCTTGTCTAGGATTTCGATTATTATTTCGATTTACCCTTAAGCAGATCTCGGTATAAATTAAGATATCACTCTGATAAACATTGGGTCATTCATCTCTGATTGACGATTAGCCAACGAATTAATATTGAAGTATTAAAGCGTGCAGAGGAGATGTGTTTCTGATAAGTTTTAATTGAAGGTAAACGAACTTTGCTAAAAGGTTGTGCCCGATGAGGATTCATGCACAAAGAGGTTTCGCTTTATATTTCTGATGCACGACATCAGATGGGTAAGAGTGTACATGAAAACTATTTATATAATGGGACCTATACTTCTCCAGCTTTAAGCTCCGTCAAAGAAATTGACGTAAGACATAGGCGCACGGGCACAGTATCGTGGAACTAATTAACCCATTAACGCCATTTATTTATTTTTCAGATTTATTTCTAAAAAGTTAATATTTCCATTTGAAACGGCTACGTTCATTGTGTGCTTGGAAAATTTAAAAAAATGTAAACTTTTTGAAAAAACTCCATCCTTATATGAAGACGCTGGGCAGTAGAATTAAAAGCAATGAAATAATTTTACTCTATAGGAAATATTTATTTATCTACGACAATACCAAAATAACATCAAAATTCACAAAAATAATTATGTCGAGGTAAACAGTATACAGGGTGTTTCAAATTCGAGGCTCACCATGGGGATCTCGCTTATTCGAAGAGATAGAGGGTATGTTTAAATTTGGCACTTTTGCAGAATTTTATGCTGATTAATAATCCACTGAGAAAAATTACTTAAATTGTTTTGTTTTTGAGTTAAGTCCAAAAAACCGAAAAAACTGATTTTCGTTTTTCCTTTATATCTTTGTTATTTGAGGTGATATTTAAAAACAGAAAAGACGTTCTTATAGCACTTTTTTATTATCTAATAGATGACATAACATTTTTAGTTGTAACTTGTTTCGTTTCTTTTGGACCATCATCAACTTTCCTATTTCTTATGGACACCATATTTGATTTTTATCGCATCTCAATGCTTATTTTTTGTGATGACAACAATATTACACAACATACATTTAGTTTCATAAATGAATTTATAATTGTTAAAAACACTTTTATTGGCAATCTATGTAGTGCTTACTAAAAATCATCCGTGCCATGGAATTAGAAACACTGTTTGTGAATTTGCATTCATGTGTCCAATCCAAATCATGTTTTTTTTTAATTATCATCTTCATTGCACATTTGTAGCAACCAATTACAAAATGCAAGGCGTCTTAAATCGACAATTTTATATGGTTTATATTTGCTGGCAAATGTAATTCAGCTGGAACATCACTGCAAGAGATTGATGAATTTTGATTTATTCTAAAATATGTTAAACGAAAAATTAAGATACATTTAGTATTTACATTTCCAAAATATTGCGAACTTTTTGAGTAACTTTCTGTCGATCCATAGACAAAAAGATTTGGTGGGGTTGCCTTCTTTTTAAATACATTTTTAATATTTTCATCTAGCCAATGATGTATTTCTGTTTACTGAATAAAAAATACATAACATATCTCTCTCTTATATTTCTGGATTATCGAATGATGTTATTATTCATAAACAATAATAGTGTTTGAAAACAAAGAGTTATTCGGATTTTTAACTGATTTTAATTCCATGGCACGAATGATTTGTAGTAAGCGCTAAATAGATTGCCAATAAAAGTGTTTTAAACGATTATATGTTCATTTATGAAATCATATGTATGTTGTGTTACATTGTTGTCATCACAAAAAAATGAGCCTTGAGATGCGATAAAAATCAAATATGGCGTCTATACGAAATAAGCAAGTTGATGATGGTTCAAAAGAAACGAAACAAGTTACAAGTAAAAATCTTATGCCATCTATTAGATAATAAAAAGTGCTATAAGAATGTCTTTACCGTTGTTAAATATCACCTCAAATAACGATGATATAAAGAAAAAACTAAAATCAGTTTTTTGGACTTTACTAAAAAATAAAACAATTTAAGTAATTTTTCTCAGTAGATTATTAATCAGCATAAAATTCTACAAAAGTGCCAAATTTAAACATGCCCTCTATCTCTTCTAATAAGCGAGATCCCCATGGTGAGCCTCGAATTTGAAACACCCTGTATAGAGAGTTAGTTAAATTAAGACAAAGTTGCGAGTTTTAATGCTGAATAATTTGTAAAAAAAAAAATTAAAATATTCCGACTACTTTCGGAGATATTCGATAAAAACCAAAAAAAGTAAATTAAGGCTTTGTTTTTTTACGTCTTTATTACTGGTTATTTTGAAAAACCAAAAGCACTTTCTTAAAACACTTTTGTAAGCTTTTCTAGAACATAATTTTATTTTTCAAATACGATGTTTCGCTATCTGGATAACTTTAGACCTGAATTTTCCATTTTAATTTTGAATAAATTTCTATCTAGGAAAACTAAAAATGTCTCACACTTCTCACAAAATTATTTACTACAGAAGTTATTTGATGATGCATCAAATTTTGTATAAAAACGTCTAGCATGGTGCTTGCTGAAACAAGTTACCCATAAAGTACAAAATGTACTGGGTTTACTTTTACATCTTTCCTGATTGTCGCGCTTTTCAATTACGTGCCCCTTTTGGTCAAAATTAACATCCTCAACAACGCTAAATCTGGATGTCAATTGTAAGCTACAAGGTCGCCTTCTTTGAAGACGACTTCCAAGGCGCAATTTCAAATAAGTCGTTGCTATGGTTCTTCTGAAGTCTTTGATCGACATTGATTTTACACCGTGAATAAAAGTGTAAATAGTACATTCATTTACAATGGCCATATCAGTCATTCTAGTGAACAAGCACCAGTACTATTTTTGCCTTTTGATGCCTATTAATAATAATAATAATAACAAATTGTCTTCATTGCGGAAAAAAAAAAATAAAAGTACAAGAAATATCATGGCAGAGTAGGCGAAGTTCAGTGAGGTAGTAACCTCTTACTGCTCTTCCACTTAACCTACTAAACTAAAACTAAAACTAAATTAAATTACATTAAAGGTGCATTTAGGTTAGGCGCATGCATGAGAGGATTTACCATATCAAAGTTCGTTCCATCGTAAAAATGTAACTTTATTGGTTGTTTCGAATTGGTAATCATAGCCTCCATGGTCTTGTTTTTGAAGCTACTTTTTGTCTGTCAGAGGGAATTTTTGAATTTTTCTTTTTTTTTATTGTGCGGGTTGTTCTGAATCTTTTCCCATGCAGCAAAGTTAGTAGGTCATAGCTACTAAAGAAGTTATCATAATATACTGTTTTGCTTGATGGATCTTCCAAAATTGAGATCAAGCTTTCAACAACACTTGTACCTAGAGGTTTATGATCCTTTCCTTTCGTTTTTTTTTAGTTGCCTCTAACATTACACAATGCCCACAATTTGGATTGAATGGGCTTACCTGTTATAAATTGTTTCAATAGGTTTTTTTAGCCTTAGAGTTATCTTGAAAATTAATTAGTGACTTGAGTTCTGTGTAAGCTTATCGACTCATTGTGTCCTTTACTAATTAGTGATCGTAACCGTAGCACCATGATTCATTGCAACAAAAATTAGATCTTTCCTTATCTATCTTCCTTCAAACCACAGCAGTTAGCAGTCGATGTACGAATTTGTCAGCCACTAAAACTCGCTGAACTAATTTCCAAGTCACTCCAAACAGCTCCAGAACTTCTTCAATGGTCATCGTTGATCTTGTAGGATTTTTTTTAAGGAAGGATTACTTGTCGACTCATGGTGTCCTTTACTAATTTAACTCCCATATCATAAGCCTTCGACCAGTAATCTATTTTAGATGGCAATGTGTGATATTCATTACAACTATAATCATTTCATAACTGCTAGGGATCTTAACATAGCACATTAACTCTCTCAATCCACCAATAATATTTACAAAACGGCACAACTTCATGAAAATTTCGTGATTTCTTTCAGAAAAATACAATCCGTAATTGTAATAATCTGGCTATTAAGTAACGAGACTTCTTATGAAAGAGATTTATTTTAAAAATCATTATATATTCGAATGCTCCCCTTCAATGTACTCCCCTCCCCTCACCACACAACGTACCATACCTTTTTTTCCATTGGTGAAAGCAATGCTGGAAGTTTTTTTTTTTTGTAAGAGCATTTAGGATCACCGATTTTCGCTTTATCTCTTCCATCGACTCGAACCGGGTTTCTTTTAAGGCAGACTTGATCTTTGGAAACAGAAAAAAGTCAGGCGAGTGCAGTGCGTGTTCGAACATTGGTGTGCCTCTAGCGGCTGAATACGGCTTCACATACAGCGCGTTATGGGCTGGTGCAAAATTCACAACTCCGGCCGTTTCTTACGAACTCGCTCTCGCAGTGTTACCAAAACTTTCAAATAGTAATCTTGGTTTGCAGTTTGACCCTCTGGAACCCATTTAGTCATCACGATGCCGTTGATGTCGAAAAAAAAACGATGATCATGACTTTAAATTTTGATTTTGACATCCTTACTTTTTTTATTCTTGGCTATGCAGGAGTTTTCCAGTGCATGAATTGCCGCTTAGTTTCAACATCGTATTGGAATATCCAGGTTCCATCGCAAGTGATGACGTTTTCCATCAATTTAGGCACTTCATCTAACCTCTCAAGAAAATCTGAGCGGATCTGTTGACGGACGAGCTTTTGGTCAGGGGTCAAATTTTTGGGACCAACTTCTCACGGACTTTCTTCATGTTCAATTCGTCATGTACAATTTTTCTGACAGTTTCTTTATCGGCATCTACAGCCTCAGCAATCATCGATGATCTCCGCGTACAATTTCATTGATTTTGGTCACTGTTTATAGAGTTGAAACAGAGACAGGTCGACCTGGACGTTGGTCATCTTCGGTGCTCTCTCGGCCTTAAAAAAATTGACAGTTCCTTTATCGTCATTTACAGCCTCAGCAATCATCGATGATCTCCGCGTACAATTTCATTGATTTTGGTCACTGTTTACAGAGTTGAAACAAAGACAGGTCGTCCTGGACGTTGGTCATCTTCGGTGCTCTCTTGGCCTTAAAAAAACTGACAGTTCCTTTATCGTCATTTACAGCTTCAGCAATCATCGATGATCTCCGCGTACAATTTCATTGATTTTGGTCACTGTTTACAGAGTTGAAACAAAGACAGGTCGACCTGGACGTTGGTCATCTTCGGTGCTCTCTTGGCCTTAAAAAAACTGACAGTTCCTTTATCGTCATTTACAGCTTCAGCAATCATCGATGATCTCCGCGCACAATTTCATTGATTTTGGTCACCGTTTACAGAGTTGAAACAAAGACAGGTCGTCCTGGACGTTGGTCATCTTCGGTGCTCTCTTGGCCTTAAAAAAATTGACAGTTCCTTTATCGTCATTTACAGCCTCAGCAATCATCGATGATCTCCGCGTAAAATTTCATTGATTTTGGTCACTGTTTACAGAGTTGAAACAAAGACAGGTCGTCCTGGACGTTGGTCATCTTCGGTGCTCTCGGCCTTCAAAAAACTGACAGTTCCTTTATCGTCATTTACAGCCTCAGCAATCATCGATGATCTCCGCGCACAATTTTATTGATTTTGGTCACTGTTTACAGAGTTGAAACAAAGACAGGTCGACCTGGACGTTGGTCATCTTCGGTGCTCTTTCGGCCCTCAAAAAACTGACAGTTCCTTTATCGTCATTTACAGCTTTAGCAATCATCGATGATCTCCGCATACAATTTCATTCATTTTGGTCACTGTTTACAGAGTTGAAACAAAGACAGGTCGTCCTGGACGTTGGTCATCTTCGGTGCTCTCTCGGCCTTAAAAAAATTGACAGTTCCTTTATCGTCATTTACAGCCTCAGCAATCATCGATGATCTCCGCGCACAATTTTATTGATTTTGGTCACTGTTTACAGAGTTGAAACAAAGACAGGTCGACCTGGACGTTGGTCATCTTCGGCGCTCTCTCGGCCTTCAAAAAACCGTTTATACCATTGGAAAACACTCGCACGATATAGAGAATTCTCACCATAGGCCTTTTTCAACAACTTATAGCACTCAGTGGGAGTTTTTTTTTTTAATTTAACAAGAAATTTCGCATTGATTCATTGCTCGTGTTTTTCGTCACACATTGTTATCGGCACGAGAAAAAAAAAACGCGTTCGTTTCTAACCTCTATAGAAAAAATACTACCACAGCGACAAAAACGTGTTTTCCTAAAGGAATAGTAGACACTTCCACGTAGCAACGCAGCATTCGTTTCCCCCTTCCCCTCTAGGACGCCTTCTGCGCGCGCAGTCTCGTTATTTAATAACCAGACCTCGTACACTTCGATCAAATCATCCGAAACCTCTTATTCCTGAAGATGAGCGTCATCTCAGCCTAGACTGCCCATTTTTTTATTAAATCTAATGTATTTACAAACTTTCAACCGGGGAAGGAACTCAAGTACAACTTCAAAAAGACCAATTTATTGCGATTCTTGACAATTGACTGGGATGATCTGTACTGTTCCAAAGATACTGCAAGCGATTTTCTATACAACAAGTTTTACAGTATTATTGACCTTCATGTTAAAAACAATAGTTACAATACCAGAGACTTTCCTCCATGGTTCAATCGTAAAATATTCTCGGATGTTAACCAATTAACACACGCCTGAGTTTTTTTTTTTTTTTTTATTGAAATAAATTTTGCTTTGTATTTTTTAATTACATTAATTTATAAATTCATTACAAACGCAGAACTTGATTCATTTTTAGTATACGAAATATTAAATGTAGCATAGATGGAATGCTAGACATAAAATAATAAAATCCAAAATTTTGAGTTGCTTGTATGGTAATAAGTTAAAGTGAAAAATAAATGAAGAAATAAGCTCTTAGCGAGTAATAGCGAAATAGACCGCGCCAAATTCACTTGTATTCGAAAATCAAAATTAAAAACGCTTCTAGAATACCGGGTAACATGACAGAAAACTTACTTACGAAACCCCAACAAATCGTTTGATGGTTTGATGGTTTCGCAACACACTTTAAATCCACCTGTTCTGACAATCGCCAAGGTCCTACTGCTGCGCCTGCAGATAAGAATGATCATCTGGGCAACTACATTGTTGACGAAACTACCGTTTGAAGCATCGTAATCGTCTCAAAGCAAAACCAACAGCAAGCATAGATTTAATACCATCATTCCTGCTCAAGGAACGCGCATCAGTTTTAGCCCAACCCCTTACAAAATACGTGTTTTTATCGATTTGTGTTTTCCTGGCTAAAAGCTTAAAACGCAATATTTTTTGAACTTGCGTGCACGATAGCCCAAGAATGGCTAAACCGATCTCAATAAAATCTGTATCTGATTAAAGAGAATAGAATTCTCCAGGGACTGATGAAGCCAAAATTTTCTTTTAACAAATTGAAATTAAAAAAAAATGTTGTAATTTCTGTAAAAAAAGAGTTGAACAAAAGAAGACGAAACGTCAATCCCTAAAGAACGTAATAATGAACAAAAAATGTTTCACACTTTTTGTTCTGCATTCAATTCTGAAGGCTCTACTATGTACGCAAATTGCCAGCGGTAAAACGGCATAGTCCTCTTTGAGTACTCCGATCCAAAAACTGAGACGGACTTCCAACAAACGATTCATTTTGTAATAATAAGTCAATGAACTACTACAACTGTCTTAAATGTCATGGTTACGTGACGAATACTTTTTTTTCAATCCACACGTAAAGTAAAACAGTCACGAAAAACGCCATTTATAGGGAAAGCTCCCCTTAATTTATACCAATATATTTTTCATTTCTGACTGTTGAAGTAGTATTTGTAACTTCGTTAAAATTGATGATTTCATGTTCAGGATAATAAAAAATTATTATTTAAAACAAAAAATTGTTTCATAATAATCGGTCTTATTATACAATTAAAATGTATTTCCTGGATAGCCGTAGAGTTCTCATTTCTGTGCGAAGCAGTATTTGTACCTTAAACTGTGTTAAATTGATGATTTTATGTTCAGGATAATAAAAATTTATTATTTAAAACAAAAAACAATTTGATTTTATTTGTTGGATAGCTATAGAGTTATATTCCCCAGCGAGTGCTTTAAATAAAGCTCATAATCCTCTATTTGTTCTCATAACTTTAAACAATTCCCTAAAATGCGAGTCGCATAATTGTTGGTGTAATCGAGCGGAAGGGATCGCCCGGGCAGTCCCGCTGAAATTTATTTGTACACGACAAATCGCCTAATTATGCGGGGTTGGTCGTTTTGATTCAAATTAAACGCGAAAATAAAAAAAAAGTGTTTCGCGATAAAAAGCTGCCTTGTTTATTTTTATAAAGGCGTCCAGGCAGTCCCTCGTTTATTTCGCACGAATTTTATGACTGAATTCCGGAAATATTAACGCAAATGTATACTTTTATGTTTGCGGAACATCAAAAAAGTAAAGACATGAAAGGGTTACGCGACATTTTCGAATGGCAAAGGAAAGTTCTTAAATATTTATACGTTGCACTTTACAGTTCTCATGTATGGGATTAATGTTAAATAAATAAAAGTGGATCTGTTATTTCCCAGATTCTTGATTTATTAAGCAAAGGGATGCCATACATCCCTCAATCAGCGCGACTGTTCCGAACAATAGTGAGTTGAGCAGCGTCCCGTATAAACATTTAAGTGTCCAGCAGCTAAAAAATAAAATAAAATTGTAGACATCATTAACGCATTTGAAATAGAAGTAATATATCCTTTTGAAAAAATATATGGCAAATATAACGGATATTGATAGGCAATTACATTATGATCAAAGATGGTTCATTTTCAATTTTTTTAATTTTTTTTTAAAGGAAGAATAGTTGGTAGCACAGTGAAAAAACATGAATGAATTTATTTATATGATCAATAAAACACTTTTTAATTTAACTTTGTTTGTAAAACACATTCGTTCATTAGTTGACTGCAGTTTCAGCAAATACCCTTGCCATTATACAAACAAAGTTAAAAAGTGTTTTATTGATCATATAAAAACATGTATAATAAAGTAGAAGCTTCCTACATAACAAATTTTATTTATCTGAGAAGGGGAGGATCAGATGTGTGACTCACCGATTTGATCCATCTTTGGCACACGTATAGGTCATAACTAGGAGTGTAACAGGTGCAAGTAATTCAGCCGTTTTTGAAAAAATGGTTTTTTAATTTGTTATTCATTCGTATGTTTATATACCTTTTGCGTTAACAAACATATACCGACCTTTTGGCGCATCGATAAAACCTCCGATTCGTAGTCGAAAGGTCGAAGGATCGAACCCCATTGTTGAAATTGGGTTCATTCATTTTCTTTTTATAGTTTTTATAAATCCATGTGTATTTAAATATCTTAATTTTAGAATCAATCAATTTTTTTCTCGAAAACTGCTGAATAGTGCGCCCTATTACTTGCACCTGTTACACTCCTAGTCATGACCTACACGTGTGCTAAAGATGGATCAAATCGGTGAGTCACACATCTGATCTTCTCCTTGTGAGTCATAGATTTACTTTCAAATGCACGGATAATGTTAGTCCTCTGAATGCTGACATCCAAGCAATCGAAATCCGTTTGGAATTACCGTAAATAATATGGTCCTTCCTCGTAACTAACTGAATAAAACTCCAGAATTATCGTAGCGTTCACGTTAAATGGGGGCAATAAAAAGAGAAAATGGAAAAATATCATCATTGTTTAACTGTGCCCGAGCGTGCGAACTTTGCGTCACTTGATACAGTAATGGCAACGACACATGTCATCTGGCTTTATTGTTGTAACATGTTTCCAGAGGGAGGACTTTTATGCTCGCAATGAAAAATAAAAAGTCTGCATGATACAAGGTTGTGTGTAAAGTGAAAAAATAAATACACCGAGGGTTTTGCTTCCACTTTAATAAACAGTTATTATTAATAGTCATCAATAAATTAGTTTCACTTTTTCAAAAGTTTTGGATTTAAAACTTTTTTATAATTAGTAGATAGAGCCCTCCAAATATTCCGTGTCAAATTGTGCAGGGATCATGTTTAACTTCAAGAGAGGGGACGCCGAATGCTCATAATAACTCATTGAACAAAATGTAAATATTGACACAGAATCGTCGCTAAATGATGATTCATCTTCAATTCGGTGGTGCGGCCACGAGGAGATTCGTTATCGCGTTCTCACGCATTATTTCGATTTGCGCAAACTTTATCCCCATGTGACACCAGATATTTGGAGGGCTCTAGCAATTAACTAAGAAGTAATGTTTCTTTTTTTGTGGCTAACGAAATTTAGCAAGATAAGTTAGCTCCTCTGTATTAATTATCTTACCTTTCGAGGCCTATTTTAGTGTGTTTCTTGCAGTCGAACCAAAAATAATTTCGTTCCAGTTTACGGTTACGTTCATAGTAAATGTTCTTCGTTCCAGTTTCGGTTCCGGTTCGTCTAAAAACATCACTTCAGTTTCGGTTCGGTTCCGGTTTAGTTCCGGTTAGAAATAAAATTTAAAATTGACAAAAAAGGCATTTAAATTAAAGTTAAAATTTAAAATCGAGTCGAACATCAAACATCCACCAGTAACATTTTGGTTTCATTTTATTTACCAAATTCCCTTGTTACTTCAACCAAGTTAAGTTTAGAATGTTGTGGTTTGTTGTCAATGCAAAAAACGCATTATTTTTATGGATTTTAAACTCTTCAACCAGTTTGTTTGAATGATTAATTTTTCACATTTTTTCAAATCGTTTAATGCATTTTTCGTTTTCTTAGATCAAATTTAGAAAATTGCCGTATTGTGCATAGCTAAATTATGGCAAATTTTTTTAAAGCGGAATCAGAAATATATTGCTTTTTTTTAAATTTTAAGCTTTTGATGCAAATTTCTCCATTGATGATTTTTTTACACTTTTTAATGTCGTTGAAATGGCATCTAGGGACCCCAAAATGGATATTTCCGTAAAAAAAATCAAAAAAAAAATCACGATCACAATACTTTCTCGTACTTCGTCACGGAGAAAGTAAAAAATAGAGATAGGATAAAATAAACCGTGTTACGACACACGTAACTTTGCTTTTAAATTACTCGAGAATTTAAAAACACGAGCGACGTAATGTAAAAACATTCATTACGTTATTTCTATCGTAAATTACTATTTTCGTTTTCCTTCGTTTGAAGTGTTGTCTTTTTATTTTCATCCAGTATATGGCAATTGCTTTTATGTAAAGTCATAAAGTATGATTTTTCTTATAGATTTTCAGCTTTTGAAGCAAATTCCACTATTGATTAAAATACAGGGTAGCCGATTTATCTGAAGAAATTGAAATATCTCGAAAACTATGTATCGTTGAATATCTTTTCGAAAAATTAAACATGTGCTTTTTGTTTTTTCGATCCGATATGTAATTTCTCGAGATATTCGCAAAAATCAGGTTTCCTGCGATTTCAGCGCCATATATCACGAATCGAAAAAAATATTTTTGATAAAAGTTACTTTTTATGGAGAATCCGAATCTGTAATAAAAAATGGTGATGTGGCCATCATGTTACTTTCTCCGATTTGGTAGTATCATTTATATTTACGCGTTCATTGTTTATTTTTAATTAAATCATGTTTTAAATGTTCATACAGCGTTTTGTAGAATCGGATGAAACTGACGTTTAAAACGTCAAAGTTATAAAAGCTAGAATTGACAAATTATACTTTAAATTCTAATAGTCAGTTTACTCAAAAACCAAAGAGATTTCGAAAAATACTTATTCTTTAAAAGTTGTTCATTTTGGCATTCTCCGCAATTATTATTAAAATAAATTTGCTGTAACTATTATCGTTTCATAATTATAAACCAAAAATGACAACATCAAAATTAATAACTATTATTTTTCAAAAACCAGACATTTTACGAAAAATATTTTCAAACAAAAGATGTTAATTTCTTTGTTGTCTTCAAGTTTTGTTCAAGTGCTTTTATAGTATTTTTCATATTTAAAAAAATATCGGAGAAAAACAAAAAAACGGTTAAGGTAAATACCCACTTCCGGTGTACGAAATTTTACCAAAAGCTTTTCAGTTCTTTGGATTATCAAATAAGGCTCATGTTCAAAGTTTGATGTTAATTGATGTAGTAGTTTTTGCGCATTTTAAATTATATCCAAAACGAATATTTCCGTAAAAAATTTTTTTGAAAAAAAATCACAATACTTTCTCGTACTTCATAACGGAGAAAGTAAAAATGGGGGTTCTCATTTAAGATTTCAAAGTTACCCACACCAAAAGGGATGGGGTTACGATAGTCGACCATTGGATGACCCTCTTCCAGGCGAACAAATTTTATTCAGAACCTTTTTTGATCCGATGCGTAGTTTTTGAGATATTTCAATGTCTTCGGATAAATCGGCCACCCTGTATAATAAAGTTTATTGTTATTATTATTTGAATGGCAATTATTTTGATTTCAATTCAGAAATGTGTTCTTTTCATGAAATTTTGCTTCTGAAGCAATTTTCTAATTTTTAAAATTGTTGAAATGCATTTTTCGTTTTCCTAGTTTAGGTTTGAAATGTTGGCATTTTTTTTTACAGCTAGAATATGGTATGTTTTTTTACGTGAAATCAGAAATGTATTGCTTTTTATGGATTTTGATCTTTTTTTTTAATTTTTCAAAACTTAGAATACATTTTTAGTTTTTCCAGTTCAAGTTTGGAATATTAATGTTTTGTTAACAACAAGAATATGGTATTTGTTTTTACGTGAAATCAGAAATGTATTGCTTGTGATGTATTTTGAGCTTTCGAATAAAACTTCTCCATTATTTTTTTGTAATTTTTCAAAACTTAGAATACATTTTTGGTTTTTCTAGTTCAAGTTTGGAATGTTACCGTTTTGTTAACAGCTAGAATATGGCTTTTGTTTTTACGTAAAACCAGAAAATAATGTATTGCTTGTGATGGATTTTGAGCTTTCGAATAAAACTTCTCCATTATTTTTTTGTAATTTTTCAAAACTTAGAATACATTTTTGGTTTTTCCAGTTCAAGTTAGGAATGTTACCGTTTTGTTTACAGCTAGAATATGGCTTTTGTTTTTACGTGAAACCAGAAATGTATTGCTTGTGATGGATTTTGAGCTTTCGAATAAAACTTTTCCATTATTTTTTTGTAATTTTTCCAAACTTAGAATGCATTTTTAGTTTTTTCAGTTCAAGTTTCGAATGTTGTCGTTTTGTTAACAGCTAGAAGATGGCACTTGTTTTTGCGTGAAATCAGAAATGTATTGCTTTTGATGTTTCATGCAAACATTCTCCATGATTTTTAGTTTTTCTACTTGGATGGAATGTGAAATCAGAAATGTATTGTATTGTTATGGATTTTGATTTCTTCAAACAGTTTGCTCGATTGATACAGTTTTCCTATCATTTTCAAAGTTCAAGTTTGGAATGTTTTCGTTTTGTTCACAGCTAGATGTTGGACTTATTTTAATATGAAATCAGAAATATATTATTTCTATGTTCCACCTATTATATGACAATTGTTTTTATGTGAAATTGAAAATTTTGTGGGTTCTGAGTTTTTAAAGAAAATTGATCATTTTTTACAATTTTTCAAATCTTCGAACGTCATTTTAATTTTTTGGTTTGTTTCCATTTTTCTTCCATCTAGGATATGACATTGTTTTTATATGAAATCAAAAATATATTGTTCTTTTGCGGATTTTGAGTTTTTAAAGAAAATTTCTTAATTGATCATTTTTTACAATTTTTCAAATCTTCGAATGCAATTTTCATTTTCCCACTTCAAATTTAGCAATAGTTTTTATGGGATCTCAAGTTTTATGGATTTCGAGGCAAATTCCACCATTATTTTTTTTTTAATTATTAAATGCATTATCCGTTTTCACACTTAAAAATCATTCGAAATTATTATTATTATTATGTGAAAATTATGTGTGATTTTATGTAATCAGTTATCACGAAAAATCGTGAAAAATTGTTATAATTTTGGTGGCTTTAAATAAATATAAAGATAATTGCCATCATTCGAAACTTTCCAAAATTCCAAAAATCATTCGAAATTACGATTTTGGGAAACTCTGAATACACTCCTGAACCAAATTTTGTGTTACTTCTATTTGAACAGCGCGTGAAATTAAGAAAATTGTAAAAATTTCAATGCTCTCAAAAAAATACAAAAACAATTGTTGTGGACTCAAAATTTTCTAAAATTACTTAAAAATCATTAGAGATTATGATTACGTAAACATATACTTACACACCATCACCAGATTTTGTGATAATTTCTTGTAATCAGTGCGAATAATCGGAAAAAGATTGTTATAATTTTGGTGGCTTGAAATAAATATAAAAACAACTGCCAACGATTTAAAACGTTCCAAAATAACTCAAAATTTATTCGAAATTATGATTTTGGGAAAATCTGGATAAATATCAAAACCAACAGCACGCGAACTTATGAAAACTTTTAATCATTTTAATGCTCTCAAGAATATACAAAAACAATTGTCAAACAAAAACTTAAAATTTTCCGAAATTACTCAAAAATCATTTGAGATTATTATTATGCGGAAAACTGCTTATACACATCACCAGATTTTGCCATAATTTCATGTAATCACTGCGAAAAATTGCAAAAAATTGTTATAATTTTGGTGGCTTGAAATAAATATAAAAATCGATTTGAAACTTTCCTAAAAAACTCAAAATTCATTCGACATGAAGATTTTGGAAAAAGCTGGACACACACCTTAATCAAATTGTGTGATACAATGTTTTGAACAGAGCGCGAAATTATGAAAAATTATATTAATTTTATTTATATAAAAATATATAAGAACTATTGTTTTTCTTTTACTTGAATTTTCAATTTTTTGGTCACCATTTTTTATTTCCAGACCAGGATTTTTTATTTTTTTGCTCATATTTAAGATGTTTTTTCGATTTTTTACAAATTTTTTTGGTCTTTTGTGAGTCGAAAAATATTCTTTATTTTGGCCTAAATTTTCAATTTTCTGGTTCGTATTTTTTATTTTTATGCTCGAGTTTCTTATTTTTGGCCCTCTAGTTTGAATTTGTAACCTGAATGATTGATAATTGTGTCTACATTTTTTATTTTTAAACCAGAGTTTTGGTCAAAATTTTTTATTTTTTGGACCCGCTTGTGGATTTTTTTAAGTAAATTTCTGATTTTTTACCTGTATTTTCGATTTTGTAGTCTAAATTCAAGATCTTCTGTCCTACATTTCCTTTATTTTGGCAGAAAATTTCGATTTGTTTGGTCTGCATTTTTTATTTTTAGGCCCGAGTCAAAATGTTTGATTTTTGGCCACGATTATTGATTTTTCTTTTTTTTGGTCTCTATTTTAGATTCTTTACTTCCATTTTCGACTTTGCGGTATAAGTTTTTCCTTATTTTGGCCGAAATTTTGTTGAATTCCTTTAATCTGCGTTTTTGATTTTTAGTCCCGAATTTTCGACTTTGTTTTAAATTTATGATTTTCTTCATATTTTTTAGATTTTTTAACTGAAATGATTGATTTTGTTGGGTGGTTTTATTTTTTATTTCCGAGTTTCTGCCCAGAAATTTACTTTGAGCTTAAGAATTATTTTGGGGCAAATTATTTTCCTTTACTTGAATTCTCAAGTTTTCGGTCTGCATTTTTTAATTTTAGTCCAGGGTTTTTGATTTTCCGGCCGATATTTTATATTTTTGGCTTGTAGTTTCGTAAAACATTAATAACTGCGTCAATTTTAGTCCAATTTCAACAAATAAACACGTTTTGGATTCATATTAACGTCCTCTATCGACATAATATATAATTTGGCCATTAGGGTGGACCATTTAATATTAGAGTGGACCAAAATGAAAAAAAGGGGAATAAATACACTTTTTCAAATTTTAGACGGCTAGGGCTCGGTTACGCAATGTTCGATATGGCTCAAAATTTACGGATATTAGTTTTTCATCTATACGAACAAGTTTCTGGGTTGTCCCGTTAATTTTCATATACTTCTAAAATAAGAACCACTCTAAGATCTTTATTCATTCAATTTACAAAAATTCAAAATTAACATAGATTTTAAAAATGTGTTATTCTGTCTATGGCTATCGACCATCGGTCTTTCTGCCCTGCCTTAAATCTACTATATGTGCTAAAAATAATCGAAATTGCTAGCTAGCTAAACTGTCCAGTTGAATAGTACTAACGAATTAACGTATTGGGGATATTTGTGTTTAGATGGGATATAAGGGTTTCGGGGTATACAACATTTGTTGAGGAGGTTTAGGTTAAAAGTGTTGTTAGAAAATGAAACCCGTTATTTTATCGATAAATCTCCAATTTTCTTAAAAAATTTGGCAATATTAATAAAAATAATTTTGTCACGTGTCGTCTCTCCAACGGTACTTATCGGTCACAGGTGTTATGGAAATATCGTTAGGCACCGCGGGAGCGTCGGAGGGCCCTGACAAACGAGGCAGGCGTAAATAAGGACCACCACCACCCCCATAATATACACGGAGACGTATCGTAAAATATGTAAATAGGGTACGTCCGTGTGATCGATACGTTCGAAATCGAAAGATGTTTCCGGATACACTTGAATTATCCATATAGATTCAGTCATCCGGGATTTCAATATAAATGCAAACAATGCCAATTGCAAATGAAAGGCAGCACTGAAAGATTGAACAAGCATCTTGATGGATACTTCGAAAATTTCGACGTGATGGATTTTTCTTTTCATAACAAATAATTGAAAATGTAACATCACAATCTGCTACAAGATAATTACCAGGCAGTCCATTGTAAGTATTACTGATAAATGCAGACGAGAGGGTGAACTTATTTAGATTAATGTAGTGGAAAGAGTCTTCTCGTTTCAAGTTTTCATGTAACTTATTCTAGAATGTTTGTTATTGTTTGTTAGTTTTAATCCAGTTTGTGGTATGTCATACTATTGAAATCATTTGAAAACTGGTCACGTAAAATAAGATGGAAACTTATTCCTAAGACATATCGTAACTATAACTTATACTCAACTCGCATATTTGCGAGGTGATTCTGGATTTTTACAGAATTACGTTCTAGTATGAATTATAAACAACTTTGGAAAGTTTCACGCATCTGGCAATTGTTTTTCCATTTTTTCACCGACTCTGAAAAGGGATGATTTTAAAATGTCCACTTGGACGATTTAAATCAAATTATCTCGAAATCTAGAATAGAGGTGTTTCTGGATTTTTACAGAATTACGTTTTAGTATGAATTCTAAACAACTTTAGAAAGTTTCACGCATCTGGCAATTGTTTTTCTTTTTTTCCACCGACTTTGAAAATGGATGATTTTAAAATGTCCAATTATTCGATTTAAATCAAATTATCTCAAAATCTAGAATAGAGGTGTTTCTGGATTTTTACAAAATTACGTTCTTGTGTGAATTCTAAACAACTTTGGAAAATTTCACGCATCTGGAAATTGTTTTTCTATTTTTTCACCGACTTTGAAAATGGATGATTTTAAAATGTCCAATTGGACGATTTAAATCAAATTATCTCGAAATCTAGAATAGGGGTGTTTCTGGATTTTTACAGAATTACGTTCTAGTATGTATTCTGAACAACTTTGGAAAGTTTCACGCATCTGGCAATTGTTTTTCTATTTTTTCACCGAGTTTGAAAATGGATGATTTTAAAATGTCCACTTGGACGATTTAAATCAAATTATCTCAAAATCTAGAATAGAGGTGTTTCTGGATTTTTACAAAATTACGTTCTTGTGTGAATTCTAAACAACTTTGGAAAATTTCACGCATCTGGAAATTGTTTTTCTATTTTTTCACCGACTTTGAAAATGGATGATTTTAAAATGTCCAATTGGACGATTTAAATCAAATTATCTCGAAATCTAGAATAGGGGTGTTTCTGGATTTTTACAGAATTACGTTCTAGTATGTATTCTAAACAACTTTGGAAAGTTTCACGCATCTGGCAATTGTTTTTTCTATTTTTTCGCCGACTTTGAAAATGGATGATTTTAAAATGTCCACTTGGACGATTTAAATCAAATTATCTCGAAATCTAGAATAGGGGTGTTCCTGGATTTTTACAGAATTACGTTCTAGTATGAATTCTAAACAACTTTGGAAAGTTTCACGCATCTGGCAATTGTTTTTCTATTTTTTCACCGACTTTGAAAATGGATGATTTTAAAATGTCCACTTGGACGATTTAAATCAAATTATCTCAAAATCTAGAATAGAGGTGTTTCTGGATTTTTACAGAATTACGTTCTAGTATGAATTCTAAACAACTTTGGGAAGTTTCACGTATCTGCTTATTGTTTTTCTATTTTTTCACCGACTTTGAAAATGGATGATTTTAAAATGTCCACTTGGACGATTTAAATCAAATTATCTCAAAATCTAGAATAGAGGTGTTTCTGGATTTTTACAGAATTACGTTCTAGTATGAATTCTAAACAACTTTCGAAAGTTTCACACATCTGGCAATTGTTTTTCAATTTTTTCACCGACTTTGAAAATGGATGATTTTAAAATGTCCAATTGGACGATTTAAATCAAATTATCTCGAAATCTAGAATAGGGGTGTTTCTGGATTTTTACAGAATTACGTTCTAGTATGAATTCTAAACAACTTTGGAAAGTTTCACGCATCTGGCAATTGTTTTTCTATTTTTTCACCGACTTTGAAAATGGATGATTTTAAAATGTCCACTTGGACGATTTAAATCAAATTATCTCGAAATCTAGAATAGGGGTGTTTCTGGATTTTTACAGAATTACGTTCTAGTATGAATTCTAAACAACTTTGGAAAGTTTCACGCATCTGGCAATTGTTTTTCTATTTTTTCCTCGACTTTGAAAATGGATGATTTTAAAATATCCACTTGGACGATTTAAATCAAATTATCTCGAAATCTAGAATAGGGGTGTTTCTGGATTTTTACAGAATTACGTTCTAGTATGAATTCTAAACAACTTTGGAAAGTTTCACGCATCTGGCAATTGTTTTTCTATTTTTTCCTCGACTTTGAAAATGGATGATTTTAAAATATCCACTTGGACGATTTAAATCAAATTATCTCGAAATCTAGAATAGGGGTGTTTCTGGATTTTTACAGAATTACGTTCTAGTATGTATTCTAAACAACTTTGGAAAGTTTCACGCATCTGGCAATTGTTTTTTCTATTTTTTCGCCGACTTTGAAAATGGATGATTTTAAAATGTCCACTTGGACGATTTAAATCAAATTATCTCGAAATCTAGAATAGGGGTGTTTCTGGATTTTTACAGAATTACGTTCTAGTATGAATTCTAAACAACTTTGGAAAGTTTCACGCATCTGGCAATTGTTTTTCTATTTTTTCACCGACTTTGAAAATGGATGATTTTAAAATGTCCACTTGGACGATTTAAATCAAATTATCTCAAAATCTAGAATAGAGGTGTTTCTGGATTTTTACAGAATTACGTTCTAGTATGAATTCTAAACAACTTTCGAAAGTTTCACACATCTGGCAATTGTTTTTCAATTTTTTCACCGACTTTGAAAATGGATGATTTTAAAATGTCCAATTGGACGATTTAAATCAAATTATCTCGAAATCTAGAATAGGGGTGTTTCTGGATTTTTACAGAATTACGTTCTAGTATGAATTCTAAACAACTTTGGAAAGTTTCACGCATCTGGCAATTGTTTTTCTATTTTTTCACCGACTTTGAAAATGGATGATTTTAAAATGTCCACTTGGACGATTTAAATCAAATTATCTCGAAATCTAGAATAGGGGTGTTTCTGGATTTTTACAGAATTACGTTCTAGTATGAATTCTAAACAACTTTGGAAAGTTTCACGCATCTGGCAATTGTTTTTCTATTTTTTCCTCGACTTTGAAAATGGATGATTTTAAAATATCCACTTGGACGATTTAAATCAAATTATCTCGAAATCTAGAATAGGGGTGTTTCTGGATTTTTACAGAATTACGATCTAGTATGAATTCTAAACAACTTTGAAAAGTTTCACGCATCTGGCAATTGTTTTTCTATTTTTTCACCGACTTTAAAAATGAATGATTTTAAAATGTCCACTTGGACGATTTAAATCAAATTATCTCGAAATCTAGAATAGGGGTGTTTCTGTATTTTTACAGAATTACGTTCTAGTATGTATTCTAAACAACTTTGGAAAGTTTCACGTATCTGGCAATTGTTTTTCAATTTTTTCACCGACTTTGAAAATGGATGATTTTAAAATGTCCAATTGGACGATTTAAATCAAATTATCTCGAAATCTAGAATAGGGGTGTTTCTGTATTTTTACAGAATTACGTTCTAGTATGTATTCTAAACAACTTTGGAAAGTTTCATGCATCTGGCAATTGTTTTTCAATTTTTTCACCGACTTTGAAAATTTGGTTTATAATTATAAAATGATAATAGTTACAGCAAATGTATATTAATAATACTTGTAGAGAATGCTAAAATGAACAACTTATAAAGAATAAGTTTTTTTCCGTAATCCCTTTAGTTTTTGAGTAAACTGAGTTTTTGAATTTGAAGTATAATTTTTCCATCTTTCATAATTTAAACGTCAGTTTCATCCGAATCTGCAAAACGCTCGATGTACATTTAAAATATGATTTAAATAGAAAATAAACCACGAAAGCGTAAATATAATTGACACCATCAAGTCGGAGAAAGTAACATGGTGGCCACATCACCATTTTTTTTTCTAATCGCCAAAATTATGACAATTTTTCAAAAACTAGAACGACTGAAACGAAAGTTATGAATTGTTAAAAGAACCTTGCAATAATCATAAAATATTGGTCGCAATTTGAAAAATGATAAAAAATATAAATAGTGGAGACATTGTTTTGCAAATGCCTTGAGTTCATTTTGTATTAATTTGCAAATGAAAACATAAATCCCGACTGAAACGAAAATTATGAATTTTTAAAGTCATCCTTGCAATAATCCTAAAATATTGGTCGGAATTGGAAAAATTATGAAAAATAGAAATTAATAGGTTACGATTTTTTTTTTTTCAAAATCCTTAGAGATAATTTTTCAATAATTAAAACAGTTTACATTATTTTAAAATTCCGTCTGAAACGAAACTTATGAATTTTTAAAATCATCCTTGAAAAAATTAGAAAAATTATAAAAAATATAAACGATTGAAAAATTGTTTTGCATTTGCTTACGAGACAATTTCTCATTAATTAACTAATTAAAACAATTTACTTCTTTGAAAAATTCCGACCGAAACAAAAGGTTAAAATTTTAGCCAAAACTAAGAAATTAAATCGTTTCGCAATTGTTATGAAAATCCTTACAGATACTTTACCATCGATTTAGTTACTAAAGCCTTTGACATTTATGAAAAATGTTAACTCTTTCATTCAAAAGTTACGAATTTTCGAAATTTTCAACATTTTTGCCGAAACTAAAAAAATTGCAAAAAAATCAATCGTTGCGAAATTGTTTTGGAAATGTTCAGAGACATTTAAGCATCGTTTTACTAACTAAAACAGTTAAAATTTTTGAAAAATTCCTCCCCGGATAAAAGTTATAAATTTTCAAAACAGTAACTAAAAAAAATGTGAAAAAAATAATTGTTTTGAATGTACTGAGAAAGACTTTGGCATCGATCTACTAAATAACGCAGTTGACATTTTTGAAAAATATTAACTTTAATATTTTAAAATTAGAAGAGTTAAAATTTTAAATTTTTGCAAAATAAAAAAAATTGTAAGAAAATAAATCATCGCGAAATTATTTCGGAAATGCTCAAAAATTCTTTGGCATCAATTAACTAACTAAATTGGTTGACATTTTTGAAAAATGTTAACTCAAACAAGACTTATACATTTTCGTTAAAATTTTTACCGAAACTAAAAAAATTGTAAAAAACTAAATCGTAAAGCAATTGTTTTGGAAATACTCAGAAAGACTTCGGCATTGATTTACTAACTAATACAGTTGAGATTTTTGAAAAATGTTAATTCAGACAAAAGTTATGAATTTTCAAAATAGTAAGGTACAAATTTTAGTCGAACCTAAAAAAATTAAAAAAAAAATCAATCGTTGTTAAATTGTTTTGAAAATGCTCAGAAAGACTTTGGCATCGATTTACTAACCAAGGAAGTTGACATTTTAGAATTTTCCAACTCGGCCAAAAGTTATGAATTTTCTGAACGTTCTCTACTGTAATCATAAAATATTTGCCAAAACTTAAAAAACTGTAAAAAAATAAATCGTTAAGCAATTGTTTTGGAAATGCTCAGAAAGGCTTAGGAATCGATTTACTATCTAAAACAATTCATATTTTTGAAAAATTCTAACTCGGACAAAAGTTATGAATTGTCAAAATGATCCCTGATAATAATTGTAGATAATACCCAAAATGAACAACTTATAAACAATAAGTTTTTTTCGATATCTCTATGGTTTTTGAGTAAACGGACTATTAGAGTTTGAAGTATAATTTGTTACATAATTTTGACGTTTCAAACGTCAGTATCAAAATAAACCATAAAAGTATATAATATAAACCCTTATGATACTATAAAATCGGAGAAAGTAACATGATGACCACATCACCATTTTTTCATTACAAGTCTGGTCTGCTGCAATTCGTTCCTTGACAGTTATCTTCTTTGCTTACTTTAGAATGGTAGTTGTAGATGATATTTATTATAGATATTAGATATTTCTGTATGAAACGCATCGTATGTACTTGTATCTATTCTTGCTTAGTTAACGTTCCTATATGAAGTCTTTTGAAGTTCAGATGAATGGCAATAGATCAAGAACTTGTAGTTGGGGGATTCCCATCAAAATGTTGGTAGGTGGCTGTCGACACGCCGCGGGAAACTTTCAAGAGACGTAATTACTCGCTAATCCGGCACATCGTCTAGTTTCCCATCAAAGAAAAACCGTTATTAATTTTTTTGCGACTTGTGAGAGACGTGCTTCTTCTTCTTCTCTACTTCTTCCATTATTAAGCCGTGTTAACCTCCCCCCGAATAAACGACGCAAAGGCATCGGGAAACTTTTTCAATTTAACTTCCATAAACGAGGGCGGCCGGCCAAGAGGAGCCCGGTAAATAAACAAAGGAGGATCCGCGAGGGCGTGAGGGGCCCGGAGGCAAATTAACAACAAAGAAGTGAAATGTTTATTGGCGGCGCCAAGTTGCGATTTTTCCCGCCGACGGGTAAATTGGCTTCAGCGTCCACGAAACATTTAAATAATTAAATGTCGGGCGGTAAGTAAGCGGGTGTCGTTACTAAATAATTAAGTTATTTAAATGCAGATTCACAGAATTCGTTACGCAAGATTTATCATCCTGCAGATTTAATTGAAAAAAATGGTGATGTGGCCATCATGTTACTTTCTCCGACTTGATGGTATCATTTATATTTACGCTTTCATGGTTTATTTTAAATTTAAATCATATTTTAAATGTACATCGAGCGTTTTGTAGAATCGAAGAAACTGGCGTTTAAAACGTCAAAATTATTAAAGATAGAAATGGTCAGTTTACTCAAAAACCAAAGAGATTTCGAAAGAAAATTATTCTTTATAAGTTGTTCATTTTGGTATGCTCTACAATTATTATTAAATTAGATTTGCTGTAACTGTTACCGTTTCATAAATATAAACCAAAAACTGAAGAAAAAACAAATTACAAGAATAGCAATGATTTTACGAAAATATTTTCAAACAAGACTTGTTAATTTTTTTGTTGTGCTCAATATTTATTTAAATGTTATTGTGATATTTTTCATATTTAAAAAAATATTGGAAGAAAACAAAAAGCCCATTTCCGGTGTACGAAATTTTACCGAAAGCTTTTCAGTTCTTCGGATTATCAAATAAGACATGTTCAAAGCCTCATATGAATTGCTCAATTTGGCCAGTTTTTTCCAAAGTAATTCAAGGGCTTATAGACCGACCATAATGAAAATAAAATCCAAAAGTTTTGTAATTGGTTTTATAAACATTATTTTTTACTGACGAAGGAGTGGATGAAAAATTCTGAAAAAATTTATGTAAATAGTCCACCCAATTAACCATTTGAAAAATTTTTCCAAGGTCATTCAAGGTTATTTCGACACTGAAAAAATTTCGAGAAAGTATTGTGATTTTTTTTTCAAAATTTTTTTTTACGGAAATATCCGTTTTGGGGTCCCTAGATGCCATTTCAACAATTTCTGGAATTTTTTTTTTGTGTCTGGTGTGTGCGTGTGTGTGTCTGTGTATGTGTGTGTCTGTGTGTGTGTGTCTCTCTGTGTGCGCTGTATCTCAAAAACCAATAGAGCAATTAATATGAAACTTTGAACATAAGTCTTATTTGATAATCCGAAGAACTGAAAAGCTTTTGGTAAAATTTCGTACACCGGAAGTGGGTGTTTACCTTAACTGTTTTTTGTTTTTTGCCAATATATTCTTAAATATAAAAAATATCACAAAAACATTTAAACAAACATCGAAGAAAACAAAGAAATGAATAGCTTTTGCTTGAAAATATTTTTCATAAAATCATTGTTATTCGAGAAAAAAATTTATTATTTTTTTTAAATTTTTGGTTTATAATTATGAAACGATAATAGTTACAGTAATTTTATGTGAATAATAATTGTAGAGAATGCCAAAATGAACAACTTCTAAAGAATAAGTTTTTTTCGAAATCTTGTTAGTTTTCGAGTAAACCTAGTTTTTGAATTTGAAGTATAATTTTTCCATCTTTCATGATTTTGACGTTTTAAACGTCAGTTGTATGTACAGATGTACATTTAAAATATGATTTCAATTGAAAATAAACCCATGAAAACGTAAATATAAAGTCGGAGAAAGTAACATGATGGCCACATTTTTAAATCATTATTTTTATACTGACGAACAAGTGGATGAAAAATTCTGAAAAAATTCATAAAAATAGTCCACCCAATTAACCATTTGACCAATTTTTTCCAAGATCATTCAACAAAACTTTTTAAATCGATTTTGATCATTATTTTTATAGTGGCCAACGAGTGGACGAAAAATTCTGAAAAAATCATTAAAATAGTCCACCCAATTAACCATTTGACCAATTTTTCCCCAAAGTCATTCAAGGTCATTTAGGTACTGGAAAATTCCAAAAGTTTGTAAATCGATTTTTTAAAAATTATTTTTTTACTGACGAACGAGTTGATGAAAAATTCTGAAAAAAATCATGAAAATAGTCTATCCTATTACACAATTGACCAATCTTTTTCAAGGTCATTCTAGTCCATTTAGACACTAAAATATTCCAAAAATTTTTGAAATCGATTTTTCAAACATTATTTTTTTACTGACGAACGAGTGGATGAAAAACTCATGAAAATAGTCCATACAATTACAAATTTGATCCTTTTTTCCTAGGTCATTTAAACCCTAAAAAAATTCCAAAAGTTTTTTAATCAATTTTTTAAACACTTTTTTTACACTGACGAACAAGTTCTGAAAAATTTAATGAAAATAGTCCATCCAATTACCGATTTGAACGTTTACGAAGTTTCTTTATTTGATTATTTATTTACTTTTATTATTTTATTTATTTATAAAAAAATGGTGATGTGGACATCATGTTACTTTCTCCTACTAGATGGTATCATTTATATTCACGCTTTCATGGTTTATTTTCAATTGAAATCATATTTTAAATGTACATCGAACGTTTCTTAGACTCGGATAAAACTGACGTTTAAAACGTCAAAATTATGAAAGATGGAAAAATTATACTTCAAATTTAAAAACTTAGTTTACTCAAAAACTAAAGGAATTTAGAAAAAAACTTATTCTTTATAAGTTGTTTATTTTAGCATTCTCTACAATTATTATTCACATAAATTTGCTGTAACTATTATCGTTATATAGTTATAAACCAAAACTGAAAAAAAATAATACATTTTTTTCTCGAATAAAAATGTTTTCAAGCAAAAGATGTTCATTTCTTTGTTGTCTTCACAGTTTGTTTAAATGTTTTTTTGATACTTTTCATATTTAAGAAAATATTGGCAAAAAACAAAAAACAGTTAAGGTAAACGCCCACTTCCGGTGTACGAAATTTTACCAAAAGCTTTTCAGTTCTTCAGATTATCAAATAAGACGGAATAAGTTTCATATCAATTGCTCTATTAGTTTTTGAGATACAGCGCGCACAGACAGACACACACACACACAGACACACACTCACTCAAAAATGAGATTTTGGCAATTTGCGTTGATTTGAGGTGGATATTTTCCAATGATTTTTAAAAGTGTGTTAAATTCGCTACATGTTCACGTTTAAATCATCAAATCTAAGAACGCGTTCAGCAGTTACGTAATTAAAAAACAAATTGTTTTGACTTGAAAATTTGCGTTTTTTGACAATTTGAATTTTTGGCAATTTGCGTTGATTTAAGATGGAAATTTTACAATGATTTTTCAAGACGTATTAAATTCGCTACATTTTCACGATTAAATCATCAAAATCCAACAACGCGTTCAACACTTATATGATTTAAAAAAATACGTTTTAGTTTTGATTTTTGACAATTTACATTGATTTAAGATGAACAATTTCCAATGATTTTTTAAAATGTGTTAATTTCGCTACATTTTCACGTTTAAATAATCAAAATCTCACAATGCGTTTAGCAGTTATCTAATTAATTATTTTTTGTTTTGACTTAAAAAATTGCGTTTTTGGCAATTTGCGTTGATATAACATGAAAATTTTTCAATGATTTTTCAAAAAGTGTTAAATTCGCTACATGTTCAAGTTTAAATCATCAAAATCTAATGACGCGTTCGACAGTTTTGTTTGATTTTTTGTTTTGATTTAATAATTTACGATTTTGGCAATTGATTTAAGATGAAAATTTTCTAATAATGTTTTTAAATGTGTTAAATTTGCTACATTTTCACGTTTAAATAATCAAAATCTAACAACGCGTTCAGCAGTTATGTAATTAAAAGAAAATGGTGATGTGGCCATCATGTTCCTTTCTCCGACTTGATGCTATCATTTATATTTACGCTTTCATAGTTTATTTTCGATTTAAATCATATTTCAGATGTACATCGAATGTTTCGTAGACTCGGATAAAACTGACGTTTAAAACGTCAAAATTATGAAAGGTGGAAAAATTTATTCAAAAACTAAAGGGTTTTCGAAAAAAACTTATTCTTTATAAGTTGTTTATTTTAGCATTCTCTACAATTATTATTCACATAAATTTGCTGTAACTATTATCGTTATATAATTATAAACCAAAAATTTAAAAAATAAAAATAATAAATTTTTTTCTCGAATAAAAATGATTTTATGAAAAATGTTTATAAGCAAAAGATGTTCATTTCTTTGTTGTCTTCAAAGTTTGTTTAAATGTTTTTGTGATATTTTTCGTATTTACGAAAATATTGGCAAAAAACAAAAAACAAGGTAAACGCCCACTTCCGTTGTACGAAATTTTACCAAAAGCTTTTCAGTTCTTCAGATTATCAAATAAGACGGATGTTCAAAGTTTCATACCAATTGCTCTATTAGTTTTTGAGATACAGCGCGCACAGACAGACACACACACAACAAACACACACACACGCACACAGACACACACACACACAGACACAATTTTTTTTTCCAGAAATTGTTGAAATGGCATCTAGGGACTCCAAAACGGATATTTCCGTAAAAAAAATTTTTGAAAAAAAATCACGATCACAATACTTTCTCGTACTTCGTAACGGAGAAAGTAAAAAATTGGTGGAGCAGTTTTAAGATTCTTGTATTCTTATAATATACCCGCAGCACCATCTTGCTGAAAAGGTATTGTCATATTTAATTTGAAGTTTTTGCAGGTTTGGTGTGGTATGATCACTTAAATTAGTTTCAGTGCCCTTTTAAAATCCCAAGCATATATTGTGGATCAAGATAATTGTCTACGTAAAGCCCCACATTTTAATATTACCGGTTACGCTGTTCATCCCTCCACAATTGCTACCACCCTGGTCGATTGTCTGGTCATTATGCATCTCAGATGCCCTGGTCGGGGGTTTATTATTCAGGAACCTGAAACCCCCGCCGATTCCCGCTTCTTATCAGAATCTCCCGTAGGGACTCTCCGCTCTTGCAGAGCGGCAGCAATTTAATAACTTGTCTAGTTTAAGTGTGTGGGCGTCGCGACGCCCTTACGTACTCCGATCTTTACGGCGCCTGATACGACTACTAAAGGGCAATAAAAATGCCCCACCGCTCGTGTTGATGGTGTGTGTCTCTCACGTTCCGGAATTCTATAAAACTGAAAACAGTGCGATCTATCAATTGATTGTTTGTTTACTTTTATCCAAGATTTATAGACAGCTTTGTATTATTCGAGAATAAATGATTGCAACGATTCTTGTCATTCGATTGCTTATTTAAATTTTTGTTAAAAAAAATATTTCTGACCAAATTCATTCTCCTCAACCAGCATTTCGTCAAAAAAAGAGTTCCTTATTTTATCCGTATTGAATCCTAAATTAATTAAGTAAAACATAGGATACTCTACTCCAAAATCAGAATACATTAATCGCAAAGAAAATAAATAGGAATATACAAATTGCTGATGCATTCTGTGAATTATAATTACAAATTATCGGTTGTGGCAGAACATATTAGTTGCTTACTTGATCAATAGCGAACAGGGGCGGCTCGTTATACAGAGCCACGGAGCCATGGCACTACCTGTAGGCTAAAGTTCAGCAAGAATTTTTAAGTAATTCTTAAAAAACTTTTAAAATGTTAAACAACACCTGTAACATCACATTAATTTCAACAGATGGTTAAAATTTTGACAGACCATTTCTGAATATGTTTTTACAAATTGCAAAGAAAACAATCGCAAGTTTACCACAACAAAATTGGTTGCACTAAAAAGAAAATGTTGATGACCAAAAATGCGCATTTTTCAAAAATTCACGTAGGGATTGCACATTTATTTTAACAGATGGTTAAAACTTCGCCAGACTAATTCTAAATAATGCGTCTTTACAAATTAAAAAACTCATTGCAAGTTTACTACAACAAAAATGGTTGCACTAGAAAAGCAAATTTTGATTAAAAAAAGCGGATTTTTTAGAAATTCATATGGCAATTCTATATTTATTGCTACAAATGGTTGAAATTTTGACAGACTAATTCAGAATAATGTGTCTTTACAAATTTACAAAGAAAATGATCGCAAGTTTACCACAACAAAAATGGTTGCATTAAAAGGCAAATTTTGATGACCAAAAAAAAACGAATTTTTCCGAAATTCACTTGAGAATTCCACATTTCTTTCGACAAAAGGTTGAAATTGTGACAGACCAATTTTGAATAATGTCCCCTTATAAATTTCTACAAAAACTAATCACAAGTTTACCACAACAAAAATGGTTGCACTAGAAAAGCAAATTTTGATAACAAAAAAGCGGATTTTTCAGAAATTCACATGTAAATTCTACATTTATTGCACCTGATGGTTGAAACTTTGACAGAATAATTTTAAATAATGTGTCTACAAATTTCCAAAGAAAATAATCGCAAGTTTGCCACAACAAAAGCAAATTTTGAAGACCAAAAAAGCGTATTTTTTAGAAATTTGCATGGGAATTCTACATTTATAGCAACAGATGGTTGAAATTTTGACAGGCCAATTTTGAATAATGTCCCTTTACAAATTTCTACAAAAACTAATCACAAGTTTACCACAACAAAAATGGTTGCACTAGAAAAGCAAATTTTTTATAACAAAAAAGCGGATTTTTTAGAAATTCACATGTAAATTCTACATTTATTGCACCAGATGGTTGAGTAATTTTGAATAATAAGTCGCAAATAATCGCAAGTTAACCACAACAAAAATGTTTGCACTAAAAAGCAAATTTGCTTTGCAAATTTGCTCTGTGTGTGTGTGTGTGTGTGTGTGTCTGTGCGCGCTGTATCTCAAAAACTAATAGAGCAATTGGTATGAAACTTTGAACATACGTTTTATTTGATAATCCGGAAAACTGAAAAGCTTTTGGTAAAATTTCGTACACCGGAAGTGGGTGTTTACCTTAACTGTTTTTTTGTTTTTTGCCAATATTTTCTTAAATATGAAAAATATCACAAAAACATTTAAACAAATATTGAAGACAACGAAAAAATGAGCTTAGTTTGTTTGAAAACATTTTTCATAAAATCATTGTTATTCGAGAAAAAAATGTATTATTATTTTTTTATTTTTGGTTTATAATTATGAAACGATAATAGTTACAACAAATTTATGTTAATGATAATTGTAAAGAATGTCAAAATGAACAACTTATAAAGAATACACTTTTGTCGAAATCTCTTTAGTTTTTGAGTAAACTTAGTTTTTAAATTTGAAGTATAATTTTTCCATCTTTTATAATTTTGACGTTTTAAACAGCAGACAGATCTCAGGTAAATAGTAACAAATTTAAAGGCGGCGGTGTACTTATTGCGATTTGACATAATATTGAAAGTAAACCCGTCATAAGCTCTGAAATAGTAGAGCAGTTATTTGTTATTGTGGCAAATAAATTTATTATTGGCTCTACATATATTCCACCAGGAGCTAATATATGTTATTATGCAAATCATGCCTTGGCTATTGATGAAATTTGTAATCATTACAATAACCACAGTTACATATTCTGGGGTGATTACAATTTGCCAAACGCGACTTGGAGTACGAGTGTTAAAAAAGTCTTGGCGGATAACAACAAATCGTATCCTGCTCATATATTACGAATGTGTTTGAATATCACGGTATTACTCAAATTAATAAAATTTCTAATAAAAGAGGTCGATATTTGGACTTATGTTTTTCAAATATACAAATGGCCGATATTAGTTTAGCAATTGATGCACTGTGTCGGTCTGATATTCACCATTGCCCCTACATAACAGAAATTCATACACAGAATTTTGAATATATTACTGTACCTGAGGTCTGGATTTATGATTTTAAATCTGCAGATTATTGTGCCATTAACAACTATCTCTCTTCTGTTGACTGGGGCCAAGTACTCAATGAGAATGATGTCGATGGAATAGTAAGTAATTTTAACAATGTCGTTTATACTGTTTTTAATATGTTTGTGCCGTTGAAATTGTTAAGGCAGTTTAAGTACCCAAACTGGTTCAATTCAGATTTAATTCAGTTAACTAAACAAAAGAAGAGTGCACATGCAAAATATAAAAGATCGGGCTCACATTTTGATTATAATACATTCAGTATGCTGCGTTCGGATTGTGAACGACTAAATAATGAATTGTATTCATCCTACATTCAGAGAACTGAGGCAAATATACATGTTAATCCAAAGTTCTTCTGGAAATACGTCAATAAGTCTCGAAAATCAAGCGGTCTTCCTAAAAATTTACATTTGGGTGAGAAGTCGACAGATTTATTGACCGATGCTGCAGAGCTATTTGCCGATCACTTCTCGAATGCATACGTAGTGAGAAATCTTAAGACAATGCCTCTATTTCAATCTGATCGATCAGTTGAGTTGTGTAAATTGAATGTTACTCTTACAGATGTTTTTAATGCGTTATCCAACTTACAGGAATCCAGTAGTGTGGGTCCTGATGGAATTCCAGCTCACTTTCTTAAAAACTGTAAATTCTCTCTTGCTAAACCAATCCATGATATATTCAATTTATCATTATCATCGGGGACATTTCCGAATTGGTGGAAGAGCAGCTATATAACACCCATTTTTAAAAATGGCCAGAATGATGATGTTGAGAATTACAGGGGTGTTTGCTTACAATCCGCATTGCCAAAATTGTTGGATCTATTGGTTTCAGAACAGTTAATGTGGAATTGTAAGAATATCATCATCAATGAACAGCATGGGTTTTTAAGAAATAGGTCTACTGTTTCCAATTTACTATCATACCATTCTTATTTGTCTGAGGCCTTAGAAAATGGATATCAAGTGGATGCTGTGTATACTGATTTCTCCAAGGCCTTTGACCGAGTTGATCACGATATTTTACTAAGCAAATTAGATTCCATTGGGTTGGGTGGTAGCGTAATTAAATGGTTAGGTAGCTATTTAACCGGTAGATCACAGCGCGTTAAGATTGGTAACGCTTGCTCTTCAGAGATTCAAGTTACATCTGGTGTTCCTCAGGGCTCGCACTGTGGACCTATTTTATTTTTGTTGTTTATCAATGATATTGGACAAAGTTTAGAATTTAGTAAGTTTCTTCTGTTCGCTGACGACTTAAAGATATTTGCGCAAATAAAAACAATCAATGACCAGGAACACTTACAACGCGATCTAAATAAGTTGGCTGAGTGGTGTGAAACGAATCATCTTTTTTTCAATTTAAAGAAATGTAGTTCTATATCATTTCATCGTGGGAAGAAATTGGAATACCAATATAGTATATGCAACTACCTTCTAAACTGCGTAAACGATATTAGGGATTTGGGTGTAACCTTTAATTTTAGATTAAATTTTAGTGGACATATCAGGATGATATGCAGCAAAGCATTGCAGATTCTAGGTTTTGTAGGTAGATTTTCTAGAGACTTTAAGGTACCTACTCTGCGGTCGCTGTATGTCTCCTTGGTAAGACCCCATTTGGAGTATGCTTCTTGTGTGTGGTCACCCTATACACGAACGCTCGCAGCTGAATTAGAAGGGGTGCAAGGCAAATTTTTGCTCTTAGCCTCTAGAAGGTTCGGAAATAGTAGACTGCAGTTCAGTCACAGTGGAATGCTAACTTTGCTAGGTCTTGAGTCGTTGGAGGGCAGAAGAATCTTTAGTGATTTGTGTATTATTTATAAAATAATAAATGATGGAATAGATTGCCAGTACTTGGTAAATCTCCTACAATTTTATGTGCCACGAAGAGGTCATTATAGGTCCAAGACCCTCTTTCGTATACGTTTGCATACAACAAAGTATGGCATGTTCAACCCAATATGTAGGATGATGCGCTTCTGTAACCAACTTAATAACGACAGCAATTTTATACTCATCGTCATTTCTCCATTTTAAATTACATTTGAAACGTATCGACTTGTCCATTATCGTTTGTCAACATTAATTTATTTTAGTCTGAATTAGTTGTGTTTCTTATTTATTAATGTAATCAATTTTATCTATTTATTGATCTCTATTTATTATTTTAATTAATTTTTATCTATTTGCTATTGTGATTTACTATTTTAATCAATCTTAGACTTTTATTTATTTGTTTTTATTGAAATTTCTTCAACTTTCGTTTATATTACCGTATTTATTTAATATTTAGTATGTTTTATTGCAATGTAAGAGTAACATTGGATTCTCTACTCAACGAATAAGTCCGTCGACATCATTTAAATTCACATCAGGCCAAGTTTTTTTTTTGTTTTATATTAGTTTTAAGTTAATTATTAAGTCGTACATTGTTTTCTGTTATGTTTTTATTATATTTTTTATTTATTTAATTTCATACAGCAATCTCTATTATTTACATAATACATATGTAATAAAGTTGTAAAAAGGTGAATCCGTCAAATAAATTAAATTAAATTAAAAAAACGTCAGTTTCATCCGAGTTTACACAACGCTAGATGTACATTTAAAATATGATTTAAGCAGAAAATAAACCATGAAAGCGTAAATATAAATGATACCGTAGGTCGGAGAAAGTAACATGATGGCCACATCACCATTTTTTAATTTAAGTCCAGCATTTTTGATTTTTTTGGCCTATATTTTAGATATTTGACCTTTTTCATTTCTTCGTTCCAAATTTTAGAGTTTTTGCCCGAAATATTCTTTATTTTGGTTAAACTTTTTGATTTTTTTGTTGTTGAAATTTTCGGAGTTTTTACTTCATTTTTTTAACCGCGAATTTTCGATATTTGTCTAAATTTTCGATTTTTTGTGCTTAGTTTTTTATCGTAATTAAGATCTAATTCTGCAAGTAATTATTTTTTTACGATTTTTCAAAACATTGAGTGCAATTTCCGTTCCCTCCAGTGAAGTTTTCAGTAGCAATATTGCAATTATTTTTACAAGTAATCAAAAGTACACTCTTTCTGCATAGTTGTAGTAATTTTAGAGCTAATTCTACAAGTGATTAATTTTTTACAATTTTTCAAAACATTGAGTGCAAATTTCCTTCACTACAGAGCAAATTTTGAGTTTATTCCCTTGTTCTCTGCAGGAGCATGTCGTTGTTTTCGGGAAATCAAAAGTACACTATTTTTGAATAATTGAAATTTATTTGAAGCGAAACCTTTAAGTAATAAATTTTTCAATTTTTTTTAATCGTCGAGTGCAAATTTCCTTCGCTACAGAGCAAATTTTGAGTTTTTTGGGGCTAATCACCCCGAGTGCTGAAAATGGCAATTTTCGTACTTGAGTTTTCAATCTTCTGGTTTTCATTTTTTATCGTTAAGCCCGGATTTTGATATTTTGGTCTAATTTTTCAATCTTTTAGTGTAAATTTTTTTCTAAATTTTCAATTGGTTTGTTCAAATTTTCGTTTTTGTTGTCGGCAAATTTTGATTTTTAGGATCGAATTTTTGAATTTTTCATCCTAAATTTATTAATTATTTTAACCTAAGTGATTGATTTTTATACGCAGCTTTTTTAATTTTTTTGCCGATATTTTCAAGTTTTTTTTATGGTTTTTGATTTCTTGCCCTTGATTTTAGATTTTTTAACTTGAATTATTATTTTTCATGGGCGATTTTTTTTTACTTTTTGGTTAATTTTTTGACTAAAATCGATTAAATTGAATTTTTTCAAATTTTTCTATTATTATTTCAAGACGGAGACCATTCTGAATACTTTGTTGTGGGACTTGCAGGAACTGAGGTTTTCGAGTTTCTGGTCGGCAACTTATTTTGAGCTAAAGAGTTATTTTGAGGGCTGAAAATGACGAATTATTTTCGTTTTCCTTGATTTTTTGGTTTGAATTATTTATTTTTAGACTTTTTTAGGCATTTTTAATTTTTTGGCCTATATTTTAGAACTATGGCCTGTATTTTTCATTTCTTCGTTCCAATTTTTTTTTAAATTTTTTTGTTGAAATTTTCTGAATTTTTTTAACCGCGAATTTATGATATTTGTCTAAATTTTCGATCTTTTGGGCGTATATTTTAGTTTTTTACTTTAATTAAGAGCGTAATTTTTATTGGTCTATACTTTAGATTTTTAACGTGAGTGATTGATTTGAATGTGCAAATTTTTGATTTTTTTGCCGGTATGTAAATTGTAAAATTTGTCATTTCCATCTTTCATAATTTTGACATTTCAAACATCAGTATCATCCGATCCAATAAATTATAAAAGTGGCTCTACCATCAACATGTTCCACGAGCCGCCGCTGATAACAATTACTAAAACAATTAAGTAAAATATTCGATATTCTACCTCAGAATCAAAATTTACATCAATGCATTAATGGTAAAGAAAATGAATGGAAAACGTAATGAAAAGCCATACAAATTGCGGATGCATTCTGTGGCCTCAACGTTATGCTTCGTGTCGTGACGTCTTAAGGTTATTAATGTGGAACGCGGTGCCTGGAAAAGCGTTGATGTAAATCTGACGGGCTTTTCCTTCTGGCGGCAACAATAAAGCCCGGGGCTGTAATTATGTCGAAAATTTAATGCAGGTAAGGCTGCAATATTCACTGTTGTGCGCCCCGCTGTAATGCATTGTAGTTGCTGAAATGCAAATAAAGCAAATATCTGACTGCTGGTTGTATTTATTCAGTGTAGTCTGTCGGTTTACTGAATTTAATGCAGTGCACTGTAAATATTAGTTAATGGTCACAATTAACAACTCTTTGGTGAGTAAATCGTTAGAATCATGTAACATTAAGTTATAATGTGATTTTATTAAATATTTCTCAGAGAAAAAGTTGTGGTGGGGTTCAAGGAGCTCGAACTAATTCAATGCCTTTTAATAAATTCGCACGCACTTGAACTTCGGAATGCACACCTCACCGTAAAATAGCAAGTTGTAATTAAACACATGTTTATAAACACACGTATTAATCGTACACACTAACGTCTTGTTATATAAACATTCTGTAAATAGTAAACACTAGGTTTAAGAAAATTGACTTTTAACTGACAAATAATGGTTTTAAATTAACGAAAAAAAAATCATTTGAAACAAAGTGTAACTCAATTAATAAAAGCGAAAAATCAATATATTGTATATTGTATAAGTAGCGCTACCATCAACATGATCCTCGAGCCGTCATTGAAATTAGGTACAGTTTTTGAAAATCCACGAGTTGTGAGTTTTTGAAAATTTTAATTTAGTTAAATTTACATTTGGAAATCACCGTTTTATCAAATTACGTTCAGTTTTTGAAAATCCATCAATTATTTCGCGAGTTGTAAATTTTTGAAAATTTTAGATTTCCAATTGTGCAATACTCGAGCAAAAAATAAAAAAAAATATAAAACGTGTCGACTAAATTCTACAAAAATTAAACTAGATTTGAAAATCATTGTTTTATCAAATTAAGAGCAGTTTTTGAAAATCCACCAATTACTTCGCGAGTTGTGAATTTTTGAAAATTTTAGTTTTAGAATTGTGTAGTACTCAATAAAAAAAATTAAAAAAAAATATATAAAACGTGTTGACTAAATTCTACAAAAATTAAACTGGATTTGGAAATCATCGTTTTATCAAACTGAAGGGAGTATTTGACATTCCACCGATTATTTCGCGAGTTGTGAATTTTGGAACATTTTAGTTTTCGAATTGTGTAATACTCGAGCAAAAAATAAAAAAAAAATATAAAACGTATCGACTAAATTCTACAAAAATTAAATTGGATTTGCAAATCATCATTTTATCAAATTAAATAGAGTATTTAAAAATCCACTGATTATTTCGCGAGTTGTGAATTTTTGAACACTTTAGATTTCCAATTGTGCAATACTCGAGCAAAAAATTTAAAAAAATATAAAACGTGTCGATTAAATTCTACAAAAATTAAACTAGATTTGCAAACCATTGTTTTATCAAATTAAGTGCAGTTTTTGAAAATCTACCAATTACTTCGCGAGTTGTGAATTTTTGAAAATGTTTGCTCGATCAAAAAAAAAATATATAAAACGCGTCGACTAAATTTTACAAAAATTAAACTAGATTTGCAAATCATCGTCTTATCAAACTAAATAGAATATTTGAAATTCCACCGATTATTTCGCGAGTTGTGAATTTTTGAAAATTTTAGTTTTCGAATTGTGTAATACTCGAGCAAAATATTTAAAAAAATATATAAAACGTGTCGACTATATTCTACAAAAATAAACTAGATTTGCAAATCATTGTTTTACTAAATTAAGTGCAGTTTTTGAAAATCCACCAATTATTTTGCGAGATGTAAATTTTTGAAAATTTTAGTTTTTGAATTGTGTAACACTCGAGCAAAAAGTAAAAAGAAAAATATAAAACGTGTCGACTAAATTCTACAAAAATTAAATTGGATTTGCAAATCATCATTTTATCAAACTAAATTGAGTTTTTAAAAATCTACCGATTATTTCGGGAGTTGTGAATTTTTGAAAATTTTAGTTTTCAAATTGTGTAATACTCGAGCAAAATATTTAAAAAAATATATAAAACGTGTGGACTATATTCTACAAAAATAAACTAGATTTGCAAATCATTGTTTTACTAAATTAAGTGCAGTTTTTGAAAATCCACCAATTATTTTGCGAGATGTAAATTTTTGAAAATTTTAGTTTTCGAATTGTGTAACACTCGAGCAAAAAATTAAAAAAATATATAAAACGCGTCGACTAAATTCTACAAAAATTAAACAAGGTTTGCAAATCATTGTTTTATCAAATTAAGTGCAGTTTTTGAAAATCTACCAATTACTTTGCGAGTTGTGAATTTTTGAAAAATTTAGTTTTAGAATTGTGTAACACTCGAGCAAAAAATTTAAAAAAAATATAAAACGTCTCGACTAAATTCTACAAAAATTAAACTAGATTTGCAAATAATTGTTTTATCAAATTGAGTGCAGTTTTTGAAAATCCACCAATTACTTCGCGAGTTGTGAATTTTTGAAAATTTTAGTTTTAAAATTGTGTAATACTCGATCAAAAAATAAATAAAAAATATAAAAGGCGTCGACCAAATTCTACAAAAATTAAACTGGATTTGCAAATCATCGTTTTATTAAACTAATAAAGTATTTGAAAATCCACCGATAATTAAACGCGTTTTGAATTTTTGAACATTTTAGATTTCCAATTGTGCAATACTCGAAAAAAATAGAAAAAATATAAAACGTGTCGACTAAATTCTACAAAAATTAAACAAGATTTGCAAATCATTGTTTTATCAAATTAAGTGCAGTTTTTGAAAATCCACCGATTATTTCGCGAGTTGTGAATTTTTGAACATTTTAGATTTCCAGTTGTGCAATACTCGAGCAAAAAATTTAAAAAAAATATATAAAACGTGTCGATTAAATTCTATAAAAATTAAACTAGATTTGCAAACCATTGTTTCATCAAATTAAGTGCAGTTTTTTAAAATCCACCAATTTCGCGAGTTGTGAATTTTTGAAAATTTTTGTTTTAGAATTGTGTAATACTCGATCAAAAAAAATATATAAAACGCGTCGACTAAATTTTTCCAAAAATTAAACTGGATTTGCAAATCATCGTCTTATCAAACTAAATAGAATATTTGAAATTCCACCGATTATGTGAGTTGTGAATTTTTGAAAATTTTAGTTTTCCAATTGTGTAACACTCGAGCAAAAAATAAAAAAAAATATAAAACGCGTCGACTAAATTCTACAAAAATTAAACTGAATTTTGAAATCATCGTTTTATCAAACTAAATTGAGTTTTTGAAAATTCAGCGATTATTTCGCAAGTTGTGAATTTTTGAAAATGTTAGTTTTCAAATTGTGCAATACTCGAGCAAAAAATTAAAAAAATATATAAAACGTGTCGGCTAAATTCTACAAAAATTAAACAAGATTTGCAAATCATTGTTTTATCAAATTAAGTGCTCGGATGAAACTGACGTTTAAAAAACGTGTCAAACACACACACACACACACAATTTTTTTTTTCCAGAAATTGTTGAAATGGCATCTAGGGACCCCAAAACGGTTATTTCCGTTAAAAAAAATTTTGGAAAAAAATCACGATCACAATACTTTCTCGTACTTCGTAACGGAGAAAGTAAAAAATTAGGGTTGCTATTAAAAAAATAGTCGATGACGTCATATCACAAATTTGGGACGCGCTGTATAAAATTTTATTACATCAAAAAGGGCGCAATTTAAAATACTAATCGAGCATATTTTCGAAAAATAAACTTTCTTTGATTTACTGAATTTATTCGCCCGGTATACTGTTAAACTATTTGTAAAAGGTGTTTATCGACAATTAATTGATTATTGTTAATAAACATTGCACTTCTTTAAAATCGATCCTTGATTCATTGCTTTCGTAAGTATTTGAATTTTAAAACCTGATTTATATTTTCTCGTCTTTCAGTATATGCAAAATTAGTTATTTCACTTCGCCTCGCCTTCATAAAATATTGATTTCTTAAAATTTGTCACCGTCATGCCTGAACTCTATCCGATCATCCCTCCAGAACTTTATGATTACATTGTTCCCAATCGGGTTGCATTAATCTCAATACCTTGATTGATTCTCGCTAAGTGAAACCGCAATCAAAAGTACAAAACTTTCCTCTTTCTCCCCCCGGAAAACCGTTATTCATTTCCCTAGTTTTCAAGTTTATTCTAAGCTTCCTTTTGCATACAGGTCGGCAACGAAACTTCGCGCTGAAATAGTAGTTTGTCGGAGTTTTAGCTTCAGAAGAAATATGCGGCGGCACAGCAGGTTTGTATAAACAGAACCGCCAACTTCATAAGTGATTTTTTTGCATGGGGAATGAACCAAGTTCGTCAATAAATTTGCATCGAGGAACAGGTAGCTGCTGATTATTCACCGATGCGGGAAACATTCATGCCCTAATTAAATATTAGAAGCCCTGTGCTCTATTCTCATTACACCCAACGGGGTGTAAAATTGTCAAGGTAAATTGATATGTTGGTAACATTGTGCAAATTGTGAGTGTTGAATATGAATGAGATTTCGGCGTTCGTATAATTTGAATGCGCGGGGAAAATAATACTAATTATATTACTTGGTGATACTTTATGCAAAAATAATAAATTGGTGAATTGTGTAATCATTTATTCTTTGTAAAAATTTATAGTTTGTTAACATAAAATATTTAAAAATTTACAAATTAAAAATTGTACTATTCCCAAGGCGTAAATTTAATTGCTTTGATAATGTATGCACAAACAATTCATAATGTACAGACGTTTCTATGGCGATCTCGATAACTATAATACATAGAGAAAAACAGATGGCGCATCCATCTCTTTTTTCGAGAAAAACTCAGTGGTAAAAACTAAATTTATTTATCTTCTTTTGTTTTCGAGTTACAGCCAAAAAGTGAGTCCGAATCCATAGCTACCAGTGAGTGAAAGTTATTCCAAATTTATTCGAGCTGATATCGCCGATCAGAGGGATATTCAAAAAATAGTGTTGAGATTGCATGGCAAGTGGCCCAAGAACAATCTTTTGAAAGAATAAAGGAGTTGTCATTAGCATGCATTTTTGTTTGTCAACCAAATCTCCAGCAATAGCCAATTTTGATGATGGATAAAAAATAGAAATACAAACAGATGCATCTAGGGGTGGACTTGGTTGTTGTTTAATCTAAGAGGGTAAACCAGTCTTCTACGTTTCTCAACTGCAGAACAAATTTATGCACGAATTGAAAATAATAATTAATTAATGGCTTAAATCCTAAGCTGTACTTTAAACTTGAAGTGTGACTTATTGCATCGCACCACATCGTTAAGTGTAGCTTAAGAACTTAATGGGAGATATACACCTAGCATGGTTTCAATTTTTGCATTTTGGGATCTCAAGAATCTTTGGTGAAAATTTCAAGTCTATATCTCAATAAATGCCGAATTCAGAGCTCTTATATTTATTCTATGTAAGTTGAAAAATTCATGATGTACTCATTGACAAATTTTTAAAACCGTTTTTCAAATCGGTACCCAAATTTTTTCAAAAACCACTGAACCGATTACCTTGATTTTTTGTGGTTGTTCTGTGCATAATTATCTAGTCTTTGTCGTAGAATTTTTTTCTTTGTTACTTTTTTTTATAGGCAAAATTAGAACTAATTGTTGCATCAAAAATCGCTATGTTATGTTCGAACGACCGCCATTTTGTCGAAAATTATTTTCAAAATCGGTAACGACAAAGACTACATTATAATATCTAGTTTAATAACCTTAATTAATTAATAAAAATTAAAAAAAATGAATAATCCAAATTTTCCATTTGTTAGGACTCTGTGCGAGGGTGGAAATTAATTATTTCTATGGTGTTCGGGGGGCGGTGATCCTAATGTTATTTTTTTATAAGATAGTATGATTAATGTGCAAACTATTCATGTGCTTATATTTTTTGTGGCGATATGCGAACTTATAGAAATATTCCATTTGTTGGGACTCTGCGCGAATTCGTGGCGCGAGGGTGGAAATTGGTTATTTTTATAGTGTTCAGGGGCGGTGTTCCGAATATAATTTTTTTATAAGTTAGTACGGTTAAGCCGATGGACAAGCCGAGCTACGCAGCTGTAGATGCAGCTACCAAATGACCGCCATCAGTGGCGGCTCGTGGAACATGTTAATGATAGAGCTACTTATACAATATACTCCCCTTCCCCTTCCTTCTCTGAAGAAAGAATCAACGATTTATCTTCCTAGACCAAAGTAACTGGCGAAAAAGTGTTAATAAAAATTCTTGCTGAGATTGAAACTACATGTAGTGCCATGGCTCCTTGGCTCTATATAACTAGCAGCCCATGCTTCGACAGCTGAAAAATACAATGTTTGACACTTCAAAAAATGTCGAAAAAAACTATTTTTATTAGCTGAAAAATACTGTTTTTGGCAGCGGAAACATGGCATATTTGGTAGCTAAAGAAAACCATTTTCCACAACTGTAAAATACAACTTGAGACAGCTGAAAAATACTATTTTCAGCAGGTGGGGATTACCATTCTTGGCAGCTGAAAAATACCATTCCCGACAGCTGAAACATACCGTTATCGGCAGCTAAAAAATATAATTTTTGACAACGAAGAAAAAAAAACAATTTTTGACAATAAGATATACATGTTTTGCCATTTTTTTCAGTTAAAAAATGTGAAAAAATATTAAAAAATGCTGCTTTTGATAGATGAAAAATACCGTTTATATAGATGGGAAATGCCAATTTTGAATTTTGGCAGCTGAAAAATATCATTTTTGGCGGCTGAAAAATTACGTTTTTGACTGCTGAATAATACAATCCTTAATATCTGAAAAATACCATGCTTGATAACAGCAACACACTATTATTGACAACTATATTATACCATTATTGTTAGCTGAAAAATACAATTTTTGAAAGCTGAAAAATGCTATTTTGACAATTAAAAAAATCTCCAAAAATGCTGCTTTTGATAGCTAAAAAATACCATTTTTAGAGGTAGGCAATACCATTGTTGACAGCTGAAAAATATCATTTTTGACAGCTGAAAAATATAATATTTGACTGCTGAAAAATATAATTTTTGACAGCTAAAAAATATCGTTTTTGACAGCTGAAAAATATCATTTTTAACAGCTGAAAAATATAATATTTGACTGCTGAAAACATACAATTTTTGACAGCTGAAAAATATCATTTTTGATAGCTGAAAAATATCATTTTTGACAGCTGAAAAATATAATATTTGACTGCTGAAAAATATCATTTTTGACAGCTAAAAAATATCGTTTTTGACAGCTGAAAAATATCATTTTTGACAGCTGAAAAATATAATATTTGACTGCTGAAAAATATCATTTTTGATAGCTGAAAAATATCATTTTTGACAGCTAAAAAATATCGTTTTTGACAGCTAAAAAATATCATTTTTGACAGCTAAAAAATATCGTTTTTGACAGCTGAAAAATATTGTTTTTGACAGCTGAAAAATATCATTTTTGACAGCTGAAAACATACAATTTTGGACGGCTCAAAAATATCATTTTTTGACAGTTGAATAATATACTTTTTAGCAGCTGAAAACTACCATTTTCAACAGCTGAATAATACCATTATTGACAACTGCAACAAACCGTTATTGACAACTGTAACATATTATTATTGCCTGCTAAAAAATTAAGAAATTGACTACAAAAAGGAAATTTTTGACAGCTGAAAAATGCCATTTTTGACAATTAAAAAAATGTCGAAAAATGCTGTTTTTGATAGCTAAAAAATAACATTTTAATAGGTGAGAAATACCTTTTTTGACATTAAAAGAAAACATTTTTGACAGCTGAAAAATATCATTTTTGACATTTGAATAATACACTTCTTAACAGCTGAAAATACCATTTTTAAGAAAAATGTAACTCTTGACAATTACAACCATTGTTGACAACTGTAATAAACCATTATTGTCAGCTAAAAAATATCATTTTTGACAGCTGAAAAATGCCATTTTTGACAAATCAATAATGTCGAAAAATACTCTTTTTGACAGCTGAAAAATACCGTTTTAATAGGTGAGAAATACCTTTTTTGACAGCTGAAAAATAACATTTTTGACAACTGAAAAATATAATTCTCGACAGTTAAATAGTACATTTCTTAACAACTGAAAACTACCATTTTTAATAGCTGAAACATACCATTCTTGACAACTGCAACAAACTGAAAATATAATTTTCCACAACAAAAAGTTCAATTTTTGTCATTTTTGACAATTAAAAAATCGAAAAATGCTGCTTTTGACAGCTGAATCAATTCTTAACAAGTAAAAATACCATTCTTGACAACTACAACAAACCATTATTGACAATTGCAATACACCATTATTGTCAGCTAAAAAATACCATTTTTGACAACAAAAGAAAGAAAAAATTATTTATCTTTCTTTCATGGTAAAGATAATTGTTGTTTGGAAAAATTGCTGGAAGCGCTGGAACAAGGTCATTTTCAAAAAATTCTAAATATCGGGTTCTCAGCTTCAATTGTCATTTACTCGAAAAAATTCTTATGTAAGATGGCAACATTTTTATACTTCCAGTTCGACAATGAAAAGATCTCTTAAAATCGAGAATAAAAATAGGGGGTTACCATTTAAAAACAAGATGAATGACGTCATTACTCAAAAACAAATGACGACTGAAAATCGTCATTTCATGCAATTTCATGCAAAAATGTGTATTTTAATAAAAGAAAATCGACGTGTTTGAGGATTTTTTCCAAAAATATTTTATTTCGATTTTACTGACTATATTCCATACTTTAAGCGCGCACTGTTTATATGGTTATGAATAATAGTTATTTGTTTAACAAGGCAATAAAGTGACAGATTTACGAACGCGGCTGGAGTTTCACCGCCGAGCGAGCTTGCGCACAACACACTCGGTGTTATTAAAACTTCGGGGAACCTGTTTTTGGCCTTTTTGGTACGGGAAATTCGAAGGCAACTCTCAATTAAGCGAAAAATACATTGTAATGTCAAACAAATTTCCGGGCGGCTTCTATTGGTCGACGCGGCGTCTCATTTAATTGGCCGTTAAGTCTCATAACTTTTACAGCCTAGGCATAAATAAGCATTTTTAAAGCCTAGTCCGCAAAAGTGATATTTCACGGCCTAAAATCAGTCCGAAAAATCTTACATTTCATATCAATCCGCTAAAAAGCTTTTGCTCCGTTCTATGATTTCAACATCCTGTTTAATACCATTCGAACAATAATATTACGCGGAGGCAATTAACCATAATTGAGCGAAGAGATTGTACTTAAAACGCGTATTAATTATAAACAAGTTCGGCTTTATTGAGATGATTTTGAACCTCATAACAAATGATTAGAAACGATCGTTCGGGGAAGATAATTAAATTGCTCGGAAACGAGAGTTAATTAAATAAATAGCGATTTCGCTTGAATGTCAAACGCCCACATGCAAACAGCCAAACAACCTCATTATGAATGGCCCTTTGTACCAAATATCAAATAAACTGAAATTTACATTTAATTAAATAATAGTTAAGGAGGGTGGGAGGAGTGACGTGGTTTTCCCATTGGGGAAAGTAGCTGCTGGTTAATACCATCGTATTTATATTAATTAAACAATCATTACGCCCTAATGCGCCACTTCAATTGCATGTGTAAATCTAATATATAAAATTTTCGAGTCACAGTGTTTGTAACAAAACTCCTTCGAAACGGCTTGACCGATTCTTATGAAATTTTGTGTGTGTATTGAGCATTTCTCAGAATAGGACGTAAACTATTTTTAATACCCCTAAATGATAGGTGTGGTCCACCGCAAATTTTTTATTGTTATTTTTTGGACAAAATTTTTTATTTTTATTTTTTTATGATTCGGCATTAAAAAATACATACAACCCTAAATTTTCACCCTTCAACCACCAACCCCTATTTTTTAATAGCGATTTTAGTACTTTAATAATTTTCTACTCTGGGCGATCGACCGCTCGATCAGTTATTCCTTTTCCATTGTTTACCCCGACGGTTATTAATGGGTTTTAATGGGCTTACCCTGTAGATTCGTATCGATAAATGTAAATAAATAAGTAGCTGAAATTATAAAAAAAAATATAAACAAAATATTAACAGCAAATGCTGCACTGAGCTCAATTGCAACACTTGCATCCGATGAACAATTAAGTCGGCTTTAAATACATAAATTGGTGATGACGATTGATTTATAATACGCGCGCCATCTCTTGGTGGTTGGAATGTCACTCGCGATGGTGTTACGAATTAAAATATTCTGCGGAAGATTCTGTGCGCGGTTGAGAATTTTTTTAATAATTTTGCCATTTAGTTCAAATTCGTTGATTATTAAAAAAAATTATGAATTTTTGAAGTAATAATTGCATGTTAGAGCGATCATGAATTTCAAAAATTAAAAAAATATATTTCAACTGGCGATACATGTGTTTATTAGTAACAATACACTTCTTACATTCTTTAGCTTTAATAATTTTGTAATTTAGGTCAAATCCGTTGATTATTAAAAAAGTTATGAATTTTTGAAGCAATAATTGCACGTTAAAGCGATCATGAATTTTAAAAATTCTAAAAAATAATTTCAACTACCGATACATGTTTTTATTAGTAACAATACACTTTTTACATTATTTAACTTTAATAATTTTGTTATTTAGTTCAAATCCGTTGATTATTAAAAAAGTTATGAATTTTTGAAGCAATAATTGCACGTTAAAGCGATTATGAATTTCAAAAATTCGAAAAAAATATTTCAACTCGCGATACATGTTTTTATTAGTAACAATACACTTCTTACATTCTTTAACTTTAATGATTTTGTTATTTAGTTCAAATCCGTTGATTATTAAAAAAGTTATGAATTTTTGAAGCAATAATTGCACGTTAAAGCGATAATGAATTTCAAAAATTCTAAAAAAAATATTTCAACTGGCGATACATGTTTTTATTAGTAACAATACACTTCTTACATTCTTTAACTTTAATAATTTTGTTATTTAGTTCAAATCCGTTGACTATTAAAAAAGTTATGAATTTTTGAACGTTAAAGCGATTATGAATTTCAAAAATTCGAAAAAAATATTTCAACTCGCGATACATGTTTTTATTAGTAACAATACACTTCTTACATTCTTTAACTTTAATGATTTTGTTATTTAGTTCAAATCCGTTGATTATTAAAAAAGTTATGAATTTTTGAAGCAATAATTGCACGTTAAAGCGATAATGAATTTCAAAAATTCTAAAAAAAATATTTCAACTGGCGATACATGTTTTTATTAGTAACAATACACTTCTTACATTCTTTAACTTTAATAATTTTGTTATTTAGTTCAAATCCGTTGATTATTAAAAAAGTTATGAATTTTTGAACGTTAAAACGATTATGAATTTCAAAAATTCTAAAAAAATATTTCAACTCGCGATACATGTTTTTATTAGTAACAATACACTTCTTACATTCTTTAACTTTAATTATTTTGTTATTTAGTTCAAATCCGTTGATTATTAAAAAAGTTATGAATTTTTGAAGCAATAATTGCACGTTAAAACGATTATGAATTTCAAAAATTCTAAAAAAATATTTCAACTCGCGATACATGTTTTTATTAGTAACAATACACTTCTTACATTCTTTAACTTTAATTATTTTGTTATTTAGTTCAATTCCGTTGATTATTAAAAAAGTTATGAATTTTTGAAGCAATAATTGCACGTTAAAACGATTATGAATTTCAAAAATTCTAAAAAAATATTTCAACTCGCGATACATGTTTTTATTAGTAACAATACACTTCTTACATTCTTTAGTTTTAATAATTTTGTTATTTAGTTCAAATCCGTTGATTATTAAAAAAGTTATGAATTTTTGAAACAATAATTGCACGTTAAAGCGATCATGAATTTTAAAAATTCTAAAAAAAAAAAATATGAACTGCCGATACATGTTTTTATATATAGTAACAATATACTTCTTACATTCTTTACCTTTAATAATTTTGTTATTTAGTTCAAATCCGTTGATTATTAAAAAAGTTATGAATTTTTGAAGCAATAATTGCACGTTAAAGCGATCATGAATTTTAAAAATTCTAAAAAAAATATTTCAACTGGCGATACATGTTTTTATTAGTAACAATACACTTCTTACATTCTTTAACTTTAATAATTTTGTTATTTAGTTCAAATCCGTTGATTATTAAAAAAGTTATGAATTTTTGAAGCAATAATTGCACGTTAAAGCGATCGTGAATTTATCGGCCGAAAAAATAAAAAATCCTGGTTTAAAAATTAAAATCCCGACCAAAAAATTGAAAATACAAGCAAAAGAAAAATCATTTGCCATTTTCAGCACCAAATATAACTCTTTTTAGCTTAAAATAAGTTCCAACGAGAAATTCGAAAATAAAATGGCAAAAATTAAAATTTAAAAAAAATCGCACAATAAACTTAATAATTCAACTTAAGAAAATCTAAAATATGGGACAAAAAAATAAAAAATTAAGAGCTTAAATCTAAAATTCGTACCCAAAAATCAAAGTGGTGGACCAAAAAATCAAGATTTTTAACAAACGAATCGAAAATTTAAGTCGACTAAAATTGAAACCAAAACAATCTAAAATACAAAATATAGGCTAAAAAAGTAGGGCCTAATAAGATGAAAATTTAGACAAAACATGGAAAACTCGAGCGTATGCAGACAAAAAATCGATAATTTCTACAAACCAATCAAATATTTTGGTCAAAGTAATGAACAATAAAAAGAATTGGAACAAAAAAATCGAAAATACAGAAATATAAAATATGAGCCAAATAATTAAGAATCCTGATCTAAAAATAAAAAACGCAGACAAAAAATTAAAAACTTAGGTAGAAGCAAAATAATTTGCCAAAAATAAGTTTCTGATCAGAAATTCGAAAATAATAGCCAAAAAATAAAAAAAAAATCACGAAATGAAATCAATAGTATAAGTTAAAAAATCTAAAATATTGGATGAAAAACAGACTTTAAATCTTAAATATTCGATACAAAATTAAGACCAAATATCTAAAATTCTGGCATAAAAATAAAAACGGTGGACCAAGGAAAGAAAAATTTTAACAGGCAAATAAAGAAAATTTTAGGACAAAAGATAAAAGAAAATAAAAATCTACAATGTTGGCCAAAAAGTCGAAAATTTAGACAAAACATCGAAAACTCGGACCTAAAGATAATAAACGCAGACTAAACGAAAAATCAAAAATGCGGACCAAAAAATCTAAAATTTTGACAATAAAATCCAGAAGTTGGTAAAGACAAATTTAGGTCAAAAGATTAAAAAAATAATAATACAAATTTGTAATGTAGGCCAGAAAGTCGAAAATTTAGACATTGCATAGAAAATTCGCCCCTAAAGATAACAAATGCAGGCTAAAAAATCGAAAGTTTCAACAAACAAAACTCGAAAATACCAGAAAAAATTAAAAAAATCTCGCATATAAATCAATAAATCAGGTTATAGATATTTTAATCAAAATCAAATCGAAAATTTGGAACTTGAATTAAAATTTCGGCCCGAAAAATAAAAAATGGGGACCGAAGAATCAAAAATTTGAACAATTAAATCGAAAATTTAGGTCAAAATAAAGAATATTTAGAATATTTAAAAAAAATCAAAAATACAAAAAATATTTTGACCAAAAATATCGAAAATACAGGTCAAAAATTAAAAAATTAAAAATTCGTCTGGAAAAATAAAAAATGCGGACCAAACAGTCGAAAATTTTACCAATTAAATTTAGGCCAAAATAAATAATGTATGGGCCTAATAATCAAAAATTTAGACAAAAAAAATCGAATATACAGGTCAACAATCTAAAAAAAATCTATTTGCTGAGTACAATACTTTGTACTGATTCTGGATTCGAATCCAAGAATTTAATGAAAATTCTCCAATTTGAACCACGGTTATGGATCTTAAACGCATAATTTGTGACCAAAAATTATAAATTTGGATTTTAATTTGATAATTATATGTAAAATCCGAAATTTGAAATATTCAATCTAAGTTTTTGGCCCCTAAACGCAGAATGAGACTTAAAATTAAAAATTTGGATTCTTATACAAGAATTTCAATAAACATCTTGAATTTGGACCATAGAATCCATGGTTTTTAAACGCAAACTTTGTGTTGAAAAATCCAAAGTTTGTATTTTAATTTGATAATTATATGTAAAATATCTAATTTGAAACTTTAAATCCAAGTTTCTGGTCCCTAAACGCAGAACTTGAGACCCAAAATCCAATATTTGGATCCAATCGATCAATTTCATTTAAAATCAGGCATTTGGAACATAAAATCCAAGTTTTTGACCCTTAAACGCAGAATTTGAGTTGTAAAATCAAAAATTTTGATTATAAACTAGGAATGTCATGTAAAATCTCAAATTTGGACCATAGAATTAATGGTTTTGAACCTTAAACCCAAAATTTATAAAATCCAAGATTTTGATTTTAATCCGATAATTTTATTAAAAGTTTTATTAAAATACAGGGTGTTCCATTAAAGAAAAAACACAACTTTAATATTTTGTTTGGAACACCCTGTATAATATAAAATTAATTTTAAAAAGTAACCATAATAGACCCCTATATATCCTAAAAGTCAAACTTTTTGAAAGTCACGTATTTTGGCCACAATATTCCGTGCCGTATAGCGTGAATAACCCTATATATTTCAATCTATACTAAATTTATTTCAATTGTTGATAAATTTATAAAAATATAAAATGACCTTGAAAAATTCATCTAATTCGGTATTTTGATCAATAATATATGTGATTTTTTCAGATTTTTACTTTCTCCGTTACGAAGTACGAGAAAGTATTATGATCGTGATTTTTTTTCAAATTTTTTTTTACGGAAATATCCGTTTTGGGGTCCCTAGATGCCATTTCAACAATTTCTGGATTTTTTACTTTCTCCGTTACGAAGTACGAGAAAGTATTGTGATCGTGATTTTTTTTTCAAAATTTTTTTTTGCGGAAATATCCGTTTTGGGGTCCCTAGATACCATTTCAACAATTTCTGGAAATTTTTTTTTTGTGTCTGTGTGTGTGTGTGTCTGTGTGTGTGTGTGTGTGTCTGTGTGTGTGTGTGTCTGTCTGTGTGCGCTGTATCTCAAAAACTAACAGAGCAATTGATATGAAACTTTGAACATACGTCTTATTTGATAATCTGAAGAACTGAAAAGCTTTTGGTAAAATTTCGTACACCGGAAGTGGGTGTTTACCTTAACTGTTTTTTGTTTTTTGCCAATATTTTCTTAAATATGAAAAATATCACAAAATTTTTTAAACAAACATTAAAGACAACAAAGAAATTAATATCTTTTGCTTGAAAATATTTTTCATAAAATCATTGCTATTCGAGAAAAAAATTTATTAATTTTTTTTAAATTTTTGGTTTATAATTATGAAACGATAATAGTTACAGCAAATTTATGTGAATAATAATTGTAGAAAATTACAAAATGAACAATTTCTAAAGAATAAGTATTTTTCGAAATCCCTTTAGTTTTTGAGTAAACTGAGTTTTTGAATTTGAAGTATAATTTTTCCATCTTTTATAATTTTGACGTTTTAAACGTCAGTGTCATCCTCTCGATGTACATTTAAAATATGATTTAAATTGAAAATAAACCATGAAAGCGTAAATATAAATGATGCCATCATGTCGGAGAAAGTAACATGATGGCCACATCACCATTTTTTTTTTGTGTCTGTGTGTGTGTCTGTGTGTGTGTGTGTGTCTGTCTGTGTGCGCTGTATCTCAAAAACCAATAGAGCAATTGATATGAAACTTTGAACATACGTCTTATTTGATAATCCGAAGAACTGAAAAGCTTTTGGTAAAGTTTCGTACACCGGAAGTGGGTGTATACCTTAACTGTTTTTTGTTTTTTGCCAATATTTTCCTTAATATAAAAAATATCACAAAAATATTTAAACAAACATCGAAGACAATAAAGAACTGAATAGCTTTTGCTTGAAAATATTTTTCATAAAATCATTGCTATTCGAGAAAAACATTTATTATTTTTTTTTTAATTTTTGGTTTATAATTATGAAACGATAATAGTTACAGCAATTTTATGTAAATAATAATTGTAGAGAATGTCAAAATGAACAACTTCTAAAGAATAAGTTTTTTTCGAAATCTTGTTAGTTTTCGAGTAAACCTAGTTTTTGAATTTGAAGTATAATTTTTCCATCTTTCATGATTTTGACGTTTTAAACGTCAGTTTCATCCGAGTTTACGCAACGCTTGATGTACATTTAAAATATGATTTCAATTGAAAATAAACCCATGAAAACGTAAATATAAAGTCGGAGAAAGTAACATGATGGCCACATCACCATTTTTTTTAGTGGTTAAAAAAATTATATTTGAAAAAATCGTATTTTGGGGCTTCCCGGGTCATGTCGGAGTTTTTTTGATATACGACTTACGACTATTTTGGTTAAGGTCACAACTAATGATATTTTCATATTTATTTAAAAATCTGTGTCGGGTGGCATTTTGACCATCTTATATCGGGATACCCTTTTATTACCTCATAAATGGATTTTAAGCAGTTACAAGTTTCGACCGAACTAAGCACCGACATGCGGCAGCATTCCCTCGCTGAGCAAGTTTCGCATTTGTATTTTCTCTGACTGTACTGAACAAACATTGTACCTTCAAAATTTTCATTTTCAGATTTAAAAATAACAGCCCCGTGTTTCAAACGGAGACAATTTAAGAATAGTAAGCTATCAATTTTTTTACAGCAACTGCTTAAATCATTCCTAATCCGCGATTTATGTTAGTGATAATAAAATTTTTATATTTTTTATCATGTCCCAATATTTATTTATTTATTTATTTATTAACTGAATTTATATAGACAAAGTCTATACTTTAAGGAATAAGATACATGAATTATCATGCTGCACCTCTAATCTGGTAGGCAACGAGTATTGAAAACGGTCCAGAATAGTATATTCTGTAACAAGGTTAGAATGGAAATTCGATGCGAGTGGAATATTTCGAGCGCGAGCCGCGAGGCGAGCGCGAGGAACCACGAGCATCAGAATTTCCATTCTTACCGAGTAGCAGACTGTACTTTCTCCTCGACCAGATAAAATAGACTAATAAAGTAATGAACACAAGGAACTTACGTTTTATTATTACGTTTGTGGTTATGTTTATAGTATTTTGACAATTGTGAAATCCAAGGCTAATTGTTTTATTCGGAACGGTGTGAGAATATTCATTCTATCCCTTGTTATGGAATGAATTACATGCAAAACGCATAAGCGCATAGTGTTTTGTTCCATAACAAGAGTGAGAATGTGAACGTTCTATGATCAAATTTGATTGCAGAATGCATAAATTCTACAGTGGTCGTGGAGAATAATTATTTCCTTTTCGAATTTCACGAGCCGAATCCATTTATACACACAATTTCCAAACACAATAATAGAATGGAAGTCCCATGAGGATTACTTGGGTAGAAGCGCTAATACCACTAGCAGAAATCTATCTACAAATACTTGTTGGAAAAACCTACGCAAACTTCCGCAACAAATATTAATTAAACGTTGAATATCTAAGGATTATTCACAACCTCGCATTCGAAACATGTTAATCCGACAGAGCCGCGCAATACTCACATAATGCCTGAATTAATTAACGAGGTTTTGCATCCCCATCATAATAGAAATTGCATTGCATTCTGTTTACAACTGGTAAACCCTACAACTATTCCCGCGGGGCGAATTCAATCGTAAAGATAGCGCAAACAAATCCAACTCCGGATAAAAGTAATTTATGGACAGCAACAGCAGTTTCAGGTGGTGACTTGCTTTTTTTTCGTTCTGTTCTTACACCTCTCGGAGTCCTGTAATTGAGTCCACAAGGTGAAAAACGTGCATCCATCTCCGAGATAGACATCTGGACCGGGACCAGGGACGGGAACAAATGGCCCTTTCGGCTCTCTGACAACGGGATATCTGAGATCTGGCGGAAAAAAAGCACCCGCAGAGAATGGGCGGAAAGTGGAGCGCACGGGCGGAATTAATTGCTGGGAAATGATGTATTGGCGCCGGCGATTGTCACTGGTTTGATTGATGCCGTGGCAGTTAGTCCTGCGGCGCGGCGGGATTTTTTCCTGCTCGTTTTTCGCACGACAGAATTCGGAACAATCAATCTGTGACTTGATAGATGTGCTGCAGCAGCATTCGGCGTTATTGCCTGTACCCGATGAATATTAAAATATTTCAGTTAAACCCGATCATTTCGATCGCAACTGGCCGTGTGCTGTCAGAATGTCCGTGATGAATCTATCGGTGTAACTATTGTTTATCTGTTATCTTCGATAGCCGTCAATGTATGCCGCTAATACAATATGGGATATAGGAGAGATAAATTTACATTTACATTTTCATAAACACAATCCCGCGCACATTTCCACGTTATACTATCACTAAATACAACATATAAATAGTAAATGCTCGGGAAACTACTAAAAGTAGGAGTTTAAATTAGTGACACAGTGGTACAAGAAAGGTGAGAAAATCAAGCATTTTCAACACGAACATTTGCATGAAGGATTGTGTACGTTAATTGGTGTTTTAGTTAATAACAATTAATAACCTAATTCGCAACGTGGTTAACCTCAAAACACCAAAACATTTTCAAAAAATAAAATTTGAAAAAAAGTGTGTGTAGCCCGGGGTCTGGGACTTGAACCGCCGACCCTCGTGTCCGCTTTCGGGCGCTTACCGAGTGCGCTATTGCCATATGCTCAAATGGTTGTAATAAAGTGTAATTGCTGTAAGAAAGTCGTTGAAGAACATTTAGCTCTATTATGTTATGTGTGCAAGAACACATTTAAGAACACATGTGCGGACGTATCTGCTTCTGAAGTAAGGACAATTCACTCAAAGAGATCCATCAGTTGGACTTGCAATGGCTGCAAAGAAGTTGGCGACGATATTAACTCACTGCGAGCTGCTATTGTGGAACTACGCAAGGAAATAAAAGATCTTAAGTCTACAGAAAATTTAAACTTACACCACGAACAGGCGCCAATTAATATGGAGGAAGTAATTGCCGAAATCTCAGATCGACAATTTCGAAAAAAAAACTTAATATTTTAACTTATAATATTTAATATGGATGAACAACCTAAAGATCTAAATAAAAATGAACGAATTAAAGCAGACATTGCAAAAGTCACTGAAGTATGTTCACTCGTAGATGATGAAGTAGACATAAATGCGTGTAAAATTATTCGTTTGGGAAACTACCATGATTATAAGAAGAGACCAATAAAAATTATACTTGAAAGAGAACATGATGTTCATAGGTTGTTAAAAAATGCCATGAAGCTCAATGATCATACAGCCTTTAAGAAACTTGCTATTAGTACGGATAGAACACCAGCACAAATCAAATATTTTCAAGAGGTGAAAGCAAAATTGGAGGAGAGAAGAGGAAGTGGAGAAGTGGATTTAAAGATCAAATATATTCGCGGAATACCCACAATTATGTCAGCTACCAATAGGCCGCCTCCTTTAAACATGTAAAGTCCAACAGTGCGTCTCCAGAAACTAATAATATATCACTTTACTACCAAAACGTAAGAAGCGTAAAAAATAAAACCGAGATGGTATATGTTGCCTCCTCAGACTGTGAATATGACATTGTATGCTTCACTGAAACTTGGCTGGTACCTGATATATCTTCCTCGGAGCTGTTTTCGTCAAATTACATTGTACATAGATGTGATAGAAATCTAGAGGCTACGCAACTTAAAACTGGAGGAGGAGCACTAATAGCAATAAAAACCCATTTCATATATACACTAATTGATTTTTCCCCATTGCTAAATGTAATATCATCCATTGATATACTGGGTTGTAAATTAGGTTACAATAATGTGTCATTTTACTGTATAGTTTGTTACATTCCCCCAAATGTATCGGTGCAAGTATTTGAACAATTTTTCGATTTGTTGAGTTCTATGGATATACTTTACGATAAAAATGTGTTATTTATTGGTGATTTCAACGTTCCCACTTATGTGGTTGGTACGGCAGATGGTAAGAAAAAGATCTTGGAAAATTTTAAAGAGTTTTATGATTTAGAACAGTTTAACAGTATTAGAAATATAAATGGAAGGCTTCTTGATCTTGTTTTCTCGAATATTTCATGTGAAATTGAAGGCGATTGTATTCCATTATCGAACGTAGACACACAGCATCCTCCCTTTGTAGTAAATTTTATGTTGCTGTCTTCACAGCATAAAAATGTTCCGTATATAACTGTTAATAAGGCATTCAACTTTAAAAAGGCAGACTTTGTAAATTTATATCATCAGCTAATGGGGACCGATTGGTCATTTCTTAAAGACATAGAGAATGTAGACTTGCAATGTGAAGCTTTTTATAAAACGCTATATGAAATTTTTGATCTATACGTTCCTCTAAAGAAAACTCAACAAAACTATATTTCCTATCCTATCTGGTATACCAGAGAAATTAAGCAAAATTTACGAACTAAAAAAAATATGCGCAAAAAATATAAAAACACTAAAAACCCCTTTTATTTGGAACAGTTTAAGTCATTAAGAAGACTAACAAAAAAGCAAATTAATGCAGCTTATCAGAATTACACAATTACCGCGCAAAATTCAATAATAGATGACCCAACTAAATTCTGGTCTTACACCCAAACTAAAAAGGGAACTTCGAGAATACCAGGCTCAATGCACTTCGAAGACACCTGCTATGAAGATCCTCAGCAAATCATAAATGGGTTTGCAAATTATTTTTCAAATGTATATATAGCATCAAATGAGAATGTAAATATCCAATACGAGAACATTTTATCTGAAAACGTTGAAATAACATCAATGTCAGAAACAACTATCCTAAACGCTATTAAAAAATTAAAGAACAAATTTACAGCTGGCACTGATGGTATACCATCATTTATCGTTAAGGATTGCAAAAATATTTTTGTTAATCCACTATTTATTATTTTCAACCAAATATTGAAATCAAGCCAATTTCCAAAATTATGGAAACATTCTAGAATTACACCGATTTACAAATCAGGCGATAAAACAAATTTGCTTAGTTATAGAGGTATCTCAATTTTATGCAATTTTTCAAAAGTATTCGAAATATCTCTGCATACCCTACTACAGAATCAACTTAAAAATTGTATATCGGACCAACAACACGGATTTGTTAAGGAGAAATCAACAACCACGAATTTAGCTTCTTTTACACAATATGCCACCGAAGTTATAGATAAGAAAGGGCAAGTTGACGTCATTTATACAGATATACAGAAAGCCTTTGATCAAATTGACCATTTCATTCTATTAGAAAAATTGAAAAGTATAGGCTTATCGGGAAACTTAATTAAGTTATTTGAAAATTACTTAACTGGAAGACTTAACTTTGTCTATTATAATGGGTACTCATCAAATACATTTATCTCAACATCTGGTGTTCCTCAGGGGTCAAACTTAGGACCCTTACTATTTTTGATATTCATTAACGACTTATCATTAAGTTTAACTTGCCCTCATCTACTTTTCGCCGACGACTTGAAAGTTTATATAAAGGTTGACACTGAAATCGACTCTATATTCCTTCAAAGACAATTGGATTTTATCAACAACTGGTGCATACAAAATAGACTGCATCTAAACGTATCTAAGTGTAAAGTTGTCACGTACACCAGAAAGAAGGTGGTTTCAATTTATCCTTATCAATTGAATAACATTGAACTCGAAAGATGTACATCTATTAAAGACCTTGGTGTATATTTTGATCAAGGTTTTCATCTTAATAACCATGTAGAACAGGTAACAAAATCAGCACATAGGATGATGGGATTTATTATTAGAAACTGTCGAGGCTTTACGGATATTCAATGCCACAAGGTCTTGTACTTCTCGCTGGTGCGGTCGAAAATGGAATACTGCTGTCTGATTTGGTATCCTATATACATGATTCATATCAATGCACTAGAAAATATACAGCGAAAGTTTTTTAAGTACTTATCATTTAGAGTTGAAGGCGTATACCTGCCACAAGGCTATAATCACTCTGCACTGCTCAGTAGATTCAATATCATCCCGTTAGTAAATAGAAGAATGATCATATCTACAATATTTTTAAGCAATTTGCTCCACAACAAAATTAATTGTCCATTCTTGTTGCAGTGCCTCAATTTTTATGTACCAAGACTTCATACTAGAAATATCTTAACTTTTTATTGTCAATTTGCCCGAACAAGCGTACTGATGAGATCACCAATAAACATAATGTGTAATAACTTTAATAAAATCTCATCAACTTGTGATGTCAACTTCACCTCTCATCATGAGATGATACATATAATTCGATTGCTAAGTGTGGATAATATGACTTAAAAATGCATGTTTAAATTACCCATTATTTTCCGTTTAAATTTCTTTTTACGTTTATATTTTGTAATAATGTATTATCTAGTAATGTTTAATTTCTTACTTCTAAGTAACTAATTTGTTTAAATAATTAGCTTAAGTTTATATATTAAAATATGTTAATTTAGTTAAGTTGTCCGGTAAATGGTTTATGTACTGTTGGACGTTAATAAATAAATAAATAAATAAATAAAAAATAAAAATTCGATTTCTTACCAATGTACTAGAATCAAGTATCTCAAACGAACTGAAAACGCATGTATCATAACAATGGCAAAAGTTTGACGAACGAGGCGAAGCGCGAGGCGCGAGGCAAATACATGAGCAATACGATGTCGCACTTTTGCCCGAGTTATGAACATTGTTTTTCCTAGGGCAGTAAGAGAAACGGTCCAGAAAGTAGCAGTGTTGTACTTGCCAAAGTCGGTTATAAGGTCACCTTGCTTACCTGAAACAAAAAAAAAATCATTAAAATCTTACATTTTGATTTTAAAACGTGTAGAAAACGAATAAAAATTAAATGCGAGAAATAATTCAAAGTCGATCTTTTAAAAACCCAATTTACAGGGTTATTCATGCTTTACGGCACTGAATATTGTGGCCAAAATACGACTTGTATTTTTGTTGCACTTCTGAGATATATTGAGGTCTATTATGGTTACTTTTTAAAATTAATTTCACATTATACAGAGTGTTTCAAAAGCCATAAAAGTATCAAAGTAGTGTTTTTTTTTAAGGAACACTGTATTTTTTGTCACTTTTGAATTTTAAGAAATAAATAAAGGTAAGAATATAGAGACTATTGAAGTAACTCAGCTTTATTTATGATAAAATCCTTTTTTAACACGTTAATTGTCATGGGGATTATCCGTGCCTTATAGCGTGAATAACCCTGTATACAATATTTAGCGAAGTGTATTAATTCACTTTTTTAGAAAACTTTTGCGACTATTTTCTCCAAATTAGAAAACAGCAAGACGGCTTGACTGGTTCAGTTTACCTCAATGAACATGGACCTAACCCCAACCAACATCATGGACCCTTCTCCATTTAACTACGCCTCAGAATTCTTCGACATACAGTCCAAGATGTCCGATCTGTATACAAAAATAAAGACTATATCCTCCAAATCAGTTCGCTACAACAGGAAATCCACACGATGAGATGCCTTCTCCCACTGGAATCACACCCCATGACACCGGTAGTGCCCATCCTCATCTCGAGGCATGTGCCCTCAGGCATCTAACAATCGACACGACAAACGAATGTCGTCACTGCCTCAAGAAAAACATGGCCGCTATCCCAAACGCGACCCTGAAACGGCTTAAAAGCCAAGCAGTGAATTGGCTCCTTCCACATTGAAGACCCCCACTTTCAAGGTCCTCACCAACCCCCCTCCCGACCCAATATTAGCACTTCGTTGCTGCTACTTCCACCACAACGTCGTTAACAACACACCTGACGCCCCCACTAGGTCTCAGATGAACACCCCTCCTCAAGCGTCGTTCGTTAAGAAGGCACCACCAATTATCTAACCATCCGCAAATTAATGAAAGAAAACAACATCAAGCCAAAGGTCTGTGGATCTATCCAGATACGCCAAAGGATTTCCTTGCACCCACGAAACTCGAAACTCCACACATTCTAGCTAAACGAAGAACAAACAACAAAAACGGTTATAATAAATATCGCCCTTAATATCACTGAGGCTCAGATCGACGAAGATCCACTTAAACAGCAGCTGTGCACAAGGATGACTCGGAGGGACAACCAGACTGGGGAGACCTACCCTCCATGCCCAGTTAGAAGGCAACGAGGATATCAATTTAAATAAGGTCCTGGAGCTCGATGTAAAAGTCGAAGAAACGCGACAGTAGCAGACAGAAAAACAACCGCCGCCAGCATTTAACGAAAGACTGCAAGACGTCAAAGACAGATCCGGCCATGAGAATCAACTGCGCCGAAACCATCCGAGGCTTCGCAGGAACAAACAACAAAGACGGTTATAAGAAATATCGCCCCTGATATCACTGCGACTTAGATCGACGAAGTTCTGCTCAAACTGCAGCTGTCCAGAAGAATTACTCGGAGGGAGAGATGAATGGTCTAAGACCAGTTAGAAGGCAACGAGTATATCAAATTAAAGAAGTTCAAAAAACGAAATATAGCCTGAATATATAAATATTCAACCTGTTCGTAACTCTGCAAGTAAAATTAAGTCTTACAACAAGTAAGGTTGTTTCTATTTTATTTAAATTAAAGAAGGTCCTGAAGCTCGATGTAAAAGTCGAACATAAGAAACTTCACGGTAGCAGGCAGAAAAGCTACCGCCGCCAAGATTTAACGCAAGACTGTGACACGCCAAAGACGGATCCGGCCATGAGCATCAACTGCGCCGAAACCCATCCGAGGGTTCACATACTAAACATCAAATAAATTCATTATTCTTGATTTTTGTTTTACTGAACGTTAACTTTGAACACCTACGTCTTTACCCCTCTCAAAGATATCCTGCCTTCCTTTAAAACTCCGTACCATTTTTGGCACCCAACATGGGGCTTGATTGGGCAACATTTTGACGTTCAAGTTAGTAGCCGACTTCCCACCATGACCTACGCTCTACCGACATTGAGTCTCTCCCGATGCCGTAACGATGAAAAGTAGCAGGGAAGAAATGGGGAAGAACAACAATGGAGGAAGGAGGAGAACATCCAGGTAGCAGTGACTTATCCCCATCCGGATAGGACTACATCTTGGTAGAGGTACCCATCAAGAACAGAGTACCGAAACGAACAACAGCCGACTCTGATCTCGGCACGTTTTGCTGGTGTTGGGATTGTCCCGACACACAGTGGTTCAGAATTCGAAAAAGCTGGCCAAAAGTCTAAATCTTGATAAATATTAACATAAATGGGTAGATTATGAATTTGATGTAAAAACTGAAAAATTCAAAATGGCGAACATAAGTGATAAAATTATTATTATCTTCACTGGAGAAATCCAATATTTTAGAAAACCAATCATCCCAGCTCTCCGTTGATTATTTTATAATTTAGTGAGGGTGTGTAGAAGGTCTTTTTTATTATAGCATAAAATGGTATAAATTTCGAGTAAATTTTGAAAATTTTAAGTTGGTCGCAATTGTTTTTACATTTATTTGACCACACTGAAGAAATTCGCAACTTTAACAACAATTTAATGATTATTTTCAAAATTTGTGAAAAACTTCCATTCTTATTTATACCTATTACCATGGTTACGAGCAGAATAAACGTGTCATAAATTACGATTATTTCTATTCTCTCGTGAATTGTAATTTGAATTTTCTATAAATTAAAACTTAATTATATAAAAAAAATAATGTACCAAAAAATCACCACGGATTAATTAATAAAATGATTTTTGGCCTTAGGCTTCGAGTCAGTTGCACTCTCCACCCTCGGGCCAAATCCATAACTTATACTATACAGGGTGTGTGCCAATTGACGGGAAACTATTGTGATCGTAAAAAATTAAAAAAAAAAAATTTTTGCAGAAATATCCAATTCGTCGATTCCGACAATTTTCGTAAAAAACTGTGTGTCTACCTTTATGTCTGTCTGTCTGTCATATTTATTTTCTACTCTATTCGTACAAACCACGGGAAAGTATTGTGATCGTAAAAAAATTCCAATATTTTGTTGCGGAAATAGCCATTTCGTTAATTCCTACAATTTTTGTGACAAAAATGTGTCTATGTGTCTGCCTTTGTGCCTGACTGTCTTATTTATTTTTACTTTCTCGTTACAAAGTAATGGTAAATATTGTTATCATCAAAAATTTCCAAACATTTTTTTTTTGCGGAAATATCCATTTCGTCGATTTCGACAATTTTTGTTAAAAAATGTGTGTCAGCCTTTCTGTCATATTGATTTTTTTACTTTCTCTATACAAACTCCGGGAAAGGGTTCTGATTGTAAAAAAATCCAAATATTTTTTTGCGGAAATATAAATTTCTTCGATTCTGACAATTTTTGTAAAAAAATATGTGTGTCTGGCTTTGTGACTGTCTGTCTGTCATATTTAGTTCCTACTTTCTCCGTACAAACTATGGGAAAATATTGTGATCGTAAAAACTTTCCATTTTTTTTTTGCGGAGCAGCCGTTTCGTTGATTCCGACAATTTTTGTGAAAGAAAAGTGTCTGTGTGTATGCCGTTGTGTCTGTCTGTCTGTCATATCTATTTTTTTTATTTTCTCCTTACAAACTAGGGGAAAATATTGTGATCGTAAGAAATTTACAAATATTTTTTTTTTTTTGTGGAAATATCTATTTCGTCGATTCAGACAATTTTTGTAGAAAATCTGTGTGTTTGCCTTTATGTGCGTCTGTCATTTTTATTTTCTACTTTCTTCGTACAAACCACGAGAAAGTATTGTGATCGTAAATAGTTCCCATTTTTTTTGCGCAAATCGCCATTTCGTTGATTCCGACAATTTTTGTGAAAAAAATGTGTCTGTGTGACTGCCTTTGTGTCTGTCTGTCATATTTATTTTTACTTTCTCCTTACAAACTAAGGGATAATATTGTGATCGTAAAAAAATTCCAAATATTTTTTTTGCGAAATTATCCATTTCGTCGATTCCGACAATTTTTGTAAAAAAAAATGTGGTGTCTGCCTTTGTATATGTCTGTCTGTCATATTTATTTTTTATTTTCTCCATACTAACTACGGGTAACTATTGTGATCGTAGAAAAAAAATCCAAACATTTTTTTTTTGTGGCAAAATCTATTTCCGTCGATTCCGACAATTTTTGTAAAAAATGTGTGTCTGTGTGACAGCGTGTCTGTCATATTTATTTTTTACTTTCTCCGTGCAAACTACGAGAAAGTATGGTGATCGAAAAGAATTTCCAAACATTTTTTTTGCGGAAATATCCATTTCATCGATTTCGGCAATTTTGTTAAAAAAAGTTTGTGTGAGTATCTGCCTTTGTGTCTATCTGTCTGTCATTTTTATGTTTTACTTTCTCCGTACAAACTTCTTTCAAATTCCTTATTGGTTCTGTTTTACTAATTTGACTAGGAGGGGATCTTTCCTCTAAAATGATCAGGAAAGATAATATTCCAATATAAAAAAATTAACATTGAAAATCCTATGTTTCGTTTTGTTCACCCTGTATACATATACACATCATAAATACAAGATATTTAATAAAATATAAAGTCGAATTTTTCAACGATATTGCACATCAGCAATAAAAATAATCCTACACTGAGGAATGCAAGTGAATGCAGCTAATTGTTATTTATCACGTTAAAGGACACTATAATAAATAGTTTTATTACTATACGAACACAGGCATATACAGGCAAACAAATATTTTCATGAATGTTTAAAATGCATCTACCTATTTTTAAGGCAAATTCCTATAATTGCTAACAAAAATTTTATATGCATATTAAATGTAATAACCATTAATTTACCTTCAGGAAGATCCATAATAACAAGGAAAACATCCCAGGACATAAAGATAAGGTATTTATAGTGAAAAACCGACGCCAAACTTTCACTTCGTCCGAACGTCTCCCACGCGTCTAACAAAGTACCAAGTTTGAACCCGAATTACGAGGCATTTTGAAATAGTTACAATCATATTTTTCCAGTGTGGCATCCCGTGGAGCCCTATTGACACGACTATATTGTACTAAACTCAAAATATTAACTTTCATTTTTTGACTTTTGGCCAGCTTTTTCGAATTCTGAACCACTGTGCGACACGATAAATGGAACTGCCCTAGCGGCATCACATGGAAAGAGTACCTTCCTCCTACGCCACTAGAGTTTCCAAAGGGGATCACCCACCCGTATCACCTACACTATGTTATCATCCAGGTCCTCGGGATGTGACCCTACGTCTCTCCCACCGATCTCACAGTACTACTACATCATCAAGCCAAGGATGTCTCCGCGCCCCCTTACACAGTAACCTTCACGAAATGAAGCTCAACTCCAGTGATTTTACGTAGAGTACACTGTAACTCCAGTGGCCGCAAAAAGTACACTCTAACCACAGAGATTTTGCCACACCAGTGGTTCTCGTAAAAGTACACTCTAAACTCTGACCCCGTTGATTCCGCGAAAATTACACTCTAACCCCAGTGACTCGGCAAAAAGTACACTCTATCCCAGTGATTTTGCGAAAAGTGTACCCACATCCCAGCAACGTATCTAAAAGTACACGTTAACTCCAAAAAAGTATACTCTTACCACAATGATTCCATAAAAAGTATACTCACACCACAGTTACTGCGAAAAGACAATGATGACAACCCAAGCAAAACGTCCATGGAGTTTCTCCGCTAGATTAGATTCGGCTACCTACTGGAATCAAAGGCTAACTACGGCGCACGGAATGATTCGACAAAAGTAGCACTTTCATCAGCTGTCCTGTTGGTATATAATAACATAATGTGGCGTCCATAAACACCCTGGCGATTCCCCACACCGCCGATAATACCAGGAACGACGTAGCAGCTGGATGTCACACCGGACTCTGGATAAAGCAACCGACTACCTTTCAATCTGTGAACGATGTATGTCGACTCAGAGGGCCCGATGATTCACATATCGCCAAAGCGAGGACGCTTCCTCCTTCGTACAAACAGCACGCAGTAGCCGTCCACGTCATGTAGCCACCTACACTAGGTGCCGCTCATGACTAGCCTACCACCGGTCACCACGTCACTGCTGATGGCCCTACCTATTCCGGCCACCGCCTTTCACACCCTTCGTGAATATGAGGCCGATAACTGATGATACACTCATCACCCACCAGAAGAAAAACCGCCACCCAGACGTCGCCATCGGCTACCGGCCCGCTTCTAACCGGCGTTCCAGTGCCAAAGTCACGTGCAATTGGTTCCAGCCGCCAAATCGCCTCGTCTCTACTAGTAGTCGTCGCTATATTTACGAAGAGAAATTGGGCACAGCATTCAATATAACAGTTAAGACGAGCCACAACTGCTTCGAGATCAAACGTTAAACTAGTCATTATCACAGCTACAACGATGCCGTCAACCACCTCTTCGAGGAAGACGAAGAGCTGCAACTTGTGTAACTATCGGGTGCTAGTCTACGAAATTTCAGCCCAACCAGTACTTAAGGCCTAGAAGGCCAACTCATTAAACTTAACGTCCAAGGTCTGCCACTCCGATGGCTGACCCCCAGGTCCCGAGAACAATCAACAGGTCACCGAGAACATCCCGCTCAAGTCTGCTAGCGGATTGCGGGTTCTGTTGAACACTCTCGCCGACTTTCATGCTCGAAGCGAATAACCAAGCATTCCACTGCTACCAGATCGAGGAGTAGACGCTGAAGGTGGTACTGCGGGGAGTACCACCTTTTGCCGATGAATACCTCAGTTTATTCTGTAACCAGAATAATTGACAGAAACAAGGAGGCTGGCACCATATCCTGATGGAGTATTATGTACGTCCAACTGAGGAAGGTCGACGATGAGAAGAAGGTCTGCCATCTCAAAGAGATCCTTGGCCTCGACACCACTGTCGATAACAATCAGAACAACCAGTCCCACCAGTGCCAGCAGTTGGAGCACTCCCAGAGCTGCTGTAATCGACCACCGTTCTGCGAAAAGTATACAGGGTCTCACTGGACACGGGAAGGTTCCAGGCCGAGCCCGCCATCTACGTGAGCTATGGGGAAAGTAACCCAGCGAACTGCAAAGGATGTCGCAACTCTGTAAGTAAATTCAGACAAGGCCCTACTCATAAAATTGTTTCAGAGCAGCAATAGCCAAGAAGTCGATGGCCCAATCATCGACAGCCATTACCCAAGATGCTCCATAGTACCAGTCAACCAGAACCGAGTTAAAGAAGATAGGGGAGATTATAGCACCAATGCTACTGCATTATACCACCGTCGACCATGCTACCATCTTCAACCGGGAGCGCAGAAACTGGACTACCGACAAGACACCGCAGAGGCAATTTTGGAACAGAGGAACTTCGAAGATAGGAATGAAATTAATCTGTAGGCGCATCTTCAAGGTAAATCTGACACCAGCCCCCACTACGGGTGTTTGCGAGATCCTCACTTCGCGATCAACAAAAAAAAAACACAATTCGATTTTCTCGCAATCAATCGCTTGAGCCAGATCGCAGCAAGTATTCGCCATACGTCGCACCTTCTTTGCTCAGAAGATTAAACACAATAATCAAGCGCTACACGACTATATTGACCGCTACAAATTCAAAGATTCCATTGCACGCTTTGAATTCAAAGATTCCACTAACCATTACAAACGGTCAGACTTTTAGGAATTACAGCAAGGACATTTCCTCCTATCATAGAGGGAAAGAAGCACCCGTTTCTCTATTGAAATACAGGGTCCATTATAAAAGTAATCCGTATTTTCTGAGAAAAATATATTTACTGATTGTACCGGAACAAATGCTTAAAATTCTTTAAAATACTCTCCTCCAACATCAATACACTTGCGGAGACTAGTCTGCCATGCTTGGAAGGCACCCTAAAACTCTTCGATGAGAATGGCTTTTAGGAACGTTGTAACATTGCTTTTGGATGTTTTCCATTACTCTCAATGCTTTCCTTTCAGCGCTGTCTTCAGTCGGGAAACAAAAAAAAAGTCGGTACTGTAAAGGGGCTGGGGGACCACCGGGATGTTGCTCCAGGTCTGGAAATTGGTAACGATGAATGCCTTGTGGCTGGGGGCATTGTCAAACACCTCAAGGTCTTAAGGATAAAATCAGTATCATCCATTCCGAGGTTGCAAAATGGTGTACAATGAATAAATTAATTCTTAATACGGAAAAAACGTCAACATCCAATTTTACAATAGGAAACCACCAAAAGATCCAATATCAAATAATGCGCCAAATACTAAATTCCTTGGCAGTTTTATCGATGCAAGACTAACGTGGAATAGGCAAATTGATCATGTGTCCTCTAAGCTGAGTAACGCATACTTCTCCATTTTAAAGTTAAAATTTAATCATTCAAAAGAATCATTGTTAAATGTATATTATGCACTAGCCTATCCCCACATAGCGTACAATATAATATCTTGGGGCAGGGCGACCAATGTTCAAAGAATTTCAATTTCACAAAAACGTATCATTCGCCTCATTTTCAATCTGAAGAAAAGAAATTCATGTCGGGACTTTTTCAAAGATAACAAATTGTTAACTGTGACTGGAATATTTATATATAAATGCGCAATATACGCTGCCCAAAATTTAAGTTCGTTCACCACAAGTCAAGATGTGCATGATCACGACACTCGACATAAACACGACCTCAGAATTCAAGCCCATAACAGTGAGCTTTACAAAAAATCTCCCAAGTTTTCATGCATGCTTGTGTTTAATTTGATCCCACAACACTTGAAGATATCCGGAAACATAAAATTTTTTAAAAGAAACTTTAAACATTTTCTAATAGGTAAATGCTATAATATGTTTAGTGAATTTGTAGAGGATTGTAAGTCTGGCTAGGATTGAAAAGTAAATGCTTTGTATATGTTATTATAAGTGTGATTTATATGCAGGGTGTTTCGGAGCTCTGGGATCGGTCAATCACGTGCTTATTTGTCAAAATTTTGAAAAATGTTTTATATAAAAGTTGTGCAGAATAGTGAGCTGCACGCCCTAAAAATATTTAAATTTATACAGGGTGTCTCATAACAAAGTTTCAGACCAAACTTATGTTTTTTTTAATGGAACACCCTGTATATTTTAACATTTTTGGATTCCTCGTTACTTGGAGATTAACATGACCTAGGTTGTGGGGATTGAAACTGGGCCGTTTTTGTGTTATTCAGTTGTTTATACAAAAATTTGAACAAAATTGTTAAAGTGCTTCCCTAAAACTAATAAAGATAATTCATTCTAATTTGGTGGTAAAGTTTAGTTGAACTTTAGTCTTCAAAATTACTATATCATCTAAAACGTAACTCAGCGTATTATACAGGGTGATAGCCATTCGAAAATTGCACAATTTCTTAATTTTTTTAAATGGAACACCCTATATATTTTTTCATAATTTGAAAGTCTATTGAGTAAGCTTTTGTTTCATATTAGGTTTCGTATGTCTGAAGTTGATAGTGACTCGAGTATTTCAGAATTCGTTCGTAAGTTGCATGTTTCGGTTGAGAAGGATCCGTTTATAAGCGTTGTGTTTGCCTACAAAATCGTATTTTATGTTTTTGAGACATGTATTCAAATCTTGTATCCTACCATATTTCAACAAAATCTGGATGCATTATTCCCAATAAGTTATACAAACAATTATGTTTCAATACAGTTTAGCAATTGCCTCCAGCTTGAGACTTCTCCCCGGCTATTTTAATTTTGTACATAATTTACAAATTTGTGAAATATAATAATCAGGGCACAAAGACCCATGGTCGATAGCCCAGAGAGACTAACCAAACTAAATTTATTGTGTACATAAATAAATTACTGTTAAAATCGATCTGAATAAAGATGTATATGTATGATAATCACTTAATATTAAAATACCAGACAGAAATAATGTGATGTTTTACGAGAACCATAAAAGAAACGTCATTTATCAAGGATCATAGTCTCATTCTATAAACGAAAGGAATCAGTGTAACAGGCGGGAGGGTGATATAAGAATTGATATTGCTACGGAGCCCTTTTTCACAAATTGACTTTGGGAAACAAAAGGAATTGCTCCTTGCGACAAGGCATCAAACAAAGCGCCCGCTTTAAATGTAAACTTTTACCTTCATAAAATAACTTTTTGATTATACTAAGTAAATCGAATTTGATTGCACATTGTAAATAGGCCGTGAAATGTATCTTATTGTTCTAATAAATACCAAAATCAATTAATGAATGTAATAACATTTAACACAAGAACTTTGCTGATTGGGACCTTGAAATGTATCAATATGATCCGGATTTTCATCAAAAAATCATCTTCAGTGATGAGGCCCATAATTAAGCAGAATTGCCGTATTTGGTGTTCGGAAAATCCAAGAATGCTTATTGAAAAGCCTCTCCATCCTCAACGTGTCACTGTTTGGTGCGGTTTTTGGGCTGGTGGTGTGATTGGACCTTACGTATTCGAAAATAAGGCTGGTGGAACTGTTACGGTGAATGGATTGCGCTATCGAGCTATGATTGATGATTTTTTATGGCCGGAATTGGAATATATTGATGTGGACGACGTTTATTTTCAACAAGACGGCGCTACGTGTCACACAAGCAACGAAACAATCGCAATTTTGCAAGAAAAGTTTTCTGGCCGTGTTATTTCGCGAAGAGGTGATCACAATTGGCCCCCGAGATCTTGCGACTTAACACCTTTAGACTTTTTTCTTTGGGACCACGTGAAAGATAAGGTCTATGCCAATGCTCCACAATCGATTCAAGACCTAAAAAATGGAATTCGTGAAGTTACAGCCGCAAATGTGCGAATTGGTCATGGAAAATTGCATGAAAAGGAAAGGTGCTGCAACCGTAGTCGTGGTGGCCATTTGGCTGATATCGTTTTCCATCGTTAACAGTGGCGGTTTCAAAGAAGGGGGGGGGGGGGGGGGTAATCGGGTAATTACAGAGCAGAAGCACCAATTTATTTAACTTTTTTTTTAATTATCCCCCCTGGACTAGTTGGTTGGAAACGCCCTTGATCGTTAATGGCATACCTTTCACTTTACAATGAAATAAATATCCATTGATTTCTTTTAAAATATACTCGTTTTTTTTTAAATATCAAAATGAAACCTCTTATTGGAAAACCCTTTATATAATGATAGAACTGCCTTAATCTATTATTACTAACTTGGAACTACTAATATTTTCATAAATTTATCATTCGTTCAAAATACTTCTATAGTTCATCCGTTGAGAGCTGACGGTGACTCGTGCATTTTCGTACTAAGAATTGCTTTGCATTTTATATCTATCTTTTTCTATCATGTACAAAACAGTATGAAATAAAAGACGAACGTGTATCTGCGTGTTAAAGAATAGGGCAGCTAAACGTAGGTCGAAACTCACGCATGACTCTTGCATCGCATTGGCACGCTTCATATAAACACACAAAACCCGCGAGCGCTACGTCAAATAACATAACCGTAAAAAGTTTGTTTAGGTGGAGCGCAAGAATTTTTAAATATCCCGCCAATGAAAATCAGCGCGGCACTAAATTTTCTTACGGACATACGTTTACTTAAATCTTGATTCATGCGATTTTAAGCGATGACTCACAGGCAGCTCTCAGCGGCCCGACTATAACATACTTTCTATTGCATTTAATTTACGACGCTTTATCAATCATCCGTAGCAATAATACTGATAAATGTGTCTTAGCACATCTCATCTGGAACAAATGAACCAGCTTCGAGATGAAAACGTTCCCTAAAAGTAACGCAATTATTTCTCGTAGATGCAAATTAAGAGTGATTGTCTCACTTTATCCTCCGAAAGCCGGAGGAAGGCGAATCGATATCCGGTTTTATTTATTCCGGCGGGCGATCGCAGCAGGAAGTTCGCCGTAAAACTCGCAATTAAGCTGAAGCCCGATGAAGCACTGCCCCCCAGCCCCCCTCCCACCTATACGAAAATTTGCATAATTCCGTGAAATGCGCCTCGTGACGAATTTATAGACGGCACTCTAACTGCCGTACGAATCAGTATCTGAATACTAATTACGAATCTGCAACGTGGACTAAATGATCAGTCTTGAAGCCGGAAATTCTAGACAGGCAAAAAGTGGATACATGCGCCATGAAAATGAATTACTAATGGATTTTTAATTGGAATCGTAATATTAGTGAGATTATTCGCGCACAGATTCGTAAATAGACGAAATTGCTTGGTCGATGAGACAATCTTATCCGTATCTGGTTATGCTAAGTTTGACGATTACTGTTACTACCACCAGTTTAATTGCACATAAACTGTGAGCTTATCGGACAGAATTCTCCATAAATGAATGTCTTTAATTACTATACGGCGTTTAACCCATTTCCTACCATGATACCCAAATCACTAGTGACGGATTATGGATAGACATGAAAGACAATTGTCTTAGGTTCGTAATGCCGGTAGTATATGCTTGGCAAAAAGATCCGAGCGCGAGACCTCCGAGGTGGGATGCCACGAGACCTCCGAGGTAAGATGTCACGAGACCTCCGAGGTGGGATGCCACGAGTCCTCCGAGGTGAGATGCTACGAGACCTCCGAGGTGAGATGTCACAAGACCTCCGAGGTGAGATGCTATGAGACCTCCGAGGTAAGATGCCACGAGATCTCCGAGGTGAGATGCCACGAGACCTCCGAGGTGAGATGCCATGAAACCTTCGAGGTGAGACGCAGCGAGACCCGAAAACAGCGTGTAAGCTCTCGCGGGGAAACCCCGGCTTGGCTTTTTTTGTAGCCGCATGCTAGATATTCAGACGAGAGTCATCGAGGCGAGACGAGAACACCAAGTAGTCGCTTGCACTCGCCTTCTCTCGGCGTTCTCACCGAGCGTGTCAAGGAGGAATGGTTTCCTAGACTCTGGCGGCTCGTGGATGTTCGACGGCGGGGCAACAGAAGAAAATTTGACCGAAACAGCAACGAAATATTTGCTTCCTCTACAAGAGTGCGGCACGGGCGACATCTTTGTCTTTGCCCTCCCTACGGAAATCCACCAGCCGCCGGTGTTCTGGAAAGGTAAGGTTTTGGGGCCCATATGTTTTGTAGTAACATTTTCCTTATCTCTAAAATCCGACGTCATCAAAATTCCTCCAATAAATTCCTGTATGAAGCTACAGCTATTCTTCCCATTGATGTACGCTTTCCATTCCTATAAATAAGTTCTCTGAGTCATCTTCCAATATCCCGACCCTGGAACGTCACTGTGGTATACAGAACTCAAATATCCCGACAAAATACAAGTTAATTTATCCCTTCATCTATAATTTTCAAAAATATCATTACAATTGCACCCCGATCAAAATCATACACATCATCTTTTTTTACTTTTTCTAGCATCATCTTCACAATACCTTTCTCACTCTTAACTATTTAATTCACAAATCATAATCAGTACTGAAGCTAAGGCCGAAAGACCACAGGTCCATCCATAACTTACTGGTGTGAAGTTAGCAATAGATTTTAAAATAAGTTATTTCCACTAAATTTACTTAAGAAAAATTAAAAAACCATCTAAAACACTATCATATTAATTAGTTGTCACAACGCCACCCCTAATTTTCAACCCCATAATATTTGGCGCGCATCTAATAACATGTAATTATTTGCAAAGTTCGCATATCGCCATAAAAAATATAAACACATAGTTAGGTTGCACATTAACCATACTAACTTATAAAATAATAAAATTTGGATCACCGCCCCCGGAACATTATAAAAATAATTAATTTCCACCCTAGCGCCACGAATTCGCGCAGAGTCCCAACTAATGGAAAATTTCTATAAGTTCGCATGTCGCCATAAAAAATTTAAGCACATGAATAGTTTGCATATTAACCATGCTAACATATAAAAAAATAAAACTCGGATTACCGCCCCGGGAATATTATAAAAATAATTCATTTCACAGCGCCCCGAATTCCCGCAGAGTCCCAACAAATGGAAAAATTCTATAAGTTCGCACATCGCCATAAATAATATAAGCACATGAATAGTTTACACATTAACCATGCTAACATATAAAAAAATTAAATTCGGATCACCGCCCCCGAAACATTATAAAAATCATTGATTTCCACCCTAGCGCCACGAATTCGCGCAGAGTCCCAACAAATGGAAAAATTCTATAAGTTCGCACATCGCTATAAAAAATTTAAGCACATGAATCGTTTGCACATTAACCATACTAACATATAAAAAAATAAAATTCGGATCACCGCCCCCCCGAACATTATAAAAATAATTAATTTCCACCCTAGCGCCACGAATTCGCGCAGAGTCCTAACAAATGGAAAATTTCTATAAGTTCGCATGTCCCCATAAAAAATAAAAGCACATGAATAGTTTGCACATTAACCATGCTAACATATGAAAAAATAAAATTCGGATCACCGCCCCCGGAACATTATAAAAATAATTAATTTCCACCCTCGCGCTACGAATGCGCGCAGAGTCCCAACAAATGGAAAACTTCAATAAGTTCGGACATCGCCATAAAAAATATAAGCACATGAATAGTTTGCACATTAACTATACGAAAATATTATTATTATGAAAAAATAAAACTCGGATCACCGGCCCCGAAACATTATAAAAATAATTAATTTCCACCCTCGCGCACGAATTCGCGCAGAGTCCCAACAAATGGAAAAATTCTATAAGTTCGCACATCGCCATAAAAAATATAAGCACATGAATAGTTTGCACATTAATCATACTAACTTATAAAAAAATAAAACTCGGATCACCGCCCCCGGAACATTATAAAAATAATTAATTTCCACCCTCGCGCCACGAATTCGCGCAGAGTCCCAACAAATGGAAAATTTCTATAAGTTCGCATGTCGCCATAAAAAATATAAGCACATGAATAGTTTGCACATTAACCATGCTAACATATAAAAAAATAAAATTCGGATCACCACCCCCGGAACATTATAAAAATAATTCATTTCGTCCCTCGCGCCACGAATTCGCGCAGAGTCCCAACAAATGGAAAAATTCTATAAGTTCGCACATCGCTATAAAAAATTTAAGCACATTAATCGTTTGCACATTAACCATACTAACATATAAAAAAATAAAATTCGGATCACCGCCCCCCGAACATTATAAAAATAATTAATTTCCACCCTAGCGCCACGAATTCGCGCAGAGTCCTAACAAATGGAAAATTTCTACAAGTTCGCATATCGCCATAAAAAATATAAGCACATGAATAGTTTGCACATTAACCATGCTATCATCTAAAAAAATAAAACTCGGATCACCGCCCCCGGAACATTATAAAAATAATTAATTTCCACCCTAGCGCCACGAACTCGCGCAGAGTCCTAACAAATGGAAAATTTCTATAAGTTCGCATGTCGCCATAAAAAATATAAGCACATGAATAGTTTGCACATTAACCATGCTAACATATGAAAAAATAAAATTCGGATCACCGCCCCCGGAACATTATAAAAATAATTAATTTCCACCCTCGCGCCACGAATTCGCGCAGAGTCCCAACAAATGGAAAATTTCTATAAGTTCGCATGTCGCCATAAAAAATATAAGCACATGAATAGTTTGCACATTAACCATGCTAACATATGAAAAAATAAAATTCGGATCACCGCCCCCGGAACATTATAAAAATAATTAATTTCCACCCTCGCGCTACGAATGCGCGCAGAGTCCCAACAAATGGAAAACTTCAATAAGTTCGGACATCGCCATAAAAAATATAAGCACATGAATAGTTTGCACATTAACTATACGAAAATATTATTATTATGAAAAAATAAAACTCGGATCACCGGCCCCGAAACATTATAAAAATAATTAATTTCCACCCTCGCGCACGAATTCGCGCAGAGTCCCAACAAATGGAAAAATTCTATAAGTTCGCACATCGCCATAAAAAATATAAGCACATGAATAGTTTGCACATTAATCATACTAACTTATAAAAAAATAAAACTCGGATCACCGCCCCCGGAACATTATAAAAATAATTAATTTCCACCCTCGCGCCACGAATTCGCGCAGAGTCCCAACAAATGGAAAATTTCTATAAGTTCGCATGTCGCCATAAAAAATATAAGCACATGAATAGTTTGCACATTAACCATGCTAACATATAAAAAAATAAAATTCGGATCACCACCCCCGGAACATTATAAAAATAATTCATTTCGTCCCTCGCGCCACGAATTCGCGCAGAGTCCCAACAAATGGAAAAATTCTATAAGTTCGCACATCGCTATAAAAAATTTAAGCACATGAATCGTTTGCACATTAACCTTGCTAACATATAAAATAATAAAACTCGGAACACCGCCCCCCGAACATTATAAAAATAATTAATTTCCACCCTCGCGCCACGAATTCGCGCAGAGTCCCAACAAATGGAAAATTTCTATAAGTTCGCATGTCGCCATAAAAAATATAAGCACATGAATAGTTTGCACATTAACCGTGCTAACATATGAAAAAATAAAATTCGGAACACCGCCCCCCGAACATTATAAAAATAATTAATTTCCACCCTAGCGTCAAAACAAATAGAAAATTTCTATAAGTTCGCAGATCGCCATAAAAAATATAAGCACATGAATAGTTTGCACATTAACTATGCTAACATATAAAAACATAAAATTCGGATCACCGTCCCCGGAACATTATAAAAATAATTAATTTCCACCCTCGCGCCACGAATTCGCGCAGAGTCCCAACAAATGGAAAAATTCAATAAGTTCGGACATCGCCATAAAAAATATAAGCACATGAATAGTTTGCACATTAACTATACTAACTTATGAAAAAATAAAACTCGGATCACCGCCCCGAAACATTATAACAATAATTAATTTCCACCCTCGCACCACGAATTCGCGCAGAGTCCTAACAAATGGAAAATTTCTATAAGTTCGCATGTCGCCATAAAAAATATAAGCACATGAATAGTTTGCACATTAACCATGCTAACATATGAAAAAATAAAATTCGGATCACCGCCCCCGGAACATTATAAAAATAATTAATTTCCACCCTCGCGCTACGAATGCGCGCAGAGTCCCAACAAATGGAAAAATTCAATAAGTTCGGACATCGCCATAAAAAATATAAGCACATGAATAGTTTGCACATTAACTATATTAACTTATGAAAAAATAAAACTCGGATCACCGGCCCCGAAACATTATAAAAATAATTAATTTCCACCCTCGCGCACGAATTCGCGCAGAGTCCCAACAAATGGAAAAATTCTATAAGTTCGCACATCGCCATAAAAAATATAAGCACATGAATAGTTTGCACATTAATCATACTAACTTATAAAAAAATAAAACTCGGATCACCGCCCCCGGAACATTATAAAAATAATTAATTTCCACCCTCGCGCCACGAATTCGCGCAGAGTCCCAACAAATGGAAAATTTCTATAAGTTCGCATGTCGCCATAAAAAATATAAGCACATGAATAGTTTGCACATTAACCATGCTAACATATAAAAAAATAAAATTCGGATCACCACCCCCGGAACATTATAAAAATAATTCATTTCGTCCCTCGCGCCACGAATTCGCGCAGAGTCCCAACAAATGGAAAAATTCTATAAGTTCGCACATCGCTATAAAAAATTTAAGCACATGAATCGTTTGCACATTAACCTTGCTAACATATAAAATAATAAAACTCGGAACACCGCCCCCGAACATTATAAAAATAATTAATTTCCACCCTCGCGCCACGAATTCGCGCAGAGTCCCAACAAATGGAAAATTTCTATAAGTTCGCATGTCGCCATAAAAAATATAAGCACATGAATAGTTTGCACATTAACCGTGCTAACATATGAAAAAATAAAATTCGGAACACCGCCCCCCGAACATTATAAAAATAATTAATTTCCACCCTAGCGTCAAAACAAATAGAAAATTTCTATAAGTTCGCAGATCGCCATAAAAAATATAAGCACATGAATAGTTTGCACATTAACTATGCTAACATATAAAAACATAAAATTCGGATCACCGTCCCCGGAACATTATAAAAATAATTAATTTCCACCCTCGCGCCACGAATTCGCGCAGAGTCCCAACAAATGGAAAAATTCAATAAGTTCGGACATCGCCATAAAAAATATAAGCACATGAATAGTTTGCACATTAACTATACTAACTTATGAAAAAATAAAACTCGGATCACCGCCCCGAAACATTATAACAATAATTAATTTCCACCCTCGCACCACGAATTCGCGCAGAGTCCTAACAAATGGAAAATTTCTATAAGTTCGCATGTCGCCATAAAAAATATAAGCACATGAATAGTTTGCACATTAACCATGCTAACATATGAAAAAATAAAATTCGGATCACCGCCCCCGGAACATTATAAAAATAATTAATTTCCACCCTCGCGCTACGAATGCGCGCAGAGTCCCAACAAATGGAAAAATTCAATAAGTTCGGACATCGCCATAAAAAATATAAGCACATGAATAGTTTGCACATTAACTATATTAACTTATGAAAAAATAAAACTCGGATCACCGGCCCCGAAACATTATAAAAATAATTAATTTCCACCCTCGCGCACGAATTCGCGCAGAGTCCCAACAAATGGAAAAATTCTATAAGTTCGCACATCGCCATAAAAAATATAAGCACATGAATAGTTTGCACATTAATCATACTAACTTATAAAAAAATAAAACTCGGATCACCGCCCCCGGAACATTATAAAAATAATTAATTTCCACCCTCGCGCCACGAATTCGCGCAGAGTCCCAACAAATGGAAAATTTCTATAAGTTCGCATGTCGCCATAAAAAATATAAGCACATGAATAGTTTGCACATTAACCATGCTAACATATAAAAAAATAAAATTCGGATCACCACCCCCGGAATATTATAAAAATAATTAATTTCCACCCTCGCGTCAAAACAAATGGAAAATTTCTATAAGTTCGCAGATCGCCATAAAAAATATAAGCACATGAATAGTTTGCACATTAACCATGCTAACATATAAAAAAAATAAAATTCGGATCACCACCCCCGGAACATTATAAAAATGATTCATTTCATCCCTCGCGCCACGAATTCGCGCAGTCCCAACAAATGGAAAAATTCTATAAGTTCGCACATCGCTATAAAAAATTTAAGCACATGAATCGTTTGCACATTAACCTTGCTAACATATAAAATAATAAAACTCGGATCACCGCCCCCCGAACATTATAAAAATAATTAATTTCCACCCTCGCGCCACGAATTCGCGCAGAGTCCCAACAAATGGAAAATTTCTATAAGTTCGCATGTCGCCATAAAAAATATAAGCACATGAATAGTTTGCACATTAACCATGCAAAAATATAAAAAAATAAAATTCGGATCACCGCCCCCAGAACATTATTATAAATATTATGTAACTAGGAGATCAAGCAGCAGTTTAAATCAGAGAAGAAGTTAAAATGGTAATAATAATGTGCTTATATTTTTTATGGCGATATGCGAACTTTGAAAATGGTTATATGTTATTAGATATGCGCCAAATAATTATGGGGTTGAAAATTAGGGGTGGCGTTGTGACCATTAATTAATATGATAGTGCTTAAGTTGCCATTTGAAGTTTTTTTTTAGAGGAAATAACTTATTTTAAAATCTATTGATAACTTCACACCCGTCCATAACTTTATAAGGAACACCATAGTTTATGGTTTATATTAATAAATAGAAGAAATAATCATAAAATATAAAATAGTTATTTTCTTGAACTTATATTCAAACATTAAATTAGTAATTATTTAATCAATTATTAATAATAACTAGTTTTACACCTAAACTTAATTACGCCTAACGGTGTAGTAAACGGTATAAGTACACGTCTGCCTTACAACATTTTATTACTCCAAGCAGTTGGCAACATTTCAGAAATTTATCAAGTGCAATTATTGTTTTATTGCGGTTTATAAGACCCAATCGATTCCTCGATAACTAAAATTTACGACCAGTATTACCTCCTGGAATTGTTTAATGTAGCAATAGTTGTTCTGGATTTGTTAATTTACCACCCACACACCCGTTTTTATTTTGCCGAGACGTTGACTTCACTTGGTCGTAAATTGATAATTGGTGACTGTATTTGTATTTGTATTCATTGGTTTCATTCAAAGTGCTTACAAAAATTAAAATCTAAATGCTGGTTTTATGGTACTGTAAAATCGTGCTCATTAATATTAAACTGGTTCTCAATATCGCAAGATTGAGGAGATTGCATGTTATTTTATGTCAGATTCAGTTTAATGGGGGAATAAAACGGAATAATTATTTGTCTGCCACGTGTGGAAAGTGCTAGTTTACCGTACGTTGTGCAGATTGCTGCGGTAGAGACTACTTTTTCTACGGCCATTAAGAAAGTACGACGAGGTACGAATGTTTCGTCTTAAATGATTTATTAAATTCAAAAATGTATTTATTACGTTTTATATGCTATTAATTTATTATATGCGTCATAAACCCCAGCATATTTGTTTAGTGATTGTGGCGTGTTTAACTGTCCAGTAGTAGTGATTAGACAATTTGCCTAAGTGGCCATTGATCGTCATTCAGTGTATAAATGGGATTGTTACTTCAGAGGATCGCCGCCGTCACTCTTAAGCTACGCGCACACTTTCCGGAATCGGACGGACGGCACGCATCGGATAAAAACCTTAAACGGATAAGAACGTACTGTACTGGCCCTACGATCGTTTTCGTAGAAGGTACTAACAAAAAATAAGAAAATTTTTAGACAAAATGTCGATTAGGCTCTTATGAGCAAAAATGGAAATAATTGATTTTCAGCGTAGCTTGATACAACTAGAGCAAAATATTTAAAGTCATCGTTGTCATCATTGTTTGATCAGCTGCATAAATCTGTTCGTGACTTTTTCCGATTTCGGCACCACTCATCTGTGTGAAAAAACATTCTCCAAAATGAAGAATATAAAAAATATTTACACATCCAAATTAACTGATGAGTATTTGAAGTCTCTGCGGATAATTTTGAATAGTAAACTTGATCCACAACTGCAAATAATAGTCAGTGGAAAGTTACAGCTGTATACATCTCATTAATCATAATTTTAATGTTTAATTTCATTAAGCAGCAAAGCCGGATTAAAAAAATAAACATTAATTAATTTCTCGCGAACGTTCGCAGCTCCTTTTATTACTTACTGTAGACGCAATTAGAATTTTTTTTTTCATAACTGCGGATTTCATTGTGATTGCGAAATCTTGGGCGTCAGTGGCGACTAGTGGAATATTTCTATCGATATTAGTTCCTGAGATATAACAAAAACTCACATTTTTTTAATGGAAATCATAGTTGGCTACAGTGGCGGCTCGTGGAACATGTTAATGGTAGAGCCACTTAAATAATATACTCCCCTTCCCCCCTCTTTCTTTGAAGAAAGGAAGAACGATTTATCTTCCTAAACCAAAGTCACTGGCGAAAAAGTGTTGATTAAAAATTCTTGCTGAGATTGAAACTACAGGCAGTGCCGTGGCTCCTTGGCTCTAGATAAAGAGCCGCCTATGCTTCGATAGCAAAATATACTACTTTCGACAGCTAAAAAACACAATTTTTGACAATTCAAAAATGTCGAAAAAAAAAACTATTTTTATTAGCTGAAAAATACTATTTTTGGCACCTGAGACTTGAATACCATTTTCTACAACTGTAAAATACAACTTGAGACAGCTGAAAAATACTATTTTCAACAGCTGGGGATTAACATTCTTGACAGCCGAAAAATACTATTCCCGACAGCTGAAACCGTTATTGGCAGTTAAAAAATACAATTTTTGACAACAAACAAAAATCAATTTTGGCAACAAAATACACAAGTTTTGACAGCTAAAAAATGCCATTTTTGACAGTTATAAAATGTCAAAAATGCTGCTTTTGAAAGCAGAAAAATACCATTTATATAGGTGGGAAATGCTATTTTTGGCAGGTGAAAAATATCATTTTTGACAGCTGAAAAATTACATTTTTGACTGAATTCTTAATAGCTGAAAACTACCATGCTTGATAACAGCAACACACTATCATTGACAACTGTATCATGCCATTATTGTCGGCTGAAAAATACAATTTTTGAAACCTGAAACATGTCATTTTTGACAGTTAAACAAATGTCAAAAAATGCTGCTTTTGATAGCTGAAAAATACAATTTTTATAGGTGGGAAATACCATTGTTGACAGCTGAAAACTATCATTTTTGACAGCTGAAAAATATAATATTTGACAACTGAAAAATATCATTTTTGACGAATAAAAAATATCATTCTTGACGAATAAAAAATATCATTCTTGACAGCTGAAAAATATCGTTTTTGACAGCTCAAAAATATAATTTTTGACAGGTGAAAATATCATTTTTGACAGTTGAAAAATATCATTTTTGACAGTTAAAAAATACACTTCTTAACAGCTGAAAAATGCCATTTATAACAGCTGAAACATACCATTCTTAACAACTACAACAAACCACTATTGACAACTGTAATATACCATTATTGCCAGCTAAAAAATTGACTTTTGACCACAAAAAGAAAACGGTTTTTTACCCTGCTTGATAACAGCAACACACTATCATTGACAACTGTATCATACAGTTATTGTCGGCTAAAAAATACAATTTTTGAATGCTGAAAAATGCCATTTTTGACAGTTAAAAAATGTCAAAAAATGCTGCTTTTGATAGCTGAAAAATACCATTTTTATAGGTGGGAAATGCCATTGTTGACAGCTGAAAAAATATCATTTTTTACAGCTGAAAAATATAATATTTGACAACTGAAAAATATCATTTTTGACGACTAAAAAATATCGTTTTTGACAGCTGGAAAATATCGTTTTTGACAGCTGAAAAATATATTTTTTGATAGCTGAAAAATATCATTTTTGACAGTTGAAAATATCATTTTCGACAGTTAAAAAATACACTTCTTAACAGCTGAAAAATGCCATTTTTGACAGCTGAAACATACCATTCTTAACAACTACAACAAACCACTATTGACAACTGTAACATACCATTATTGTCAGCTAAAAAATACACTTTTGACCGCAAAAAAAACAAGTTTTTACAGCTGAAAAATGCCATTATGACAATAAAAAAATGACCAAAAATGCTGCCTTTGATACCATTTCTATAAGTGAGAAATACCTTTTTTAACAGCTGAAAAATACCGTTTTTAACAGCTGAAAAATGCCATTCTTGACAACTGCTACAAACCATATTAACAACTGTAACATACCATTATTGTTAGCTAGAAAATTTTCGACAACACAAAAAATTAAATTTTGACAGCTGTAAAATGCCATTTTTGACAATTAAAAAATGTCAAAAAATGCTACTATTAATAGCTTAACAATACCATTTTTATAGGTGAGAAATACCTTTTTGACAGCTGAAAAGTACCATTTTTGACAACTCAAAAATATTATTTTTAACAGTTGAATAATACTCTTCTTAACAGTTGAAAAATACCATTTTTAACAGCAGAAAAGTACCATTCTTGACAACTGCAACAAACCATTATTGACAACTGTAACAAACCTTTATTGTTGGCTAAAAATACAATTTTTGACAACAAAAAAATACAAGTTTCGACAGCTAAAAAATGCCATTTTTGACAATTAAGAAAAATGTTGAAAAATGCTGCTTTTGGTAGCTGAAAAATAACATTTTTATAGGTGGGAAATCGCATTTTTGACAGCAAAAAAATGTCATTTTTGACAGATGAATAATACACTTCTTAACGGCTGAAAACTACTATTTTTAACAGCTGAAAATGCCATTGTTCACAACTGTAACATATCATGATTGCCTGCTAAAAAAATACAATTTTTGACTACAAAAAAACAATTTTGACAGTTGAAAAATGCCATTTTTGACAATTAAAAAAAATGTCGAAAAACGCTGTTTTTCGTAGCTGAAAATAACATTTTAATAATTGAGAAATATATTTTTTCACATTACAAAAACATTTTTGACAACTGAAAAATATCATTTTTGACATTTGAATAATAAACTTCTTAACAGCTGAGCTGAAAAATATCATTTTTAAGAGCTGAAAATGCCACTCTTGACAATTACAACAAACCATTATTGACAACTGTAACAAAAAAATATTGTCAGCTAAAAAATATAATTTTTGACAACAAAAAGTACAATTTTTGACAGCTGAAAATGCCATTTTTGACAAATAAAAAATGTCAAAAAAATGCTACTATTAATAGCTGAACAATACCATTTTTATAGATGAGAAATACCTTTTTGACAGCTGAAAAGTTCCATTTTTGACAACTGAAAAATATTATTTTTAACAGTTGAATAATACTCTTATTAACAGTTGAAAAATACCATTTTTAACACCTGAAAAATATCATTCTTGACAACTGCAACAAACCATTATTGACAACTGTAATAAACCTTTATTGTTAGCTAAAAATACAATTTTTGACTACGAAAAGACAATTTTGACAGTTGAAAAATGCCATTTTTGACAATTAAAAAAATGTCGAAAAATGCTGTTTTTGATAGCTGAAAATAACATTTTAATAATGGAGAAATATCTTTTTTGACATTAAAAGAAACATTTTTGACCACTGAAAAATATCATTTTTGACATTTGAATAATACACTTCTCAACAGCTGAAAACTACTATTTTCAACAGCTGAAATTGCCATTGTTGACAACTGTAACATATTATGATTGCCTGCTAAAAATACAATTTTTGACTACAAAAAGACAATTTTGACGGTTGAAAAATGCCATTTCTGACAATTAAAAAAAATGTCGAAAAATAGCTGAAAATAACATTTTAATAATTGAGAAAAATCTTTTTCGACATTTAAAAAAACATTTTTGACAACTGAAAAATATTATTGTTGACATTTGAATAATACAGTTCTTAACAGCTGAAAAATATCATTTTTAAGAGCTGAAAAATGCCACTCTTGACAATTACAACAAACCATTATTGACAACTGTAACAAAAAAATATTGTCAGCTAAAAAATATAATTTTTGACAACAAAAAGTACAACTTTTGGCAGCTGAAAATGCCATTTTTGACAAATAAAAAATGTCAAAAATACTTTTTTTGATAGCTGAAAAATACCATTTTAATAGGCGAGAATTACCTTTTTTGACAGCCAAAAAATAACATTTTTGATAACTGAAAAATATAATTTTCGACAGTTGAATAATACATTTCTTAACAGCTGAAAACTACCATTTTTAACAGCTGAAACATACCATTCTTGACAACTGCAACAAACCATTATTGATAGCTGAAAATACCATTTTAATAATTGAGAAATATCTTTTTTGGCAATAGAAAAAAACATTTTTGACAACTGAAAAATATCATTTTTGACATTACCGATTTTATTTTTTACAAAATAAGGGAGCCGTGCTCATTTCTACGTACTATATATACCGTGTGTTTGGGATAAGGGGCGAACATAGGAATTTAAAATGTGTAATTATTAGCTCCACTGTTTAATTTAGAGAAAAATCGTGAAGGAATATTTTTTAGAAAATTAGAAATTGTAAATGTATCATCTTTTTAATTTACGTTTGTACCAGAATACACCTCAGAAATAATAGAAATAAGTTGAACAATGTACCATTTAATAAAAAACCCTTGCCATGAGTTTGACAAGTTTCAGTAAAAACTGAATAATAGCCATTCGTTTTTGGTTGATTAAATTTGGTCTTTTCATCGTTTTAAACTTCCGGCGTTAAAAGACTTTCGCTTAAAAAAATCGAATATGAATTGTGGTTTTTGAAAAATTAAACTGTCAAATATTTTGACGTCCATGGCACATGTGATTAAGAATTTGGTGTATATTAAGAATATCAAAATTAAAATTAAAAAAATTACTAAGTCTCAATAAATTTGAAAGAAAACCCAAATGGCTCACTTATTATGGAACAGAGGTAGTATAATTTTTGACAACGAAAAGTACAATTTTTGACAGCTGAAAATGCCATTTTTGTCAAATAAAAAATTCCAAAAATACGTTTTTTGATAGCTAAAAAATACCATTTTAATAGGCGAGAATTACCTTTTTTGACAACTGAAAAATATAATTTTCGACAGTTGAATAATACATTTCTTAACAGCTGAAAACTACCATTTTTAACAGCTGAAACATACTATTCTTGACAACTGCAACAAACCATTATTGTTAGCTAAAAATACAATTTTCTACAACAAAAAATACAATTTTTGGCAGCTAAAAAATGTCATTTTTGACAATTAAAAACCGAAAGATGCTCCTTTTAACAGCTGAATCAATTCTTAACAGGTAAAAATAGCATTATTTACAACTGCAACAAACCATTATTGACAATTGTCAGCTAAAAAATACAATTTTTGACAGCAAAAGAAAGAAAGAAATATTTATCTTCCTAGACTAAAGTAATTGGCGAAGAAGTGTTTTAAGAAGTAATTAAAAAATCTTGCTGAGCTTGAAACTGCAGGTAGTGCCATGGCTCCTTGGCTCTATATAACGAGCCGCCCCTGTTGGGCGTCGTTATTTATTCAAAAAATAAAAAGTGACCAACTCTGTGTTCCATTAAAACCGATTCGTGTTCTTTCCGTTTTGCGTGGGCATCCTTTCATCACAGTGAATATTCGTAAAACACGAGATCCTTCCACGCCCATTACCTTAGATATTTTAACTGCGAAGCATCTAATGGTCCGCTTCAATGGAGAAAAATTGTAACGTAGCAACAAGTTGCAGATTTTATACAAAGCCGAGAATTTGCACGAGAATGTGAAAATTTGAAATTTTTACATGAGATTTTCGCAGTGTACCTCTTATTTTTCTTGTGTAGAATAAAATTTAATTTAAAATTCCGGAAACTATTTACCGTACAAACTCGCAATTATCAATCATGAAGTGGATTGCAAGCGGATAGGTCATCCTCCCTTCTCCTTTATTCCCATTCATTAATTCACGGGTTTAGTATATTTGTTGTGTTTAATTAAAGAACCCTCGCAAAGTTATTAGTAGTCTAGACGCCATAAAACCTTAAGGCATCGTATTACTTCCATGTATTTAATTTTACTGTTACACATGAGCATGAATTGTAATTAATGCGATTACCAAAGAATTTTTCGAAAAGGCGTCGTGTTGCAAATATATCATCGCTAAAAGGCAGCCATCCGCGAAATTAGATACAACCCCCTGTTTTCAAAACGAAGCCTAATCTCATTACGGCAGCACTCCATCAAACCGAAACCGGCGACACGTGGAAAGGGCGCGTAATTCAAATCCATCGATTGCGAGCGCGCGCTCCAAATATTTTTTTCCCTTAATTTCCTCCGCTTGATTTACAGCGCCGTGTCGTCGGCGATGATTTACTGAAAGAACTCTCGAAGTAACTTATGGTGTCCTGCATTTTGCGGATTTTATTCCGGTGCCCCTCCGCATCTATTTTTCACTCGCCCACGCAAACTCTAATCATTTTATGCGGCGGGGGATGTTCGACGAGCATTATTCATCCGGGTCGGCGGGCGGGCTCTCCTCGGACGCAACGCGCGCCCCCTCCACCTGTTCGCTGGGGTTGGCGGTGGGTGTCATCCCCGATGACGATGCAATATTCACGGCCGCCGGAGCACAACTGCGATTTAGATCATCCGGCCGGATTAAAATTTCCGCGCTCCTCTCGAAATTTATACGAGATAATATCCACTTGTCGCACACCGATAAAGCCTCCAATTTAAATAAATAAATATATAACTATCCGCAATTTGCATCAAGATTTGAACGAAAACTAGTTTCGAATAAGAAATGTGCATATTATTTTAGCTGTGCAATTTTTACCCGTTTTATTTTATTTTATTTATATTTATTTTAACATGTTCTGTTCATCATTGCTATTTATGTAATTTTTAGTGCGATTTATTTTTATATGTAAATTACCTTATTTCTTTAAAAAAAATTTCTCGCTACATTTACAATATGTTTTTATTTTTGTTTTAAGTAATTTTGTAAAAGGAGATTTTCCGTTAATAAATCTATTATTATTATTATTATCTATTCTATTGTAAAGATATACCGGGTGGCTCACTGAAGCACCAAAGTAACTTTTTAGGGCCTTAAAAATTTAAGGTAGAAACATATTATTTATACGGGGTGTTTGATTAAGGATGGCCACCGGCTATATCTCGTAAACTACAGGATATATAAATTCTAAAATTAAAAATGCAAACCAAAAAATTGAAAAATCAAGGAAAACGAAAATAATTTGCCATTTTCAGCTCCAAAAATAGCTTAAAATTAGTTGCCGATCAGAAACTCGAAAACGGTAGTCAAAAAGTAACCAAAAAGTAAAAAATAATAATTCAAGTTAAAAAATCTAAAATGAAGGGCAATAAATCATAAACTGTACTTGAAAATATCGGCAAAAAAATAAAAAAGTTGCAATCATTTAGGTTAAAAAAATCTAAAATATAGGATAAAAAATGGTGATGTGGCCATCATGTTACTTTCTCCGATGGTATCATCATTTATATCATGGTTTATTTTCTATTTAAATCGTATTTTAAATGTACATCGAGCGTTTTGAAGACTCGTATGCTGACGTTTAAAACGTCAAAATTATCAAATGGATGGAAAAATTATACTTTAAATTCAAAAACTCAGTTTACTCAAAAACTAAAGAGATTCCAAAAAAAACTTATTCTTTATAAGTTCTTCACTTTGACATTCTCTACAATTATTATTAACATAAATTTGCTGTAACTATTATTGTTTCTTAATTATAAACCAAAAATGAAAAAAAATAAATAATTTTTTTTTCTCGAATAACAATGATATTATGAAAAATGTTTTTAAACAAAATAATCTCATTTCTTTATTGTCTTCAATATTTGTTTAAATGTTTTTGTGATATTTTTCATATTTAAGAAAATATTGACAAAAAACAAAAAACAGTTAAGGTAAACACCCACTTCCGGTGTACGAAATTTTACCAAAAGCTTTTCAGTTCTTCGGATTATCAGATAAGACGTATGTTTAAAGTTTCATATCAATTGGTCTATTAGTTTTTGAGATACAGCGCGCACAGACACACACACACACACACACACACACACACACAGACACAATTTTTTTTTTCAGAAATTGTTGACATGGCATCTAGGGACCCCAAAACGGATATTGCCGTAAAAAAAAATTTTGAAAAAAAAAATCACGATCACAATACTTTCTCGTACTTCGTAACGGAGAAAGTAAAAATTAAAAATTCGATTCTAAAAATCAAAATTGCGGACCAAAAATTCGAAAATTTTAACAAAAAAATCGAAAATTTAGAAGAAAACTATTTTCTTTGTTGCAATAAATGTGGAATTTCCATGCATTTTTCTGAAAAATACGCTTTTTTGGTCATCGAAATTTGCTTTTTAGTGCAAACATTTTTGTTGTGGTAAACTTGCGATTATTTGCGACACATTATTCAAAATTACTCTGTCAAAATTTCAACCATCTGGTGCAATAAATGTAGAATTTACATGTGAATTTCTGAAAAATCCGCTTTTTTGTTATCAAAATTTGCTTTTCTAGTGCAACCATTTTTGTTGTGGTAAATTTGTGATTAGTTTTTGTAGAAATTTGTAAAGGGCCATTATTTAAAATTGACCTGTCAAAATTTCAACCATCTATTACAATAAATGTGGAATTCCCATTCAAATTTCTGAAAAATACGCTTTTTTGGCCATCAAAATTTGCTTTTTAGTGCAAACATTTTTGTTGTGGTAAACTTGCGATTATTTGCGACACATTATTCAAAATTACTCCGTCAAAATTTCAGCCATCTGGTGCAATAAATGTAGAATTTACATGTGAATTTCTGAAAAATCCGCTTTTTTTGTTATCAAAATTTGCTTTTCTAGTGCAACCATTTTTGTTGTGGTAAATTTGTGATTAGTTTTTGTAGAAATTTGTAAAGGGCCATTATTCAAAATTGGTATGTGAAAATTTCAACCATCTGTCGAAAGAAATGTGGAATTCTCAAGTGAATTTTGGAAAAATTCGTTTTTTTTGGTCATCCAAATTTGCCTTTTAATGCAATTATTTTTGTTGTGGCAAACTAGCGATTATTTTCTTTGTAAATTTGTAAAGACACATTATTCCGAATTAGTCTGTCAAAATTTCAACCATTTGTAGCAATAAATGTAGAATTGCCATGTGAATTTCTAAAAAATCCGCTTTTTTGTTATCAAAATTTGCTTTTCTAGTGCAACCATTTTTATTGTGGTAAATTCGCGATTATTTTCTTTGGAAATTTGCGAAGACACATTATTCAAAATGACTCTGTCAAAGTTTCAACCATCTAGTGCAATAAATGTAGAATTTACATGTGAATTTCTGAAAAATCCGCTTTTTTTGTTATCAAAATTTGCTGTTCTAGTGCAACCATTTTTGTTGTGGTAAACTTGTGATTAGTTTTTGTAGAAATTTGTAAAGGGACATTATTCAAAATTGGTATGTGAAAATTTCAACCATCTGTCGAAAGAAATGTGGAATTCTCAAGTGAATTTTGGAAAAATTCGTTTTTTTTGGTCATCCAAATTTGCCTTTTAATGCAACCATTTTTGTTGTGGCAAACTTGCGATTATTTTCTTTGTAAATTTGTAAAGACACATTATTCCGAATTAGTCTGTCAAAATTTCAACCATTTGTAGCAATAAATGTAGAATTGCCATGTGAATTTCTAAAAAATCCGCTTTTTTTTGTTATCAAAATTTGCTTTTTTAGTGAAACCATTTTTGTTGTGGTAAATTCGCGATTATTTTCTTTGGAAATTTGCGAAGACACATTATTCAAAATGACTCTGTCAAAGTTTCAACCATCTAGTGGAATAAATGTAGAATTTACATGTGAATTTCTGAAAAATCCGCTTTTTTTGTTATCAAAATTTGCTTTTCTAGTGCAACCATTTTTGTTGTGGTAAATTTGTGATTAGTTTTTGTAGAAATTTGTAAAGGGCCATTATTCAAAATTGGTATGTGAAAATTTCAACCATCTGTCGAAAGAAATGTGGAATTCTCAAGTGAATTTTGGAAAAATTCGTTTTTTCTGGTCATCCAAATTTGCCTTTTAATGCAATTATTTTTGTTGTGGCAAACTTGCGATTATTTTCTTTGTAAATTTGTAAAGACACATTATTCCGAATTAGTCTGTCAAAATTTCAACCATTTGTAGCAATAAATGTAGAATTGCCATGTGAATTTCTAAAAAATCCGCTTTTTTTTGTTATCAAAATTTGCTTTTCTAGTGCAACCATTTTTATTGTAGTAAACTTGTAATGATTTATTTTTTAATTTGTAAAGACGCATTATTCAGAATTAGTCTGTCGAAGTTTCAACCATCTGTTAAAATAAATGTGCAATCCCCACGTGAATTTTTGAAAAATGCGCGTTTTTGGTCATCAACATTTTTTTCTAACATTTTTTTCTAACCCCATATTTCAATCTATTTTGAGACCTACCTGAATCTGAATGCATTCGCTGCATCCCCTATTGGCACGACCCCGCATGGCTCGGTCACCGGAGAGGGATTATCGCGTGGGCGCGCACAGAGCTTTACAGATGACCCGAGCGGATGAACCGGAGGGGCTTAACTCGTACAATTAATTTACCATTGCGATAATGAAGATTTTCATTCGGGCGCTTGTTAAAACGCAAATTGCACTATAAATTCCTGCGGAGATTAGATTACGCGCCGTGTTTTTAATTACCCGGAGTCGACGAGACGGCGACGACTTGGCAACAGCGCGCCGTCCCTTAATCTTAATTAGGATCACATCTTTTATTCGGTGCTTTATTAACTTTTACCTTTTTACCCCCCAGAAAGTTGCGAGCCACTGCGGACTTTAGAATTTCATAATGTTACAATTTATTAATTTTACTTCATATTATCTCGGAGAAAGTTTTTTTCTTTCTAAAGAACGACTCTCATAAGAATACTTGGAGATTGAGAGAATTTATTCGAAAATAATTTTTAATGATTATTATTAATTAAAATTAATTACTATTCATCCTTGGTTGAAGTTTCATAATAGATGATCATACCGTGTGCTTCACTAAAACGTTAAAGTTACTTTTTTTAATGGACCACCTAGTATATTTTTATGGAAATTTATTCATGTCTTTCTAAAAATGCCTAGATTGCTAGGTTTATAAATAGTACTTTGAAAGTTATTTTTCGATTATAAAGTCGATAATTATCTACAACATTTATACAAGGCGTTTGATTAAGGGTGGCAACCAGCTATATCTCAAAAACTACTGGACATAAAAAATCAAGAAAAAGAAAATCATATCCTAAAGTGGCCATGAGAAAATCCTGGAAATTATTTTTAAGTTCCGCATTTTGCCGCAAGGGGGCGCAATTGATAGAGTAAATCCTAAAATTAAGTACTACTACGAAAATTTTCATTTTAAGTTATAACTTTAAAAACAGCATTAGTTTTACTAATTCTATAAGTGATTAATTTTTTACAATTTTTCAAAACGGGTGCAAATTTCCTTCACTACAGAGCAACATTTGAGTTTATTCCCTTGTTCTCTGCAGAAACATCTCGTTGTTTTCAGGAAATCTAAAGTACACTATTTTTGAATAATTGAAATTTATTTGAAGCGAAACCTTCAAGTAATGAATTTTTTTTTTTAATTCCAATCGTCGAGTGCAAATTTCATTCGCTGCAGAGTAAAACTATGTTTTCTGGCGCTAATCACCCCGAGTACTGAAAATGGTAATTTTCGTACTTGAATTTTCAATCTTCTTGTTTTCATTTTTACTTTCTCCGTTACGAAGTACGAGAAAGTATCGTGATCGTGATTTTTTTTTCAAATTTTTTTTTTGTATCTCAAAAACTAATAGAGCAATTGATATGAAACTTTGAACATCCGTCTTATTTGATAATTTGAAGAACTGAAAAGCTTTTGGTAAAAGTGGGTGTTTACCTTAACTGTTTTTTGTTTTTTGCCAATATTTTCGTAAATACGAAAAATATCACAAAAATATTTAAACAAACTTTGAAGACAACAAAGAAATGAACATGTTTTGTTCATAAACATTTTTCATAAAATCATTTTTATTTGAGAAAAAAAAATATTATTTTTATTTTTTAAATTTTTGGTTTATAATTATATAACGATAATAGTTACAGCAAATTTATGTTAATAATAATTGTAGAGAATGCTAAAATAAACAACTTATAAAGAATAAGTTTTTTTCGAAAACCCTTTAGTTTTTGAGTAAATTTTTCCACCTTTGACGTTTTAAACGAGTCTACGAAACATTCGATGTACATCTAAAATAGGATTTAAATTGAAAGTAAACTATAAAAGCGTAAATATAGATGATACCATCAAGTCGGAGAAAGTAACATGATGACCACATCACGATGTTTTTTTTAATTACATAACTGCTGAACGCGTTGTTAGATTTTGATTATTTAAACGTGAAAATGTAGCAAATTTTCCACATTTAAAAAAATTATTAGAAAATTTTCATCTTAAATCAATTGCCAAAATCGCAAATTTTTAAATCAAAACAAAAAATCGTATTTAAAAAAAATCATATACTTGTTGGACGCGTTGTTGGATTTTAAAAATGTAGCGAATTTAACGCTTTTTGAAAAATCATTAGAAAATTTCTACCTTAAATCAACGTATTTGCCAAAATCTCAATTTTTTTAATAAAAACAAAAAATCGTATTTTTTATAAATTACGTAACTGTCGAACCCGTCATTAGATTTTGATGATTTAAACTTGAACGTATAGCGAATTTAACACTTTTTGAAAAATCATTGAAAATTTTCCATGTTAAATCAACGCAAATTGCCAAAAACGCAATTTTTTAAATCAAACCAAAAAAAGAATTAATTAGGTAACTGCTAAACGCATTATGAGATTTTGATTACTTAAACGTGAAAATGTAGCGACATTAACCCATTTTAAAAAATAATTGGAAAATGTTCATCTTAAATCAATGTAAATTGTCAAAAATCAAAACTAAAACATCGTATTTTTTAAATTATATAACTGTTAAACACGTTGTTGGATTTTGATTTTTTAAATTTGAAATTATAGCGAATTTTTGAAAAGTTATTTGAAAATTTCCCCCTTAAATCAATGCAAATTGCCAAAATCATAAATTTTTAAATCAAAACAAGAAATCGTATTTAAAAAAATTGTATAACTGTTGAACGCGCTGTTAGATTTTGATGATTTAATCGTGAAAATGTAGAGAATTTAATACGTTTTAAAAAATCATTGTAAAATATCCATCTTAAATCAACGCGAATTGCTAAAAATGCAAATTGTCAAAAAACGCAAATTTTATCAAAACAAAAAATCGTATTTTTTTAAAAAATAAATAAAGTAATAAAAGTAAATAAATAATTAAATAAAGTAACTTCGTAAGCGTTCACATCGGTAATTGGGTGGACTATTTTCGTGAAATTTTTCAGAATTTTTCATCAACTTGTTCGTCAGTGTAAAAAAGTGTTTAAAAAATCGATTAAAAAACTTTTAGAATTTTTTTAGGGTTCAAATGACCTTGGAAAAAGGGATCAATATGTAATTGTATGGACTATTTTCATGAATTTTTTCAGAATTTTTCATCCACTCGTTCGTCAGTAAAAAAATATTGTTTAACAAATCGGTTTCAAAAACTTTTGGAATATTTTAGTGTCTAAATGGCCTAGAATGACCTTGAAAACAATTGGTCAGATGTGTAATTTGGTAGACTATTTTCATGATTTTTTTCAGATTTTTTCAACTCGTTCGTCAGTAAAAAAATAATTTAAAAAAAATCTATTTACAAATGGAATTTTTCCAGTAACTAAATGACCTTGAATGACTGGGAAAAATTGGTCAAATGGGTAATTGGGTGGATTATTTTAATGATTTTTTTAGAATTTTTCATCCACTCGTTGGCCACTATAAGAATAATGATTAAAAATCGATTTAAAAAGTTATGTTCAATGACCTTGGAAAAAAATTGGTCAAATGGTTAATTGGGTGGACTATTTTCATGAATTTTTTCAGAAGTTTTCATCCACTTGTTCATCAGTAAAAAAAATAATGTTTATAAACCAATTAAAAAACTTTTGGATTTCATTTTCATTATGGTCGGTCTATATGACCGAAATTGGCCAAATTGAGCAATTCATATGAGACTTTGAACATAAGTCTTATTTGATAATCTGAAGAACTGAAAAGCTTTCAGTAAAATTTCGTACACCGGAAATGGGCTTTTTGTTTTCTTCCAAAAATTTTTTAAATATGAAAAATATCACAAAAACATTTAAACAAATATTGAACACAACAAAAAAATGAAGTCTTGTTTGAAAATATTTTTCGTAAAATCATTGCTATTCGAGAAATTTGTTTTTTTCATTATTGGTTTATAATTATGAAACGGTAACAGTTACAGCAAATTTATGTTAATAATAATTGTAGATAATGCTAAAATTAACAACTTATAAAGAATAAGTTTCTTTCGAAATCTCTTTGGTTTTTGAGTAAACTGACCAGTTTCATCTTTGATAATTTTGACGTTTTAAACGTCAGTTTCTTCGATTCTACAAAACGCTCGATGTACATTTAAAAAACGATTTAAATTTAAAATAAACCATGAAAGCGTAAATATAAAGGATACCATCAAGTCGAAGAAAGTAACATGATGGCCACATCACCATTTTTTATCGTTAAGCCCGGATTTTGATATTTTGGTCTAAATTTTTAATCTTTTAGCCTAAATTTTTTGTTCAAATTTTCGTTTTTTTTTGGTCCGCAATTTTGATTTTTAGGATCGAATTTTTGAATTTTTTATCCTAAATTTTAGATATTTTTAACCTAAATGATTGATTTTTATACGCGGCTTTTTTAATTTTTTTTCCGATATTTTCAAGTTTTTTTGATGATTTTTGATTTCTTGCCCTCGATTTTAGATTTTTTAACTTGAATTATTATTTTTTATGGGCGATTTTTTTTTACTTTTTGGTTAATTTTTTGACTAAAATTGATTCAATAGCGGCTAAACGAAAACTCCAAATTGAACGCGGTTTGCAAATCTGAGCTCCTCGTACGTCAATTAGTCGGATTAGAGATTTTGAATTTTTGACGGAAACATGAAAAAATACACGAGTAAACCCCTTGGAACTTTTGTTAAAAAATGCAACTTTCTTAATAATCATCGTAGACTATTGAATTTTACCTTTTTTTCATCAGAAAAACGAGAGAAATTGATTGCCGTTAAAAAAATTTCAGCTATCATCAATAGCAAAAAAATCAGCTAGTCACCATGAACATTTTAGAAAATTTAAAAAAATAATTGATTTTTCAGACTTTGATCGGCCGTAGCGGCTAAACGAAAACTCCAAATTGAACGCGGTTTGCAAATCTGAGCTCCTCGTACGTCAATTAGTCGGATTAGAGATTTTTAATTTTTGATGAAAACTTGAAAAAAAGACATGAGTAAAAAACCCCTTGGAAATTTGTTAAAAAATGCAACTTTCTTAATAATCATCGTAGACTATTGAAGTTGCCTTTGCATGAAGCTCACTGTCCCTCAATGCTGATAACTATACACTTCAAAAGATCCCGTTTCATTTTGAATATGAAGGGCACGTAGCAATAGTTGCAATCTGTTATTAGCGCGGAAAGTCCTTTTTTCTAGACCAGTGCTATTTTTCGAGCGTAGACACGTAAATTAAATTATGACTTTTTTTTTTAAATTTAAACTTTCATAAACCTACCAGCACTTAAATATGATTAATATATTTGAAGCGTTAGTGCATTCCACGGTGCTTAGGTAATGATCTATTAGAATATATGTCTTATCCTAAATAATTTATTACTCAAATGTAGTAAATCTCACTTTATATGCAATAAAAACTAAAATAAATTACCAACTAAGTGAAGGTAAGAACCCATAAACCTATAAATTAATTATGCATTGTTTCCACCTCAACGCGCCCATAAATTTTAATGATTTACAACGGACTGACCGCATAATCAATTAACCGATGCCATTTGTTTGGTTTTGTAAAATTTACGAGCAGATAAAAATTAATTGAGCATCCCCGAGGCGAATTTAAATATCCGACAACATCTTGAGAGAACAGATGCCCTTTAGCATTTAGATAACAACGACGATATTCCCATCGCGCTTGATGGATGATCACTCCGGATGGTGGCGAAAATGGAAACGGAATAATAAATAAACACGTGTCGTCTTTTTTCGGGTCCCGGGCGAAAATAATGTGACGGGACTACTTTTTCCGGAAATCAGGGGGTGGATGTGCGAGCAGGTGTGGCCTCCGTTGTAAATCTCAATGAGTGTCACGCTTGATGGACCGATTAAGCTCCGTGAAAAATTACACCGGTCGTTATTAATTGAACTTGTTTTTGAAGAGGGTTAGTCCGCTTTTTCGTTTCGGCCGCGAGGAAAGAGAGGAGCTCTAATTAATCACCTTGCTAAATAATGGATGGGCCATTGTTCGTTTGATGAACATCGGGTTTATTAAAATTGATTTTTTTTTTCTTATAATTAATACGTTATTACTCAAAATTAACGAACTTGATGAAACAAAATTAAACTAGCTTTTATATTCAGTGATACGTGGTTCCGTTTATTACAAGTATTTTTAAAGGGTATTACAAATGAACACAAAATCAAAATTACTAGCAAAATATTAGGTAAAATATATCATTTACAGCCAATGATTTGAAATAGATGGACCGCCCAGATATACACCTTCAATTCATTTCTTTCTATTCCGTTGGGAAATATTTCTCAAAAGAATCTTTCAGACATCGCAGGTCAATACAATTCATTTTTAATAATTTACTTTAATATACTTACTCCAATAGCAGAAACACCACTGGTCAATAGTGTTTTTAAAATAAAACTAATGCTATATTATAGAGATGGGCGATATTTCACGTATCTGTGATTTTTCACTGGTATTGAAAAATCGCAGGTCGCTACTGTTACTAATATGCGAATTTCACTGCTACTTAAAGTCACTGCTACTTAAAATACCTGCTACTTAAAATCACTGCTACTTAATATAACTCCTACTTATAATCACTGTTCCATAAAATCGCTGCTACTTCAAATCACTGCTACTTTAAATCACTCCTACTTTAAATCACTGACAAACTGTGATTGCTACTTAATCTGTGACTGTCACTTAAAACATAATTGTAGTACAATGTGGCATTTTTAAATGTTATTTAATATTCACTACTTTATTCTCCCATTTCTGCAGGATATTGTATTTAAATTTTGAATGAATAATTAATAAGAAAGACAAATATTTATAAAATACCATGGTATACCAAATAAAATAAAATTAATTACAACTTATGTACTAACTATAACTTAGTAGCTTTTAAGTATTACTTGTTCACACTCGACCTGGTGCATATAGCCAAATAATGTTATATATTTTTAGATAAGGATTACTTTACTTCATAGAAATGTACATTTTAGTTATTTTGTATTTTTCAAGGGCGATGTCCCGTTAATAAATGTAAATGTATAACAATTATTAATTAATTAATTGAGATTTTATAAAAACGAAAAAATTAGCTTGCCAGGCAAGGGAATTAATAATTTTTGTAGAATTCAGCCAACACGTTTTATTTTTTTGCTCGAGTGATCCACAATTTGAAAATAAAATTTTCAAAAATTCACAACTCGCAAAATAATTATTAGATTTTCAAAAACTATACTTTATTTGAATAAGCAATGATTTGTGAATTTAATTTAATTTTTGTAGTATTTAGTCAACACGTTTTATATTTTTCTTTTATTTTTTTTTGCTCGAGTGTTCCACAATTTGAAAAAAACATTCAAAAATTCACAACTTGCAAAATAATTATTAGATTTAAAAAAACTGTACTTTATTTGAATAAGCAATGATTTGTAAATTTAATTTAATTTTTGTAGAATTTAGCCAACACGTTTCATATTTTTCTTTTATTTTTTTGCTCGAGTGTTCCATAATTTGAAAAAAAAATTAAAAATTCACAACTTGTAAAATAATTAATGGATTTTCAAAAACTGTACTTTATTTGAATTAGCAATGATTTGTGAATTTAATTTAATTTTTGTAGAATTTAGCCAACACGTTTTATATTTTTCTTTTATTTTTTTTGCTCGAGTGTTCCATAATTTGAAAAAAAAAAATTAAAAATTCACAACTTGTAAAATAATTAACGGATTTTCAAAAACTGAACTTTATTTGCATTAGCAATGATTTGTGAATTTAATTTAATTTTTGTAGAATTTACTCAACACGTTTTATATTTTTCTTTTATTTTTTTTGCTCGAGTGTTCCATAATTTGAAAAAAAAATTAAAAATTCACAACTTGTAAAATAATTAATGGATTTTCAAAAAATGTACTTTATTTGAATAAGCAATGATTTATGAATTTAATTTAATTTTTGTAGAATTTGATCAATACGTTTCATATTTTTCATTTATTTTTTTGCTCGAGTGCTTCACAATTTCAAAAAAAAAATTCAAAAATTCACAACTCGCAAAATAATTATTAGATTTTCAAAAGATGTATTTTATTTGAATAAGCAATGATTTGTGAATTTAATTTAATTTTTGTAAAATTTGATCAATACGTTTTATATTTTTCATTTATTTTTTGCTCGAGTGTTAAAACAAAATTCAAAAATTCACAACTCACAAAATAATTAATGGATTTTCAAAAAATGTACTTTATTTGAATAAGCAATGATTTATGAATTTAATTTAATTTTTGTAGAATTTAGTCAACACGTTTTATATTTTTCTTTCATTTTTTTGCTCGAGTGTCCCACAATTTGAAAAAAAAAATTCAAAAATTCACAACTCGCAAAATAATCATTAGATTTTCAAAAACTGTACTTTATTTGAATAAGCAATGATTTGTAAATTTAATTTAATTTTTACAGAATTTAGTCAACACGTTTTATATTTTTATTTTATTTTTTGCTCGAGTGTTCCACATTTTGAAAAAAAAAATTCAAAAATTCACAACTCGTAAAATAATTAATGAATTTTCAAAAACTGTACTTTATTTGAATAAGCAATGATTTGTGCATTTAATTTATATTTTGTAGAATTTAATCAATACGTTTTATATTTTTCCTTCATTTTTTTGCTCGAGTGTCCCACAATTTAAAAAAAAAATTCAAAAATTCACAACTCGCAAAATAATTATTAGATTTTCAAAAACTATACTTTATTTGAATAAGCAATGATTTGTGAATTGAATTTAATTTTTGTAGAATTTAATTAATACGTTTTATATTTTTCTTTTATTTTAAATTGTCATTTTAATTTTTGTATTTTTATATTTTATATTTATATTTTATTTTATACTTTGTTCTATATTTTATATTGTAATTAATACTTTAATGTACATGGTGAATCCCGTAAATATATTATTATTATTACTAACACGTATCTTGAAAATATATTTCTATAATTTATAATAACACACTCTGGTATGTCTTGAACATGGTGATAATTCCATGAAACACACGCACCCTGAGTATTATTTTCAACTCTGAATTGCGCTGGTAAATCACGACAGTGGTTTCGAATACGTCTAATAAATTTATAACCCTCTCGGCGTTCTTGTTGTATGCAAGCATGTACAAAAATAAACATTCAAAATAGCAGAGGAAGCGATTGTGCCAACAAATATAAAGGTAGATAAAACTTTGCAAGTAAATAAAAAGGTAGATACAAGTTTGCAAGTGGATAAAAAAAAATTACCAACGATCTGAACGATTTGAAATTATATATAATAATAATAATATAATAATATTAGTCTTTATTTCCTCAAATAAAACAATACAATAATAATAAACAATATATATGCAAAAAGACATATCGAGGAAAAAGGCGAAGTTCAGCATTTGTGTACAGACACTGCTGGTCTACCACTCAAACCTAACCTAAATAAATTATCTAAACAAACACCACTCTCCTTATTATAATTTCTGCAGGATAAATTTTGTTCTCTTCATTTCATCGCAAATTTCTCGAATGAATTAAGATTAATCTAACTAACTAAATGGAATCGAAATAACGTCTCATGGTAATACCCCCGAAAAAATAGTTGCTAAGTGATGATAGAAATTAGTAACAAGATGCAGCTTTTATCTAACCTTCATAACAAAAATGTGCGCCTTGCAAAATAATGAATATCACTTTCAGGATATCATTTTCTCGTCGAGGATTATAATACCCGAAGACGCGGAGATAGCAGAAAACGTCGCATCGAGTTTAATGCCTGCGCAATAACCATCCACCAAAATTATTTAAAATTAAGAGCCGAAATAAAAGTCACCCCGGCGACGATCGAAAAAATATAATTACACTCCGTTGGGCAATACGTGTTTTAATTTTTAAATTAAATATTTGCCCTCAGTATGGAATACATGTGTATATATATAAAATGAGAAAATATTTGTCCGCTCGTGTTATTGCTTTCAGCGCAGAAATAACAAATTCAGCGGAGAGCAATCGCTTAAGAAAACAAATTTTCTTTCTATTTCCATAAAGAAAATAATAGGGGATCGCGCACCGCGAAGCGAGAATGACGGTTAATCTACTCTCTTTTTTCTCTACCGAAGGGAAACTGCGCCCCGGGAATTAAAATGGCCGGATCCGGTGCATTAATCGAGCCCGCCGTTTAAGTGACCGGATTTTAGGTCGTGTAAATGAAGAAGGATCGAATCGATTCCGGCCACGGCTCCACCTAATGGACTATGGAGCCGTGAATCGAAATTCCCGGCGCCACCACCAGAATACGTACAATTAGGATGCCCGTTGTTTGATCGAAAGTCGGAGATTGTTAATGAACGTCATCACGCCGGTGATAACTGAGGATGAGTAACGATGGTTGGGGTTTGGTTTGGATGCAAAATTAAGGAAGCTTACAAGCTAAATGGTTGTTCTATTGTGACAGCAAGGAATATTACTTAAAAACGTCTTGGTATAGTGTTTTTTTTTATATACAGTAACGTCATTTAATTTTTTCAAGGCTTTCTTAGCAGCGTGAAATTTGGAATTGCACATACAGAAAAGATTATTTATTGATTTATTTACAAAACCCGACAGATTCAATGTCCTTTGATAGGGTTGCAAAATAAAATACAACTATAAATCGAAAATGCAAATTAATCACAGATAACAAATTGATGGTGTTACAAAATAAAAGTACAACTACTAACATAAAATTACTAATTGTAGATGTTAATCTTTTCTTTTGTTGCATTAAAACTATTTATGCATAAGATTTGGCAATATTGCTTTCCCATAAAAAAAATTTTATTCATTCATTTTCATCATTTATTTCATTGTTATAACTACATTCATGCGTATTATAATATAATAATGTATTGAAGAAAATAAGTATTATTTTTGTTTCGCTGCAATTTATAAACAAAATCATTCGTTTTGAACTTTTCAGTTCGTTCCGATTCTCCCGCTATAAGTTTTATGAAGGACGCGGACACATTACCTCAAGTCGAGGAAGTGAAGGAAAAACAGTCTAATTAATTCGGGGCAATAATGGGAAAGATCGTCTTGAGGGTGAACTTGTAAAAAAGTAAACACAGCGGAGCCAAAAAAACATGGACATTAATCTTGCATGGTCGATGCGCTCCCATCTATGATGGCCTTTTTTTCGATTTCCTTCCTTCCGCCTGGCGGCGCAATTTATCATCCATCAATCAGTGCGCGTTTAACATTATTTGTCGAGTAGATAATTATGTTTTTCACTTCGGAATACTTAGCAACAGCTTTGCACAAATAACTTAAATTAATTAGATATATTTTTTTTTAATTTAAACTCTAGACATAATACATAAATAATAGTGAAAATTAACTCTAGAAATAATACAAAAATAATTTAATTATTTTTCTTACTACGATATTTTTTCCGTATCGATGGTCCTCTGCAATCAAAATTTCATGTTTTTCAGTTTTGTTGCGTTGTTTATGTAGCTAATAGTGTTTACTTTTATATGTTTACTCAGTGGCGGCTCGTTATATAGAGCCAAGGAACCATGGCACTACCTGTAGTTTCAAGCTCAGCAAGAATTTTTAATGAATTTTTAGAACAGTGTTTCACCAGTTACTTTGATCTAGAAGATAAATCGTTCTTTATTTCTTTAAAGGGAGGGGAGGGGGATATTGTATAAGTGGCTCTACCATTAACATCTTCCACGAGCCGCCACTGTGTTTACTACACATCACTGCAAATCATCAATATAAAAATACATACAGGGCGAGCCTCTAACTTGGAATAAATTCAGTAAATTAAAGAAAGATTATTTTTCAAAAATATGCTTGGATAGGTCGATTAGTATTTTAAATCGCGCTCTTTTTGATGTAATAAAATTTTATACAGCGTATCCCCAATTTGAGATATGACACCATCGACTATTTTTTTAACGGCAACCCTAATTTTTTTCTCACTATTCTTAAAGAGTATATCAAGTTACACATGTGTGCCAAATTTCAAATTTTTATTTCCTGTCATTTAAAACATATTTAACAAACATCTAATTTGAAGAATGAAGAAACATAAGTCTACGTAATTCAATTTTTATGCATTTTTAAAGTGGAATGCCTAGCAGCCCGTTCACACGGCACGAAAACGGTCGTTTTACCGATTCGGTTATTTTGCCGACTTCTATAATGGCGCATATATTTAAATATGAGTGTGAACACGTATATTAAAATATATGCGCCACTATAGAAGACGGCAAAATAACCGAATCGGTAAAACAACCGTTTCGGTGCCGTGTGAACGGGCTGTAAAGGTGTTGGCTTATCATTTTTTGTCGAACTGACGTTTATCATTTTGACGTTTAGTTATAAATACAAGTAAGAAGTGTAGCATCGCCTTCGACGCATATTTGAGCGAAGAGAGTATTAGTCGTTCCACTGTTGTGGTGTTGTTCACCGTTTATCGAAAAATTATACCCTCATTACTTATTTACATGTTTATATTTTTTATATGTAAAAGATTATTACATTATTTTGTAAAAAAGTGATTTTGCGTAAATAAAATAAAATAAATGAAAACATGCCGTACTTAACTGAAACCCACAAAATCGAAATTTCAATGATGACTGGCTATGGAGATAGGACAAGAACACAAAATGAAGTTATTTATTTATTTAGAGAGAAGTATCCTGATTTACCAGCCATATTTCAAAGTACCGTAAGCAAGATTGATAGACAATTTCAGGAAAATGGGCATTTAAGAAAAACAAAAACAAATAATCATCATCAGAAAGCGCTCAAAATTGATGTACTTCTTTCTGTTCAGGAAAATCATTATGTCTCCTCTGGGCAGATGGCTAGGGAACTCAAAATTAGTCTTCAGTGCAGAGATGGCCAAAACTGCTACTTTTAAATCACGTTGCTACCTGTGATTGCTACTTTCTAATATCAGTGATTCTAAATTGTGACTGATTCGATTTTTGAAATTTTTTGTTTTAATTTTTTGAGCTCTTGAATAAAAACATCGCAAAAGAAAATATAAAACGTGCAGGCAAAATTCCATAAAAAATTATCCTCAATGGCCTTAGCATCGCTTATTCAAAATCAATTTGTTTTTTGTAAATTCAACAATTTTCAATAGAGATATGTATTTTTTTAAATATTTGCTTTAATTTTTTAAGCACTTGAGCAAAAACATCGCAGAAGAAAATATAAAACATGCAGGAAAAAATTCCGTAAAAAATCATCTTCAATGGCCGAAGTATCTCTAATTCAAAATCAATTTGGTTTTTGTAAATTCAACAATTTTCAATAAAGATAGGATTTTTGAAAATTTTTGTATTCATTTTTTAAGCACCTGAACAAAAACATCGCAAAAAAAATCAGACATGCGGGCAAAATTCCATAAAAAATCATCCTCAATGGCCAAAGTATTGCTTATTCAAAATCAATTTGGTTTTTGTAAATTCAACAATTTTCAATACAGATAAGGATTTTTGAAAATTTTTGTATTATTTTTTTAAGCACCTGAACAAAAACACAGCAGAAAAAAATATAAAACCTGCAGGAAAAATTCCATAAAAAATCATCGTTAATAGCCGAAGTATTGCTAATTTAAAATCAATTCGGTTTTTGTAAATTCAACAATTTTCAATAGAGATATGGATTTTTGAAAAATTTTATTTTAATTTTTTAAGCTCCTGAACAAAAACATCGCAGAAGAAAATATAAAACATGCAGGAAAAATTCCATAAAAATCATCCTTAATGGCCGAAGTATCGCTAATTCAAAATCAATTTGGTTTTTGTAAATTCAACAATTTTCAATAGAGATATGGATTTTTGAAAATTTTTGTTTTATATTTTTAAGCACCTGAACAAAAACATCGCAGAAAAAAATATAAAACATGCAGGAAAAATTCCATAAAAAATCATTTTCAATGGCCGAAGTATCGCTTATTCAAAATCAATTTGATTTTTGGAAATTAAACAATTTTCAATACAGATAAGGATTTTTGAAGATTTTTGTTTTAATTTTTTAAGCACTTGAGCAAAAACATCGCAGAAGAAAATATAAAACATGCAGGCAAAATTCCATAAAAAACATCCTTAATAGCCGAAGTATCCCTAATTCAAAATCAATTCAGTTTTTGTAAATTCAACAATTTTTAATAGAGATATCGATATTTGAAAATTTTTGTTTTAATTTTTTAAGAACCTGAACGAAAACATCGCAGAAAAAAATATAAAACATGCAGTAAAAATTCCATAAAAAATAAAATGGCCCAAGTATCACTACTTCAAAATTAATTTGGTTTTTGTAAATTCAACAATTTTCAATAGAGATCTGGATTTTTGAAAATTTTCGATTTAATTTTTTGAGCACATGAACAAAAGCATCTCAGAAAAAAATATAAAACGAGCAGGCAAAATGCCATAAAAAATAATCCTTAATGGCCGAAGTATAGCTAATTTAAAATCAATTTGGTTTTTGTAAATCCAACAATTTTCAATAAAGATATGGATTTTTGAAAACTTTCGTTTTAATTTTTTAAGCACCTGAACAAAAACATCGCAGAAAAAAATATAAAACATGCAGGAAAAATTCCATAAAAATCATCCTCAATGGCCAAGTATCGCTAATTCAAAATCAATTTTGTTTTTGTAAATTCGACAATTTTCAAAAGAGATATGGATTTTTGAAAAATTTGTTTTAATTTTTTAAGTGCCCTAACAAAAACATGGCAGAAAAAAATATAAAACATGCAGTAAAAATTCCATAAAAAATCATCCTCAATATCTGAAGTATTTCTTATTCAAAATCAATTTGGTTTTTGTAAATTCAGCAATTTTCAATAGAGATATGGATTTTTGAAAATTTTTGTTTTAATTTTTTAAGTACCCGAACAAAAACATGGCAGAAAAAAATTTAAAACATGCAGGAAAAATTCCATAAAAAATCATCATCAATAGCCGAAGTATCGGTTATTCAAAATCAATTTGGTTTTTGTAAATTAAACAATTTTCAATACAGATAAGGATTTTTGAAGATTTTTGTTTTAATTTTTTAAGCACTTGAGCAAAAACATCGCAGAAGAAAATATAAAACATGCAGGCAAAATTCCATAAAAAACATCCTTAATAGCCGAAGTATCCCTAATTCAAAATCAATTCAGTTTTTGTAAATTCAACAATTTTCAATAGAGATATCGATATTTGAAAATTTTTGTTTTAATTTTTTAAGAACCTGAACGAAAACATCGCAGAAAAAAATATAAAACATGCAGTAAAAATTCCATAAAAAATAAAATGGCCCAAGTATCACTACTTCAAAATTAATTTGGTTTTTGTAAATTCAACAATTTTCAATAGAGATCTGGATTTTTGAAAATTTTCGATTTAATTTTTTGAGCACATGAACAAAAGCATCTCAGAAAAAAATATGAAACGAGCAGGCAAAATGCCATAAAAAATAATCCTTAATGGCCGAAGTATAGCTAATTTAAAATCAATTTGGTTTTTGTAAATCCAACAATTTTCAATAAAGATATGGATTTTTGAAAACTTTCGTTTTAATTTTTTAAGCACCTGAACAAAAACATCGCAGAAAAAAATATAAAACATGCAGGAAAAATTCCATAAAAATCATCCTCAATGGCCAAGTATCGCTAATTCAAAATCAATTTTGTTTTTGTAAATTCGACAATTTTCAAAAGAGATATGGATTTTTGAAAAATTTGTTTTAATTTTTTAAGTGCCCTAACAAAAACATGGCAGAAAAAAATATAAAACATGCAGTAAAAATTCCATAAAAAATCATCCTCAATATCTGAAGTATTTCTTATTCAAAATCAATTTGGTTTTTGTAAATTCAGCAATTTTCAATAGAGATATGGATTTTTGAAAATTTTTGTTTTAATTTTTTAAGTACCCGAACAAAAACATGGCAGAAAAAAATTTAAAACATGCAGGAAAAATTCCATAAAAAATCATCATCAATAGCCGAAGTATCGGTTATTCAAAATCAATTTGGTTTTTGTAAATTAAACAATTTTCAATACAGATAAGGATTTTTGAAGATTTTTGTTTTAATTTTTTAAGCACTTGAGCAAAAACATCGCAGAAGAAAATATAAAACATGCAGGCAAAATTCCATAAAAAAACATCCTTAATAGCCGAAGTATCCCTAATTCAAAATCAATTCAGTTTTTGTAAATTCAACAATTTTCAATAGAGATATCGATATTTGAAAATTTTTGTTTTAATTTTTTAAGAACCTGAACGAAAACATCGCAGAAAAAAATATAAAACATGCAGTAAAAATTCCATAAAAAATAAAATGGCCCAAGTATCACTACTTCAAAATTAATTTGGTTTTTGTAAATTCAACAATTTTCAATAGAGATCTGGATTTTTGAAAATTTTCGATTTAATTTTTTGAGCACATGAACAAAAGCATCTCAGAAAAAAATATAAAACGAGCAGGCAAAATGCCATAAAAAATAATCCTTAATGGCCGAAGTATAGCTAATTTAAAATCAATTTGGTTTTTGTAAATCCAACAATTTTCAATAAAGATATGGATTTTTGAAAACTTTCGTTTTAATTTTTTAAGCACCTGAACAAAAACATCGCAGAAAAAAATATAAAACATGCAGGAAAAATTCCATAAAAATCATCCTCAATGGCCAAGTATCGCTAATTCAAAATCAATTTTGTTTTTGTAAATTCGACAATTTTCAAAAGAGATATGGATTTTTGAAAAATTTGTTTTAATTTTTTAAGTGCCCTAACAAAAACATGGCAGAAAAAAATATAAAACATGCAGTAAAAATTCCATAAAAAATCATCCTCAATATCTGAAGTATTTCTTATTCAAAATCAATTTGGTTTTTGTAAATTCAGCAATTTTCAATAGAGATATGGATTTTTGAAAATTTTTGTTTTAATTTTTTAAGTACCCGAACAAAAACATGGCAGAAAAAAATTTAAAACATGCAGGAAAAATTCCATAAAAAATCATCATCAATAGCCGAAGTATCGGTTATTCAAAATCAATTTGGTTTTTGTAAATTAAACCATTTTCAATAGAGATATGGATTTTTGAAAATTTTTGTTTTAATTTTTTAAGCACCTGAACAAAAACATGGCAGAAAAAAATTTAAAACATGCAGGAAAAATTCCATAAAAAATCATCATCAATAGCCGAAGTATCGGTTATTCAAAATCAATTTGGTTTTTGTAAATTAAACCATTTTCA